>OU611857.1:6865000-7490000 GCA_914767755.1 Agrochola circellaris
CATGATAAAAAAGACGATTTTCTCCAAAAGTATTCATAGTAATTTTATGATGTTACGAACGTAGTCTAATCGAAACCATACTATTATGAAATAGATCTTTTCTCTAAGTTGCAATCGTTATTACACGAGAAAATCGCGTTTGAATTTCGCGTATGGTCATGACTGTACAAACATCGGTACACAAACCAGGAACAATTGCGTTCAATTAAGATATCCAGATGCCCTGAATCTCTCATTTCTTGGGATTATCCGATAACATCAATCTCTATTAAAGCAAATTGACCGATGGAATAGTACCTACCTAGTGGTGTTGCTTTTTATCATTAATACATAACCATTGTTATGAAACGCTGCGGTGTTTTTTTTATGTGCGTACTTTGGACGCGCTTTCGTACGAATTTTACTCGTGCGAACACACACGAACACGCACGAACGATTCCGAGTACTACGTGAGCGCGCAGACCGAGTGCAAGTTAGTCGTACGTATAGTTCCGACGTCCGAAAACAATTCGAACTTGTTGGGACTTTTCGTGCGTTCAATGCGATATCACCGGAACACTTATTTGACGGAGAAAAACGTATTCAGCGTGCCACTCAATTCGTACGACTACGGTCATAGGTTTACGTACGATACAAATTTGTGTCCAAATTCGAGGGCCTGAGGGCCCGATCCTGCAGCTACACGTCCCGGAGGGCCACGATTTCGATAAATCTGATCACATTTCTTTTGTTATTTTATCTATTGATTTCAACTTGTACCATCGACATAAAAGTGCTTCAAGGTGTGATAATGTGTTTGTTTAGTTACTGCCGGCTTATAGTGGTTCCCAATATGGAAAATAAGTAGAGTTAGGGAATTAGATTTCAAAATTTTGTGAAAGCTGAGATAGGAGCCTCTTTGGCCTCTCAGGTCTTTTTTTTTTGTCAATTAGTTCATTGATTCAGGCGTGACTTTGTGGAAATCCATTATACAATACAATAGACGACGGGTTCTTTATGCCTCTTTAAGAACAGCTACGCGGATTAAGTTACTATCTAAATATACGTCGTCTACTGTTTTTTTTTTTTTTTTGGAACGAAGTTCCTTATCGCGCGTTGTGAAAGGGGGCTAGACGGAAAAAATTCTCACGAAAAGTTGTAACGACACTTTTTGCTATAGTAAGCTATAAGCTGTGCGGCGTACGCATGTTTCTCTGTCTGTCTCTCTCTCTCTTCGAACTTCGTTCCATCCGGGTGTCCCTTGACACCTCTCAAATTTTTTGTCAATTAAACATATATACCTACATCGTATACCTGACGGACAAAATAAATATTTTTGTCGACATCCCTATTGTTGCAAAAAAGTTGTGCTCGCGAGGGCTACTGTTCGCGGAGCTACTAGTTTTTTATAAAAGGCATATAATATAACGTATACTTATTGGGTAGGTAGTTACCTACATTATGAAGAGATTCTTAGCCTATAAATTGAACCTTAATATAAAATGAGGTGAAGATTATAAGCTACTAAGTAGGTAGTCGGAATTTTGATATTTTGGAACAGAATAACAAAGCTCTTCAAGGCGTTTTCAACATTAAATAATAATTAACTTTCGTTGGAAGTAATTCAATAACAGTCTTGCTTTACAATATTCAACGTTTGGAATTATTTAAATATTTTGCAGAAGAAAACATTACTTAAAGGGTGTAACCAGATCTTTCACGAAGCCGTCATCTACGCATTATGTACCATTGAAGAAGTTCATATCTAACCACCGTAAGGACTATTCTTGCTTGCTGCGCTCGGCGGCTATAGCACCGGGCCGGTTACAGATGTTGTCATCGTGTTCACGGGATTTTGTTTTGAAACTGGTTAGATATGAACTTCTTTGATGGTACATCAAGCTAAGTAACTCTGTGCAAATTGCTGGGAAACGACTTTAATTGTTGGTGTGAAAATTCGCTATACTTGGACTTTTAAGCTTCGTACAGACAAGCGCGACGCGACAGCGCGGCGCGACACCGGCTATTGTTATACCGTGAAGTTTTCTTAGAAATTGTATTGTTCGAGTCGCGTCGCTCTGTCGCGTCGTGCTGGTCTGCACGAGCCTTTAATTGGATTCAGTAAGTTGACAGTTCGAAGCAAAATAAGTCGGTAATCGTTTGCATTACATTTCAGCCCTCCTGGAGGGTTCGCTCAAGTCGCATATGGGATGCCGGGAGCCCTCGCGGAGGGCTCATTTTAAATATAGGTTTTTCTTTGCGAATTCGGAATTATAAACTGTGAAAATAAAATCTGTTGTATATTTTAACAAGATTTCAAACCTAATGCCGGTGATTACTCCTGGAGGGTTAACTTTAGCGTAAACGTAATGCCGGTAAACCTTTTTCTTTTTTTTAAGGGATTTATCTCTGAGCGATAACGTCACCCTGTAACATCATCAAAATAACTAAACCTTTTTTTTATGGGAAATTATCAAATAACTTCTCCCGCTCTGGGTGGAGCGGGAGGGCGTGTCAGACTTTTACTGACTAAAACCCACCCGTGTTCCTTCCGTTGCCTGTGTGCCGGGGTCGCGATAGGCTTTCAGACAAACCCGCAACCCCGGCAGGAAATAACTAAACCTAAAAACACTTTTTAATTCTAAAGTTACTTATAAGTAGTAGGTACTACTTACAAATTTACTTTGAAACGAAAAATGCCAATTTGTACATTATCCTAGCTTGTTCCGATAAAGGAAAAGCCAGGATAGTATTACAGTCCCCAGTGTCGTACTTGTTTGTTGGACCAATAAATTAAATCGCAAAGCTTCATTCCGCACACACTCCATCAAAACATGTTGCACATCTTCGACTACTCCACATTCTTCACAGTTGGGTGACGTAACCTTTTTCATTAGGAAATCAAACTTTCTTGAGGGAATGTGACCGGAACGAAGCCTTACCGCCATAACTAATTTACTTCTGCTAAATACATTTTGATCGATCCAATTATACACTGGAAGCTGTGGTTGGATGGTTTTGTACCAAATTCCCTTTTCTGTTGACCTCTGGTTAAAGTATACACTCCACACAATTGATTGATTGCTAAGAAAAAATATTGAGTGCACACAAAAGACACATATAAGCAAAATTAAATAGTAACAGTTTACGTAAATACAATGTCGCCCATGGCGGGCACGTGACGGCCCGTGTTTTTCTGAATATTCATGAAAAATTATCGAAAATTAACTTTAAAAGGGATCTTTTGCCATTCTGGCGTTTGTCATAACTATGTTATTGGCTCGATTTGGATTCTGTCAATAATATTTTTTTAAATCAATCAATAATATTTTAAACTTGTCTTCATAAAAAACAATAAAAAAAATTTCAAACTTTGACCTTCACCTTCAATATGTCCGTAACCAGAAAGTTGCCAGGTAAGGTCCAGTACAAAAATAAATATTATACCTAATAAAGGAAAGAATATGTGACCCTCGACTTAGTTAAAGGTATTTTTAGACCCTTAATTTCCTTTATGAAAATATCCTATTACTAATTACGTATTGCTATACGTAATTAGTAATAGGATATTTTACATAGATTAATAAATAATTGGTGCGGCTCATAAGATTCCATGATTTGATTCTCAGTACGAAAAAAGGTAATTGAATTTTCCGCTAGAAAATAAATGTCAATTAATTTTATTGGAAATAGTCTTTCCACCCAATTACTTGGGATTTATCATACTGTAATTGGTAAATGGTAAAATCGTAGATAGATAAAAGTTTCAGTGTAAAATAATTTCATGGGAAAACCGGCTGTACGATAATAACACGTTTGTCTACTTATAGTAAATTAATACTCAGAAATTCAGTCTAACTTAATTCAAGAGGACAAATCGCTTTACATTTATAATGACTTGTCTATAGAAAATTTTATTTTATTTATCCAAACATTGTCTTGAATAAACAAATGTTATTTGGCAAAATAATGTATTGTAATAAATAAATGTTATTTAGCAAAATAATGTATTGTATTAGCAAAGTAGAGGCTCTAGACATAATATATTTTTTATTTTATTTTAATTTACAAATGACATAATCTTTTTATTATTTGACATTGTATATTTACAATATTCTATATTTTTTATTAAATTTGATTTGTTACAGCTGTAGTGGCAACCATTATCATTTGGTTTAAATAGGTTTTTATTTTTATTAGGTAGGTATTTCATTTATCTTTTATATAGATTATTTTCTTTTAAATTTTGTGAATGAGAGAACGTTGTATTCATAACAGACTGTAGATCTGTGGACCATTTAATATTTTGCTAAGTACCTGGTACTTGTTGCTGGGCCTACACTGTCCTCTCATACCTTTTAACACTGTAACTTGGAAACATTGTAAAAACCATTTACTTTTAAAAGAGTAACCGTGGAGTTTATTGCCGGCTCTTCTCCATAGGCTTCTGACGTTTCATAAGTGCCCTTGTAGGTTTATGTGAAATAAAAATAATTTGAATTTGAATATTTTCTGTCTTTTTTCAATTTTCACAACAAAAAACTATCAAAACACATTAATATTACTAAAAGATTTATGACATTATTTCTTCATTAATATTGTAATAAATTAAGTAGATTTAGTAGAAAGTTAATGCAGATGTTCAAGGCAATTAATAAACAAACCGTTTAATAAATTGAGTCGATAACTGTCTCGGGTATGTCACGAATAGTTAACCTGTAGAAAGGTGTGAGTTGCCGTCAAGATTTCACATAACAAGTTTACGTGAATAGTTCAATACAGACTCCGCTACAAAGGCCTTCTTAGGAAATGCAATGCGATCACTATACAACGTGGAGACAACATTCCTAACTAAACTATACTGATACTAAAGAGGTAAAAGTTTGTTTGTTTGTAGTAGGGGGTAATATCCGTAACTACCAGTCGGATTTGAAAAATTCTGTTTGCATTGTATAGCCTAATTCTTGAGGAAGGTTATACGACTCTTAAGGGTACGCTAGTCGGTCATTCTTCCATACAAACGTAGTACCTATGGTGATTACTCGTCTGTTTGACAGTGTACGTTAAAAAAATAAAATTATATCAATTTGTCTTTTATTATCTAGCCCTCTATGGAAGCAGAATTGGAAAAACAATATTGTTTTGGAAGTTATGAGAGTCGAAACTTCCATATTTCAACACTAATTTTAACTCATATTTGGGCGTAAATAAATAACAGTTATGTAGTAAAAAAAATGGCAAAACAGAAACCGTACTTGAATAGATAATAATTTTATTAAAAAGTTCAAATAATTTTATTTTGAGTAAATACATCCAGTAGTTTTTCAAATCAAATCAAATCAAATCAAATCATTTATTTGCTTAATACAGGTGGTATATAAACAGATGTTACAAATAGATTTAAAGTACCTACACTGTATCATTACCTAATAAGGTGTGCAAATATTTATATTATTATTCTTATTATATCATTATTAAAATAACATTACAAAAATTATTATAATAAAAACTAAAAAAAAAAAAACAGAATACTACATCAAAGGTTTAAAAATAAAGATTGTCAGATGAATTATAAATTTATAATACATGTCATAAACTTATCAATCAAATAAATTAAATTAAAAATATTAGTCCAAATTAAAATAAAATTATCAGATGTCAAATTAAATTATTATAGCATGTCACACTATTGTTATTGCCATATTATTCAATGTCAATAAATTACTCTTGCTATATGTAACCATCTATATTCTTATCCTGTAAGTACTCCTTGACATTATAATAACATTTATTTACTAGGAATTTTTGTAGCTTCGACTTAAATTGAAGAACAGATATTATTCTTATTTCCATAATATTCTATACGCCTGTTCATGATACATACATATATAGGTCTGTTCATGAAATTTTACACGCCAGTTTTCGATGTCATCGTCTATTTCAGTAAATAAATAAAAACTAGATAAATAAATACTAAATAAATAAATTAATAATTAGATTAATAAGCATATTAGTCACGCCCACCATCGAGCTCGAGCCGTCGACTAGTGCACCCTTAAGAGCCGAACAAAATTTTACGCGGACGTAGTCGTGAGCAGAAGCTAGTGCTTCTGCTCACGACTACGTCCGCGTAAAATTGGGTTATACACTAACTTAGTATAAGAAGACATAAATGAACAAAGGGGATAGGAATAGGTACTTAGGTCTTGCTGTCTGCCCATCCACGAGATCCTGACATGACAGTTCGTCGCTTTTATAACACCCGTACAAAAGCGGTAGGTAAGTCTATTTTTATCTGTCATACAATTTTAGTTTGGCTTTTGAAACAATACTCAACTGGTGGCTTAGGGCCCAATGTCAGGGAATATTGGAAATTCTTTGGAAATCCTGATGGATGTCCTCCACTCTGGAGCGGACGCATGTTTACGAATGCTTCTTCATCCCAACACTTGTACGGGGTTATGCTTAAGAAGTTGTCGGGCAGACAAATTTGAAATACGAACTAGGTACAATAGGTTAAAGAAGCATACTTACATGCTTCTTTAACCCGGGCCAACCCATGATCAGTGTTGAGGCAAAGAACGAAACGCGTTGTATGTACGTAAACAGAACACACGTCTGACACAACTCATGTGTTGTGTTAAAGGCTCGTGCAGACCAGCGCGACGCGACGGCGCGACGCGACACGAACAATACAATTTCTAAGAAAACTTCACGGTATAACAATAGTCGGTGTCGCGTCGCGCTGTCGCGTCGCACTTGTCTGCAAGAAGCGTTAAGGAGCATACGTAGCTCATATTTACAATTCGTTTACCCAAAAGCTTATTTAAGATGCATTTGTAAACCCGTTTAGGTCCAAACACAAAACACAGATCATTTGTGTTGGGTTAAAAAAGCATACGTAGCTCGTATTTACAATTTGTCTGCCCAAAAGCTTCCTTAGCTGCTACCCAAAAACTTCTTTAGCTGCTGCCCAAAAGCTTCTTTAGCCGCTGCCCAATAGCTTCTTAGTCATTCTTTGTGCGCCTGAACACAGCTCATGTGTTGGGTTAAAGAAGCATAGGTACGTAGCTCATATTTGGAAGTCTGTCCGAAAGCGTCTTATTTTTCGTTGGGATGAAGAAGCATTTGTAAATACGCGGAGCGGACGGAGGGGTCTGTCTGGCTTAAACCACACGGTAATACCTATTATTACTATTGATTGTTTTGATTCTATTATTCGTCATCCTAATTCTGTACTTAAATGGTTTTTTTTTATTGCCAACAAGTTTCCATTTATGGATAACATCTGATTTTCATAATAATAAACACAAACCCATTATTCTTTACTTCCATAATTAATATGTAACTTGAAGGTTGACAGTCGGTTATTACTCACACATTGCCGACAAAGGGCGTGACCATAACTAAATGTAAGGTGCGGACAAACCAACAGTTCAATACAGCTAGTCTACATCTGGGTAGTGGGTGTGATAACCAAAATAATTCACATGAAAAATAAAATGAATGTTCTGCGATTAATCATTTTGAGTCAAAAGGGCTTGACTGGTTAAAAGTGACATTGCGATTAACGACAAACTTAACAAAGGCATGTACTCGTATGTCATCGAACCTTAAATAATTCCCATTTTGCGCTCCTAATATATTATTAAACACTGTAATAAACTGCTTGCACCTCTTTTTGTCAATCTCTAATTATTCCCATTTAGGGAACCTAAAGATACTAAATAGCCAAATAACTGCGACATACTTGAATGTAGCGGTCTCTGGTTGCTTCCGCGGCACCGCTCGCTTCGCTCGATCTGCTCGCGTGCGGTTTTACACAGTTGTAACCGAACCTAACGCATTTGATAGCTTAGATATAGCGATTTAGCTTAGTAACAGCGACCAATTCGGCTCGCGCGTGTTGGTCACATTTCTAACCTAAGCTAACTCGTTTGGTCGCGGTATCCCATTTTTATTAACTGAAAAAAGGCTTTTAATTTTTTAAAGATGTGCATTATAAGAAGCCCAATTTTTTTTTAGAGGTTAATTAATTTAAAAAAGTGTTCATCATTAGAAGGTCAGTAAGTTTTTAGAGGATTAGGTAAATATTTCCCCATATTAAATGATAGCCAAGAATACTTTGTCTTTAGTAATAGCCTTGAACAAAATGGTCGAAGGGATAATAGAACTTAATTAAACCCATAGTAGTCTAAAATACTCTATTATCTAAACATCTGTGATCACTTGAGTTGATAAGCTCTTAAGTGTTAATCCAATCAATTAAGAAAATTGATCCTCTTTAATACTCAATTGACTTGAAATTAAGCTCATGCTACATTACAGGATGGTTTCGTGACTAAATTATAATAGCCGCACGAGTGGATCAAAGGTTAAGCTAAGCTTGCCGCGGTCGGTTCGTGGATGGGTGACCATTTAATACATATCGAGACCTCTCCATGCCTCGGTAAACACGTTACGCCGTTTGTGCCGGCTGTCATTCGTAGATATTTGGAAATTTTTACGGATACAAGCCCAAAAGTCTGACAGTTAGGTACCAAAGGACCATGACAACCATCTTACCCGTAACTGGGTTGTGGAGACACATTGACATTGTTGAAAATTATATTATACAAAATGACATGATTACTTTATTATTTTAATTAGGTATTGTGAATGTGAGGAATATTTTATTTTCTCTTTCATTAATTGTTTCTTTCTCGGTTAGTTTTAATGATGGTCTAGCAGTTTGAGTAGTTGCACTGACTGGACAGGTTCACTCAAATATGTGTGGCCTCAAAAGACCATTTCAGACACTAATCTACACGATCCTCATATGGCCTGACCGAGATTATGTCTGGACTTTAAAAGAGGCTTCGACCTCTGAGTTTGTTTCGACCTTTCTTGTCAGATAGTCAGATAGGAAACGCCGAACTCATCTAGAATTTTTTTAATATATTTTATTATGACGTGTAAAAGTGATTCCGGTATCCTATTTACAGAATAAACAATTTCATTTCAGATAGGCAGTCACTCCATGTAAAATACTGGTATTCAGCTGCATCCGGTTACACTGAAAGCCGACCCCAACATAGTTTGGAAAAAGCTAAGCATTAATTGTCATACAGGATTGTTTCAATGACTAAATACGCCTATTAAGTTTATGCTTGAAGTTTATTGTAACATAAGTTAATGTGATGATCTTAACCGTTAAAGGCCTGATAAACAACTAATTAACGTGCTAATTGACGTGCTTGAGGGTCACCCAGGGCTTTACCGGTTAAAGGCCAGAAAGTTAAAAAAGGCTCATTCATTAAAAAAAGCAATCTACATTAGAAGACCAAAACGTTTTTAGAAGAAAAAAAAAGCGATCACCGTTAGGTAATGGGGATCGCCTTTTTTATTATGATCCTTCCTTGCAAAACTTTACCCTTTCTCTGTCCCATGAACCATTTATGGTTCAGGTTGATTATTTAACTACTGTGTCTACTTTCTGGACAGTGGATCTTCTGATCATTAAGTTTTTAATCAATAAATATTTCCCTTTTGTAAATAACAAACCGATACCAAATCTCGATAAAATTCCAGCAAATAATGATTAAAAGCAATTTTTTTCATAAAACCAGAAGCACATATAAATTCCACCTATCTGTTATCAAAGCAATCAATTCAACAACAAAATCGAAAGTATTATAAAAGCATTCTTAAAAAAATACTGTCACTCGCCACAATAACTTAAAAGCGCGCAGCAGCAACATATTCTCACAACAATAGCTTGGAGATTTATCATCCACTCTAAGTGAAAGTAACTTAAACGTATATATGCTTAGACCCAAGAGGCTTGACACTGGCCCTTGTGTTACGATCATAACTGTATCTTTATTAATGTTTATAAACACGGAAGCATCTTTGTCTGTTTGTTACGTTTTTACGCGTAACCAGCTGGATATTGATGGATGTTGATGGGATTCATACTACCTACGTAAAATGATTAATAGGGATGACGCCTGGGTAAAAAAAATAATACTATTTAGTCCGTCAGTCAGATAATAAAAAAATATTAGACTCGTACTTTTTGCTTTATCATATTAATAAAAAAATACTTAGATAAATCGCATTAAACTTGGGGAGCTTCAGTATAAAATCTACGAAGGCGAGACGTCGTGACCACATTTTATCTCAATGTATCGCCGTAATCTTATGATTACGTAAAAAAAATAAAAATACGTGTTCAATGTTTTTTAATAATTTACCTGACGTACATTTTTTTTTTGTCGTTATCGCTAGTACGCGAAAGTGTATCTGTCTGATTGTTGTTTTACGGCTAAATCGCTGAACCGATTTTAATAAAGTCTTGTAAAATGATAACTTGAACCTGAACCTTGAAGGAGTACCTATTTAGACAGGTCATCATCATTCTCTTGCCCTTATTCCAATGTAATTGGAAGTGAAATATCTGGTATTATTATTCGGGTTGAGTTGACTCGGGGCGTTGATGTCACTGACCCATTTATTTGTTGTGGTCGCAGTATGTCATCTTCTCCCATACTTCTAACCAAACGAACTGTGATCTTATTTATTTATTTAACACTTTAAGCACACAAATGTACAGAGGCGGACTTAATGCCATAGGCATTTTCTACCAGTCAACCTTTGGGTGATGCAGATATAAACCGCCGCCTTAGTCCGCCTTTGTACTTTTTTGAGTGTGAAAAGTTTTAATAAATAAATAAATAAATAAACAGTGGTAGGGGCAATATCGAAAATTGTGGAATAAATATTTATTTAAATATAAGGATATACATATACCTATTAACCTATATTAATATAATACTACATAAATAAATACAGGAACAGCTAAATACACATAAATACATGAATATACTAAAACAAATAAGACAAACAATGGGAAAACATTACCGTTGTAATGATACTGCCAGCTTCTTACGAATGTGCTCGCGAACTTTAACTTTAAAGGATAATCGGGATCTTCTTCTTCTTCTATGGTCTTCTCCTTCTTTTTCTGTCGTCATCTCAGTAGTCACCCCTTTCTAGCCATATTATTTAAGTAGATTATTATTTAAGGGGTTAGAATGGGTGTCTAAGTTTATAGAAGTTTAAGGAAATCCGGAATCAACTCAGACGAAGTCACAGGCAAAACACTAGTTACTAATAAAACTTTGGTATGTGCACGTTTGATGGTCCATGATGAAAGTAGCTGTCGTTAATGTAGTAATAAAATATGATGTTACTTTGTAAGTAGGTAATTACATGGCAATTAATGTTCTGTTAGGTACCTCATTAGATATTGTTGGAGAACTGGTGGAGCCCACCTGATGAGTGGCGACCTTTTCTTATTTACTAGCTTTTACCAGCGGCTTCGCCCGCGTGCATGTTGGAAATAATCCTACATGAACCTACTACCGGGATAAAAAGTATCCTGTATCCCATTCCAGGTCATGGTCTACCCGTGTGCCAAATTTCATCCAAATCCGTTCACCCGTTTTAGCGTGAAAGCGTAACAAACAAAACACAAAACCGGTCGAAATGGCGATGCTTGGGGGGAGGCCTATGTCCAGCTGTGGACGTCTTTCGGCTGAAATGATGATGATGATGATGAATAAAAGACCATTTCCTAGAAATAACTTACGAGGTAATGCTAACTATCCTAATATGATAAATGTGAAAGTGAGTTTGTTCGTTTGTAACGCTTCCACGCCAAAACGGCTGAACGGATTTGGATCAAACTTGGCACATGGGTAGACCATGACTTGGAAAAGGACATAAGCTAGTTTTCATCCTGAATCGCAGACGAAGTCGCCGGCAACAGCTAGTATTATAATATTATAAATGCGAAAGTGAGTTTGTTTGTTACGCTTTCACTCTAAAACGGCTGAACAGATTTGAATGACATTTGGCACATGGGTAGACAATATCCTCGGTTAGGACATAGGATACTTTTTATCCCGATATTTCCACGGAATCGATCGGGATCGACTTACGCGTTGCGCAGTAATTTATAAAGATATCTGCACGCGGGTGAAGCCGCAGGCGGAGGCAAGTAGTTAATAAAAAAAATAAAAAATTACAGACCACGTTATCATCCATCATAAGGCATATTAACCTCAACTCCCTTGCGGTATACGGCAGCACGGAAGAACTACGACTAATTTCCTTCCTAGGTAATTTAGGACTTTGTCTATTCAAATCATTGAACTAAGTACAAAATTACGCTTAGACTACGGTAAAAGACAATTTAAGAAGGCAATAATCTACCATAGATATAAGAAAGTTATTAAAACTGTGGCGGCACCTACATCGCCACATGCGAACTACGCATCCAACTGACGTCACGAAAAATCCTGCATCACGCATGAGACTTACTCAAACGCAAACTCAAAGCAATTTATTACAAATAAACCAATTACAGGCACTTTTGAATTGTCAAGGGGTCGGTCAGTCAGAAAGATGAAGCTAGTTGTCCATTTCAAAGCGTAGTAGCTTCCTATGGAGAAGAATGGGCAAGAAACTCCACCGACACTCTTTTAAATCAAAATATTGGATACATCATTCGTGTTGAAATTATACATGTGAGAATAATGTAGAGAGACGTACACGTTACAAGCGTCCAAACCTTCCTTACCGCATCCTTACCGTGGAATTAGCATACAACGTCCCGACATCAATCGTCGGGCAGTTGCCCACCAGAAACAACACCCGTCTGGTCGGAGGATCCTCCCTTTTCTATAGAGGATGAGTGAACTCCACACGCTGTTCCTCATCCCTCTATACTAAAAAAAATACGGTTGGCCTTCGGTATAAGGCAATTTCCGACAACTTTCGGGTGGAAATTGGAAGCTAAGATAAACTTGTTAACACGGAAACACGAACCAAGATGGCCAATCAATTCAATACTACCCACATTCAACATATAAACAACTTAACTTTATCTCTTATAGTTATGTTATTTTTCACAACTTTTACGTTCCGGAAAATTGATCATCCAACGAATTAATGTGTGTACTTATCTCAACAGCATCTGGTATTATATAACATGTTGGGACATGGTCGTTGGTTATATAAATATGAAATATGCCTGCTAAGTACGGGCAGCGCGGTCGCAGTATCAGTAAAGTGTGGTTCCGTAGCGGAGAAAATTATATCAATAGTATTTTATATAGAGGTAACATTTGTGAGTTTGTATGTAGGTGGTAATCTTCGGAACTACTGATCCAATTCCGAAAATTCTTTCACTAATTGAAAGCTACATTATTACCAAGTGTGATAGCATTATTTTATGTTAAAAAAAGAAATTTCACTTAGACGAAATCGCGGGCAGAAGCTAGTATTTAATCAAACAAAATAACATAAAAATCTAACTAAATAACTACCAAATGACATCTAAAATATAAATCAATACTCAATAATAATCTTCACTAATCTTCATATTTTGGCTGCTGAGACCAAATCTAGAAACGAAGTATACATAAAGGGAATTTTATAAAAATGTGGTTGTTATTTTAGTATATTGTGGTTCTTACGACTTCAACGCGATCGACGTATTTTAATTTGTTGAAACATTTTAAAATGATGCTACGTAAAAACATTTTGTTAGAGTTTTAAGACGAGACTCTAATTCTTAAAAATAAGTCTTCATAATTCGAGTTTCTAGACTCATTTTGTTTGCATTGAGCCAACATCTTAATAACTTTAAAAACTTTATTGAACTTAAATATTTTAAAGCAAGAACAGATCACAGAGACATACATTTAAGTGAAGTTACGTTTAATTTAAGTTCTGTTTAAGTAAGCTATCGTATACGTGACTCATCTGCCGAGCCTTTTCCCAACTGTGTTGGGACCGGTTTGCACTCTAACCGGATTCAGCTGAATACAAGTGTTTTATATGGAGCGACTGTCTATCTGACCTCCACAACCCAGTTACTGGTAACATGATACCCTTATCGATACAATTACAGTCTTACCAAGTGAGACTGGTTGTCAGACTAACTGTAATGACTGTCAAAGATCAGCCACCGGCATGACAGCCGGGACCAACTGCATAGTGTGATTTCCGCAATTATATTAAGCAGGTATGAAGAACAGGGTGCAATGTTCACTCATCCTCCATAGAAAAGGGAGTATCCTCCGACCAGACGGGTGTTGTGTCTGGTCGGCAACTGCTCGACGATTGATGTCGGGACGTTGTATATAAACCAGTAAACTCTGCTTGCGTGATGCAGGATTTTGCGTGACGTCAGTGTAATGCGTAGTTCACATCTGGCGTTGTAGATTGCCGCCACAAGTATACGTGACGGCCTGCCGGGGTCGCGGGAAAGTCCGAAAGGGATACCGTGGCCCCTGGCAATGTACAGGCAACTGAAGGAACACGGATGGGTTTTAGTCAGTAAGAGTCTGACACGTCCTCCCGCTACGTCCAGAGCGGGAGAAGTTATTTGAAAATTTACCAATGTCAAAAAAAAAAAAAAAATACGTGACGGGCCCCTAAAATATGGTAGTGATTCCCACTTGTGTCCAATGACATTTCATAGATATTTCAAGTGGCACTTGAGACACGTGGCCGCGAGGGGTCTGATGTTAAACATGGTCACAGAGTAAACAGCATTACCCTATTGTTTACTATATTGTGGTTGCTTCATCAAATAACTGAAGTGAAATGAATAAAGCATTCCATTATTTTATAATCTTTTTTAGCTTCATAATGCTTCATTTATTATTTTATTGGTAAGAGACAGTAATGGTCATGACAAAACGGAGAATAAGCTTCCACAATATCATAGGTTCTAACCTGGCAAGTTAATACCTATTTATTTATTTATTTGTTTATTTATTTATTTATTTATTTAATTGACTGACGCGGATTGGAAGGTTTTCGGTTCGAACTCAGACAGACGCTTTGCTTTGTGTAAATTATTTCATCACCACTTACTGCTCTCAAAACGGTGAAAGAAAACATCGTGAGGAACCGGCATGTCCTAGAACTAAACATTCGAAGATATGTGACATCTACCAACCCGCACTGGGCCCGCGTGGTGGATTACGGCACTCCCTCTCACAGAGAGGCCTGTGTCCCAGTAGGGGGAAGATTATAGGCTGACTATGCACCATCGGAGAACTGCCTATCTATACACCGTAAGGACTATTTCTGCTTGCAGCGCTCGATTGCTAAAGAACCGGGGCGGTAACAGATATGGTCATCGTATTCACGGGATTTTGTTTTCAAACTGCTTACATATGAAGTTCTTCGATAGTACACGTCAAATCATCCTCACTCTTCCACACTTTTTTTGGAATCACCAACTGGCTTTGAGTAATCGTCCTGATTAAAATGCTCTTACTCTTACCTACTCTGTATATGGGGCCAGTAATCATTTGGTTTGTCCACCTCGTACCGCCATCCTCTGCTTACAGGGTCTGCCGTGACGTCTTCTGGCTGGAAGTCATAGGACGCCTTCGCCCAGCAATTTGATGATGCAGACTAACAGTAAGCGGACAAAAGAAACCAACGACGGGGCTCGGGTGCCTCTTCGTCAGCTTGTGGAAACCTATAACATACACTTCATGGACATAGATATCTTGGCCCTTTCTAGTAAAAAAATTAAATATCAAACAACCAACAAGCAACCAATAAAAATAAAATCAATCAAATCAATCAACAACAATCAACATCATCAATCAACATCATCATCATCGTCATCAGTTCAATTTTTTTTTTTTTTTTTTTTTTTCTGTCTCTAATCTAATTTAAAATAAATTAACGCGATGAACCTTTTCGTTTCCTTTTTGTTCATGTATTAATATAATCCATGTGTGTGGGTTATGTTTGGCAATTTATTATTCTACTCATAGTTTTAATTAAACTTTAACATGTAACTGTTTTTTTGTCCCTAATAAATAAAGAAGTAAATGACGTCTATTTACTTTATTTTTTTTGCAGTATACTATATTAACTTAGTTAGTATGGGTGTACAACAATTATGTGAAAGAGCGGAGCCTTCTAAAACAGGCATTGTTTGCCTAAAAGGAGCCTCCAAACACGATTCAAATGTAATTTTCTATTTACACAATAAATTATTTGTATTTGTATATCTTACTATTGTATCATAGCTTTCTATTTCTAAATAATCGATTGACAACATTTCGAAGAGGTTTCAACATAATATTTCGCCAGAATGGCATAAGTAGAATGCATCATCCAACGCGGTTGGTTCAAAGCCAAGTTAACCCGTACGCAGTGGGTTAACAGTCCCGAGATTTATTGCTTGAGCTCTTATGGCACCGACTATCAATTTGTTTCAATCTTCAAAACAACATCATTACTTGGATTTTATTCTCTTCGAGACGTGTTGTGCGAAATCATTACTTTGGCGGTTGTTTTATGTGTTTTCCATGAAATCGGGAGAATAATGTGTACATACTCGTACCTGATGGAGGGTATACCGCCCCGAGTAGGTGATTGACGAAATAAGATTTAAAATACCGACCAAGCGCGAGTCGCACTGGCACATGAAGGGTTCCGTACCATATTGATCGAGTAAAAAACGCCGAAAAAAATAAGTTTCTTGTATGGGGACAAACTTAATATTTTTTTTATATTTTTTATATCGGCAATAGTAATTCACAATCTGTGCAAATTTCAACTGTCTACCTATTACGGTTCATTAGATACAGGCCACTGACGGACAGATGGACAGCAGAGTAAGCCTCTGCTGTCCATCTGTCCGTCATAGGGTTCAGTTTGGCATCCTTCGGGTACGGAACTCTATAAAAGTCAGTAGCCGCACGATACTTGCATTCGAAAGGCGAGAATCGCCTCGCCTTTAAAATTGACGACTTCCGGATCATTATCGTATATCGTGTTGTCAAATCAGGTCGAGAATATACCTAAACTAGCTTTTTTCCCGCGGCTTCGCTCGCGTGGAAGTCGGAAATTATCCCACGAAAACGAAAAAAAATATAATGGGATAAAAAGTATCTTAGGTTATAAACTATCTGTCTACCTCATCCAAATCCTATGAGTAGCATAACATAATGATTGAATACTATCGTGAATTCATGCAAGCCTAGTACTTTTTGTTAGGTTACTGCTCAGAAATTATGCACAACATCTAATGATTCAAATATTACATCGTGAATTCATGCAAGCCTAGTACTTTTTGATAGGTTGTGCCAAGATACAAGTTTATTAACTCGAGTAATAAGATTTTTCTTACAAACAAAATCCCCCTTTTCACCCCCTTAAAAGTTGAATTTACAAAAACCCCTTCTTGGCGTTTCCCTACATTATATAAGGAAGCCGTGTGCAAAATTCCACAGTTCCTAGTCCCCGTAGTTTCGGCTGTGCGAATGTCAGTCAGTCAGTCAGTTTCTCCTTTTATATATATTATAGATTATGTAGCAATATAGCCGGTCCCATTTCGTACCGTATGTCATACGTGTGATAAACGTCAACCAAGAGTCGCCTACGAGTCTAGCATGAACTTTCTCGCTTCTCGCCTACAAACTTCACATAGAAATTTACATCTCCGCGGTCAATAAAATCGACTTGTGTAAAAATCAATGATAGGTTAAGTGGTGGGATGGGGCAGCCCTAAGGTACGCGGGAGACAGTAGCTGCCGGTTTCTCGTTTACATGGGCGAGTTAAAGTTAATGGGTCGTTAAGCACGGGATATAATTAAGATTTTTCTATCAGTTAACCTCAATCGCAGGTTAGTTGCAATTGAAATTTAATGAAGACAGAAGTCTTTGATGGTACTTTTATTAGGTAAGTGTTAATTTGCTATAAACGACCACGTTGGTTTAGAGGTCGTAAGCGGCGACTACTGAGCCTCCTTCTGGGTTTGAGATATTTGCTGCCTGGATGGGCTAGCTTTTAACAGCCTGGAGTGGCGAGAGAGGGTCTTGTGGCTAAATAATAACATCCGAACGGGTCGATCGTAGGTTAAGCTACGCTTCCCGAGGTCGGTCCGTGGATGGGTGACCATCCATTACTTATCGAGATTCCTCCGTGCCTCGGAAAGCACGTTATACCGTTGATCCCGACTGTCATTAGTAGATCTTTAACAGTCGTTACAGGTAGTCAGAAGTTCGAAAGTCTGACAACCAGTCTTACTAAAGGATATCGTAATAACCAGTAACTGGGTTGTGGAGGTCAGATAGGCAGCCACTCCATTTAAAATACTGGTATTCAGCTGTATCCGGTTAAAGTGGAAGCTGACCCCAACATATTTGGGAAAAGGCTAGGCAGATGATGAGTCTGTCTGTGCCCAGCTAATCGCACTAGGCTTGCTCCAGACGATATATTCTGTAAAAATCTAGGGACGGCAGAGCATTTTAAATTTACTTACTTACTTTAGAAATAATGCTCGATGCTCCAGAAAAAACTGCGATACGATGCTTCAAGGTCACCGTGCATTGAAATATATACCTTATTGCGATCGTATAAGTATTAAATTCAATTGATAAATTAACCTAACTGTCCTGCCGGCCTATTCTGTACAAATGTCACCGTGATAACTGACTTACAGAAGTGAGCTTGAAGTGAGCTGTCATTCCATTTGATGCTAGGGATTGCAACTATTGACAGTGAGTTGTCAATAGTGACAATCAAACTGGCAAAATGGGGGTGTACTCTATACCTCTGCCTACAATCTTTATGGTAAACACAGACTGAATACAAAAACTGGCCAAGTGCGAGTCGAACTCGCACACGAAGAGTTCGGTATCGTATTCTGATCGAGCAAAAAACATCGATAAAACACGTTACTTGTAGGTATGGGGATCCCCTTTATTATTAATTTTTATTGTTTTTTGTTTTAGCGGCAATAGAAATACACAATATTTGAATTTTAACTGTCTACCTGTTATGGTTCATGAGATACAACCCGCTGACAGACAGACGGACGGACAGCAGAAGCTTAGTAATAGGGTTCCGCTTGGCATCCTTTGGGTACATAACTCTAAAAACTATATAGCCTAGACTTTGTGTTAAAAAAGCCACATTTTTACAGCTAGCTATAAACCATATTTCAGAGCCCAGTGCCAATAAAACAGTAGTGTTTGTTAAAACATAGTTCTTTTTAACACTGGAACTGTGCCAAATTGACGCTTTATTATGACCAGCAATTTGTCATGTTATCAAGTGGGTCGCAAGTTATGACGGTCGGGTGTGATCTCGGATAGCACTTTGAAACCCTTCCTAAACTTTTGTTTTAAATGTTAAGTTTGCTTTACATAATTTCTGAGTTATGTTTTAATTGAATAGTTTACTTATAAGAGCTTATAGAGTACTTATATTTGTATGCTAAAGTAAAGATATTATTGTTAGGTTTAAATAACTTTCAGGGAAAAAAACAGAGACAGTGATAGCCTAGTCATAGGTCTAGAGTTTGAACCCAAGGTACGCACCTCTGACTTTTCGGAGTCATGTGCGTATTGTATAATTATCACTTGCTTCAAAAACGGTGAAGGAAAACATCGTGAGGAAACCGACATGCCTGAGAGACATTTCTCGTCGGCACGTGAAGCCAAGTCAGAGGCCCATGGGCGGCTTTAAATTTCCGACACCAGGTTAGTCACTAACCACTCAAAAAGAAGAAGAAGGTAAAATAACTTTTTCATTACCTTTTTATTACTGTTTCCATCACCTTTTTATTACTGTTTCCATCACCTGTTTCTAGCCTTTTCTCAGCTCTATAGGTCGGCTTCCAGTCTAACCGGATGCAGCTGAATATCAGTATAAGAAGCGACGGCCTATCTGACCTCCACAACCCTGTTACTGGATACCTTTTGGTAAGACTGGTTGTCAGAATCTGACGACAACTGACAAAGATCACCGATTGCGTCCTAAAATACGGTAAGTACTTAAATTAGATATTATTAGCCTCGTAAATCATTATGTTTTAACATCAAATAAATCATTCAACTCATCAATAGATTAACAGAATCGAATAAAACCTTTAATTACTCAATTCGGCATAAAGCAAACGGTTCTCTCGTGAAAGCTAACGAAGTAAAACTAAGTTCTATTTGAAGTAAATTAGAAATCAATTACAAGTTCTATCCAAAACGAGTTAATGATGCTTCTGCATGTAATGCTTGGCCGTGAATGATGTACAAATGGAAAGTGGTGTTCGGTGCCACTGTCGGTGTCAAACAGTAGCGCAACTAACTTAGGACCAACGGGACAAAATCTTAGCTTTAGAATACAATAAATGCGTGCCTCCTTCAATCGACCCGATAGGGTTGATATTAATCATTCCGGCTGTCGCTGAAAACCAGCGTTGAGGCTCTGTCTCGCATAGGGTCGCAGCATTACGCTGAGCGATGGCCGTTTTGCGTGGATGTGACGCATATTTTTACCCAAATTATAATTTTCATGTTTTTGTTCTTTCTTCGCGTCATGTTTACCGCAAATAAACGTATTTTCTTTCTTTCATCAGTGAGAGTGAGTTAGCTGCATTGCCGTTTACTTGCAGGGCGTCTTTAATAATGATTAAATTAAATTAATTTCGCTGGTGTACCCACCATCAGTCCAAAAAATTTGACCCCAGTAATCCTAACTAATATTATAAATGCGAAAGTGAGTTTGTTTGTTACGCTTTCACGCTAAAACGGCTGAACGGATTTGTATGAAATTTGGCACATGGGAATACCATGACTTGGAAAAATACATAGTATATTTTTTATCCCGATATTCTAACAGGATAAATACTTATGCGGGTGAAACCGCGGGGCGCAGCTTGTAATATTATAAATACGAAAGTGAGTTTGTTTGTTTATTTATTTGTTACACTTTCACGTTAAACGCTGAACGGATTTGGATGAAATTTGGCACATAGGTAGACCTTGACAGACCTTGGTAGACCTGGGTTAGGATATAGGATACTTTTTATCCCGATATTCTTACGGGATCGAGATTTATGCGGGTGAAACTGCGGGGCGGAGCTAGTGCTAAATCCATCTTTTGCAGTTAGGTTTTAGAAGTAACATTTCTTAGACGGCGATTAGATAATTGGACGAGAATTGAGAGTGAAATTTCAAGGACGCGTCACGTTTAGACATATTTCGTTACGTGAGAGAGATGAAAGATATAACTCTCTCTGTCTCTCACACAAAAACTCACTTATTCTTTTAACGTACGTCAAGTACGGTGCTGCACGCGATTTTTTTTAAATCTATAGGTACTCAGATCGAACGTCGTTTTTTCAGCATACTTAACTCCATGACTTATCCGACCAATTTTCATAAGAATATTTCCGAGTTGGACCACTGTGTTAAGACACACATACTACCAATATTCGGTACGACGACCATGTTAATACCGATTTAAGTTTGTTTGGTCTGTCTTGGCTATTGGAATAGCCGGCGGGCGTTAAAAAACTTGAAACAGCGCCCGAGTCATTAAAATGTCATTAGGTACAAAGCGCCGTGAAATAAAAGTGTTGTACTGTGACATACAGACGGACAGTGATGGAGACTTTTTGGTATATTTTCTACCTATGAGGACGCATTTTTTATAAAAGTAGAATACAAAAAAAAATAAGTAATACAAACTAAAACCCAGCTACGACAAATCCGCCAATTAAAAAGGTATAAAGAAGACATCGCAGACAGACAAATAAGAAATACGGAGTCACACGTACACGACGTACGACGTAACTCCGAATTTTTAATTTTAGTTGGCGTTTTTGTCGTAGTTGGGTTTATTTTTATTAAAATTATTTTGGCGTTACAATATAAATATTTTTGAAATGTGCTAATTAAGCCCTATCATTGGATATCCAATATGGCGTCATTAAAAAAACATTTAATGTGTCGTCGCATAGCCTTTAACCAGCGGACGATCAAGACGCTACCAACGATACTTCATTTGTCAAATTATGATAAGTAGTTTAGAAGTTATGAGGAAACAGATGAACATACATACCCTCCTTTTTGCTTGGCCGTAGTCGGAAAAAAAATAGGGAACTATTTTTCATATATTCAGGTCATTTTCTGTATGATGTTGGAGGTGACTATACAGGGTCAAATTAAATTAACTAGCCAAACTCCGCAGACTTGACCCAGACAACACGCAGACGACTCCTCTTCAACTTTTTTTGTTTTATCGTGTTTAGATTACGATAACCATCAAGTCTGCGGAGTTTCGCTTACTAATTAAATTTGAGCCTGTATAATGAGAAAGTAGAGCCACAGATTAATACAGATGGGACAGTCCGCAAAATCATTTAAATAAGAAGCAACTCTTACTACGACACAATAAAGTGCAATTCAGGTCGCACAGCGCTAATCACCTACAGTTATATTCGCCTAGAAGTTGCCTGTCTTTCTATCGCGTGACTCTTCGATCTTCTGACTACGTAAAGCTTCGTGCAGACCAGCGCGACGCGACACCGGCTATTGTTATACCGTCAAGTTTTCTTAGAGATTGTATTGTTCGAGTCGCGTCGCGGCGTCGCGTCGCGCTGATCTGCACGAAGCTTTACACTCACTGAATTTGCCCTGCAAGACGGGCCCGCCGCGTACTTGTACCTTCATACCTAAACTGCGGAGTGTCCCGTCTGTGTTCATCTGTGGCAGAGCGCGAATTTTGAAGTCAGTAAAATTAAATGAGAAACAGTTAACAGCTTGTCCACTCTGAAATGACGCGCCCCACTTTTGCGCGCACGGTAATACGGATTTCTATGAGTAACGTTCATCACACACATTGAAGATAATATATATTATAGCCCTTAAGATCCTTTAAGGTAAAATTATATTATCTTCACTGTGTGTGGTGATCCATTACGAACGGTGAGCGATATGTCGAAGATAATAAATATATAAATTATAATATCTTCAAAGTATCTGACGACCTTAATGCGGTAGTAGGGCGCGTCAATTCAGAGTGGACAAGCTATACACCACCACTCGTTAAACTAAATACACGTGAAAGGCAAAAAATGTACCAAAAAATTATTTTAACAAAACGTGACACTGCAAATCTGAATATTGGTAACCACTAGCAATAAAAACGGATTGTCCATTTCGATTAAATAAATACGCGATTGTTTGAAAACCGTATGTCAGTTTACATAATAGGTGTGGCTGTGGCGTGGCTGTGGCGTGGCTGTGGCGTGGCTGTGGTGTGGTTGAGGTGTGAGTGATCAGGGCCCTAACTAGAGCGAAGACTATACCAGGGATGTTGCGGATACAGATTTTTAACATCATCATCAAAAATCCGCAACACCCCTGCTGTGCACACAATTTACTTAATAGCGTAGGATTCTATACCCGGTAAAGGTTTTATTCCTGTATTACAAGTTTCCTAAACGATTAAACTTGAAGTACAAAGTGTCTAGTTCATCTGACATCTCATTCCCGTGCTGCTTGTGTTGACAGCTGTCAAAGAACTGTCAAAGTTAATACATTTGAATTTTGTTTTTTTTCCGCAATGTTCAAGTTTTATTGAAGTCGTTAGAAATTGTAATTATGTCTGGCATCTTTACTACAAGCTTATCATCTGGTTTACCAACAAAATACCTTCGTTTAAACCTAATTAAACATGACTTTATCGACACAAAAACAATTACTATGGGAAATATTCATGAAATGCTGTTCATTAACGGTATCAGTAACCTGAATTCAGAGATATTTAATACAGATAATTAAAGCGAACGAATGCAGAGCACGATGTAAGAATGCCACTCGTTATTTGAAGGTATATAAAAGCGATCATGTTTTTACATCGAAGTATGAACTGGTATATTGGTTATATCTGAATGGACCATAAAAAAGTTAAGATACGAGAAAAAAATTCAGACCCAACAAAATATTTAAGATGGGTTTAGAGATTGCTTTACTAATACCAATGTCGTATTTTTGTTTTTCATACCAATATTTGTAGATAGTCCCAATAAAATAATCATGCCAAGTCGTTTTATCAACGAATGCTGTTGCCGATGGGCAGAATATATGCTATGTCGACTGTTTATCATTTGCTACTGTGTTTGTTACAAACACATGAGTCGTATAGTTGTCGCTTTTAAGCATGGCAATAGAGGTCATTGCTCTTTCTCTAATATCTGTTCGTAGTAAGTGGAGATTCGCAAGAGTAAACGTGCTTTTGGAAGGAAGTTTTCCAGTAAGTGCTGCTAGGGATCTTGAGCATCTTCCGGGCTCTTGAATTGTTCTGATAGCCGTGGAATACGTCTTCACTCTTCAAGCACCTCAGGACATGTTGCCCCCTTGTCGCTACGACACTTTGTGTTATCGACAATTTCCGGGGGCCCATTATTGTGTGTGCAAGTCACCTCCTGCTATTTTATCTATGAATAATATATTATCATTGTTTGGGCAGGTGACTGAGTTCTTCCATAGTTCAGGGTAACCAATCCACTATAGCAACCCAAACCCATTGCCCTATATATTTTGTTTCCATCTTCCGCTATAGTCCTGCACCAGCCAGGGGTTGTCCTTGGGTGCACTTGCATAGTGCATACAGGGATAATCGTCGGTTGGTGCCTCATTCCATTTAAAATTGTTTAGGCACCTCTGCGAGTTGGCTTCGTTTTTTTTAATTAAAGTCGACCATGAAAAAAAAACAGTTGAAGAAATTTTTTTCAAAAAAAAAAACAATGTTTCTTTAAAAAAAACAAGAGTAAGACCATAAAATTATACCGGGACAAAGAAAAAAAAATACGAATAAAAAAAATAAAAAAAAATTGTAGAACCCTCTTTTTTAAGTTTATTTTTGATAATTGGTCATGAATATTCAGAAAAATACGGGCGGGCACATGCCCATGGGCGACACTGTATATTGTGAAGGTAGGTAGAGGTACCTAATCATTTTGATGACGCATTTGACCCAATCATAATAATAATTAAACTAAAACCCAAAATAGCACAAACTGTTTATTAAAGCAGTCTGTCACTAAACTGTCTGGTCAGAATTAATTAAACCCAGTGACGTTTTAACATAACCACAGAAATATGTTATTTACCACAGTAAATACTCTAAATGGTAAATAACGAACACATTTAATGGAATCAAATTATTTGTTAAACTAAAGTGAAATTAGATTCTGGGAATGTTTGAACATACCTGAGTATCTGACATCCCGGAAAGTAATTATTCAGTGACTATGATTAAGCTATACGTGAAGAGGCACAATGACACAATCAGACAGTTTTGACATTGAACGTCTAATGAGTCCTTCTAAGTGTAACTTCTATATACTTAACATTAACAGCTCGTAAGCGTATTGTGGGTGACCATCTACCAACCTTCACGGAGAAACTTGCTTGTCACTTCACTGACCCACAACGTGGCAAAAGCTGAAAAAGCTTTAAGAATACAATATGTTTATTTTGTATAAAATATGGCACCAGCGTAAAAGGTCTTAAAATGCCTATAAGCAAATGGTTCCACATATTATGCTTACAAACTTTTGCAAAAATACAGAATTATATTACATTATACATTTTGCTGGGGATACCCAGATTTGCTCTACATGTTGGCGATTTCAGACCATAGAAGACATAAGTTCAGTTCAGGTTTCGTTACGATGTTTTCCTTCACCGTAAGCCGGCCACATACATACGGAATTCCGTTTCGAAATATCGTTTCGAAATTTCGAACGCAGCAAATCCATACAAAATGCCGGCCACATACAGATCGAAATTCAAATCGGAGAAAATTTCGAACAGAGAACTACTTTAAGTGTGTGATAGATCCTTGATTTGCCTTCGAAATTCCGAATCGATATTTCAAAACGGAATTCCGTATTGAATTTCTAATGTATGATTCTTACTCATTAATAACTAAAATAAAACTTGTTATCGTGACCTGTTGAAGAGATAAGTATTCGTGGCTAGAGGCAAATTCCTACCATCACATGAGTGATCATTATCGCCTATAAAACCTCAAAAATTTGGCTGAAGGTGCCAATTATACAATTGGATACAATGCGGTTGATAATTGAATAAACCAGCTTAATGCAATCATGAATTTGTTTCATGGCGTCAGTGAATATACAATATACTAGCTGCGACACGCGGTTTTACGCGCATAAATCAAGATTCCGTGGGAAAATCGGGATAAAAAGTTTCCAATGTACTAATCTAGGTCATGGTCTACTCATGTGCTAAATTTCAGCCAAATCTGTTCAGCGGTTTTAGCGTGAAAGCGTAACAAGCAAGCAAACATACTCACTTTCGCAGTCATTCATAATATTATTTAGGCTAGGTGTACATGCATGTACGCGTGTATCTATCTTCGTACTATTTATAAGCCGAAGTTCAAAAAATCCTACTTAGGTACATTTGGTTTTTATGTTTATGTGTATGTTACTCAAAAATGCCATGTGTCCTTTATTAACACAGATACCTTTTGTTCACCTTACCTTACCTTTTTTTTTTACCTTTTTTTAGGGTTCATATTATTTTTGTACATAGACTATTTTTTGTAGACTTAAATCTTTTGAGCTCAAAGCTATATTATTATGCTCATTGTATTTCTGCCACTTTCCTTTGAACTGTGTCTGTGTGTATTATTATTTGGATAAATAAACAATTTTATTATTATTATTAATTCGGGTACATTAAGTAGTTTGTCGAAATGGTTAAAGTAAGAAATAAGTATATTGTGTGTAACATAAACTTTGTTTGATCCGTGAGGGTGTTGTTAAGAATCATACTGAAAGTCTATTTATGTGGTAATTTTCTGGAAAAAGGATAAAATTATTCGCCGCTTTTTGCTCCAATGGGGAATTTGACATGGGGCGCGGCGGTTGTCGTTTAGCGGGCGTCGACAAATCATAACTTATGACCCCTATTGAAAATTTACCAATATTTAATGGAATTGAGATAATTTTGGTACTAAAACCGAGAATTTTAAATAGCAATAACTTTTTAATTTTCAATAATAATAAGTTTTTTTATTACTTTTTGGTAATGTTATTGCAGTACCTATGTACCCTTTTCAGTTCGGAAAGGGTTTTTGTAACACATTGTATAAGGGGAAGTTTGAAAATGGCGCCAGTGATAGAAAAGTTGAAAGGAAATTGTTGACTTGGTATGGGCATTTGATGATGAGGGAGAAAACGCATGTGACTAAAAGAGTGATGACGATATTGAGAGAGAGCGAAGGGCGCTGTCGGTCAGAGCGAATATGATTGCCCGCAGGTTTAAGCGTGCTTCTACGGAGGTTAAAAAAACACTTTTTAGAGCCTTCTGTTCCTCGTTTTACACCTGTGGCCTGTGGGTACATTTTACGCAAAGGTCGTACAGTGCCCTTCGCGTGCAGTACAATAATGCTTTCAGGGTGTTGATGGGGTTGCCTCGCTTCTGTAGCGCATCAGGGATGTTTGCGGATTTGCGTGTTGATTGCTTTTATGCATTAATGCGTAAAAGATGTGCGTCCTTGGTGCGCAGGGTGCGAGCCAGTTCCAACAGCATCCTGGGAGTTATTGCTGACAGGCTGGACTGCTGTATAGTGAGTCGTTGCTCCCGTATCTCAGCTGGAATGCTGTAGCAGTTATTTATTTTGTTGTGTGTATTTGTGTAATTGTATCACTAACATAGTTGTAAGTAAATATAATAAAAATCAACCATATTGGGCTTTGTGTATTGTATTGTTAATGTAAGTATTGTTTGTTGTATGTGTAATGTATTGTATCTATGAGTCATTGTAACTTGTTTAATAAATGAATAATAATATACATGTTAAACATGAGAGGGGGAGGAAGGCCTAAGAAGAGATGGATGGATTGTGTGAGGAAATGATATGTAAGAGAAAGGAGTGAATGATAGTGTGACGGTTGACAAGGGAGAGTGGAAGAAGAAAACGTGTTGCGCCAACCCCACGTCACATGCGTCAACCCGACGTCACATGCGTCAACCCCACGTCACATGCGTCAACCCCAAGTCACATACGTCAAGGGCAGGAAGATGATGATTAAGGCGAAAATAACCTATTTTATACTGAAGATCACGTCTAAACGAGTAGTGTTAATAATTTGAAAAAAATATATGTTAAATTAAAGCATTTTCTTGATAACATAATCTCTGAATAATTTAGATCATGTTTAAATTACATAGTGAAATTAATTTGTAAAGTTATCTTTTAGGCTGATAAAAAACAGAGAATTACGCAAAAACTATCAAGCGTATTTTTCTGGAACCTTCGCCATTTTAAAGATAATTTGATTATTGATCTTTTAATATACGTGTTTTGTTTTATGTATAATAAATTAGAAACATTATCAATTTATTATTTCTGGCTGGACGTACAACGTGTTGCGTGAGCTCAGTACAGAACACACAAGCTAACCACTCAAGGCCACAGGGATTTAGTCGCGTCTTAAGTAGTTCTTTCAGGACGCGAGTGAAACCATCGCCAACAGCTAGTTCTGTAGGTTATATAAGGCAAAATTCAAATCAATATAAAATTGTTTAGTAAGTTTTATTAGCGTACCCGTGGTTGCCATGGTTTTAATTCAACGCCGAGTTTTCAATAGTCTGATTCTCTTCGTCTGGGGAATCATTTTCATGTTGTGATAAATTACAAACTTTTATAAAAAAAAAGTTAAGAACACTTCAAAGTGATTCTTTATAAAACGTTATTGTATTAGGCGTTTGGAAGTAGACCTTCGCTTTGTGTACATTTATATTAAAAATCCTACAGCTCAACGATTAGGTTTTTATCTACAAAACGAAGTCCTGCTTTAGCAGCATCTAATATAAATGAAGCAATTTAAATCACATCAGTGCTCATCTAAATAACACGATCCTGGCGCAAAACATGCAATAACAAATTTACAAGAAAATGACTGACACCTCTCAAAACCTTGAGCAGACCGCTAAGTCTGTGTGTCCCAACAGCTTAAACTTGTTAATGATGCAACAAACAACTTGGAATTAAGTGTCACGAATGTCCTGAAAGGTTCTAAAGTCAAGCACTTTAATTAGACCCCTGTATTCTGAAGCGCTTTTATGAGTCGCCAGTAGCGCTTTATCGCTTTCCGATTACAATTGCCTTCTAGGTAGAAGTTGTGTCGGTAATTCTTGGATCCACAAATGATTTAAAGCTCTATGATATGTGTTATAAAGCTTATATTAAATTGCGTGGGGGTTATTAAAGATTGAAAATAGTCGTTTTGAAAAGCAGCAGATTGTGCCAAGATCATGTGTGGTCTTAATATTATAATGTTGCGACATCGTTGTCTAATTTGAATTGAATGTCACCTCCTGGTGGGCTTGAATGGCAGCTCTGCGAGGTTCATTAAGTGATTCGACTTTGATTATAATAACCCAATTCGAGTTTAGGCTCTTTGCAGACATTCGATTAAACTGTTATTGAAATGGCTAAAGCCTAGATGATATATATCTGTCTGCCTTTTCCCAACTATATTGGGGTCGGCTTCCAGTGTAACCGGATGCAGCTGAATAGCAGTATATGGAGTGACGGCCTATCTGACCTCCACAACCCAGTTACTGGGCTCAAAAACCGCTTGAGTTAAAAAGCATACTGTACACAGGCTTATTCAAAGCAAGGCTCAAGGCATTCCTGTTGGAAAGATGCCTCTATTCATTAGATATATAATGAATAGAGGCATCTCTATATCGATAAATATATTCTCTTAAAACTGACATATGTCATAATTTGTCTATGGGTTATATTTTATTTTTTTATTAATATTTGCGTTTATTTGGCTGTTGATTTTTTTTTGGCATAATATGGTTTTATAATTTTTTGTTTGCATAGTGGTTTTTTTAAATATTTCATAATTTAAATTGATTTGCATGTTTTTTTAATAATAATATCTATATCATCGTCATTTTGTAATATTTGTGTATAGTTATGTTTCATGTTAGATTATTTAGAACGCAGTGTAGAATGTTACTGAATAAATTGAATTGAATTGAATTTTAACACGATACCGTTTAGTAAAACTGGTTGTCAGACTTTTGGGTTTTTGACTACCCGTAATGACTATCAAAGATCTACGAATGACAGCCGGGACCAACGGCTTAACGTGCTTTCCGAGGCACGAAGGAGTCTCGGTTATGTAATGGATGGTCACCGATCCACGAAACGACCTCGGCCAGCGTAGCTTAACCTTGGATTCACCACTGCAGCTGTCATTATTTAGCCACGGGCCCCTAGCAACCTCTATTATGATATACCTACAGGTGTTAAGGATGTGACTCATGACAGTAGGGGCAGCTGCTCAAGAATGTCTGTGTTTGAAAGAAAGCATATAAAAATACAATGCACTAGTATCAAAAAAGCACTTTTAATGCTCGCGCAGACTGGTGCAACGCGACTCTGGTGGTACAATTTTTATGAAAACTTAACGGACATTGTTCTAGGTACCGGTGTCGCGTCGCGGCTGTCTGCATGAGCCTTTACTTTTTCTAAAAAGTGGTAGGTACCTACAGCCAGTTAGGAAACAGGCACATGTGGCAGAATGTGTAAAAATATTGGACCAACTGAGGTGTAGCATTGGAAACGTCAGAAATTGTAAGAAACTTTTCCATTCCTTTCACAAGAAAAATCGATTCAACCCTTTATATACAAAAAATATTACAAAGACATATACAGGATGGATTTTTAAGATCTCATTTCCTCCAAAATGAATGGGAAGAGTTTTTTTTTGCGATTTCCGACTTTTTTAGTTTAAACCTCAGTTGGTGTAATAGAGATTTTTGGTCCTTAGTAGAAACAGGATCGATTGGCATCAAAAAAAGTTTATGTGAAAGCTGCCCATTTTTTGCTAACTGTATTTTTTTTTCAAAATCTGTGAATGCAGATCAAAATGTCTCTAAAAGTTAAGAACAGTGTTTTGCTGTAGCTATAACGGTTAAGGTACCTACCCTTACCGCCCGTCTCAAAAATCCACCTGGTATTTGTTTCACACACACTGAATTGTAACTTCCGATATCCCAATATCCACTGACCTTCACAGAAAACTTCAAACGTAGAAATGCAATGAAGTGTAATCATAAATAAAAGCAAATATAATAAAGCTGAAGAGTTTGTTTGTTTGTTCTTTTGTTTGAACGCGCTGATCTCTGGAACAACATGTCAGATTTAAAAAAAATATTTGCATTTCATAGCCTAATTCTTGAAGAAGGTATTTATTACACATTGCGCTTCGACCCTAAGAGCCGAACAAAAAGAAATAAAGTCAGAAAGAACGCTAAGCTAAAACGAAGTGTCGGAAAATATCCCTCGGGACCGTAATTCTGGTAAATTAAAAGTTCCAAATGTGTTAATCCAGTTATAAATTATCTGTGTGCCAAATTTCATCCAAATCCGTTCAGACGTTTTTGCGCAAATTCGGGAAATACATCCCAGACAAACAGACAAACGGAGAAAAAATCTAAAAACTATATTTTTGGCATCAGACTCGTTCCCACACCTCGTAGAAATTACTTTTTTTTCTAAAATATTCAGTGTTCAGTTTTGACATCATTAGGTACTACTTATTAATATGTACCTATATAAATTTTATGTCAAAAATAAAGTTAAAAAATACTTTTATTCAGATCTTGATCCATATGATGTTAGTAATACACACTACTTAGTTATGTTAGTAACAAATGTAATGAATTATATTTTAATTCATAATATCTATTGCACTCACCTGACGCACCGGGTACATGCACATAGACATGTACCCAATGCGCCATATTGGCGCAACACGGCTTACGATGACCTTCAGAATGCCATTGACGCTGAACGCACTCTGCGCATCATGGACGCAAACCTTTTTCGCAGGATGGTATTGTAACCAGCAGAATGTGCTTCGGTAAACATTCGGCAGTAACGTGGAAACTGGAAGCCCCAACAACGTTGTTAAAACAAGAAATTTCACGCGAACGAAGTCGCGGGCAGAAGCTATAAATTATACGGAAAACTGAGATAAGCATAACCATCGGTTACTCGTATCTTTTGCTTCAATAAACATAACGTATTTGCTATGTGACCCTATAATATGCTTCGTTAAAGTGGCCGATCTTTTACGACTGTGTTATATCTTAGATACGATGGCTGATATTTTTAGAAATAGTTTTGTTTAGAAAGTCGTTCGATATGTCGTTGAATGGTTCTTGGATTGTTGACATATCGGTTTGTTGGGGTGACTACATTTATGTATTTGGTGGGATAAAAGTTTTGCTCGGGAAATCACAAAAGAAATAAATTGTGATCTTTATTTGTTTAGTTTGAAACAAGTTTTTTTTATCGCGTTGGGACTCTGTAACCGGTATCGTGTTAAGCTTTGTGCAGACTAGCGCGACGCGACAGCGCGACGCGACACCGGTTATTGTTATACCGTCAAGTTTTCTTAGAAATTGTATTGTTCGAGTCGCGTCGCGCCGTCGCGTCGCGCTGGTGTGTACGAGCCTTAACCCAGTAACTGGGTGGTGGACGTCAGATAGGAATTTGCTCCATGTATTGGTATTCAGGTGCAGCTGGTTAGACTGGAAGCCGACCCCAACATAGTTGGGAAAAGTCTAGGTAGATGATGGTGATGATACCTCATCACCATCATCTGGTATACTGGTTTACAATATTATCCTATCCCAGTAATAATATAATATAATATTAATATTATAAACGCGAAAGTTTGTGATGATGGATGGATGGATGTTTGCTACTCTTTCACGCAAAAACTACAGAACCAAAATGGATGAAATTTAGCAGAAAGATAGTTTATAACCTGGATTAACACATATGATACTTTTTATCCCGATCTTCCCACGGGATCGAGACTTATGCGGGTGAAACCGCGGGGCGCTACTATTATTTATAAAAAATCTGAGCTGAAAACTTCTGAAAGCTTCATAATTATCATCATCAATAATACCCATAACGTTTCTGTATTTTAAAATTAAAATTGTATATGTAGTGATCACTTTTCATCAATTTAAAAGTCCCTGAATTGTTAATAACAACGCAATTTGTGTTGACATTAAGACAATAAATCAACTCAGACGCATTAAAGCGAGTAGGTCCTTTGTTTGTTGAATAATAGATAACAAATAATAAAATCTAAGCTAATATAAACAGAGACTGTTATTATTTCAATTAATCTCATATATAAAATAAATGAAAGAATCATTTATTTAATAATGTTCAGAATACAAAACAAGATTAAAATAAAAAATAGGTAAGTACCTATATTGTAACATAATATCACGCCTTGTTTCAACAAATGGTTCGGTAGAGGTGTAATCTATACTTAGTACACCCATAAGTTGTCAATTATGTTTAAGTAACTGGGTAACAGCCGATCTGAAAGACCATATCGACATTGAGCGGGAGCGGAGGGCACTGTCAAAGAGAGCAAATATGATAGCCAGGAGGTTTGTACGTTGTTCAAGTCAAGTTAAAATAACACTTTTCAAAGCTTTGTGCACCTCCCCACGTGCAGCCTATGGGCATCATACTCACAAGTTGGATACAGTGCCCTTCGTGTTCAATACAGCAACGCGTTCAGGACAGTGTTGAGGCTGCCCCGCTTCTGCAGCGCCTCGGGCATGTTTGCGGAAGCGCGCACCGACTGTTTCCACGCCACCATGCGCAAGCGGTGCGCGTCTTTGGTGCGCAGGGTGCGGACTATGTAGCTCCAACACTGGCTATGATTGCGCAGCGACTGGATTGCCCCTACGTTGGGCATTGTTGTAGCAGACATATTACTGGTGCTTGATTTATAATTGTATGTAACTGTGTGTGTATTGTTGTCATTGTTGTTTGTATTTAATATGGGTCAAGGACCTGAAATAAATGTTTTTTATTTATTTATTTTAAGTCCCATGTGATAGGAGGTGAGCCTATTGCCATTAACCGGGCACAAATCCAGACTCTGTGTTGCTACTGAGAACTTCCAGATGGAAAAGCCCACCTACCCATACTGTGTGTCGCAATATCCCTGAAAAAGAAATGTGTTAAGCTTGGAAATAGTACTGCAGTGCTGATTTTCATCGGTGCCCATAACTCTTTATGCCGCCAGTATTTTGTGTTAGTCCTCTTCGAAATCCCATTTAAAAGTTTTAGTGCGCAATAGGACACGTTAATCAGATGAATTTGTCATTAAGGGCGTTTATTCTAAAACTTGGCAGGGTCACAAATAGCTGTCAAACATTCACCTGTTTAGATTAATTTGGTAATATTACTGTATGGAAATATGAAATGTGGCTAACTAGCGAACTAAAATATTGATGATGAAATACAATAATTATTATGGTAACACCGAATTTAGTTTTATATGTAAAAAAATATTTAGAAACATTCCAAATGCCTTTTTTACACCTAAAGCAACATCAAATTCTGTGTTATAATTGCAGTTCATTATTATTATTCTAGTTGGCTAGTTAGCCACATTTCTTATTTCCATACAGTAATATCTCTCTAATTCCATTAAATAAAATATCGAAATACAGAAATTTATTGTCTTTTCCACCCTTAAATACTGATATTCGTAAAGTATTTTTCCTAATAGTAACTACTTACAATTTTTTTGAAGTGAAAACTTTTGAGCGATTGTTGTAGATAAACTTATGGTTTCGTGGCACCTACATGCTCGCTCCGTAGTGCTATACTATAGACAATAGATGGCGCTAATACCAATTTCAAGTTTTCACTTCTGTGGGCATGTACCATCAAAGAAGTTCATATCTAACCAGTTTCAAAACAAAATCCCGTGAACACGATGACCACATCTGTTACCGGCCCGGTGGTATAGCCGCCGAGCGCTGCAAGCAAGAATAGCCCTTACAGTGGTTAGATATGAACTTCTTCGATGGTACCTTCAGTACCATGACTGCTTTATTTTTTTATCCACAGCGAGCTTTTTTGTTTCACGAAAATTAATGAGGACTTTTGAGTGGAAAGCCTAATTACATATTTTTGGACTATACCAAAGCTGCATTTAATTAGCTAACCTATAAACCTAACGCTTAAATTGTGACACACTATCTCAAAGAAAAAGAAAATTAAAGAATAAATTATTATTATTATTAACACCTTTAGGGTCTTACAGACGGTATGTGTGTGCGAGGGGATGGCAGTGAGAGGTATAAAACCTCAATTTTTTTAATCGTCAACAATACAAAAGCCAGCATCCAAAATATACAAACCAATAAAAAGCCCATCTTTCAATGATTCTCTAAACTGAAGATACAGATCGCACGATACACCAGTAATTACTATAGGCAAACAGTCCTAAGAAAACACCCGAAAACATGGATACTCTCCACTGGAAGTCATCCGAACTTAATAGCTTTATTCGATATAACTGTGTCCACTACAACGTTCGTGTTTAACTATTAGCATTATAATGTATCGCTATGGGAACACAGCAGAGCCGGTGTTAGGCGCATAGGTGCCAGTGTTAGCCGCCATAGGTGACGGTGTTATCAGGCATTTCATTATGCCGTTGTGAGATATTAACCATTGGGCTCATTGACGGCTGATAACGATATCTTAGAAGATTTTTTTCCAAATTGAACGCGGCTACGTTTAGTTTTTGATTGATATTTAATTTGGTTTTATTTCTTTTAGATAAAGGTTTTAAATGGGTGCGCAGTTTGGTGATTTTGTAAGAGTTTTGGATTAAAATACATATAGTGAAACAGAAAGATCGAAATAAAAGTCACAATGAATAAAATTTAAACTTTTGGTAAAGCTGAAAAGCAATTTAAAAATGAGTTTCGATTGGAACAAATATTGATGCGGCTTATAGATTCTTACTGCTCTTTTTCAGGGTATTTACTTTTTCATGTAACTTTTCGTCAGTAAGCACTCCAATAATACAGAAGAAATTCGTGTGTATTTTAAAATGGCATGTATTTAATCGAACCTTTAATAATTCCCATTTTGCGCTCCTAATAGTACATTATGATACAAGTGTGATGTGTAATTAAGTAATGATTACATTATAAGCACACGCGTTTCATACGACCTTTTTCAACACACTTGCGAGGAAAAAAACAGACTTTTGTGACGTTGTAAGAACTTATGCTACAATAGCGTAACTATAGAGATGATACATTTAGACTTATAAAGTTCAACTGAACTTTGTAGCCAGGTACTGACTATCCGCGGAGCTTCTTTTAAAAACTTTTCAACGTCGACGTCGGTCAGTTGGTGACAAATACAATGTGATTTCGTATCAAACAACGAAAACGTTAACAAATATTTATGGAATATGGCGCGCTGGTTTTGTTTTTACCGGTGGTGTAAATAAAGACACTGGCAAAACCACTAAATAGCAACCCACAACCTACATAAAAAACACAATGAACAAAAAAATAATGTTTTGAATAAGCAAATTAAGGTTGATTATGTGGTGCAAAATATATAATTTGGTGAAATATTATGTTAATTTATCATATTTTATTTACACAGTAGGCATAAAAAGGCTTATGTCTCTTTGATGAGATCATGCTGCCATGATAGTAATTACTAATTCCATACTGCCATGTGGATAATCCGACTATAGTAAATAGTTATCTGTGGCGCATATTACCGAACTACTTAGTTCGATAATATAAAGTATAAAGCACGCGTGTATAATACACTTCATTATGAACATAAAAGTGATTCAATAAGACCAACTTTACGAGCAAGTGTGTTGAAATATTATTGAACACACTAATATAATGACTGCGCCTTTTTTTGTGAACCTCAAATATTTCCTATTTTGGGGTCCTAAAGATATTAAATACCCAAGTAAAAGCGAACAACTTAGAAGTAGCGCTCGCCGGTCGCTGTCACGGCACCGCCCACTTCGCTCGCACGGCTCGCGCAAGGTTGGCCACAGTTCTAACCTAACCTAATCCATTTGGTGCTCTAGCGTAATTACTGCGACCAACTGTGAGAAAAGGTCAGAAAGTTCAAAAGACAGTCAAACATTACAAGTAAAAAAAGGTTAATTAATTTAAAAAGTTTTCATCATTATAAGGTCAATATTTTTTTAGTTACATCATTTCCTTTACATAATTGTACCAAAATTAATGGAAAAGCAGATGAAAATTGATTCCAACGTCCCTGAAACCGTCTTTAAAGTAGGTACAAAGTTCCGTCCCTCAGCAAAATTCTATTACGTATTACAACATCATCCCATTGCTCCGTCTAATTTCGTCGGAATCATTATAAGACTTAGGCCGCATTTTACAGTTAACGGTAGGGAGAAAAATACTCTTTTACGATATTACTCTCATTAACCAAATGCCGTAATAAAAGCGAAAATGGAAACGTAATCAAAACCTCAGTCAAATTACGGGTTATTTGAAATATGACACACTTATTAATATAATTATTATATCTATACAACATGTTAAAAAAAAACCGTCCGATCCGTGAGGCTGTTGTTAAGTATCGTACTGAGAGTCTATTTATGTGGAAATTTTCAGGAAAAGAGAAAAAAAAACGCAACTTTTTTTTAAATGGTGAATTTTACATGGGGCGTGGGCGGCCATTTTTTAGCGGGTGTCTACAAGTCATAACATATATGAACCCTGTTGATTTGTAATTTTGGTACTAAAAACGTGAATTTTAAACAGCAATAACGTTTGTACTAAGATTTTTGACTACTTTTTGGTAATGTTTTTGTAGTACCTATTTGCCCCTTTCGGATCGGGTGGGGATTCTTTTGAGTTTTTTTTACATATTGTATAGACTGTCTCGTTGGTCCAGTGGTCACAAGTGCTACTGCTGAGCATGAGGCCCTGGGTTTGATTCCCAGGTCGGCAAAAGTGTTATTGGGTTTTTCCGTCGCGAATTTCTCGGTAACAGCCCGGAATCTGGGTTTATGCCCGGTTGATGGCAATAGGCTCGCCCCCTATTACATGGGACTCAAACACAACTGGTGAAATGAGGGTGTACTACTTATAGGTACATCTCTGCCTAAGCCTTTGGGGAAAACAGGCGTGATTTTATGTTCTGTAACCATTTTATGCAGATTTCTTTTACAACAGCGCGTAGAGCTGAGGTCATTAAAATCGAATGATGACGTTTAGTGATATAATTTTTATATGACTACTATCTTTTATATTAACTGCAATTAACTATCATAAATTCAACTAATCGTACAGATATTCAATGTAATAAACCTACGCGGCTACGTTCAAATTAAAATATTTCTACAAGTCTGTACACATTTTATCGTATCCTATATAATTATATTCATTAGAAGAAGGATCCTCGCAACACGGCTGGGTTGCCAGTAAAAATAAATAAGCCCACAAATTGAGATGACTCGGAGGTTCGATGTGCCCTTTAAACAGGGTTGCCAGGGTTGGGAAATAAGAAAATATGTGCGTCCACTCAGACTTCTAAATAGACTGAATAGGTAGTTAACTTTGGAAGAAATGTATGTGCCTTCGTAGTTTTGTATTGAATATAAACATTGTAACTTATTCCGTCGTATGGTCGTAAACTATTACAGAAAGTACTTTTGTAAGGCTTAAAAATGGTGCGACTATAATACAGGGTCAAATGAAATTACTTAGCGAAACTTATCGATGTCTAAACATGATAAGTACCTAAATAAAATAAAAAACATATTTGTTGGTTTTTTTTTGGGGTGCGTTGTCGTAGTAGTTTAGTAACTTACTTCAAATTTCAGTTTAGAAAAACAGTTTTTATTTTTTGTGTAAATTTCACAGACGGCTATGGTTATGGATATATACGTATCATACATCAAGAAGTAGCTACACCACCAGCGCTCGTTGACCCACCCAATTTTGTTTATATCATTTTTTTTTTGTTTTTTTCGTTTTATTCTAATCAGATAACGATACCCATGTCTGCAGAGTTTTGCTTACTAATTTAAATTGACCCTGTTATACCACTATACTTATGAAAAAATATGCAGCTTTTTATAGGTACGTGTTTTCATTTTTATTTTCTTCTACACTTTCTTTGCCGTGCAATATGGCAATTAAGTCGCACCTGCCAGCCCTGCGTGCAAGCATCCATAATTATAGCGTTCGTCTACAGAGGCCTTTATAATTAAATTCCGAAGCACCTGCGCTTATCATCACTTATAATAATTAAAAATTAATTATGACCCACTGGGGTGAGTATAAGCTTCTTCTTTAAATTATGTGCTTTACCTGCGACCTGTTATTATTAATATTAACTCATTCATCTGTTAGCTTGATGTTAGTTTAAAAGTGTTTAATTAGAGTTTTTTTTAAATCCTAGTGTAGGTGACTCAACTAATAGGGATGCCATAAAAATCTGTAATGCCGACAAAGACATTCGGAGTAGAAACAGGGTACTATTTCTACTCCGAATGTCTTTGTCGGCGTCACACATAACCATACATAATTTAAAAACTTGATAAAAATTCAGTGGCGGGGTTCAAGACGATGTAGGCAAAATACGTTTTGCAAGATCCTCTAGGTCTGCGTAGAATTTTTTTACCAGAGTTTTTTTAACCAGATTTTTTATTCCAGTTAATTTACATATCTTCAAAAAAGCGGTGATGTTTCTGAAATAACCCAGGAGGCCAGGAGGGGAAAAATTTATCACCACGGATAGGTTAGCTTTGACCATTCATAAAGAAATACAAGTTGCTGAGACGACTTAAAGCGTAAGAATCAAGAGAAGCTAGGATTCAAGAGCGAGCGAAGTGAGCTCGATAATTATAAGATCTCGCTTCAGTCAGATAGCCTAGCCAGGTAAGCTGCTGCTTCGCCCGTGTTGTGTAGGCGCGAAGGGATTCGTGCTCAAATAAACGCGCCCTATCTTCCAAACCTGGACAAATGATTTATTGACCGATACACAACGCAATTCAACCGGGGCATGACCCAGTGTACCGGGACGTATGGCAGCCCTGCTAAGCTAATCGCTAAGAACAGGTTTTGCGTGGACAGTTCCTGTTGTATATTTTATTTTTAAATTTATATTTGATTACTAGTTTATTTATTTACTTATTTAGAAGTATAAAAATTATGTATTAGGTATGTTGAAACTGTTTGTACTCCCGTCACTTGTCCCTAAAGGTTGATTAGAAAACCAGCGTGAGACAGCATTTGTCTGGCATTCATGCTGAAATGAAACTATTTGGCGCAGCCTATTATTGTTAAAATATTTTTTTATATATTTTTTGTATTTTGTGTTTCATGAACTATGTCCAAATAAACATTATTCTTTCTTTCTTTTTTCCCCTGCTCTACTGACACAAACTAACACATTAATAGATTCTGAAATAACACATAACATCATTATGTATGTATTCATTTTCAAGTTATCTATCCCTTATGTTGCATTGCCATGCTTTTGTCTCTGCATCACCCTAAGGTTGACTGGTAGAAAATGCCTCAGGCATTAAATTCGCCTTTGTGTAATATTTTTACTTGTGTAAAAAGTTTAATAAATAAATAACATTACATAACATCGCGTCTGTGTTCCCGAAAGGTTAGGCAGAGGTGTACCTATAGTGCACCCACATTTCGCCAGTTATGTTTAAGTCCCATGTAATAGGGGGCGAGCCTATTGCCATCAACCGGGCACAAATCCAGACTCCGGGCTACTACTGAGAAATTCCAGATGTTAAAACCCAATAACACTTTGCCCGACTCGTGAATCGAACCCAGGACCTCATGCTCAGCAGTAGTGATTGCGACCACTAGACCAACGCGACAGTCACCAACACAAATAAAAAAATGCAATCAAAATAATAATGTAATGCAATGTATTCTGAAATGCCTGTTTCTTTTTTTTAAATTCAGATAGCGACATCAGACTCCCGGTAGTCTCGCTACAACAGGGAAGATGCCTGGATAAAAAAAAAAAACTAATTAGTCTGTCAGTCAGATAATAGAAAAATATTATATTATTATTATTGTAGGTAGTCTCGCTACAATTAACGAACTGTTTTTTTTAAATAAAATGTAGGTAATTGTATGGATTAATTGTATCTGAAATATACTGATTAGTAATAAAGGAGATAATAATAATTAGTCCACACTTATAACTTAACATAGGTACCACCTTATAGGTATTTTGTTGTAACATCGATAAAACAAAATGGAGAAAAAATAAATGGTTTACATAATGTCTGCTAAGTAAATCAATTCGGAAAACTAAAAAATATTCAACTAAATAGGATAATATAATATCTACTACAAACTTGCATTTATATTTCTTACATTAGACACTTGTCTCAAGTAATTCTTTATTTCCACAGGAAGTTGATGTAGGTAAGTTAAGACAACAGTCTCTTGTGTAAGTCCATCTAAGTAATCCAATTGCTACAGTTTACTTACAAGTTGACGCCGATAAGTAGTGACCGACCGAAGGTTCGGGTTCGGTTTCGGTTTCGGCAAGTTTCGGCAAAAAAATCCGGCCGTTTCGGCATCAGTTCGGCCGCACCAAAACCCTGCGTTCGTGAATTATCGCACGTTATTCATTTGAGTTCGGATAGGTTCGTGCCTCGTGTGTCACCCGCCATCATCAGCTTTTTCTTTACTCACAAATTTTTGTTCCGAGAAGAAGTAAACATGTTTTGTTATATTATAATTATAGGGTAAAAACAAAAAAAAAAGATTTTTCTCACGTAAGTAGCTCGATTAGGTATTGTTTTTTATATCATTTAACACGTGTAGCTGTCTGTATAAGTGTAAAAAATAAGCCAAATTTCAGTAAACAATCGATTTTTAACATGTCCTCAGAAGTTTCGGTTTAGGCCGAAACTGAGACAGATACCGAATATTCGGTTTCGGTTTCGATAGAAAGTCCTGTTTCGGTCGGACACTAGCGATAAGTGAATGTTTTTCTTCCATCTAGACTAGTTGAATTACATTAAAGTTAACCTTATGGACTTCCGCGTTAGTACTAGGTTTTGTGTATTCTGTGGTTCCGTTAACTCCATGGACACTTGTACAGTAGTTATAGGGTTATTTTGCAATGACTAATCGAAACTTTAATGAATTAAAAAATCTTATCAATAAAGCAACAACTTTATAGGGTGTCATGGGACATCGACGCGAAAACTGTTAGGTACCATAGATTCAGTACCTACCTGATTCTAAACCCCCCTGCGTTTAAATTTTTCGTCGATTATTTGTTTTTAAATTTGGTGTTCCATTCATTTTGACTGCGTAGGTATTTACCAGAGGTCATTCAATTCACTTTTCTATGAAACAGCAGATTTTATTAATATTTATAATTTAAAAAATTTACCTACTTTCACAAATTAGACCATATTTCGGGATTCTTCTAAGTCATCATCATCTGCCTAGCCCTTTCCCAACTATGTTGGGGTCAGCTTCCAGTCTAACCGGATGCAGCAACCGATATTTTACATGAAGCGACTGCCAATCTGACTTCAACAACCCAGTTACTGGGTAACTCGACACCCCTTAGTAAGACTGGTTGTCAGACTTTTGCCTTCTGACTGGAACAGCTGTCAAAGATCTACAAATGACAGCTGGGACCAACAGTTTACCCGAGGCTCGGAAGGATCTCGATATGTAATGCTTCCACGAACCGACCGCGGCAAGCGTAGCTTCGTTCGACCCCTGCGGCTGTTTTTAACTAATCATCACGAGCCCCAGAGCGACTCACTATAAAGTGAAAGATAATTTCAATTTACTGAAAAACTCAGACATTGAAGACTAAGGTAAAAAACCACGAGCTAGCCTTAAAGTCGCATAAGATGTGTAACATGTGCCATCTGACCTTGGAAATAAGCAACATTACGGCCAACTCTAGCGGTCAAATGAAATAGCGCGCGCTTCGCCGGCGTCTTGTTACACACTTCCGTCCCTTTTCACGAAATCACTCCCACAGATTTGATTATTTTTAGATTTATTTTTAGTTAGTTTTTCATTTTGATTGCAGGAAAACGAGAACCGCTGTTACACATCCAAATATTATATTATTTTTACCTTTGTGTATGTACGTTCTTCAAACCGAGATCGAGTACGTACTTCACAAATTCAACCATTCGTCACTAAATTGAATGAAATATTTGGCAGCGCAAATACGGACAATATTTGAATCAATTGTACAAGGACGTGCAATTTTGTGTTTAGGTTAGGCAAACCTTGCATGCAATAATTGCTTTGGTGTAAACAGAAGTCGTAGGTTTGCAATTATTGAATGGCAAAACTTGCATTCAATCATTGAACGCAATTTGATGAAATCGCACGCGTATAAACACTTGTATGGCAATAATTAAACGTGCTTTGTAGCATGCGAATATAGCTTTTGAACGTTCCAAAAACTTGCACCGTGCCTTAAGACGCAGATATATGCCAGTGACCTTGAGTGGTTAGCTTACGTGTTCTGTACTGAGCTCACGCAACGCGTCTTACGTCCAGCCAGTAATAGGAATCGCCCACCAAGGAGCTCTGTAATTAAATTATCTTTAAAATGGTGAAGGTTTCAGACAAATACGCTTGATAGATTTTGCGTGATTCTCAGTTTTTTTTCTGCGTTAGACATAACTTTATAAATTAATTTCTATGTAATATAAACATAATCTAAAATATTCGTATAACATGTTATTAAGAAAATTCTGTAATTTAACATATATTTTTTTCCAAATCATTAACACTACTCGTTTAGACGTGATCTTCAATATAAAATCATCAAAAGTCGGTTATCGTTGCCTTAAGACGTCAATCGGCCTAGAAAAATCGTTTACATATATCATACATTTATCATATCTGGATCTGTGCCCGGTTGATGGCAATATTTATATAAAAACATGGTATGAATATTTTAAAACAGTTCCCAACTAAACAAGAACAAGAAGTGGAATTAAAATTGTTATATTTTAGGTAGGGTTACATCTAAAATGAAACCTTTGAGGCCGTTATTTCAATTCAAATCAAATACAAATTTCGTAGACAGGAATTTAATTATAGCCTCTTTGTACACTATTTAAAAAATAAAAACGTAGGTACTGGGTACAATTGGTAACAAAATGTTCCAAATTAATTATTTACTCAACAAACAGAATATAGCTCTATTTTTATATTTCCCTTTAGTTGAAAGAATTCCTGTTTATTTTCCACTAGACAAACGTAAAAACATTTGAATGAAATGTAAGTAGACGAGTGTGTAGATTTTATACGTCCTTGTGACGTAGCGACCCCCACTCCCCAACTTCAATGCGTTTTATCTAAGTAATTTATTATTAAGTAAGTAATTATGATAAAGCAAAAAATACGTGTCTAATATTTTTTTTGTTATTTGACTAAATTGAATTTCATTTTTTTACCCTGGCATCATCCCTTCCCGGTTTGAGTAGAAGTTGAAATCGAAGCAGGTAGGTCCGTTCTAGAAAATAGGTAATCGTATTGTACTTTTGTGAGATATACCTACAATGTCTTTATTTTTTTTTTTTGTATATTGGCACCTCATAGCTATATTCACGGATTTAGCAATTATTAAAACGAGTTTTTGTATTTTGTGCTGTCTTTTGTGTGCACCAAATAAACGATGTATCTATCTATCTATCATATAATCCTGAATACTGCTGATTGCTTTAGTTAATACCTACGTCAATTTGCTCATACATTTGACCACTAACTCATTATTTTGATCAAAGGAACCTTCTACTTCCCACGCTTAGTGAAACCACAACAATGACTGAATTCCCAAAACAGTCGGTCCAATTTATATGTACCGAGGTCGCACCCAATCTTCTGTCAGATCTTGTGGGAAACCCTTATCGGTAAAAAGGGGGACTTGAATGAATATCAACGTAATAAAATTTTGCAAAAATTGTTGACCTTTGAGTAAAAAGTTAGAGGAAAATTGTTTGTAGTGCCACAGATGAATACAGCCGGTCGATTCTGTAAAAATCTCACCGTGAAAACTTAGGTGAAGTGAGCTTAAAGTGAGCTGTCACTGTCACAAATCGACCGGCAGAATGCTAGGGATTAACACTATTGACAACTTACTTCACGCTCACTTCACCGAAGTTTCACGGTGATATTTTTACAGAATCGACCGGCTTATGGTTCATTCCGCAAAATCATTTAAATAAAAAGCGACTTTTGCCACGACATAATAAAGTGCGCACAGCGCTAATTACCTACAGTTATATTCACCTAGAAGTTGCCTTTCTTTCTATCGCGTAACTCTTAGATCTTCTGACTACGTTACACTCACTGAATCGGTCCAACAAGTCGAGCCCGCCGCGTACTTGAAGCTGACTAAAACCCACCCGTGTTCCTTCCGTTGCCTGTGTGCCAGGGCCACGACATCCCTTTCGGACAAACTCGCAACCCTGGCAGGCATTAGCCCTAACGGACCTCGTCAGTTGGTGCTGACATCTCTTTGAGGCTGGGTAGTGCTGACATTTTATATCTTAAATGACATTTTCTTGTGACAACAATTATATCAACTCTTCTCCGCTTCCAATTATAAGTATTATCATCTATCTGTCACCGTAATATTGTGAGAACCGTTAGTTTATAATTTAACGGTATTATTTCCGTTAGATTATTATCTGTCGAAAAATAATGTACTGGGGAAATGGGTTAGGTCAGAACTGTGACCAATCGCGCGCGAGCTGAGCGAGCGAAGCGTGCGCTGCCGCGTTAGCGGGCGGCGAGCGTGACTTCCAAGTTGCTAATCAATAATCAATCAAATCAATATTTTAGTTCACTAGTTAGCCATATTTCATATCTCCATACAGTAATATTGCCAAATTAATCAAAACACCGAAATATTTGACATCTAAGTATTTGGGACGTTGCCTACTTTCAGAATCCACGCTCTTAAGTCCATTATGCGCTTTTCCAATCATATTACTGTTCTGTAATTAACATAACAGTTCAGTAATATTAATAAATATTCTACTCCTGAGGTGACGTATATGATTAGTCTACTGTCTGTTACTGTAATGCAAGACCCGACAATGATTTATGCTTCCCGCAAGCTGTGTTAAATGCGGAAGAAGTAACTATTAACGTTAATATCGTTTAAAATATTAATATTGGTGCAGTAGTGGTCGACTTACTTGCTTTCTCTTGCGTAACAATATGCGCTATGAAAGATAAAAAATATTACTAAATTGATCCACGTTATATTCTTCTATCTATACCTACGTATTGGCTTTTGACAATGAAATTTTAAGATCAATCACACCCAAGGGAAGGGAAGGTTTACATTTATGAGAAAAGCCAAATAAAAATAGTCTTTAGCTGGTCAGCGGGGCTATTATCCTATTTGTATATATATATTTGTAATCACGTTCTCGAAAACGGCTGTAACGATTTCGGTGAAAGTTGCAATTTAGGGGTTTACGGGGGCGAAAAATTGATCTAGCTAAGTCTCTTAGCTGGGAAAATTCGTTTTCTTCGTATTTTTACCCGAGCAGAGCTTGGTCGCCCAAAGTTTAGAACAAGAATAATGACAAATGACACCTTAGAATAATGATATGGCAGCATAGAATTAGTAAGTACCTACTAAAATGGCTGCATGGAATAAGTAAGAACCTTTTTTTTTTTTTTCAGGGTGGTAAATTATCAAATAACTTCTCCCGCTCTGGTCGGGATGGGAGGGCGTGTCAGACTCTTACTGACTAAAACCCACCCGTGTTCCTTCAGTTGCCTGTACGTTGCCAGGGGCCACGGTATCCCTTTCGGACTTTCCCGTGACCCCGGCAGAATAAGTATAAGTACCTACGATCATGGCAATATGAAATTAGTATATACTATCATGGCAGCATGGAATTATTATTAACTTTACCTACTAAACAATTAAATGAGAATAAGATTATTTCGCAAAGTTTACATTCAAGTGGATTGAATTCCTAGATCCAGGCTCCTTCGTTCCGTTAATTTTTTTATGTAAAAGGTAGGTACATTAAAATCTTAAATAATAGATACATATTTAAGTTTTTTAAATGTTTTACATAAAATTGTTAACAATTAAAATTGTTATAAAAAAGAGTGTATGCGTATGTATGGTGCTGTGATTTGTGTTAGTATTGTTGGAGTAAATGAGCATTCTCTATTGTCACCAGCAGTGCTATTCTGTAACCATCTCACCGTGAAAACTTAGGTGAAGTGAGCGTGGAGTGAGCTGTCGTTCCATAGGGATTGACACTATTGACAGCTCACTTCACCCAAGTTTTCACGGTGAGATGTTTACAAAATAGCATGGCAGAGCAGAGCTCGGTCGCCCGGGTACTGTACATTTAACTATCGACTTGATGGCAATACGCTCGTTGACTATTACCTAAATAGGACTTAAAAATAACTGGCGAAATATGGGTGTAGGTAGGTACTGTATAGGTACACCTCTGCCTAACCCTATGCAGGAAACAGGTGAAACAATTATTGTTCTATTACCTATCGCTACGGCAACAGGTGCGATATAGAGCAGTGAAAGAGGAAAGCAGTTGTGACCGACAGACTGCCAACTCATAGATCTCGAGTTCGAACCCATGGCACGCACCTCTGACTTTCCGGATTCATGTGGGTATTGTATAATTATCACTTGCTTCAAAAACGGTGAAGGAAAATATCGTGAGGAAACCGACATGTCTGAGAGATATTTTGCGATGGCATGTGAAGCCAAATCAGAGGCCCATGGGCGGCATAAAAATTCTGTCACCAGCCACACGAAAATCAAAGATCTATCGCTAAATTCGTTACGCGTGTATGCTATTTTATGCATTCTACGTAAAATAATGGTATGCAGCTAGATCAATCTCAAAATCTTCGCCTCTGAATAAACACACTTACGTATTCAACATACCAGGGAACAAAAAAAGGGAAACTTATCTAGTGAGTCATAATTATTATTTAATTACACCGTGCTATGATAAGTGTTGATTGTTTTGAACATAATTACGGGCCCCTGTGGGCCGATGAGCAGTATAATTATATGGTATTTTGTTGTAAGCGGTAAACTTGATGATTTTTCGAGATCCCCCTACGTTGAGACTGAAATTATTATGGTAAAATGAACTTAGATACAATCAATCTGCCCAGCCTTTTACCAAATATGTTGGGGTAGGCTTCCAGTTTATCTGGATGCAGCTGAATATCAATAGTTTACATGGCTAACTGACCTCCACAACCCAGTTACTGAGTAAAACGATACCCGGACTACAAACGATACTGAACGTTACTGTAAGACTGGTGAAAAATAAAAAATAAAACATCTTTTACGAAGAAAGACAAATCAAATGTCGAAGAAAGATTAAAGAATTACTTTTCTCTCTCCAAATTCAAAGGCAAAATAGAAATACTATACGGGAGCAAGGAGGTTTCGAAAAAGATTTCTTAACATTTTCTTTTAAAACGCGGAATCTAGAGTTTTGGTTTTTGTGGTGTGGTTTTGTTGTTGTTTAGCGTGAATGTGATGTATTTTTTCCCCAACTTGTTCTTTTCTTCAGTCATGCTTACCGCAAATAAACGTATTTTCTTCCTCTTTTCTTTTGTTTTCTTTTCTGTTTTTATAGTTTTAAGGCATCGAGATATAAGTACTAACGTACTAGAGAAGACACCGTAAATTCCTACTTTGTCTCGTTCAACTGCGGCGATCGCGCCGCAGTTGTCGAAGAAAATGCGTAAGTGCCGTGATTTACATGGCTCTAAGACCTTTTTGCCGAGAATAAATACACTTCCGCAGCAAATCTAGCGCTGTGGTAAATTAGTTACGGTTTAGACGAATTGTTATTATTTTAGCGCAAATTACGAAGAATAGGACAATTCTATTATTTGACGTAGCTTCTCTAGTACGTTAGTACTTATATCTCAATGTTTCAAGGTGTATTTTTTGTAATGCGAATAAACGCATTTTTCTTTCCTTCTTTTTGTCTTTTTTATTCTCAGTGATAGGGAGAAACATGATGATGACATTTTGTTATTCATTGTATTAATCCTGGACTGGTACATAGCACGAATTATTCCAAATAATTTAAGTCTTTTACCAACTAGGCAATGCAATTGTTTTATAAATTCAATTCAGTTGCAGTCTTGAATACGCAAAGGTTAATACAATTTATTCGATTTCTCTGAAGTTAGTAATAATTATTGAAACAATGCGCTGTCAGCTACATTTAATTAACACGTAACATCGAATCTAATGAAAACATTATCAAAATCTAATAATAACAACTCAAACGCATGCTCCAGTGATTTCAGAATTTCTGATAAATAATGTTTCAGTTCAATAGAGCCTCTATTATAATATAATAGAATAGTCTGTTCTCTGAGATATTAATTGAAAATGTAGCTTTTGTTTCAATTCTACAGTAGATATTACTGGGTATAAAATGAGGGAGCAATTTTGGCCAGTAATATTTTCTGTGTTTTTTTTCACGTTAATAAGTACAATTTGATGACATTATTCGATATTAGGACCATAATTTTTCCATAGAAGGAATGCATATATTATAATAAATTAAATATTTAAAAAAATTACCCTTTCAAAATGCCGTTGACGTTCGCTGAATTTGGTATTTACGATATAACAAAGTACTTATTTCCATTTTTGTTTTTTTTTTTCTCATTTTCGAAATAATTCTATTCCAGCAGATAGGTAGGTACTCATTGTATATGAAAATTAGCAAAATATGTATCTGAAATCTTAATATCGCAGCGATTCATTGTGACCGCGGGCCTATGGCCTATGGGATCGTCTGTTCGTCATTATATTATTATAATGCTAAAGCTGCTTGTGCACTATACCTACGGAATTTTACGGTTGGGTTCGATTTTCGAGCAAATCATGCGGAAAATGATTGGACATATAACATCCGGACTTTCGCCATAGTGCATACACGTCCGTAACGTGGTAAGTAACGTCTTTATTTAGATGTTTGTGCCTTCTCTCAGAAACTCTCCATTTTCCATTCTCCATTTTCTACGATCTCGAGACTCAATAATAATAATATTTAGGTATCCGAATATAAGATGTTACCAATCAAATTATAGGCCACTAGCTCCGCCCCGCGGTTTCACCCGCATAAGTCTCGATATTCCCACGGGGGAATATCGGGATAAAAAGTATCCTATGACCAAAACCAGGTTATGGTTTACTCATGTGCCACATCTGTTTAGCTGTTTTAGCGTGAAAGCGTAACAAACAAACAAACTCACTTTCGCATTTATAATATTAGTTAGGATTAGGATAACTTCGCTGAAGCATGCAGGTTGGTGTATCAAGAACCTACCATATTAACCTACTCAATATTCAAAATTCAAAAGTCATTTATTCAAAATAGGCTGAGAATCAGCACTTTTCGAATGTCAAAATTACATAAGACAGTCCCCCAAAACGCCTGCCCTTCACCACTTCCTAGTGCTTAGCTGGGAAGAAGAAGTGGCGCAACAAACTCCCCAGCAGCACAGCTGTCTGTTCAGTTAGAAAAACTTGATTCTATACAATAGTACCTACTTATGCAAAATAATGTAAGTACCTACATTATGCAACATAAAACATTAAATTAAATTATTTTCTATATGTCAGCTAGCTACGTACTTCAAGATTCATCGACAAAATATAGATTTAATTTACAAAAATATAAATAATAATAGTAAACCTGTCACTAGGTAATGAATGTAACGTCAAAATATTTAAAGATGGCGGCTTATAGTTAAACCCAGCCATTGACATCAATCGTGATTGCTTTAATTATTGAATAATGGAGTTAAACTGAATTAGATAAATTAACCTGTAATAATATTTGGAGGGATTACGGCTTAACTCGTTTACTTCGTGGGCTATAGTCACGATCGATTGAGAAATAAATTCATTGAAATGCTTCCTCAGGTAGTTTGGTTCCAAAGGTATGTTGGTTGGTACGTTTGGACTTGAGAATATTTTACTTACTTTCGATTTTTCTTGGAACTGTAAAAAAAAAGGAAAGTAAATTGTTACTATCCGGGTTTTATATTTATGTATCTACCATGGATGTTGCGGATGCCGATTTTTTTACATTCGCGGACGCGGAATCGGATTCTTGGTGGCTCACATCCGCGGATCTCAGGGACAATATTTCTTATGCTTTTGCAAATTACAGCGCTGTTTCGTCGTATGTTGATCATAATTCAATTCGCGACAATTATAATAAAAATAATAACTAAATATTAGAATCATTTAAAAATCTATATAAGTACCTAGCTCTCGAAATTTTATATGTGTGATGGATATAAGACTATTTCGTTGGATTTAGACCTCTGGATGCGAGAAACACAGAATCGGTCGAAGTGGCGGTGCTTAGGGGAGGCCTATGTCCAGCAGTGGACGTCATTCGGCTGAAATTATGAAGACTATTTCGTGAAAATGTGACGACGATTTAGATTGATGATTTAAATGATTATAATTTCCATTTTGTTGATTATGATTTTAGGTATATTCACCCTTTTCCACCCACATCTGCATCCACATGAGCACCACATTAAGGCTCGTACAGACCAGCGCGACGCGACTCGAACAATTCAATTTCTAAGAAAACTTGACGGTATAACAATAGCCGGTGTCGCGCCGCGCTGTCGCGTCGCGCTTGTCTCTACGAAGCTTTAATTAATGCGGATGCAGATGCGGGGTTCTAAATAAATGCGGAAGCTCCGCAATTGCAGATGCGGACGCGAATTTCCGCAAGAATATTTCGAATACCACCAGGTAGGTACTTGGTACCGGTTCTATTTGTTAAAAGTGTAAATAGTAAAGGTGGGTTTAAACCAAACGAGCGAATGGGCATTCTAGTCCCGCTCGATCACATTCGCTTGGTATAAGCAGATACAGCATTCGTTCATTGTTTTATCATTGTTAAAAAATAATTTTACAAGCACAACCTATAATACACCAGTAACAAAGTTAACTGCTTGTTTGCTGCTGTGCAACTTAAAAAGTAAATGCTAATTATTGCCACAGAATTAGGGATGATGAAAACTAGTTATACCTACAGTGATAAAAGTGGGTTTTTTGTTTTTTAAATCGACCTAGGGAAAGTATACTAGTTAAGGCTGTGGGTTCCGTTTAACATTACTTAAATTTACATCCTCAATTTATTCGCAACCAACCTTAAATTAAAAAAAACAAATGTACCTAACAATGGCGTTAAAATTGCACTCAGCTGTTGTCGGATTCTCCAAATCCATTCTGCAGCCGGCTAAAATCCCGTCCCGGCTAAGGAAGATGTTATTCCTGCGGGTTACGTTCGACGTCGGCTCCGGTTGCCGGCGGCATCTGGCCGGATAATCTGAAAACCAACTAACCACCAAGTCAGGCTGGCACTAAGTTCTTCGTAGTGGCCATATAGGCTGTCAGCCGCATGTTGTGTTTGTTCCAGGATATAAGGAAGCCTACATGTAATCTGCGTTCTCAATTTAGTTACCAAAACATGTAAACAAACACGAGTTTTAGGAAAAACAACTGTAAAACCTACATATAAGGTTCAGTTTGCGCTACAACTGAATGAATGTGTGAATGTTTTAAAAACCCGAACAACTTACAGATTATCGTTATGTTTTATAGTCAACGATAAGGTTAATTATTAAACAGACTTTACAAGGTATTCCGTCGATACATCTTTTAGAGACAGTTACAATCTAAAATTACAAAATAAATAAAAATACATTACCTAAACTGAATAAATATTCCATAAAGATTTGACACACAAAATATAGTATGCGATTAATATAAATCCTACGACACGACATCATCTTAATCGAGTGCCATTTATGTGTCAAACCTAAAAACACATAAGGAATATTACGTCATATTATATTTTCTCTCCGCAATCTTTTCATACATTATGATAAAATAAATATGATTTATGTACGTATGATAAAATAACCTACGAATAAGTAAAATAAAGGGTTTTTGAAATAATCCTTAATGTCAAAAGGTGAGCTATACTGCTAAAGCAATTGCCATAAAAGGAATATATTTTTTTAAGTATGAGATCCTAGGTTCGGTTACAATATCAAATTCAGTGTAATAATTGCAATTCATTAATAATATTCTAGGTCAATAGTTAGCCATAATTCTTATTCCCATACAGTAATATTGCCAAATTAATCAAAACAGCGAAATATTTGACAGCTATTTGCGACGTTGCCAAATTTTAGAATTAGCCCTCTTAACCTTTCCAGGCGTAAAGTTGCTCATGATTATGAGCAACTTTCACTATGAGACCACCTCTGAAATATCGAAAAAATGTCAACTGTTTCATACAACAATGCGATATTTACCCTATGAAAATGTAAGAAACAGATGTATTAGCCCCGTTCGCACGGACGTAAAAATATCGCAGCGGGATTTTTTAGCACTCGATTTTCAACTCTCGGTGTTAAGGGGACTACAGCACCTAAACGTGCCTAAACGCAAGTTTTATAATGCCTAAAAGAATATGATCCACTGCAGTAAACAAAATCAGAAAAATATATGATATTCTTCAGGATATATGCTAGTATGATAGTGTGTTGAAAACATAATACAACTAATTTGATAAGATAGAAAAAAATCATGAAGATACCTCTAAAAATTTCTTTTAACGATTAAAAATCATATTAATTTACATGCAATCATTCTGATTTTTTGTCAGATTATTCTACAAGCTACATATTAGCATAATAGTGTTTTAATTTTCCAGTCCAATCAATAGATTTTTTGTAAATCGCTAACTGCTTCATATTTTGCAATAAATTACCTGCGTCGTGTCATCGCGCTTCTCTTTCATTTCTATGCAGTCCGACAGTGACCGCGCTTTAGCTGTTGTAAGCCTCTTAAGCCGAGCGTTGAGAATCCAACGCGCTGGGACACACTCTCCTCTCAGCGCGTTGAAAAAACACACTGTTGGATTTTCAACTCTCGGCGCTAAGCAGAGCGTTGTCAATCCAGTGCACGAAAAAAAATCGCCGCGGGAAAAATCGCCCGTGCGGAATTGGGCAATTTTTTTTGCTATTTCGTGGTTTTAGTTAATCATAATTAATGGCACGTCCTGAAATGTAACAGTGAATTAAAAATCACCGTGTATATACTCCCCTTCATTGGGATATTTTTTTTTGTATTGGACCATACATGACAACCTTCTTGTTACGGAGATATTGAATTTCAAAGTTCCAACAATTTTTTGCTCCTACAGGTTGTTTTTAGAACTACCACGGTTACGAAGGTCTTAAAAGAGGTTTTTATTCCCACCTTTTCCGTATGTACGGCAGTGAAATTTTTCATTACTCTCGCAATGCAAATTGGCTCTCATTAGTAGACCGATTCATTAGTAGTTAAAACGCGTGTCAGTCGAGCTGAGAAGTCTTTAAAAATATTTACCATCTTGAAGTACCTACCCACTGTCAACAAATTAGTGAGTTTCACCGCGAACACGGTATAATGATGGACGGGTTCCAAAAATACTTGGTGTGTTCAAGACATCGACCCGTTTATTTGACCTCATCATCTGCTCGTAGCTAAGTAATAACAACCGCACGTGTCGATCGATCAGGTTAAGGGATGGGTGACCATCTTTCACCTCGAAAAGCACGTTAATCCGTTGGTCCCAGCTGTCATTCGTGGATCTTTGACAGTCGTTACGGGTCGTCAGAAGCCCGTAAGTCTGACAACCAGTCTTACCAAAGGGTATCTTATTACCCAGTTACTGGGTCCTGCAGGTCAGCTAGGCAGTCGCTGCATGTTAAGTAGGACTGGAATTCAGCCGGTTAGACTGGAAGCCGAGTCCAGTATAGTTGGGAAAAGGCTCGGCAGATAATGGGCTCTAAAAATATTTTGTTCCCACCTATTAAATTGGCGTTTTTTTTCTCACAAATAGAGAACCTTGTCTCTTCTATGATTTAAAATATTCAGCAATTGCTTGGTATTATATCGAATAATGACCATCATAGACCAATAGTAAAAAAAACCTTATTACTTATAGTTTTCTAAACTTAAAAAATACCTTAAAAATGACTCCTCATTTTGTTAGCAGAAATGACCACTATTTCTTTTAACTTAGCCAAAACTTATTTTTGTCGCTTAATCCAAGTGGCATAATACGTTATATTAGTTTTTAAACATTAGCGCATAAAAGTTTTAAAATATTAGTGTTCATGGTTGTTATATAAATTAAGAAAATGTTAGTATGAAAAATGCAACTTAAAATTCTCCATACAAAACGCTGGTTTCATAGGTCGACCTAATACTTGGTTAAAACACATCGACCCATTTGTGTGACCTAAAAAAGTAAATTAATCAATTAAGTATTCCGCGGTTAATTTATTAGAAATGTACGTGAAATACTGACGGGAAGTTTGTAGCATACACGTGGGGGCTTTTACTCCGGAATTGTCGCTGTTCCGGAAATAATGTGCTAAAAGAAAAGTTTTTGCATTTTTTCTGTTACAAGTTTAGGGGTATGAAGAACCTGCCGGGGTTGCGGGTTTGTCTGAAAGGGATATCGCGACCCCGGCACACAGGCGACGGAAGGAACACGGGTGGGTTTTAGTCAGTAAAAGTCTGACACGCCCTCCCGCTCCGCCCAGAGCGGGAGAAGTTATTTGATAATTTCCCACCCAAAAAAAAAAAAAGGGGTATGAAGAACAGGGTGTAAAGTTCACTCATCCACCATAGAAAAGGGAGGATCCTCCGACCAGACAGGTGTCATGTCTGGCGGGCAATTGCCCAGAGGTTGAAGTCGTGAGCTTGTATATATGTCCACCGCGCGGTAAACTCTAATTGCGCGATGCAGGATTTGAGTGACGTCAGGGTGTTGTGTGACGTAGTTCGCATGTGGCGGTGTAGATGCCACCACATAAGTTTCGGCTGTTCTAGATGTATAAACAGAACAGGGGAAAACAATATAAAAGATGGGAAGACGAATTGAAGGTCACAGCGGGTCCAAATTGTAGAAGAGTTGCGAGAGATAGGACTTAGTGGAAGTTGTTAGAGGCCTTTGTCAATGGGCACACTGAATTAAGAGACATTCTGTAAACTACACATAATCTATCCTATCCTAATACTATTAAATAAGCAATATTTGTGTACATATATTTAAGTATATATACACAACAATACAACTTTTCTATATGTATAAAAGGAGAAACTGACTGACTGGCTGACATATCAACGCAGAGCCGAAACTACTGGGACTAGGAACGTAAAATTTTGCTTACAGCTTCCTTTTATAACGTAGGGGAGTAATAAGGGGTTTTTGAAAATTCCGCCATTAACGGGGCTAAAAGGAGGTGATTTCGTTTGTATGAAAAAAGTGTGAGCATTGAGAAAAGAAGTGGAAGTGGAGCTGAAGTGGAGTGTGGGAAGTGTGTGTGTGTGTAGTGTGTATGTGAGTGTGAGTGCGTGTGTGTGTGAGTGTGAGTGCGTGTGTGTGTGTGTGTATGTGAGTGTTTGTGTATTTGTGAGTTAATAAACTTGAAACTTGGCACAAAAAGTACTAGGCTTGCATGAATTCAAGATAGTATTTCAATCATTAGACGTCGTTCACAATTTCTAAGCAGTGACCTTGATAGGTGAATTTATTTCACGCTAACCCTATGTAGATTGACGACCGCTGTCAAGATTCAATTTAGTTTAACATTCAGTATCGTTTTGATGAAAAAAAATGTGTGGGTTTGGCGGAAAATACAGGAAAAACTAGCTTCTAGCGCTAGCCTTTAGCGCTAGCCTTTAGCGCCAGCCTTTAGCGCTAGCCTTTAGCACTGATAAAGGCTAAAGGCTACACTCGCACTAGTCTTCTGAAGTGGTCTCCTGAACTGGACTTCTGAACCGGTTTCCTAAACCGGTCTCCTGAACCGTGCTCCTGAACCGACTCCTGAACCGGGCTCCTGAACCGGACTCCTGAACCGGAATCCTGAACCGGACTCTTGAACCGGACTCTTGAACCGGACTCCTGAATCGGACTCCTGAACCGTATTCCAGAACCGGACTCTTTAGCTATAAAGCTTTTCACTAAATGCAAATTACGAAAAAAAAGGTCTGTTTGTTGCGGCCAATCTCCGAAACGGCTGCACTGATACATAACTACTTACTGATTTATACTTTAGTATTTACTATGTTCGGTCAAGTCTTTTATATCTTCGTCAGTTATTAAATTCTTTGCTTTATCAAGCCTGGGCACCTTTTGAACCTTTGGCATTGAGAATACTATTGCAACCATTACTATATTTAATTACTTGATAAACAAAGATCAAAATAGCATACACCTTTCACCAATGTAGAATTGACATCAACCTAAAATCTTTTTAATGGCCTGGCCATTTTATAATATTTTTTTTAAATTTAATTGTCCTGTCAGTCACATTTTTTATTCGGTTCGATGCGTAAAGAAGATGGCCGAATGTCATTCTGCTGTATTGACGATATGACGCAATATACTATAATGCTGAGTCGCTAAACCAAATTCCTATCGTGCAATGAGCAGACAAAATAAACCCTAAGACGACGAACATATTTTGGCCACGACTGTACAGTATGTTTGTTTGTTTGAGAAGTAACTTCAAACTTATTTAGGTTCAATAAACAAATCGCTGTCGTATAGAAAATCGTGAACTGTGAAACTATAAGTAAATGTTTTATTGGCATTCCGTTCAACCCCCTCGGCGCCCTCTTCCTAATACGTCACTGATACAACGAAGGTACTTATATCAAAGGGTGTTTCGGTTATTCGTTCGGTCAAGGTCGAGTTTCTGTCATACAGTACTACTGTATGACAAGATCGAAACTCGCCCTTGGAAAGCATCCAATATAATGCTGGTTATCTATACCTACTAATTATCCTATATATACTAATAATATGAAGAAGTAAAAGTGAGTTTGTATGTACAGGTAATCTTCAGAACTACCTTTCCGGAAAAATGCAATACCTACGCGGTCAAAATGTATGGAACAGCAGTTTTTTTTTAAAATAACCAACGAAAAATCTCAACGCAGGGATGTTCAGATCTCCGCTGCCGCGAAAAATCACGGCACAGCGGACAGACCTCCGGCGGGATCTCATGGCGTCATGGAGAGTGCGATTTTCGCAACTCAGTTCTGGCACGCCACAATTGCGGCGATAAGTCCCTTCTTTGAGGAGTGGCTATAGAGGCGCCACGGCGTCCTCACCTTCCGCCTGATTTAGGTCCTCACCGGACACGGTTGTTTCGGGAGGTTCCTGTTCCGCATAAGGCGGGAGGAACCGCCCGGGTGTCACCACTTTGTGGATCGTCCAGAGGACACGGTGGAGCATAAGGTGGAGGTCTGCCCGGCTTGGGCGGGGCACCGCCGTTTCCTTGTGGAGGCGATCGGCGGCAGTGATCTCTCGCGTTCCGGTCCTGGCCATGGTACGGAGCGAGAGGGCGTGGGAAGCTCCGCACAGAGGGGAAAAAAAAAAAGAAAGAAAAGGGTGTTCAGATTCATGGACTGAAACCATGGTAACAGTTTTCGCGTCGATGTAGCTTATGGCTGTATACTTATATACTGCTTACATTTGCCAAATAGCGTCACTATATCCTAATGTAATAAATAGCTTTAGTTCCTCCAAATGATCAGGTGCTTCTACCAATTGTCGGCGTAACAAAAACAGCAGGGATACCACAACTAATTAATGTAATGTTACCAAGTATTATATTTGTTGGTCGTCTGCTTCACATCGGCTTTTATTTCTGTACTTTTTTATTTTTTTGTGTAACTTTTGTTTGTGAGTGGTTTATTATAAATATTTAAGTAAGTAGTAGTAGATATTTGGAAACTCGAAAGAAGTTATTATAAAGTAGGTTCCGACAGCGGCTTCGCCCGTGTGATATCTATAAAAATTATAGCCTAGTTACTCAGTGATAATATAGCATTCTACTGGTGAAAGATTTTATAAAATTCGGTCCAGTAGTTTTTGAGTTTATATGTGCATTACAAACAAAAATACAAATCTTTGCTCTTTATAATTATTAGTGTAGGCAAAATATGTTGTATTGAAAAAAAAATCTATTAATTTAATATTTCATGTGTTTTCTCCGTGTAGCAAAAATTTTAATCTACATAATATCTAACTAAACTTTGTGGGTCGCGATGGCCCAGCCTCGCCTCTCCTACGAGGTTGTGGGTTCAAATCCGAGCAAGCACCAACGTGACTTTGTGACGTTTCATGAACATGCAGTTTGTGAGTTTGCCTAACCATTACTGACATCGATGAAGGAAAAACGTAGTGAGGAAACCTAGCCTTATAGTTATTATAAGTCTGCAATCGCCAACCCGTCTTGAGCAAGCATGGTGATTAATGCTCGTGCCTTCTGTGTATGAGAAGAGGCCTTTGCCACAGTATAAGAAAGTAACAGTATTATGTCTTGGCAGTGACTTTGAAATAATTACCTACGGTCGCTCGGTAGATAAACCTTCCGCGTCCGTGAGTAACTGCCGCGAACTCGAGACTGTTACGTACTGATATACTTACACTGAGATTTCGAAGCGCGTCGTTACGGCCGCTTTCTATGAAGACTTAATACTTTTTTTTACCGCCACTTACAGAGCCATTTATAAGTTTTGTCTAGCTGTTTCTGGAGTCTATTGCTGGCCATTTCTGGGTTTTCATCAACTGATAAATAGGCTATGTCGTCGGCATATGTTGCTATTGTTATGCCATCCAATGTGGGTAGATCTAATGTAAATATGTTGTACAACACTGGGCCAAGAACAGATCCCTGTGGTACACCAGCTTTCACTTTAAACAATCTTGATCTGGCTTCGCCCTGTTTTACTTTGAAGCATCGCTCGGATACATAAATACGACTGGATGAGTAGGAACATTGAGTGCGGAAGTTTTTCCTTCACTTTAGCCAGCAATCCTTTGTGCCAGACACGGTCAAAAGCTTGTTGTACATCAAGAAATGCCGTTGGGCAATATTTTTTACATTTAAAAGCCTGTCTTCTTGTGTGGTAAACTTAATACTGTTACATATTTACACTATGGCTTTGCCCTGCACTGATATTATTATGTAACTAAACTTTACGCAAAAGAACTTAAAAGCTATTTAATTAGCATGGAATTGCGATCTTCATTTCATTATAAGGTTACAATTCGTTAATAAATTGTTTAAAGAAACGTGAAAATCTTATAAATTTGTACTTACACACATAAAGGCTCATTTAGACTGTCGCGACTTGCAGTGCGACGCGGTAATTGTTCTACCGTGAAGTTTTCTTAGAAATTGTTTTATTAGAGTCGCGTCGCGCCTGTTTGCGCAAGCCTTTACTAACATATCGCCTTGTTTTCCCAAAGGGTTAGGTAGAGGTGAACCTATAGTACACCCACATTTTGCTAGTTATATTTAAGTCCCATGTGATAGGGGGCGAGCCTATTGCCATCAACCGGGAAAAAATTCAAACTCCGGGATGCTACTGAGAAATTCCAGAAGCAAAAACCCAGTAACACTTTGCTCGACCTTGGAATCGAATCCAGGACCTCATCCTTAGCAGTAGCGCTTACAACGACTAGACCAACGAGGCAAAATCCTCATTCTTTTGTTTACAAAAAATGTCTACCTTATACGGCAACTACTTTAGCAGTGTATTGCTACTGTTGTTGTTGTTGTTATTGGTTGCTGTGACAGCAACCAATAACAACTTTTGACATTTAAGAGTAATTCCAGTACTCTTATTGCGTTATACACGAGCAATCAGAATCTGAATCGTTTTGATACAGATTGCCAATCCATTGCTTAATAAGTTTGAAAAAAAAATCTGCTCAACAACGTAAACAACGCAATGAATGTTGTTGAACTGTCAAAATGAAACTGATTAGTCGTAATCGTTTACGAAAATGTGTTGCGTAATTAGATAGCTGGTAGTATGAAGTTGTAATATCTACACAATGTCTTCATTATAAGAAGCAACTGAGGTTAATCATGGACAATTTAAACACAAATAAACGAACACACATTTATAATAAAGATATTATCAACGACATTCTTGTATCTTCTATAACATTCAAGATACAAAGCGCTTCTTCAAGCACCATTTGTCACTACTCCTGTTCCACAGTGTAACCTTAGTGTTGTACCACAACATCTCGATATCGATTATCGATGGAACGTCGCAGCGAGTCGATAATATATCGCAGGTCAGACTCCCAGCATTAACCTATCAGTTTCGAGCCGCGACTGTTGAGCTTGAGCTCTACTGAAAGCTGAGCTATCTGTTGCTAAGCGATATTAAGATTATAATATGTTTGAATTAGAAAATTGGATTTTTGAAATGCTTTTACACGTCTTAAATATTCAGTTATTTCTATCTATGGATAGGTCTTCAAAAATGATATTGAGGTTTCTAATATCATTTTTTTCTAAACCGAATAGTTTGCGCGAGAGACACTTCAAAAAGTGGTAACTTCTAAAATAAGATAATGATTAAACTAAAAAAATATATGATGTACATTACCATGTAAACTTCCACAGAATATTGGTTTGAACGAGATCTAGTAAATAGTTTTTTTTTTAATACGTCATAAATCGTAAACATCAATAAAAGTTACAACGAACCACAAGAACTTTTATATTATGTTACTTGCAGCTACGGAACCCTTCATGGGCGAGTCCGACTCGCACTTGGCCACTTTTTTTAAACCTGATGGCACCGGGGTTTGACTTTACAAACCCCGGTGCCATAATTTTTATGACGGGCGTCACTGCGGCCGACATGTGGCGGTCACCGCTCTTCTAGTAAACCATAGCAATATCGTCGCATCGCTTTCCATATACTGGTACCTTACAGGAGTAGTTTATTACGGCTCATACACGCTACGTAATTTGAATGGGGGCTGTGTGAGAGTTATTTATAGCTTTATTTTATCCTCCATTCAGCTCTATTTGTTACATACAATAGTATTTTAAGCCTACTAACTGCTGGAGGTAATATAAAGGTCTTAATTTGTTACTGAGAAATTACTGTGCTCTTGTGGACGTTTATTTGATTTTATAACGACGAATTTGTATTGATTTATGAACAAACTGCGTCAGCATTTTCTTGAAAAATAGTACATAAAAATTGTTTAGTAAATTAGCATGTTGTATGATTTACATGACAATTACAACCATCATGGCTTACAGAAAAAAAAAAAACGTGCGAGTCTTACAGTAGTCGCAAATGATAACATCTTTCCTCTCGCTTTCCTGCAATCTGTGAGAGTGATTTCGTAAAAAGGGACGGAAGTGTGTAACAGGAAGCCGGGGAAGCGCGCGCTATTTGATTTGACCAATGAGCGCGCGCGGTGCTAGAGTTTGCAGTCAGATGGTACCAACCCATTTTCCGGGAGGTTGGTTCTGTAAAACAAGATGTCAGATGCTGTTGCCCTCATTCTCAATTCAATTCAATTAATGTATTAATTTTGTGAACATAGGGTAAAAAATTATACAGATGTCTTACAAATAAATGTCGGTCCATACTACGTCCCGCCAGAAGGCATAAAAAATTGTTTAGGTAGATAATCAAATGACACATTAACAAAATGAAAATAAAAATGTAATGTCATGTGTCATGTCACAATTTCATGCCAAACACTAATAGTTAAAAATAATAATAAAATGTAAATAAATTAAGACGCCACATAAGCAAAAACAAAACATATTTAGTCATAATTTCGTATATAAATAAAATAAGCTGAGAAAGAGAAACAAATAAAATATCTCGACTTAGCACGCGTGGTTATCGACATGTGGAATATGAGCTGGGCTATCATTGTGCCAATTGTCGTAACGGCCAATGGCTTGATGGCCGAAAGCCTCGACCAACATCTCTCGAGGTTCTCGTTAGGCGGTTGGATCAAGGGCATGATCCAAATGGCAGTACTCCTCGATACGTGTACATTGTGAGGAGGTTCCTGTTTCTGCAGCCCTTACCACCTGAAGCTTGGACCCATGCTCCCGACACCGGAGGAAAGCAATTTTTTTTATTTATAAATGTTTTTTTTTAAATTATTTTTATTAAAATATTTAAAAATGTAATCAATAAGTAATTAAGATGAATAAACGAATAAAATAAATAAAAAAGAATAATTATCATTACCTTAAGGGAAGCAACATTTCAGACAAAAAAATCTCTGATAAATACTCAAAAAATTCAAAATTCAAAATATTTTTATTTCACATAAACCTACAAGGGCACTTATGAAACGTCAGAAGCTAGGTGCACGGTTCCAATTGGTCGTTTCCTATGGAGAAGAGCCGGCAAGAAACTCCACGGTTACTCTTTTAAAAGTAAATGGTTTTTACAATGTTTCCAAGTTACAGTGTTAAAAGGTATGAGAGGACAGTGTAGGCCCATCAACAAGTACCAGGTACTTAGCAAAATATTAAATGGTCCACCGATCTACAGTCTGTTATGTCTACAACGTTCTCTCATTCACAAAATTTAAAAGAAAATAAGCTATATAAAAGAAATGAAATTCCTAATAAAAATAAAAACCTATTTAAACCAAATGATAATGGTTAATAATAATACTCATTGACAATGTAGTACGTCTTAAGCTTTGTGCAGACCAGCGCGACTTAGTCGCGCGACGCGACACCGGTTATTGTTATACCGTCAAGTTTTCTTAGAAATTGTATTGTTCGAGTCGCGTCGCGGCGTCGCGTCGCGCTGGTCTGCACGAAACTTTATCCTTACGTAGTCTACTCTTAAACAACACGATTGTCAAGTCTTTGTCTGTTGTCGTCTGGTCGAAAGCAATGGATGAAGTCTGCGGTGGAACGAGCCAACTCAGAAGATGCCTGTTCAGTCTTTCTTTGAAGGCAGACGGGTTATATGTGGAAGGGAACTCAGACGCGGGCAGAGAGTTCCATACTTTGTTCGTGCGTTTAATAAATGTAGAGGAGAAGCGGTGAGAAGGACTGGTTGGGGTATCAACCAAGTGTAAATGGTACCCGCCAGTACATCTGGTAGACCGGTATTGAAAGAGAAATACTGGGATCAGGCCGTAGAGCTCCTAGAATATGTATTGCAATAAATTACAATGAATAATTACAATAAAATTTCAGTCAGCCGCTCCAAAGTGGAGAAGAGTGGCTAGGGATAGAAAACAATGGGAGATTTTAGAGGAGGTCTATTTCAAGAGGCACACTGAACTGAGAGACATTCTGTAAAAACAACCGACTTCCAAAATAAAACACTACAAAGTGAAAAATAACTTTTATTTCGGAAGTCGTTGACTTTGGTTTTGAATTTTCGTTTTTTGCCACCGACTTCCGAAATTAAAGTTAATTTTCACTTTGTAGTGGTTTTTTTAGAAGTATTTTTTTTTTGTTTTCATTTTTCACTATTTATTTGTGGTACCTACTCCACACAAATTCGAATACCACTACCTGCTATGTACATAACAGTGACAGGAAGTTATCATCCACATATACTAAGTGGGAAAAATACGTATTATTGAAGCTTACTTAAAAACTATCCAAGCAAAGCTAATGAAATTTATATGGACCCAACTTGGGAGCATATCGTTTCATACAGAAAAAGAATTTTCAAAATAGGTCGACAACTGACGGAGAAATCGGTGGACATACACGAAAAAAAAAAAAAAAACTAACATACGCGACGAACAAATAACCTCCTCCTATTTAGTAGTCGGTTAAAAAGCATTATAATATTTTAGAGAACAACCTTAAAATTTCAGGATAAAAGGCTTATTGATTGATTGTTTGGTTAGTTTCGATGGCCCTGTGTCATTAGTTCATACATTTTTTTTATTTCCAAAACTAATAAATGTACCTACTATAAAACTTCGTTTTGTAAGGAACAGAAAAATCGACTCCTATTTTGTGATGAAGAAATTCATACATTTTATTTTCCTTTGTCTAAGCTGCAACTGCAACACCTCAAGCACATTTAATGTACAAAAAACACGGCAACGTCTTGCAGCTCACATTTTCCAGCAATTTTAAAAGATTATAAAAACCATCTGTAGAGTTTCTTCAATAAAATATAAAACTTCACACTTTTAGTGAACTAAAAATAACTGGATAAAGTTAAGTGAAGTATTCGTACAGTTAACACAATGTATTTTTACCCGACTACGGCGGAGGGTTATGATTTTGACCGGTATGTATGTATGCATGTGTTTTTGTATGTACGAGTATGTTCATCTGTTCCTTCATAATTTCTAAACTACTCATTATAATTTGACAAATGAGGTATCGTTGAAAGCGTCTTGTTTGTCCGCTGGTTATAGGCTATGTGACGTCACATTAAATTTTACAGAGCGTCCTCTAGAGGACAAAAAGTCATTAACTAAAAAAATTACTTGATGCCATGTTGGGTATCAAAAGAAATGGCTTAATTAGCATATTCCATAAATATATACACGGTATTAAAGTAATCGTGTGGCATAGCTTAGGGGTAGGTAGGTTAAGTATAGATAAGGGAACCCAGGAAAAAAAGAATAGCCAAATCAACATAATTTAGTACCTACTAACTTAAAATAGCAATCGTGTAGAATTAATTTTTTTTTTTTTTTTTAATGCTTTAATTAAGTACTTAATTTCATTGCGTTCGATAGTAGGTAGGTAACTCTAGGAAATTATTAATTAGCATTTAAACAAAATAAAAACTTATTTTAAGAATTTTTTTAATCAATTCTAAACGATTGCTATTTAATTAGTACGTACTACATTAGGTTCATCTTATGTTAATTTTCGTATTTTTTTTAAAGGTATTTTATTTTTTACGGGTTCTTTAACCACTCTGAACTCATCCTGAAGCTATGGCACGCAATTCAATTATAACCCCAAAATAAAATAAATAAAAATAAAAGTTATAAAAACTAAAGACCCAACTGCGACAAAAAAGCCAACTGACAAATTAGAAATCCGGAGTTCCACACGTCGTGTTGGACATAAATTTGATCAGATCACGTGTGACTCCGGATTTTTAATTTGTCAGTTGGCTTTTTTGTCGCAGTTGGGTTTTAGTTTTTAATAACTCTTATTTTTTATTCAAAAAATTTAAATTGGTCATCATCATCTTCCTACCCTGTTCCCATGTGACGTGGGGTTAGCGCAACACGTTTTCTTCTCCCACTCTCCCCTGTCAACCGTCACGCATCCCCACTCCCTTCTCCCTAGACAAAATCAAACTGGTTGCTAATTTAAGTTGTATAAATTATTATTTTTATTATATGACTTTGATTTTACATTCTGTGATTACTTCCTCACACACTGACTTATTAATTGTAAAATTTTAGAAAAATCGTCTATTTTTACAATGTTTGTAAATATGTGAGAACCATGTATCTATCACATAAGTAATTAATTTATCTTTCGTTGCTTCATAATTATTAATTCTTCTTTTTACCTATTGTGGTAACGTATTTTTTTTTAGGTGCATCGTCTTCACATATAATTATGTAACTAATGTACCTACGTATACAAAATATTGTTAAACTTTTTAAAAGAGTAACGGTGGAGTTTCTTGCCCATTCTTCGCCATACGAAAACTACCTTCTGGAAGGGGCGACTAGAATCAATTAATTTTTTTGTAAAGGGCCTATTTGAAATAAATTATTTGACTTTGACTTTGACTTCTCTTTCATATCACTCACCCAATCCATCTATCTCTTCTTTGGCCTTCCTCTCCCGCTCCATCCATCAACATTTATACCACATGACTTTTTTTACCGTCTCGAAAAAAATAGGGTATAATAGGTGAACGGAGTAGAAGCCTATGGCATAGAAATTTTAATGTTTTAATTTTTTTCAATAACCTAGAATGAAATTGATTTATCGATAAATACCAAGCATATAAAGTGAACTTTTCATTCCAGAACATTAAAAATAGAAAATAAAAAAGAACCCTACCCTCATACGCACCCTACTAGATGCGCGGAATTTATCATGATATATGATGGATAGTTTTCATGTTTTTTTAAGGATATTTGGAACTTTTTTTTTTTTTTTTTATTGAAAAAAATTAAAACATTAAAATTTCTATGCCATGCTTCTACTCCGTTCACCTATTATACCCTATTTTTTTCGAGACGGTATAAAAAGTCATGCGGTATTCATCACTCTTTTAGTCACATGAGTTTCCTCTCTCCTCATGACGTGCCCATACCAAGCCAATTGATTTCAACTTTTCTGTCACTGGCGCCACTTTCAAACTTGAGATACTCATTTCTTACTTTGTCCATTTCGAGCAACTAGTTAATGTACCTGGATAAAAGGTATCCTATGTGTTAATACAGGACATAGTCTTCAAATGCACAGAATTTCATCCAAATCGGTTCAGCCGTTTCTAGCGTGAAAGCGTAAAAAACAAACAAACAAACTCACTTTCGCATTTATAATATAATTATATAAGTTTGGATATCTTACTTTATCCATTTCAACCATCTACTTAATATCCCCGTAAAAGCTAGGTATCCTATGTGTTAATAAAGTAAAATATTGATTATGAAATGCAATAATTAATATCGTAACACCGAATATTTAGTTTTAGACGTAAAATAATTAAATATTTGGAAACTTTCCAAATGCTTTTTTACACCTTAAACGGTTACAACATCAAATTCAGTTTTATAATTGCAATTAATTTTTAATATTCTAGTTCACTAGTTAGCCACATTTCATATTTCCATACAGTAATACTGCCAAATTAATCAAAACAGCGAAATATTTGACATCTATTTGCGACGTTGCCATCTCTCGGAATAAACGCTCTTAAAAGGGTCTCTGATGTGATTAATTCATATTACTTTCGCCACACACCGACATCATCTAAAAACTAATCCTATACCTTGCCAGAAAACCCAAGAATTTTGCTAAAATTTAACCCTCAAAATAGGTACCTCAATTTTAGGCATTGCGCATTTATACAGAGCAAAATCCAGGCAGACTAACGCTAAAGGTATGAGACAAAGGCTGTCTCGATTGGCTCAAACCTCAACAAAGCTGTATATACGCGCCTCTATCGGCATCAAACATTGTGACAAAGACACAAGTGTCGAGGTTTTGCTAACTGACAGGATAAATACTGGATTGGGATACAAAGGCATGTGGGATTGGGATGATAGGAAACGTTTGGTGCCTAAGATAACCTAGAGCAGGGAATCCCAACCGGTGGGGCGCGCTCCCTTCGGGGGGCGTAGAGTGACCAATGGGGGGGCGCGGCGGCTCCAATAAAGTATAGATTTATTAAATTTTATGTTCTTGGTATTAGAAAAGGTTAGGACTAGTTTCCAAAACTCAAACGTTTTATAATACTACTACTTACTTGTACTTAGGTGCTGTAAAATGAGGTTCAGCTTTTCTGCATAAGTCGACAAAATAAGTTTTTCTATTTCTGTTTGAATCGACTAAAAAAAACATACACACATTTTCGACCTCACTTTCGCTCGCTTTACATTCTTATGCTTTTCTGCGTATGTCGACTAAGCAGTAAGCAACTCATGGGCGTAGTGATTTTAAATTAAAGTTAGGGGGCGCGTATGTTAAAAGGTTGGGAACCCCTGACCTAGAGGTTACAGTAGGTCCGTGTTCTATTTAAAAAGGACAATGCAACCGATTGGCCCAAAAATATGAAACCCAATGTGCATAATTGAAACCTATGCCAAACGTTAGTACTAATCAATCATCCATGACAACTTTTACTATGGGGGCAAATAAATCTATCCTAGTAAAAAAAATATGCAGGGTAAGAAATGTTTTTGTTTATTTTTTTTTTTTATTAAATTAAATAAGTGTAAATAAGTGTTTATAATAAGTGTAAATAAGTGTTTAAAAAAAGTGTCGATTTTTATATGACTTAATAATATCTCATTATAAATGAACTGTTATATAGTTCTTATGGGAAATAAATATCTTTAAACCTAAATAAATAATTTTTTACTGGGATAGATTTATTTGCCCCCATAGTAAAAGTTGTCATGGATGATTAGTACTAACGTTTGGCATAGGTTTCAGTTATGCACAACAGGTTTCATTTTTTTGGGCCAGCGGTCAAAGGAAAAGTTGCATTGTCCTTTAAATAAAATCAAAAACATACGACTGCACTTTTTGAAATAGAAATAATAGAAATATAAATAATATTTATTTGCATAAAACATGGTATATAAAGTTGGTATTAAAAATACATTATAGAGCATACATGTTTTGCTTGTTTCCTAGCATGCAAATATTAGGTTACAATATAAATGTTTCCCGTCAATAAATTCTTTCAGGCTGTAAAAATTATGTTGAAGTTATATAGAACTAGCTGCCCGTCCCGGCTTCGCACGGGTACTTATCTACGACGCACTTACCTACCTACCCTACCTACCCTACCTACCCTACCTACCCTACCTACCCTACCTACCCTACCTACCCTACCTACCCTACCTACCCTACCTACCCTACCTACCCTACCTACCCTACCTACCCTACCTACCCTACCTACCCTACCTACCCTACCTACCCTACCTACCCTACCTACCCTACCTACCCTACCTACCCTACCTACCCTACCTACCCTACCTACCCTACCTACCCTACCTACCCTACCTACCCTACCTACCCTACCTACCCTACCTACCCTACCTACCCTACCTACCCTACCTACCCTACCTACCCTACCTACCCTACCTACCCTACCTACCCTACCTACCCTACCTACCCTACCTACCCTACCTACCCTACCTACCCTACCTACCCTACCTACCCTACCTACCCTACCTACCCTACCTACCCTACCTACCCTACCTACCCTACCTACCCTACCTACCCTACCTACCCTACCTACCCTACCTACCCTACCTACCCTACCTACCCTACCTACCCTACCTACCCTACCTACCCTACCTACCCTACCTACCCTACCTACCCTGGGACCCGAGACCTTTCCAACGAATGCAAAACCGTGGAAATCGGTTCGTGCGTTCTGGAGTTATAGCGTCAGGAAGGAAAACCCGACTTATTTTTATATAGTAGATGATGGTATGTTGTATACTCAGTTTTCTATGGAGGTTCTCCTTGTTAACTATGAATTGCATTCGAGACTGACTAAGAAATGAATACTCATGAGGAAGTCTGAAAGTGGCACTGGTGACTGAAAAGTTGTGCGGAAATAGGAATGAGGAAAATGTCATGAGGAAAGTTTTGAGTATAAATTTCGATGACTATAATAAGACTAGGGAAAAGCCAACCAAACGATGGATGGACTGTGTGAAAGATGATATGGCTAGAAAGGGGGTGACTATCGACATAACGACTAATAGAAATAGAGACATATTATGGAAGAAAGGGACATTTTGCGCTGACCACAAATAAATTGGGATAAGGGACAAGGAGACCTATTAATTGTTCATGTGCTTTTCAAAAATTTGTTAAAGATTTAAACAGTGTCTTACGGAATTTAAAACAGTGTCTTACGGAATTTAAAACAGGGTCTTACGGAATTTAAAACAGTGTCTTACGGAATTTAAAACAGTGTCTTACAGAATTTAAAACAGTGTATTACGGAATTTCCCACAAAATAGGAGTAAAAGAACTTTAAGAAGGAACCAAAACTGTTTCAAAGAACTTCTAGAATTTATATTTGTTCAATACCAGATGTCAGACTAGAAAGTCCGATGAAAAATTCCAAAATCAGGACTAATATATACGCATGCGTAAGTGTTTAATTAGTGATTTCACACTAACAATGCCTTCACTAGCTCCACAACGGATTACAAAACTAAGTACCTACCTACGTGGGTATTAACCCAATCCCACCTACACTTACCTCCACCACACGTGGGTGGTGTTTGCTAACCCGCTCGCTACTTAGCATCAATCCGCGATCGATATGCAAAGTTTAACCGTTCCATTAACAATCCGGCAAGTTGGCCATACTGCCAATATGACGTCACGAATACGTTCACAGTTAACAAACTTCCCTCATAGAGTAATAACATTGAGTAGAAGCGAAACTCATGTTCTATTCTACGTAGATATGTGGGGAACCAAAATAAGCAACATCAAAAAGTAATTTTTCAAACTGAGAATCAGCAGTTTTCGAACGTCAAAATTACATAAGACAGTACCCCAAAACGCCCGCCCTTCACCACTTCCTAGTGCTTTGGCTGGGAAGAAGAAGTGGTGCAACAAACACCCCATCAGCACAGCCGTCTGTTCGTTCAGTTAGAAAAACTTGATTCAATACAATAGTATGCAAAATAGTTTACATTACGCCATACAAAACATTAAATTCATCATTTCAGCTGAAATACGTCCACTGCAGAACATAGGCCTCCCCCAAATAGAGGGGTTAGCCATAATCGCCACGCTTGGCAGGCGGGTTGGTGATCGCAGTATGGTGTTAAAATGCATAGAAAACGCTGCTGCCCATTCTCTAGTAAGTCCTTTAGTCGCCTTTTACGACACCCACGGGAAGAAATGGGATGGTACTATTCTTTACGTCCAGCACCACACGGAACATCCGGCACCACACGGAACGTGATGCATGCACGAGACTTCGGGTTGTCGGCATTTTTATTAAATTTTAATTCTGATTTTAATTTTGATTTTTAACTTTGATTTTGATTTTTAATTAAACATTTTAGATTTTTAAATTTAATTATACTTAATTTAAAGTTTGAATTTTTGTTATTTTTAATTTGTTTGTGTTTTTGTATCGTGTTTTTTTTTATGGATCCTGTGGTCTGCAGTAAAGATTTTTATTATTATTATTATTTATTTATTATTAAGATTCCGATCAGAGAGTTTCGTACCTGAACGAAGAATTTTTCTTAATCTATGCTTCCGTTGTTGAACTTTTGCATTGTTTAAGTTCACGTTGTAAGATTGAGTCGGTGAGTTTGAACTCAAGCCTTTTGACATTCTTTGTGATTATAATTAGGATTTGTTTGCGAAACAGGTTGGACTTTTTGGAGAAACAAATGACTGTTGATTTATATCGAGAATTGGGGATAAACAACCCCAAGTTAGTCTAATTAACCAACGTCAATTTGCCGATTTTCAAACAACTGTTTAAGAGGAAGGATCTAAACGTGCCTAAACGCAGATTTTATAATGCCTAAAACTATATGATCCACTGCAGTAAACAAAATCAGAAAAATATATGATATTTTTTAAGATATATGCTAGTAAGATAGTGTTTTGAAAACATAATACAACTAATTTGATACGATAGAAAAAATCACGAAAATACCTCTAAAAAATTCTTTTAACGATTTAAAATCATAATAATAATTATACATGCAATCATTCTGATGTTTTGTCACATTATTCTATAACCAACATAGCCGTCATAGTCTAAAATTGTTTTAGTCCGAGTCAATAGATTTTCTGTAAATAGATAAGAGCTTCATATTTTGCAATAAATTACAAGCGTTGTGTCATCGCACTTCACTTTATTTTCTATGCAGTCCGACAGTGACCGCGCTTTAGCTGTTGACTTCTCCTGCCGGGGTTGCGGGTTTGTCTGAAAGGGATATCGTGACCTCGGCACACAGGCAACGGAAGGAACACGGGTGGGTTTTAGTCAGTAAAAGTCTGACACGCCCTCCCGCTCCACCCAGAGCGGGAGAAGTTATTTGATAATTTCCCACCCAAAAAAAAAAAAAAAAAGCTGTTGACTTCTAACTTTTCGGATTCATGTGCGTATAATTAATTATCACTTGCTTCAAAAACGGTGAAGGAAAACATCGTGAGGAAACCATGCCTGAGCGATATTATTCGACGGCATTTGAAGCCCATGGGCGGCTTTAAAACTCTGACACCAGCAGACGTATTCTGTAAATAAAAAACTCACCGTGAAGGGAGCAATAGTGTCCATCTCTAGCATTAGGTGGAATGACAGTCACTCCACGCTCACTTCACCTAAGTTTTCATGGTGAGATGGTTACAGAATAGCACTGCTGAAGGCCAATTTTCGTACTTAAATAACGTTCACATTCATGACCCCTTAAGAGGTTTAGGGTAAACAAAAAGTAAGGTTGTATATGAGCACTGTTTATTTTCAAAGTGTAGGTTGTGACAGTTCTCACTGACCCATCAGTCTGCTAAGCTTTTTCCTAACAATGTTGGGGTCGGCTTCCAGTCTAACCAGATGCAGCTGAATATCGGTATTTTACATGGAGCGACTACCTATCTGAACTCCACAACCCAGTGACTGGGAAAAGGCCAAACAGGCGCGACGCGACACCGGTAATTGTTCTAACGTGAAGTTTTCTTAGAAATTATTTTATTAGAGTCGCGTCGCGCCTTGTCGCTGGTGCCTTAACAAGATACCCCTTGATAAGACTGGTTGTCCGACTTTTGGGCTTCCGGCTACCTGTACCGACCGTCAAATATCGACGAATGACAGCCGGGACCAACGGCTTAACGTGCTTTCCGAGGCACAGAGGGGTCAGGATGGTCACCCATCCACGGGCCGACTGCGGCAAGAGTAGCTTAACTTGCAATCGACCCTTACGGCTGTTATTATTTAGCCTCGAGACAGTTCTCATTACCCGCGACCCAATAATTCAAGTGTAACTTGACAGATGGAACTAAAACAGTCGCCTTTCCAAGTCATTACACACTTTACTTTAGAATTCATTACGAAGCGTGCTGTTTGCGATGTTTTCCTTGCTCGCTTGTCAGACTGCTTTGTTGTCAGCCTGTGGCGTTTAAATTGTATTGGAAATATAGGTCAGTAGGTAAGTAGTTGTATTTAGGTCGGTACACTTTTATTGAGTACTACCATAATATAACATCACGCCTGTATTCAACGAAGGCTTAGGCAGAGGTGTACCTAAATTTAGTGGAAAAAAAAAATGGTTTGTTATTTTTACAAGTAAATACCTGTAAAAATAATAAACCATTGGAGCCTCCTTTTAAACAAATAAGCCTGTGTTAGGAGAATCCGCTCTTCCAATATCTTACCCCGGGTCCACACTCTCCAGGAGGCTGGACGAGGTGAAGCGAGCGCGATAGTGTAGATGGCGCTCTCGCCTCCTATCTTCGTCTCTCACCTCGCCTCGCGCGCGCTCCGCTCGGTGTCGGTTTTTTGACCGGAGTCAAAGGACGCAAAGTGCGAGGCGTGACGGGAAACTGATTATTGTGTTAGTCGTTTTCAGATATTTCTATAGCTCTGAATGTTTTTACACCTATATTTTATTTTGAAGCCAGCGAGGTGTAAGCACCCTCTTGCACCCAGCTCCAGGCGCTCACGCATTAGATATCTACTCTTTCCAAGTCAATCTGCATAGCCTTTTCCCTACTATGTTGGGGTCGGAATCAAGTCCACGGTTATATCAGCCCCGGATCTAGGGGGAGCACGGGCACTGAGTTCAGGGGGGGAAAATTCAACCGTAGCAGACAAGTGCACCACCCAGCATACCACGACTTTGCATTAAATGAGACGCGCAGCACATAGAATCTTCTTTACAACAGTTTTGTAGCCCCTGTTGGATTGGCGCATTATCGATCGATAAAATTTGATTAATTATGTTGGTGCCAAATTTCGACAATACTTGAATTTCTCGGGCTACACAAACTCAAACTCAAAGCATTTATTTCAAATAAACCAATTACAGGCACTTTTAAATTGTCAAGGGGGTCGGTCAGTCAGAAAGATGAAGCTAGATGCCCATTCCAAAGCGTAGTAGGTACCTATGGAGAAGAACGGGCAAGAAACTCCACGGAAACTCTTTTAAATCATGACTACCTTACCGCATACCCCATAAATGATTGGCGGGGGGCGGCAGACGGCAGTTTTTGCCCCATTAAAAAAAAATAACTAAATCCGGGGCTGAGTTATATCACGACATAACTATTGCTCGATGATAATTCCTCATCTTTAACAGAAAAGGCATACCTTCCTCTTACATTACAAGAATAAATCAGGCCTATACCTACCATAAGTAGGTTAGTACCTTTATTTTATTTATGAATTAATTATTATTAATAACGAGTATGTGTGCTGCTACTAAACAGTAGCAGCACACATACTCGTTACTACTCGACACCAATAAGGTCAGTCTTAATTAAACAATTAAGACTGACCTTATTGGTGACCTTCATAAAGGTCAGGTGCGAAGTATTGTCGGCCTCGTAATGTCTTTATCGCTTTCGTCAACAATACCAGCAAACCAGAATATCTATCAGAATATGATTATGCTGAGATAGAGAGAGATGTTGGTTTCATACAGGACTGCTTTAAATTTTAATTTCACTTTGTTTTTTCTTTTTTATTTATGTTTAGTGAGTTTTTAGTTTAATTTGTGATTTCCTGTCAAGCGAGCGGCGAGTCTCAATAAATAATTTTTCTTTCTTTCTTTCTAATATACACTTTTAAAATCCACTAAGGTTAAAACTTTACCGTCACACCGACGAATAGCCCTTGACGTTGCTGACGTCAAGTGACATTCAACTTTAGGGTGATTAAAGACTACATTCACCATAAAGTAAGTATGTTATAATCATCCATTCTCAAAAAATTACATACACAAAACATTCTAATTAACTATCCCATCCTAACTAATATTTTAAATGCGAAAGTGAGTTTGTTTGTTACGCTTTCACGCTAAAACAGCTGGACGGATTTGAATGAAATTTGGGACATGGGTAGACTATGACCTCGGTTAGGACATAGGATTTTTTATCCCGATATACGTTGTGATATATTACAATTAAATGGAAGAAAATTTAAAACTCATATTAAAAGTACACTTTGTAAACAAGCATATTACAAATTAGAGGATTATATCCAAGACAAGAATGCTTGGAAACATGCTGGTCCTGCTCCATAGGATAATCTAGAATCTAGACAAAATTAAACTGGTTGCTAATTTAAGTTGAATAAATTATTATTTTTATTATATGACTTTGATTTTACATTCTGTGATTACTTCCTCACACACTGACTTATTAATTGTAAAATTTTAAGAAAATCGTCTACTCTTACAATGTTTGTAAATATGTGAGAACCATGCATCTATCACATAAGTAATTAATTTATCTTTGCTTCATTTTTATTAATTCTTCTTTTTACCTATTGTTTTTTTTTTTTTTTTACGTGCATCGTCTTCACATATAATTATGACTTCACATATAACTAATGTACGTACCTATACAAAATATTGTAACACTTTTTAAAAGAGTAACGGTGGAGTTTCTTGCCCATTCTTCTCCATACGAAAACTACCTTTTGGAACCCCGGCGACTAGAATCAATTAAATTTTTTGTAAACTTTGACGTTCAAAGTGCCTTACAAGGGCCTATTTGAAATAAATGATTTGACTTTGACTTTGACCCACGGGATCGAGACTTATGCGGGTGCGCAGCTAGTAATACATATTATTATGAGAGTAAAGTGTTTGTTTGTTAAGTTTTCACATCTCCACCGCTGAATTAATTATGATAAAAGGTAAGGAGGTAGCTTTTATCTTCAGAAAGGACATTGAACACCTTTTAGCAATCAGTAAATCAATCCCCTTAATGGTTGAAATGGGGCGTTGACGAGTTTGTACAGAAAACACAAAAATCCGCGTTGTCAAAGTTGCGGGTTAAAAAAGCCGGGTCTCATAAAACTACCCATGACTACCAATTACTTATTCCTACCCAGTTTTTCCGCACTACGCCATCTTGCTTAACCAGCCTAGGGATAAGGGATGCTAAAGCCAGCCATTTATTTCAGACTCCAACCGGGGAAAAAACTACATTTTACAAATGCTTCATATCGATCTCGGCTGGCAATGCTGGCATTCGTGAGATATGTTGAGCGGTTGAGCGATGTCTCTAGGGGTCGTGTAGTCATAGTTTAGTAATAGCCAAGTAATCTGGGATAGTCGTATGACCTATAAACTTTTGTTACACTTACAAGTTTATTTTCGTTCCGTAATTGAATTTGTGGGAGACCGACGATGTTACATGAAGTGACTTTTTCACGTGGTTTTGTGGGTTTTTATTAGGTCTGAGCGTGGGTGTATAGACCTAATGTTATTAAGCGCTGAGAGTAACATACAGTAGCGACAACAGATTTATTGCGTAGCTGTCGCCTGCAAAATAAATGGTTTTATCACTTTAGCCATATCCTCCACACCATTATTCATACTCGTAATCATTGAGTAATAGGAGAAGTAGATATTGTTGAATGCTTACAAGGCTTGATTTTATTGATTCATGTTCTGTCTTCTGTTTTCATTTTCAATCTTGTTGATCAACAGACGCTTGGGTCGCTCTATGCAAAGGAAGATTTATATAGAAATGCTTTGTAGGATTACTAAATCAGAATTACGCTTGTCAATCTTGTCATGCAAACTTGAGTTTTTAGCATTCATTCAACAGGACAAATTAATGCCTGATTGAAAAAAATTGGAAAGTTAAAACTAGTCCAAGCACTCACACAAACCCTCGCTCACACACACACACACTCGCTCACACACACACACATAATACAACTTCACACTGCACCACACCTACAAACATACAAAACTTCACGGTATAACAATAACCGATGTCGCGTCGCGCTAGTCTGCACAAAGCTTTATATGTCTTTTACTATTTTTGCATGGATTAAAAAAATAAAAATACTACCAAAGATACCTAAACTATACCCAAATCACTGTTAAGTTTGGAACAATGTGTATCTTATTTTTAGACAGGATTGATAGCTGCGACACAGTTTTTAACTTTTGTAGCTATCTTCGTTTCCATTGTAATTTATGTCAATATTTTGTTGTTCCAAAATAAAAGCTGTTTACTTTTTTTACCTATTCCTCAAATTATTAACCATCAATATTCGCACGAAATCATGAATCTCCTGACCTTTTTGCATAGGTATTCAATTCACAAATTAACCCACAGTTCCTGTAGGCGATTTATTTTATTTTCTCTGAAGTCGGTCGGGTCGGACGTGCGTTCGCCACGCGATTATCGACGATAAAGTTAGGTGAGCGTCGTTAACTTGGGCACCACCTTTTTTAATAGGTGTCAGAAGTCTGTGTGTGGTGCACGGATTTATTGGACTGTAAGAGTTCTGAAGTTCGATACAGCGACGGAATGGTATACTGAACACTTTGGGATGCCATGGGAAGCTTTGGTATTTGCGGAACATATTTTTACCCGCTTTTAAATGCGTTGCAGCATCGAAACAATGGAATGCAAGATTGTTACATCGCGCGCGATCGAACGCAGAAAACGCAATGCAAAGTCGAACGAATGATTGAATGAAATGAACCGATACCAGCGTAGTCACCAGACTCGATAAAATGAATGAAACCAAAGATTTGCACTACCCCTGGACCCTCATGTTTCATGGGACTACAGAGGCCATTGCATATCAAGGAGTAGACCGGTTGGCACGGTAATACAAAGGAAAGGAAGACATGCCCTTAGGATTTGGAAGGATTTGGGAGCTATACCAGATATGCATCATTGAGTAACAATGCAAAGTTGGCGATCGCCGACACTAAAAGTACGACTCTACTATGACCCTCAGTGATCAGTTTATACTGTGTTACAAACTGACTTGGGACCCTGATTCAACCGTTTTCATTAATAAATGACTAACTGTAAAACAATTAAACAAGAACAACAAGACTATTATTAATTAAACTATTTGTTTCGAGCTTCCTCCTGTAATGGTCAATATCGGCCCGTGAAATTAAACTACTTTCTGAAGGACCCTGACGGGTATCCCAATGACCACTATGAAGAGCGATCACTATATTTTAAGAGGCTTACAACAGCTAAAGCGCGGTCACTGTCGGACTGCATAGAAATGAAAGAGAAGCTCGATGACACGACGCAGGTAATTTATTGCAAAATATGAAGTAGATTTACAGAAAATCTATTGATTGGACTGGAAAATTAAAACACTATTATGCTAATATGTAGCTTGTAGAATAATCTGACAAAAAATCAGAATGATTGCATGTAAATTAATATGATTTTTAATCGTTAAAAGAAATTTTTAGAGGCATCTTTATGATTTTTTTCTATCGTATCAAATTAGTTATATTATGTTTTCAACACACTATCATACTAGCATACATCCTGAAGAATATCATATATTTTTCTGATTTTGTTTACTGCAGTGGATCATATTCTTTTAGGCATTATAAAACTTGCGTTTAGGCACGTTTAGGTCCTGTAGTCCCCTTAATACATTGTTTCAAATAAATAATGAAATATTTAAAAGATTTTATTTTTACTTCTGGAAATGTTTCTACTTTGATAATGTACATACATAATTTAATAACGATAGCATGGCTTTATGAGTAGTGATAGCCTAGTGGTGTGACCGTCCGACTGCCAAGTCATAGGTCTCGAGTTCGAACCCAAGCCTTTGGGTTTATTTGGGAGGACCAAGCGTAATATACCTACACGTACACGTATACGTACGTACATACGTATTGTATAATTATCACTTGCTTCAAAAACGGTGAAGGAAAACATCGTGAGGAAACCGGCATGCCTGAGAGATATTTCTCGACGGCATGTGGGGCCAAGTCAGAGGCCCATGGGCGGTTTTAAAACTCTGACACCAGGTTAGTCACTAACCACACGAAAACAAGACCAGAATAAATATTAAAAAAAAAAAAAAAAAAAAAATTAACTTCTGCAAGTGTCCTCTACTTAATTTAATAACGAAAGCTATCCCCAGGGGGTCATATTAAAACGACATACCCATGAAGTTAATTCCATTCGTTTTGGGGAGCCGACGGAAGTAAGGCCGCGTTTCAATTAGTATTTTTTTACTCTGTGACCACCTAACGCGGGTAGGGCACTTACTTCTATGTTTTATATTTTTATTGTCTGTGAACAACGCGAGTGTGTTTTGTTTTTTTTTCATATGTTAGACAAGGTTTATGAGCTTAGCTTAATGGTGTGTGAACTTTGTAAAGTGTGTCGTTCTGATGTTTTGTTTAAAAATTGGGATTGTTAGGTACTAGGTATTATTATTTATTGTTTCCGTAGTGTTTCTTGGTAACGGACAATCAAAGTTATGACCTTTGGAAGCAGTTAAGTTAAGCAAATTATTGCATCAGTTACTGATGCAATAATTTCCTGCTAAAAGACCTAGTAGAAACCATTTGTCTTGAAGGTGAATAATTGAATCATTACACTCTATGCTAATGTAAATAAAGTTGATTTTAGACAATATAAAAATATGTAGTTGTAGCGCAAACTGAACCTTATGTGCATTACAGTTGTTTATTCTAAAACTTGTGTTTGTTTACACGGTTGGCAAATGAATTGCAAACGCAGATTACACTTCTCGCGTTCTCTGTCGCACAGCACTCGACGCTACCTCTCCCCACATGACCGTATGACCGTTTCTTTACTCTGTGCTCCTGCTGTACAACAGAGAGCGCGCGTAGTGTAGTTCGTTTTACCCGACAAAGGAGCCGTAGCAAAAAGAGGCAAGAGAAGCAATCAACAAGTCTATCACTACCTACGCAAAATGAGACGATAAAGAGTCACCCCGGTAGCACACCTCCGCCGCGAAACTGTAGCAGCGAAACCGCAGTAGTTCAATTCAACTGGCTCGCGTCATGTTCCGCTACGCGAAATTCGAGTAGCGGAACTTGACGCGAGCCAGTTGAATTGAACTGCTACAGTTTCGCGGCGGAGGTGTGATACTGGCGTTAATACACAAAAGAAGATTAGTACTCGTAATTATTACTTCTGTATTGTACTCGTTGGTCTAGTGGTCGTAAGCGCTTCTGCTGAGCATGACGTCCTGGGTTCGATTCCCGGCTCATGCAAAGTGTTATTGGGTTTGACCATCAGGATTTTCTCAGTTGCAGCCTCGGGGTCTGGATTTGTGCCCGGTTAACAATAAGCTCGCCCCCTTTTACATAGGATTTAAGTCTTCGTATGCCGAACGTAGATTCACGCGACACGCAAGTAGATAATAGAGAACTTAACCTCTTTGAGGAGAGATCCTAATTTTTTCGAGCTCGCTTTGCTCGCTCTAGCATTTTGCAATCTCTGAATTCTAAAGCTTCTGCCCTTTATTCGAGAAAGTATCGAACTCCTATTTCCGAAAAACCGAATCGGCCCAAGGCGGGGGGGTGCTCATATTATCGAGCTTGCTTCTAACAAGAAATTGCTTCAATGATGAACTTTGACAAAGTAGGCTACTATGTATATCTTCATTGAAAATGAATTAATCCCAAGAACAGCATAGTGCAATTTAAATATGGGACACACTTATCTGTTTGGCCCAGGTGCCCCTCCCAGAAATAAATTCTGAATTCGCGTTTGCCTCCGTTCTGTGCATAGACACTCACACACACACAATTTCAACCATTTACAATCAAACTACACCTCACTAAGTGCACACATGTTTACGAAACCGGCCTCACGTCACTGTTGACAGCGCTATGTCTTGGCTTTTTTTTTCTGAGACTGTATAGTAACATACCTTTATTATCAAATATACAAATTCGTGATCTTGCTTGCCGATGATACGGTAAGTAAGACTTATGAAGCACTAACACACTGTGATGTTGGAACGTCGGGCGTGAATAGATAAATTTATTTATTACTTAATTTCAGTTTTTATGTATAATTTTTTTATTATTATTTTTTATTGCTTTATTTATTTTGGTGTATCCCATAGTGGAATTTATCTTAGTCCGTAGGTGTGTCCGTGGCATCACAGTGGGCCCTGTCAGAATACCAGCGCTGCGGTATTTATTTATTTTTTAAATATCGCCGCATTATGCTGAGATAGGAGCATTTTTGGCCTCGCACAGGTCGTTATTATTCTGTTTTTAAATTCTCCTTTTTTTGTTTTTTATTTTATAATTTATTTTTTATTTTTATTATTACTTACTGTTTGTATTTCCTGTGCGTGTCCCAAATAAAATATTTTTCTTTCTTTCACTATGTACACATATTTCACGATATTATGGGACACCTTCACCACCTTCATATTACCCAGTAACTGGGTTGTGACGGCCATAGGCAGTCACTCCATGTAAAATACTGTTTACTTATTCAGTTGCATCCGGTTAGACTGGAAGTCGACCCCATCACAGTTGGGAAAAGGCTAGGCAGATTGATTATAGGACACTACACTTGAATTTGTCCTACAAATTAGTAGGACAAACAGACCTTTTCCATAGCGGAAACTGAAGACAATAACTTTGAGATCGTCCATTAATCACGTGAGGCTCGAAAGGGGGGAGGGGGTGTAGTGAAATAATCACGAAATATGTGAAATATCACATGTAGGAATAAATTTTTTCGTTGAACGCGCGATTTCTAATATGAAAACCGGCGCATGTCCTTGACTCGCCCTTGCCAGGCAACGATTATACCTGTTTTTATAGATATAATCAGATTTTTTTTAAGATACCTGCTTTGTACAAAAAAAAAAGTGATTTAAGGTACGGGGTTAGTCTAAAACCTCACCACATATCACCAGGGGGGGATAAAAATTGCTATTAACATCACGTGATCAATGGGCGACCCCTCAATAGCAAGAAACTGTAAATGACCTTTTGAATGTAAAATGGTTATTTCCTTCATAATAATTATAATGTTTCAGGAGTTGGAATTACAACAAATTACCACTGAAATTACGTGAAACCACTGCCTCATGAAATGTGTTGTACCTTTAATGTTTGCAGACAGTTTAAAGTACCTAGTTATGTGTTTATTAGTGTTGGTCATAGAGTGTTCAAAAAGATATAGGTATTCCTGCGAGTCAAGGGCGTCGCCAGCCGATGGCCTGTTGATAAATGGAGGATGGGAAAAGTATGATTTGTAGGTACAGTCAAGAAAAACGAAATAAATGGCATCCAAATAAACACAATTGGCTATATAGATATGTAGTTTCTTTACATTAAAATACCTTGTATTTGTTTTTTTTTTTGTATCTCTTGGGGGGGGGGGGGCAGGTGATTACAACACCACTGTCACAAAACCTACTACTACTTGGACTTGGTCTATTTTATACTTGATAACACTACTTATATACCGTAGTATAGTTTTAGGAAAGCAGTTTCATTACTGTCGGAGTGCCCTAATTTAGTTACTGCGACTAATTTCAATGTGGCGGTCGCCGTCCGCTGCCGCGCCACCGCTCGCTTCGCTCGCTCGGCTCGCGCTTAGTTGGTCACAGTTCTAACCTAACCTAACCTATTTGGTCGGAGTGCCCTAATAGTTATTTTACTAGACCGTGCTCGTATCATAGTTAGAAGATTGAAGACTTTTTTATTTGAATATTATTGCATTTGTTTGTTGTCCAATACAGAACTTTAATTAGCAGAGTTGATTGGTTGAACTGTTCAGGTAGGTATGTATAAATAATCGACGTAATTCACACACCACGGCTTGTAACCGTTTATGATTATCACACATGATCATGATAATGAAATTGCCAACTTACGTAATTATTTATTTACAAAACATTATGAATAGCGTATCGTCTATTTTTACATTTTCGTTGAAATAAAATACCATGTAAAAATACACCGAACAAACAATATTCTTTAAAAAATAATTCTACTATTTGATAAGTTTGTTAAACAAAAAAATGTGATTATAAAATTCATTGAATTGTGTTTCTGTGAAATATGTTTCATTCAATTAAATAGTCGTTAAAACAATAATATTCGAAATAAATATACAAGGACCAATATTATTATGAAGCATTTGCTGCGAAATTAAATTCTATGAAATTTCTGTCTGCGAAACAAGGGAACGCCGTATAATTCATTAGGGTTTTGTGTAAATTGGCTGAAATATTACGATGATTCTTGAAAAAAATCATGTAGCTCCATGAAGCATGAAGCTCCAGGGGCTAAATGCAAACTTATGGTAGTTAAACTACGCCGGGGTCGGTGCATTTCATTCATTCATATCATTCATTCCAACTGGGAGCTTTACAAGTCGTGCGTTTCCGTGGGACAATATCCGACTATTCCGACAATTTCCGACTTCCACACGGGCGAAGCCGCAGGTAAATGCTAGTGTTCGATACAATTCTCGGGAATACAAAAGTAAAGTTGTTTATAGTTAATTTGATACTAACTTGGTGCTCGCATCATCCGTAAATCTGATTGAAAGCTGTCATGATATATTAAGACATCACTGAAGGGGTTTCAAGTTACAACCTGGCTGATACAGACTGGCGCGACTTGTCGTGGGACATGTCGCGCGGCGATTCTGCGATATTATCGCCACGCAACACTTCACACGAGCTATACGTCCTGTATAGCTTCATCTCTTTCTCCCACTGAAGTAAGATTAAAATAATACTGCTTTAGAGGTGGTGGTAGGCCCCCAGACTTTTCACAGAGAGCTCTAACCTAACCTATAGTTTGACCAAGATCTCTGTTCCGCGCCTTAGGTATGCGAGGCGAGACAGGCGAGCAATGCTGGCCGCTCATTCGTCAATACTCACGGCGCGCGGCGTTTCGCCCGCCGTTCAACGCTACCCCGCGCCTCGCCGCGGAACAGCGGTCCCGGTCAAACTATAGACATATAGTGATTTCAGCTATCTGGCATATCTATATTTTATAACCTCAGTTGTTGATATTGCTACCTTACATAATCCCAAAAAAAGATATGAGCTTATTCTTTTTAGGGTCGTTCTTTAATAGCTGTTTATAAAAAAGGTTGAGGCTACATGAATATTAACAAAACCCTCTCTCTAATACCAGTGTGTTCAATTGATTATTAATATATTGTGAAAGGAATTTGTTGTAATAATGTAGTCTACATTAGGTATTACTTTATATTCTGTTTCAGATACTTACTTGCTTATTAATATAACAAGCATGTTTCATTCGTCTTGTTCAAACAGATTCAAGCAAATCTCTTTACTTTAGAACATTTATTACTATCTAAGTAAGTAGTACATAATACTAAGAATAGACATTTAAAGAAACCTTTTTACAGTCCGTTCAACCGATTCTGACATCTATACCGTAGGCATAAGGATGGCATTAAAAGCAAAAAACTGGTTACAATACCAACTGTTTACCGCAGCTGCTATTTATTATACCCTCAACGCAATAGAAGTCAAAATCGGTTGAACGGACTGTAAAAAGGTTTAGGAATATAGGTTCATATTATAAAATATTTTTGTGTTGCTTTGCTTTTCGTGTGTCTGTCTATATGACCGCGATGTTCTTCTAAACTACGCAACAGATTTTGATGCGGTTTTCACCATCATGTAGAGAATTGATTGCGAAAGGTTTATATGTATTATACTTATTATTAAACCTACATATAATCAAGAAATCTTGATGTTTTGTGAAGCCGAAAAAAGCGTGTGAAGCAAGAACGGGTCGCTAGTCTTATTAAACCGATAAAATAAAAAATAATGTGATGGAAGGTATTAGTTGAATTAAGTACTATTAATTTATAAAATTAATGCTTAGTCACATCTGCGTCAAACGTCCATATTGAAAAAAAAACACGGTCGTCAAGGGTCATTAAGTGCACGATTTGTTTATTTTCTTAATTAAACATCAACGTATCCGCTTGTCTGAGCGTTTTATTTGACTTTTTTACGGTAACTTTGTAATTACGAGAGGTCCTCATTAAACATGTGTTTTTTTCAAATAAATTGTTGGAAGCGTCGAGTATAGACACGTTATAAAAAAGTTTCCAATAATGTAATGTGTGAATTGTGCTGTGAACTTCGTTGGAACCAACTTTAATTAAGTTAAAACTTTGAGGAATTTACCTTATTAACGAAAGGAGAAATTAGGGTTGCCTACGAAATAACTTTGGAAGGACTTTTAAACTTCGATTACATGGTGCATTACGTAAAATATTTTTTTTCTCCGACGTAGCCCGAAGATTTGCCAAAATTAAGTGGCAGTGGGCAGGGCACATTGCTCACAGAACAGATGGGGGGCATAAGGTTTTGGAGAGGTGACCGCGTGCCGGTAAATGTAGCGTTCGAAAGCCTCAAGATGGACTGAAGACCTTGTGAAGACCGCAGGAATTCGCTGGATACGTCGAGAAGCACAGAACCGGTCGAAGTGGCAATGTTTGGGGGAGGCCTATGTCCAGCAGTGGACGTCTATCGGCTAAAATGATGATGATTTATTTCTTTTGGCAATATTGGTATTTTGTTATCCAATAAAACTAAATGTTCTTCACAAAACCAACTTGTCCTGAAGTATAAACCTACATTAAATGGTTAAAACAAAGTTTAAAATTATTTTCACTAGTTGGATAATACTTATTCGACGTAGATACGTGTTTAAAAGTTCTTGCAATGCTATTCAAGTCATGTTGGCTTTCAGTTGAAGTTTTCCCTAGTTCGTATAGAAATGAAAAGTTTCTTATTAAATACGACTTTTGTCGTAAAATATTTTTTGTCTGAAGTACCTATTGAGATATATTATTTGAGGAGGGTAATTATTTTATTGTATCACAAGACGAATAATTGGTTGTATAACTTTTTATACATTATATAAAAAGCTGCCAATACGAAAGGGGCGCAAAGGTACTGCAATAAAATTACCAAAAAGTTATTTTCTTTTTTTAATATTATTGAAAACAAAAAAGTTATTGTTATTTAAAATTCAAATTTTCAGGACCAAAATTAACCCAAATAAAAAAAAATATAACAGGTGTCATATTTATTAAGTACTTGTAGACACCCGCTAAACGACGGCCGCCCGCGCCTCATGTAATAAAATTACCCATTGAAAAAAAAAAGGGGCGATTTTTTTTTTCTTTTTTCCTGTAAATACTACATAAATATACGTAGACTCTTAGTACGATACCTAACAACACCCTCACGGATCGAACAGAGTTTGATTTAAATGTTGTAAACCTACAGCATGTGTCAGAAAAGTGTGGTTATATTTAAGGGTGATACAGACCATCAAACTGAACAACTTTCTCCATTGGACCAATACCGTAATTGCGAAAAAATAATCACCCGTCCCTTATCTAATATTTGGGTTGAGTATATTGAAGTTTTGTACGGACAGTTGATATTTTTTTCGTGATTAAATATGACCACACCTGTCTGTATAATCTTGATGTAGTAATGGTTTGCGAAAAAATACTCCTTTTACAAAATTAAGAAGTGATGAAAAAAAAAAATCAACAAAATAAAAGTGGCTCATACGAACCTCGCCTTAAATTTCAATTATGTCCAAATCAAAACCGCAACCTTCGCCAATTTGACTCAATCTAATTTCTTTCAAACTGTTATTACCGGAATTCATAAAAAATAATGGCAGCCCTGAGATTGATTGAAGTAGGCGTCCCTAGTTTGGGTAAACTTGAAATGTGTAAAATAATCAAATCGTACCTTGATTACTTACAAAGTAATTTTAAGCATGTCGCTTTTGATTCTTGTGGGACCCATATATAGAGTGATCCAATTCGAGGTTCCTAACTCATAGGTATTTAAAAAAAAATTACAAAAAATGTAACAATATCTTAATTATTTTTTATAATGGAAAATGATGTCAGGCAAATCGCCGCCTCTGGACCTTCTGCAACAGTCGATTCTTTCGAGGTAATTTTTGATAACTTTTTCGCTTTCGTGGATTATCTCGGCAATAACTTGGCGAATGTTACGCGCTCCAACGTTACAAGTGTGTTGGTATAGACGCGACTCTTAAAAAAACCCCACAAAAAAAAAACAGCGGCGTTAAATCGCACGATCTTGGCGGCCAGTTGACGTCACCGTAACGTGAAATAATGCGACCTCTGAACGTTTCACGCAAAACATCTCTAACGTTTTACGCGCTGTGTGGCAAGTTGCGCTGTCTGGCTGAATCCGAAGCGATTCATTTTGTAAATGTATTGTTACAAACTAACATTTGATGTTAGAAACACGCACCATTACTAACAGCTGTGAAAATGACAGTGTTGCCAATAGAGGAATCTCGAATTGGATCACCCTATATATCCTACTACACCAAAAATTCAATTTGGAATGTTTCAAAGTGATCATAATCACTTTGAAAGATTCCAAATTGAATTTTTAATTTGGAATGTTCTCCGTAATACAGTCCAACTGCAAATTTTACTTTGTACTCACAATATTGGGAGATTTACCATCTTATTTTAAGACCATAGATTTCTTGTAGGTTTTCCTGTAAAGTACAGAACTATTATATGTACGTTTTTTTTCAAAATTTTAGCCTCAGTAGTTTCGGAAATAAGAGTGGTAAATTTTCGTCTATTTTCTTAAATATCTTTAAAAGTATTAATCTAAAAATTACTTTAAAAAAAAAACAGATCCTCAAAACAAGCCCTTTCATATTTTGATATGTCACACGGTACCTACAGTTAGCAAAACATTTATTTTTTATTTTTCAATTTGACCCAGAAAAGGGGTCACTTTTTTAATTCAAATTCATTTATTTTCTTTTTACATCCATGTTTGGGTCACAGAATATATGTACCAAATTTCAACTTAATCGGCCGAATCTAATTTCGGAGAAAATTGGACATTGTGACAGACGGACTGACAGACACACGAGTGATCCTTTATGGGTTCCGTTTTTTTCCTTTTGAGGTACGGAACCCTAATAAATAACTACCCACCTACCCCAATCTCGTTCTGATTACCCTTCATATTTCGATAACCGCAAATCACATTTTTTCCGCCAAAAGTCGAAAAAATCACATAGAAAATGATATTACATTTTGAGTGACATAAAATAACAAATAGGCAATCTGTAGGAATAAGACCGAACATAGTCGGGCGTCTCAGGGGCCGTGGGGGCCGCGGGGCCTCCGAAATCTTGAGGAAAAATACGTTTTGTTTGCGATTGGGGGCCCATTAATCGTCCGATGTGGTCATCACATGTTATTTGTCAGTAATTTTGTACATTTTTAGGGTTCCTTAGTAAACAAGGAACCCATTTATAGTTTCACCATCTCCGTCTGTCTTTATGTCTGTCTGTCTGTCCACGGCTTAGCTCAGAGACGGTTAGTACTAGAAAACTGTAATTGGCATATGTATACATATTAATCATGCCGACAAAGTGGTAAAATAAAACCAAGTTTTTTTTTTTTTTGGGGAGATACCCTACACGTAAAGTGGGGTTTTTTTCTCATCTATCTCATGGTGGAAGGTATCGTTAGAAAGATCGTTCAAAAATATTGTGAGCTAAATGGTTGTACTTGGATTTGTGAAAAAATTCACAGCAGTAGTGTTAGAGAATTAAGATTGTATTTTATTACTTTTTCACATTTAGTTTACTACATTTTTAATTTTGTTAGAATCGTATTGGCTGAATGACATTTCCTTTGCCTACGACGTGACAACGTTCGTTTGTAATTTTTGTCTGTGGATTCAACGCTCAAAAAAGAGGTTGAGAAAATCAGGGCTCTCGGGATATACGAGCACGGACCACCGAGAGAACAAGTCGTATAGTACCTATCAAGTCAAGGACCTACTGTAAGTCAATCTGATTCAATAACTATTCTTTAAATATCATGCTTAGTTATAAACTGTGGCCGTTATTTTGTTTTAAATGTTGGATTCTACTGTGTAACTATTACTAGTTGTGGAATTTATGTAGCAAGTATACACAATGCTTTATATTTCAATACTAAGTGTTATGTGTAAAATATATGATAATAAATAATTACCTCTGTGATTTGAACGTTAGCCTACCTACAATACGTTTTATTTACTTTGCTCCCACAGACTTATAGTACCTTTTCTAAATAGATAAATACAATAAATATCTAGTTGATGCCTAACTTCTGATTTGTCTAATAAATCAGAAGTGGGATTATTCAGCGCCCATATTTAATACGAATATAATTTTGAGCTAAAAAAAAATCTACCTGCTATTTGAATAAAATAATGGTCACATATTGGGTAAAGGAAATTAAGAATGAAATCATGTTTCACTGTGTGCTTTATTCATGTTCAATATTATTATGGGGATGTAGGCATGGATTGTGAAAGCATCGTGTATCTTGCCGGGGCTACTCTCCGGGATACACATGTTTTCCGGAGCGGTATAATGATGTTCCAACATGCATGCATGCGTCTTGCCATGGCTACTCTATGGAGACGTAGGCATGGTTTGTGAAGACCTTGCGTGTATCTTGCCGGAGCTACACTCCGGGATACACGCGGGTTTACTGGAATAGTATTATAGTGTTCCACCATGCATGCATCTTTCTATGTTCACTCCACGGAAATGCAGAGGTGAGTCATTGAACAAATACATATTTTTCGTTGCGGGTTGTTCCTGCAAATACTATGCCATGGCTACTCTATGGAGGTACAAGTAGGAACACCGCGGTGACCAGATATCCATTCTCACCGTGCCGGGGCTACTCTCCGGGGTGAGTGCAGATATTTTCTTTGTTTGAATATGTGATTGTTTTGGTGTTTTCCGACAAAGATTATGCCGTACTGGGCATGGGTTTTCTGCTGTATCCTGCTGTTTGTACCTATGCACAGCACACAGTGAAACGTAAGGTACCTATAAAAAATAAAGGAATTTAATAAAATGATACAAATGATTACTCTAATGATATTTAACAGAATAACTATGTTTATGACTTTGCTGAAAATGTTATTTGTTTTTTTTTGTGTATGATGTTCTCTAGTCCTTATATAATTTGTCGTGAATATTTCACATATACCCACCAAGGTAAATAAGAATACTATTCTAATCATATCAATATTTTCCTATTATCCTGATTCCGATTTGACCTTGACTTGACAATAATAATAAAAGATTGTGACAATGTCGGATAGGACGTCTGCTAGAGAGGCCTTTACACCTTCACGTGTATTCAAGCGTAGGAGTAGATCTAAGGGGAGGGACACGCGGGTTCGATCTCGCGGAGCCAAACCTCCCCGAACACGCTCGCGATCAACCACACGTAGGGACATCTCTACGATCTCAACATTGACCTCTTCCGATGCTAAACATTCAAGGAATAGATCGTTGAAGCGAAAGCACCGTACCAGACTCTCTCGTTCTGAGGCAGTCGCGTAGTATAGATTCACAAAGACGTTCGCGCTCACGTCTGCATAAAAACAAAAAACGCTCGCGCCGTGAACACACCTATGTACAAAAGAGACGACATGCTAGCAGAAGTTCGGTAACGAGTACAATAAAATCGACTTCTTCTGAATCGAATAGTAACAGGCATAGACGGTCCCCAGCGAAATCAAAGCGCACGAAACGCCGAAAACAAAGCGTTATCTCTAAATCAAAAGAAGGTAGTGTAGTGAAGAGGTTAATAGATGCGCTAAATAAACGTAATGAAAATAGGTTCATAGGCGCCAAAGACGTTATTCCAAACTTTGACCCGAGTCAAAAAAAAATCAAACGACATCATGGTTAAAGAAAGTAAACGAAACTGCTCAAATATATTATTGGAATGATAAGGAAATTATTTATAACGCGGTCTTTCACGCAGATGGTATGAAGGCTTACCGTCGGTCAAGCTTAACTGGAAGGAATGGCAGGCCAAGTTATTAAAAAGTTTTCCAGACGTTCAAAATTATGCGGAGCTTGGACATACTGTTCCGAAATGTCCAAAGGCTCTCCAAAAATGTCCAAAATGCAACAGAATGGGCCATTTAGCCGAACATTGCAAGCGTGATGTAGAGAAAGATAAAAATATTTTGAATTCCGTCAATAAGGTACAGTTGATCGAAGCCAGTAAAACTACTCACAATATTTATACAAAAAATATAAAACTGCTTTTGTCGATTTCGGTAGTGAGTGCACGCTTATCAAACAGAGCACGGCGAACGAATTAAAATTAGATATCTCGATAGAGGGAATGCCTGTATTAAAAGGCTTTGCAACTGGTGCTGTATTACCGTTAGGTAAGGCGTCCGTCGAAATAAGCGTGGACTTTGTTACTGCCGTAATAGAAGTGTTTATTGTACATAATGAGTTCCTTAATACAGATGTACTTGTTAGTCAGACTAATTGAATTATCTGAGGTTAGCGTTTACAAAACAAATAGTAGTTTGGTGTTGTACTCAGCGGTGGCCGAAGCGGAGAAATCGGAAGTTTACATTAAATCTGATGTAGAGATTAATGGACTAGTCGGTGTAGATATATATTTAGGAAGAAAAACCGAGGCAGTAGCTTTATTCCCGACACCAAGCAGCGTTCATCAGGCCCGTCAATTCGTGGGTCTCACTAGTTTAAAGTAGACGATTTGTTCCCAACTTTGCGAGCATAGCTAAACCTTTGACTTTACTAACAAAGGCAAATATCCCTTGGGTTTGGAGTAGTCTCCAAGAAGAAGCATTTAAAAACAATTAAAATTGAACGTCCCATATTGGTTCTCTATGATACAACTTACATAACGGAGGTGCATAGCGATGCCAGCAAATTAGGAGTAGGCGGAATTCTGCTTCAAAAGCCTGACGAAAAATCTCCCCCTAGGCCGGTTGCATACTTTAGCAAACAGTTCAGATGACTGACCCTAAATTACAATACATCAAATTAATCTTACAAAGTAATAAAAAGGAGGTTAAAGATATTTACACCAACTTCGTCCTCCAGGATGAGAAGATCTACAGAATAGTGGGGGATCAAAAAAAAAAAATGGGTTGTACTTAATGGGACACGATGGCGTATTTGTCAGTTGTGTCATGATGAGATGGGACACTTTGCGGTAGAAAAGAATTTTGATAAAATAAAACAAGACTATTGGTTTCCAAAAATGAAACGTTTTGTTCGCAAATACGTGGAAGCATGTCTTAATTGTGCATACAATAAAGCATCTACTAGTAAACCCACTGGTTACTTACATCCAATCCCCAAAGGTAACATCCCATTTCACACTCTTCACATGGACCATCTAAGACCATTCGTTAGGAGCAAAAAGGGGAATTCTTACATACTGGGTGTAATTGACGGTTTCAGTAAATTTATTTTTATAAGAGCAGTAAAAGATGTAAAAACCAAAACTACTATCAAAACTCTGCAGGAAATATTTGACGTAATAGGCAGCCCAAACGTAATAATCACCGATCGCGGTACTAGTTTTACATCAGCGGCATTCACGAGCTTTGTAAAAATAATAGGTGCTAGGCATGTACTGAACGCTGTAACAACACAACACCACGAGCAAATGGGCAGATTGATTCTCGATTCTTTAGCCGCCGCCAATTACGATCAGGCGGAGCGCGATTGGGATGTCAGAGTAGGTAAATTGCAATGGAGTTTTTAATAACATAATCAATAAAACCACGGGCAAATCTCCTTCTGAAATAGTATTCGGACGTCACACAATCTGTCCCGGAGAGGGTCCTATTTTAAACGAGCTAGCCGATTTAATAGATACCTCTGAATTGGGTCCGTCTACAGATGCAATACGGTTCGCTGCTCTTGAGAACACCGAAAAGAGTCAACAATATATGAAGAAGAAATTTCATAGCGGTAGGGCTCCAACAAAATTCTTTCAAATAGATGATTTAGTAATGATTCCCAATCATCACAATCCAGCAGATGGAAAATGTAAAAAGTTATGTCCAAAGTATAGGGGCCCCTTTAAAATAACTGCTATTCTAGAAAACGATCGATATGAAGTCTCTAGTATTAAAGGACACTCAAAACGTAAATATAAAAGTATTTATCCAGCAGACCAATTAAAACGTTGGATAACTTTTGCACCTAGTAATGACACTGACGGCGAAAACAATGGCAATATAAGTAACTACGTTATTGACAGAGTTAATTCCTGTTCCGATTCAAATTAAGATATACAATGCCTACGCTATGACTGTACTTCCTTACCGACTCAAACTCTCTGCTAGACTCATGACAAATGTTGACTTTCCTTGCCAAATCCTTCCTAGTTACATGATTACAGATGAAATAATGGGCTGCATCTGGCTACTCTAGAGCTGCTTGCCTGCAAGTATTAGTAGCGGACCGAGGCCGAAGTACAAGCGGTAGTCGACGGATGCCGGAGTACAAGCGGTGTTCACGCCCCCTAAAAAGTGGACCGAGGCCGAAGTACAAGCGGTAGTCAGTAACAATGACGGATGCCGAAGTACAAGCGGTGTTCACGCCCCCCTAAAAAGTGGACCGAGGCCGAAGTACAAGCGGTAGTCAGTAACAATGACGGATGCCGAAGTACAAGCGGTGTTCACGCCCCCCAAAATAGTGGACCGAGGCCGAAGTACAAGCGGTAGTCAGTAACAATGACGGATGCCGAAGTACAAGCGGTGTTCACGCCCCCCTAAAAAGTGGACCGAGGCCGAAGTACAAGCGGTAGTCAGTAACAATGACGGATGCCGAAGTACAAGCGGTGTTCACCTCCTCTGTTTTTACATTGGCTAAACTTTTCTTTATTTAGTTTATTTTTCATCAGTAATTAATTGAACTATGAATCATTGTGTTTTGCATTTCCCGATAGAACTCTACTAATATATTTTTGTTCTCCAGGTTTCTACACTACCTACATAATCTCGTTAGGGCTCATTGCACACTTACGCGTAGCCCAGCCTCCGCCGATCGCGACACACGCAATGCGTTGTCGCGATCACCTCGCCATCGCCGCGTCGACATCTCGGGTGCCGCTGAGAGCCGTTCCGGTTACGTGCTGCTACGTTTGATGGACGCCTGGTTGACAAGGAGCAGATGAGGCGAGGCGATGATGACCCGATGCTAAGCTGATGTGTGCGATGACCATTAACGTGATTGCTTTTATTTATGTACCGATTACTTTAAGAATTATACAGTTTAGAGTCAAGAGTTGATTGTACAATGTACTAGTTACGTTATTAAATGTTCATGAATTATCTGTTACTAAGCTAGAAGTTATTGTATTAGTTAGTCTTTTTTATCATTTGTTATCAACTTTAACGGGATCACCCTGATTTATGTACCTATTACTTCAGAATTATGCGTATTAGGAATTGATTGTACAATGTATTACTTATGTTATTATATTTTCATGATCTTTGTTATTAAGTTAAGATGTTCATGATATCTGTTACTAAGCTAGAAGTTATTGTATTAGTTGGTCTTTTTTATAATTTGTTATCAACTTTAACGGGATCACCCTGATTTATGTACCTATTACTTCAGAATTATGCGTATTAGGAATTGATTGTACAATGTATTAATTACGTTATTATATTTTCATGATCTTTGTTATTAAGTTAGATGTTATTGTATTAGTTGGTCTTTTTTATAATTTGTTATCAACTTTAACGGGATCACCCTGATTTATGTACCTATTACTTCAAGAATTATGCGTATTAGGAATTGATTGCACAATGTATTACTTATGTTATTATATTTTCATGATCTTTGTTATTAAGTTAAGATGTTCATGATATCTGTTACTAAGCTAGAAGTTATTGTATTAGTTGGTCTTTTTTATCATTTGTTATCAATTTTAACGGGATGACCCTGATTTATGTACCTATTACTTCAAGAATTATGCGTATTAGGAATTGATTGCACAATGTATTATTTATGTTATTATATTTTCATGATCTTTGTTATTAATTTAGATGTCATTGTATTAGCTGATTTATGTAGGTACCTATTACTTCAAGAATTATTCTTATTTGAAATTGATTATACAATGTACTAGTTAAATTATTATATATTTCTGATCTTAGTTATTAAGTTAAGTTATTGTATTAGTTGTTTTGCTTTTGTTTTTTTTTTTTCGTTATTCCGTACTAGTTACTTTTAGAACGTACACATTTATTAAACTGTTTTGTATAGAGACACACAAATATACTCGAATGGCCGAAAAGCAATGGGGTCATTCCTTTCTCAGGACGGCCGTCTGTTAGAGAATTAAGATTGTATTTTATTACTTTTTCACATTTAGTTTACTACATTTTTAATTTTGTTAGAATCGTATTGGCTGAATGACATTTCCTTTGCCTACGACGTGACAACGTTCGTTTGTAATTTTTGTCTGTGGATTCAACGCTCAAAAAGGAGGTTGAGAAAATCAGGGCTCTCGGGATATACGAGCACGGACCACCGAGAGAACAAGTCGTATAGTACCTATCAAGTCAAGGACCTACTGTAAGTCAATCTGATTCAATAACTATTCTTTAAATATCATGCTTAGTTATAAACTGTGGCCGTTATTTTGTTTTAAATGTTGGATTCTACTGTGTAACTATTACTAGTTGTGGAATTTATGTAGCAAGTATACACAATGCTTTATATTTCAATACTAAGTGTTATGTGTAAAATATATGATAATAAATAATTACCTCTGTGATTTGAACGTTAGCCTACCTACAATACGTTTTATTTACTTTGCTCCCACAGACTTATAGTACCTTTTCTAAATAGATAAATACAATAAATATCTAGTTGATGCCTAACTTCTGATTTGTCTAATAGTAGTATGTATAACGAAATTAAAAGGAAAACTATCAGAGCCAAGTAGGCTGTACAGGTTGACGAGTAATAATCAACCAACTTAAATTTGCAGTTAGAACAACATGATGTCCCATACATTCCTTATGAGAGAACATGTTTTTCAACTACAATGTTAAGTTTGTTCTTGGGATAAATTCATCCCAACTACGGAACCCTAGATTGTGCGTGGTTCGACACGCACTTAGCCGGTTTGTTTTATTTGTAGATTGCGAATTTGTAACCCAAATTTCGAATGTCGAGACATGTCTGGAAAATTGCTTAGCTGACTTCTGGGAGTAGTTAGTACTTAAAGAAAATAAGTTTTGATATTGCTTTTTGTAGTTGTAAGCTTCTTAATTAAATCAAGGAGAGCACCAAACTAGAATAGCTTGGAAGTTAATTTCAGTCGGCAATAAAGATCAACAGAATACTAAACAAAGAAAGAAAAATATGTTTACTTGTCACAGACACCTGCGTATAGAAAAGAAATAAATGTCTGTGTAATAAACTCGAGTAGAACAATAAAAAAAAACAGAATAGACTTAAATATAATCACAAGCTCAAAACAGAAATAGTCGGCAGCTGCGGGCACGTCATAACTGTGACAAGAAGGCTTCCATTCAGCACAATGTCACAATGTCCAATTTTCTTCGAATTTAATGAACCAATTAAAGGCTCGTTCAGACCAGCGCGACGCGACGGCGCGACGCGACTCGAACAATAAAATTTCTGAGAAACTTGACGGTATAACAATAACCGGTGTCGCGTTGTGCTGTCGCGTCGCGCAAGTCTGCACAAAGCTTTAGTTGAAGTTTGTTATATATATCAATTTCTGTGACCCAAACACGGGTGTATAAAAATAAAATAAAATAAATAAATTTTCAATATAAAAAAGTGACCCCCTTTCGGGGTCAAACTGAAAAATAAAAGTTTTGCTAACTCTACCGTGTGACATATCAAAATATAAGGGCTTGTTTTGAGGATCTGATTTTTTTTTTAAATATTTTTTTTATAAATACTTTTAAAGATATTTAACAAAATTGACCAATTGCTATGGGGACCCACAGCACAGCGCTGATTTTGAGTGGTCACCCGAAAAAGACGATACTCTTTATAATAAGGGGATTTGTGGCTAAATAATAACAGCCACACGGGTTGATCCATCAGGTTAAAAGCTAGCTTGCCGCGGTTGGTCCGTGGAGGGTGATCTCTTTACATACCAAGCCCCTCCGTGCCTCGAAAAGTACCCTAAGCCGTTGGTCCCGGCTGTAATTTGTATATCTTTGGCAGTTGTTACGGGTCGTCAGAAACAGGAAATTCTGACAATCAGTTTTACCAAGAGCTATCGTGATACCCAGTAACTGCGTTGTGGAGGTCAGATAGGTGCATCCGGTTAGACTGGAAGCCGACCCCAACAAAGCTGGGAAAAAGCTAGGCAGATGATGACTCTTTATTATGTACAGTCATGAGCACTAATATGTATACACTTAGCAGCTTTTAAAAGTGATTTTCTCTTGCTGTGTTGATGAAACTAATAGTGGTAATTTCTGCTAGCAAAATGAGGAGTCATTTTCAAGGTATTTTTTATGTTCAGAAAACTATAAGTAATAAGGTTTTTTTTACTATTAGTTGTCTATGATGGTCATGATTCGATATAATACCAAGCAATTGATGAATATTTTAAATCATAGAAGTGACGAGGTTCTCTATTTGTGAGAAAAAAAAACGCCAATTTCATAGGTTTATCATCATGCATTGTCGATTCCATTTAAAAAGGTCTGGAAAAAAAAAAAATCTTTAGAACTTATTTACACAGTCAACGGTTCATATAAATGTAGGTTACGTAGGCACACAGTACTATGTGTTCTAACGAACTTGCGTTTATTCATATTAGTCTAGGCTGCCACCATAAATATTCATTTAGTTCAATTGAGGAATTTATTATTTAAAGCAAGTATATTTCGGCGCCGCTCAAATTCAGCGAAATATAGCATTGGGATACCAAACTTCAGCTTACTGCTGCATCTTGTCAAAACTTTGAATATGGATGAGATGAAACCTCGTCGAAGAACGGTTCCTATATCTTATTTACAAGCACCTGCTACTGCTAATAGTACAGAGCCTCTATCACGAACGCGCGACGTGTAAATTCGAACGATTTTTTAATCGTTAATCTACGTATACCTCATTTGAAATAAGATTAGACATTTAAACAAACCAATTTCAGAGCAAGCAGATTATATAATAAAATTAACAAGATTCTTGCAATTGTTAATTTGTCTAAGATAGATTGTAAAAAGAAGCTTACACAGTGGCTTTTAGAACTTGATTATGAAGAAACTGAAAAACTACTGACAATCTTATCTTAGCCTAGCGTTTTCATAAATACATACCGCCTTCCCTTCACGCACACATTCGTATACACATCCACCTTTATTCGCACACACAACTACACTATCTTACTCTCTCTCACACGCTTACACACACACACACACACACACACTACACCACATCACATACACGACACTTTCCACTTCACACACTAACAAACACACACGCATTTAAAAAAAAAAAAAAAAAGTTTTATTAGTACTTACCTTTTTTGGTTATTATTTTTTGTTATTTTTTTCTACAACAGTCCTACGTGCTACAGTTTTTTGTTAAAATTCCAATCTCGGCGAGGGGGGCCAGGAGTCCATAGCACAGGGTATCCTAGTTTGGATTCCTGACTCCCACAAGTCCTAATACCTCCAATATTTGTAACACTTTTATAATGTAATATTGTACTTTGTGGGAGAAAATAAATATTATATTATTATTATTTTTTACAGTCCGTATAACCGATTCTGACTTCTATACCGTCGGCATAAGGATGGCATTAAAAGCAAAAAAGTGGTTACAATACTGTTTACTGCAGGTGCCATTTGTAATGCCTATAGTATTGCCATCAACCAGTCATAAATCCAGACCCAAAACTACTACTGAGAAATTCCAGATAGCAAAGCCCAATAAAACTTTACCCGACCTGGGAATCGAACCTAGGACCTCATACTCAGCAGTAGCTCTTGTGACCACTGGACCAATAAGGCAGTCAATCCATATACAACTATCCTATAAGTAGCATCTTAGTTAAAATAATACGACGAGCATAATTAGTATCACTCATAATACTCGTATGTATAAAGTCTTAAAACCAGAGACTGAAAGCGGTTACGGTTAAAGGTACCTCAAAAATATACCGGTACCGGTTTAAAATAAGGGTTGAGCTATACCAATACCTTTTAAAATAAAGGTTGAGCTAAACCGTTATTTAACCTTTACACGATTTCGGTACCGAAAAACATGTGAGACGGCGCGGCACGGGTGCGCGGGGGTCGAACACGTTAGAACTTGTGTATTTATGAAGGTTTAGGCACTGCTACCGATACATTCATAAAAGTTACAGTCTACTACCGATAGATTTATAAAGTTACCGATATTTCTACCGAAATATTTCGGTATGCATTTCCAACCTCAAAATTCCGCTACTGAAAAATAGAACGGTATCGAAATATTTTGGTAACCCTAAGGGCCGGCGCTCACTTGCGGCACGGCACGGCAAGGGATATTTATGCGACAATTAGAAATATAACTTAATAGTATGAAAATAAAATTGAAACCAGCGATGCCGCAGTATCCTTTGGCATGCCGCGGTATGCCGCGACGTCTTTAGGCATCATCATTGAAATTTCAATTTTATTGTCAAACAAATAAGTTATATTTCTATTCGTCGCATAAATATCCTTTGCCGTGCCGTGCCGCAAGTGAGCGCCGGCCCTTATTTAACGGTATGACGTCATACCGAAATTTAAAGGTACCTTAATTTTTGGGTAATTCAGTCCCTGCTTAAAACTGAGTTATTATTATGTGCGAAACGAGTATTTTAACATCGTTCGAATTTATGTTACGTTTAGTCCCCACGTTCATGCTATATACGCTTACTAGACACAGATGAATAAAAAGGGTTCACCCTGAATTTTAGGTATGAAGCTACAAGTAGAGACGCGGCGGGCTCGACTTGTCGAATTCGTAACAGAAGATATAAGAGTCACACGATGGAAAGAGAGGCAACTTCTAGGTGAGTATAACTGTAAGTAATTAGCGCTGTGCGACCTGAATTGCACTTTATTGTGTCGTGGCAAGCGTCGCTTTTTATTTAAATGATACTGCGGAGTGAACCATCTGTACTTATCTCTGTTACAGATAACAAAATAGTAAAATTTTAATACTTAACTGTGACTTACATGGTATAGCTAATTCTTGTTATGTGCGTAAGTAGTAAGTGTTGCGATTGTGTCCCGCAATTAATTGGGGTAACCCAAGGACTAATTAATTGCGAAACAAAAGCGCAACAGCTTTCTTTTGATAACTGTTACAATTTTAATGACCGAAACAACTGAAAACATTAGCATACAACACAACAACAACAACAACAACAACAGTGCATGAAAGGAATCTTGTCGCAGGGTAATACGTCGCTCGGAGGCTGAGCGACGCATTACCCTCCGACCTTCTATCAATCGCCTTCGGTCGATTAGCTAATCCTTTCACCACGATGGCAAATCTATGTTCTAATCGGCCCTCCTCAGGGCCAAACAGAATATTATATCGACTCGATACGCTATAACAAGAAGATGAACAACATAGTCATTGATTTTGTTTTGACAAATTAAAACAAGTTAGTGGGAGCCGTGAAAAGACAAAACTTACCCTATACTGACACCTACCATTGGTTAAAAATAACGGCCTCAATCTAGATATAGGAACTGAGCGACGACGGTAGCTCTAACACATTCAGATTCTAAAATATACCATTAAAGTATGATCAGTGCAGTTAAGGGCCACAGCCCACAGCAGACTAGCTACTTTTAGCAACGGCGATCAGCAATTTGCGACTGTATCGAAGCTTTTTTTTTTTTTTTTTTAATTTTGTAAATGATCAAATAACTTCTCCCGCTCTGGGCGGCGCAGGAGGGCGTGTTTTAATCTTACTGACTAAAACCCACCCGTGTTCCTTCAGTTGCGTACATTGCCAGGGGCCACGGTATCCTTCGGACTTCGCGATTTGACGACTCTGCTTTCCATCGCAGTATTAAAGTGGCGTGTTTTAGAGATATCGGAATCGCGTGTTTTTGCGACTGCTCATAAGCTGCAGTGGTGAAGGGAGGAGGAGTGCGGGTGGGGTCGCTTCGTCAAAATCTAGTGCAGTCGTGTTCCGCAGATGCCAAATCGATGCGACCGGCATCCGAATTTGTGCGGAGTATAGCGTTCAGCCGCTGTGTCCAGCTTCCGAAAAGCGACTCAATCGCCGCGTTTGGCGTTTTTAAGTGTGCTGTGTGGAATGTTTGGTCACCGCATTTAGCTTCTAAATAGCGGCTAAAACGCCGAAAGCCGATGCTAAAAGTAGCAAGTCTGCTGTGGCCCTAAGGTGCAGATTTTGTATGAAGACTACGATATAGGGACTGCTAGGGTTGTCAAACGCGTTCCGAAAAAACTCGGAGGACAACTAAAAGAGATAAATTTAAGGTTTACAACCTTAGAATACTTCAAAAAATCAAAGTCATTTATTTGCGTAAATAAGTTAAGTACAGGAAGTTCTTAAAGATAGTTAATTACATCTTCGTGTTAGCGTGCCGATGGCAATCTAAATGGACTCGGCCCGGAATTCGTCTACATGTTTAGTGCCATCACTAGCGTCCATCAGTTCCTGTATTTCGCCGTGAAAATTTTACACACTTCATTTTGAGAAATTATTTAATTAACTTGAATAATGGGTGACCATCTATATACCGAGACTACTCCGTGCCTCGGAAAGCACGTTAAGCCGTTGGTCCCGGCTGTCATTCATGGATCTTTGTCAGTCGTTATGGGGCATCAGAAGCTCGAAGCCCGACAACCAGTCTTACCAAGGGGTATCGTATTGCCCTGTAACAGTGTTGTGGAGGTCAGATAGGCAGTCACTCCATGTAAAATACTGGTATTCAGCTGCATCCGGTTAGACTGGACGCCGACCCCAACATAGTTGGGAAAAGGCTAGACAGATGATGATATTCCTAGAATCGACCCCCCTGCGCTATACGAGATGCGTCGAATGCTGAAGCTTTCACTGCGGGTTACTGACGCTAGATTAACTATCCTGTAACTGAAATGGCGTAGTTCAGGTGTAACTGCTTCTAGGAGTTCAGTGGGGTTACTTTACACTCAATATTTAATAGACAAGTGTAACATGTTCTGCACGCGTAGCATGATCACAATAGAAACAGATTTTGTCGACGGAAGAATAGAGAAAATGACAGATAAACAATCACAATCTGTGATTTTGTCTATGCTTCCGTCGACAAAACCCGTAGAAAACCCGTTTCTATGGATGTCATGCTACGCGTGCTGTGCAACATTAACATACTGTCAACTCAAATATCCCATTAAGAAGGCGTACAACAGTACACTGGCGCCACTCCTTTAAAAAATATTATCTCGTAACTGAGAAGGCTGATTAACAGCTAATAAGGACCCTCGGTAAGTGTGTCTAGAATTTCTAATACCTTTTATAACGTTTTATATTGAGACACGAAGCAACAAAATTCGATCTAAAGAAAAGCGGCCACATTTCTCTAGATTGTATTTTGTGGTGGGTAACAACCCGGGTAACAGCCCGGAGTCTGGATTTGTGCCCGGTTGGTGGCAATAGGCTCGCCCCCTATTACACGGGACTCAAATGGCGAAAAGTGAGTGTGCAGCCCTTTTATTTTTTCTTAGGGTCGCAAGTTATCAAATAACTTCTCCCGCTCTGGGCGGAGCGAGAGGGCGTGTCAGACTCTTACTGACTAAAGCCCACCCGTGTTCCTTCAGTGTTGCCTGTACGTTGCCAGGGGCCAAGGTATCCCTTTCGGACTTTCCGTGACCCCGGCAGGCATCGGTCCTAACAGAGCCCTTCTATTGTGCTGACATCTCTTTGAGGCGCGCGTGGAACACAACGCGCTGTCAACCCGGGCCTGGTCCTTATAGGTGCACCCCTGCAACATAAAATAATGAATTGAAAATTAAGTAACGCATTTAAAATTGTAAAAAGAATTGTTTCCTGACACTTATACTTACATTTAAAGTAGGTACTTGTACTTATACTCCCTATTGCTGCTCTTAAATCGCCTACAAATGATAACGGTACGGGGCCAGTAACCCAATCACAAGGTCTTGTCACACATTTTGGCACAAATATGTAATGACATTGATTGACAGAAATATAGACAGAATTATTCTTTATTTGACACCAACAGGATCAGGAAACAGGAAACAAATAAATATCTTTTTTTGACGGATACTTAATGCGAATGAAATTTTCGGAGTGACAAGATGACATATATACAATTTTTATATAAGTAGTTTCAAGTTCAATGTATGTACAGTTAGACTCAAATATTCTTCTTTTCAAGTCGATGGCAAAGGTAAAAATATTATATTATGTTAGATGTGAATGTTTTTGTTTAGGTCCTTAGAAGTGAAGAATGGAAATGCTAAGGGAACTATGCGACCAAATCAAAACTTTCATTAAGATAGCCGACCGCAGACGACAGCAGCAGGCGAGGTGTTGCCGCGACACGACTTGATTTTCTGTATTTCTATGAAACCGACCTGTCGCTAGCTACGGAAGATGTTTCATAGAAACCAGTTGTGTCGCGGCGACACGTCGCCAGCTGTTGCCGCCTGTGGACGGCTACGTAGTGGGACCTTTAATCATTGTAGGAGGTGTGGTTCCACAAACCATGGCAAACTTATGCCCGTTTAGACGAACACTAGGCGCACTGTTGCATTTACAACGCTCGGCTCTACGCCGAGACCTTTTTTTTTTTTTTTTGATTGTGGTAAATTATCAAATAGCTTCTCCCACTCTGGGCGGAGCGGGAGGGCGTGTCAGACTTTTACTGACTAAAACCCATCCGTGTTCCTTCCATTGTCCGTGCGCCGGGGCTGCGATATCCCCTTCGGACAACCTCGCAACCCCGGCAGGCACCGGCCCCTCCGGACCCCGTCAGTTGGTGCTGACATTCTTTGAGGCGCGCGTGGAACGAAGATCCAACAGCGCGCTTTTATTTCGGCATTCATTTGGTTGTCACTTAATGTTAGGTATTGTAAATTAGCAAATATCATATCCTGCGAGTGCTAATACCTGCACCTTGGAAGATCAAATGGATGCTACAGACAACGAAGTAGGAATACGGCCGATGAATCATGATCGGTCCGAACTTTGCGCTGAAAGAAAAAGAAAGAAGAAAGAAGAAAGAAAATACGTTTATTTGCGGTACACATGACGCAAAGAAAGAACAAAACACAAAAATAAACAATTTGGGGGAAAATATGCGTCACATCCACGCAAAACGGCCATCGCTCAGCATAATGCTGCGACCCTATGCGAGACAGAGCCCCAACGCTGGTTTTCAGCGACAGCCGGCGTTGACGTGATGACGTCAACCGGTGCAGCATATAGTGAAATAACAAAATGAGACAAAAATAAAATGAATAAATACAATACTTAGTCCTAAATGTTTATATAAAATAAAAATTTTAAAATGGTAACATTTCATACCGTCGGCGCAGCTGTCATAAAAACTATTTGTTTGACGTTTTGACAAATTGGTTATGTAGTGGTTACGTAATAATTATAACATGGCGCATTAAGTAATTAGTGATATGATGCAATGCATAATATGTAAAAACAAAGGATGCATTGGGAGATTGTGTAGCTATGGTTCTTGTAAATAGTGTTTGTGTAAATGTTAGAAGGTGAAAAAGGCAAGCTCGGTGACATATATGAGATCAATGGTAAGTGCAGAATAATTGTATTTATCAACGAGATTGTATTGGATTCTATTAGGTACTATTAAAATAAATGAAATTGGAATGAAAATAGATGAAATTGGATTGGAGTTATGTAAATAGAATAAATTTGTAAATAGAATAAATTTGTAATCAAAGGAACTACCTACCTACTTGACAAGCCGTAGTATGCTAGTTGAATAACTAGGTTTAACCATAATTTACAGAAACACGGTGGCGTTCCTAAGTATAAGGGACGAATGCAGTAGTGAAAGACAGACTCCAAAACAACCCCACCGTCGGAAGAGTGAGTTCCAAGCAGCCCACGCCCACTTCCAGGAGATCCCAAGCCAAAGCCTGCATGCCAAGACCCCTGAGGTACAGTGATCCAACACAAAAGTACATGGTTAAGATTGAAGGGAAATTTGATTAAGTATGAGTAACTTTTTGTATTGGAATTTAAAGGATTGTATTTTTTCCAGGCGTCGCATTGGTGGTGGGAGATCATTCCAACAGCGTGTGGCTGCGAACTTGAAACACCCTCTGAATGCTGTAGTTCTGTGCATTGGCACCGACAGTGGACTTACAAAGGAGCGAAGACTATACTTTAAGTGATGTTGTTTCCAAGTAAGCCTTTCGTACAGATAGCGTGGTTTATGGGTTGTTATGATACCAAACAACAAGTTGGCCAAATGAAGCTTCCTCCTAGCAGCCATTTTTAATAATTGCAGCTGATTAATATAAGGAGTAACATGACTTCTACGTGGGATGTTAACACAAAAACGAACACAGGCATTCTGGATACGTTGGATTACTCGCTCCGTTCTTGAAAGCAGGCATGGTCCATAGACTATGTCACAGTAGTTAAGCTTGGATAGGATGAGACTGTCAACAAGTTGTTTCCGTACTGGTATACTTAGGTATTTCCGTATTCCATATAAAACCTTTAGCCTATAAAAACAATTCCGGAGAACATTAGTCACGTGGGCCTCAAAGTGCAGCTCTGGATCCAAAATTAGCCCTAGATTGCATGCCTGCACCACACTCTCAATTTTCTCTCCCTTGATAACTATCTCAGGGTTGGCAGACAGTATTGCACTAACTTGTTTCTTTGAACCCAGCACCATAAATTTAGATTTAAGGGGGTTCAGGACCAGAGAGTTCTCTTCGGACCATAAAACCACTCTATGCAAATCCTCATTTATTTTCTGCACTGCCAGAGATGTTTCATCCCCCTTGAAGGATATGTACACCTGAATATCATCAGCATACATGTGATATTTGCAGTTAACAAAGGATTTTATGATATCCGCACTGTACAGAATGTACAACAAAGGCCCCAGAATCGATCCCTGAGGGACACCCCTTGACACCTGGAGGGGGGGGGATGACACTGTAGACCCATCCTCCCTACGCATCTCTACGTATTGAGACCTGCTTGTAAGGTAGCTATTAAACCACTCTACTGCAGGCTGCGCAATAACAATTTTTAGGAACCAAATGGTGACATGAGGCGAGTTTGAGTGATTGAACATGCGCGAAAGTTCGGAGTGCCTATGTTCAGACTGGCCGTTATTCTACTACTGTAGCTTAGTTCTGGGCTCACTCAGTTTAGATTCCCATCGATACGCAAAGGCGAATCTTTGCAGGTAGACAACAGAATGTCTTCTTGGAATATCGTAAAAGGAGACGATAATTAAACTCACGATACTAACAAAGAAATGAGATACACAATTACACCATTTTCCTTAGTAGAATTCCGTGGATAAATAATTTTAGATTGTTATTCCCCGAAGCTAAGGGCCTGACCGCAAATTGCCTTCACACAGAAAATGAGATAAAGCTATTATACCAATTGAGGCTTGTTATCGGAATTGCTTGAAGATATTGCACCATCAACCATAACACATTACTCTGCAATAAAACATGGGCTATTTTCATTTAAATGCTATAATATCCTGTAAAAATGTCTTTAGTGATAATGAACCGATATAGCCCGAAGAATTTCCAAACTTAAGTGGCACTGGGCAGGGCCCATTGCTCGCAGAACCGGTGGCCGATGGGGCCGAAAGGTTCTGGTGTGGCGACTGCGTAACGAAAGATGAAGTGTTGGAAGGCCTCCCATAAGGTGGACCGATGACCTTTTGATGGCCGCAGGAATCCGGTGGATGCGAAAAGAACAGAATCGGCCGAAGTGGCGATGCTTGGGGGCGGCCTATGTCCAGCAGTGGACGTCTTTCGGCTGAAATGATGATGAAAATGATCCTCCGTCTATTGGGGTGCGTAACGGAAAACATACCACAAACGTTTTCAAAGACTGTTTTTTGGTTTTTTAAATTTACATGCAGCGAAACCAAACGTGATTGATCTAGCAGAAAAAATTAAATAAAATGCAATTATTCAAAAGTAGTTTAATCCAGTTTGAATCCTAAAAAACATATTTTTTCAAAATCTGAAAAAAATATTAAGTGGAAAAATCAAGTTTTGAAAACCACCTCCTCAAACTGCCGACTTTGAAGAACAAAAACTCGCGACTGGATGTCGTTTATACGCTAGGTTTTCCTAAGACTGCGGTGGCCACCTCAAAGCGTCCTCAATATAACGTCCGTCCGATGGCATCACTAAAACGTTACTTATGAAAGTAAGTTGACTTGTTTCCCTAGAGAGCATTTTTTGACACCGTAAAAGTCGATTATGTTAAAAGTTATGTGTAGTGGTAGCTTAGTCCTGAGAAGCAAATTAAGCTCAGTTTCTTTAGTGGTGCCTACTACTACTCACTTGTTGACGGGCGGCAAAATCATCTACCTATATATTTCGAAAAAGCCGTTCAACATAGCCAACATCAATAAGCTCGCTTAAAGAAGATGCCGAATGAAGTTGGCCGATCGGCCAGAGCCGAATGAAAGTAGATAAATTGCTTCAGGTCAGTTTTGTTGTTCAACAAATACTGCCGACCCGAACTTGTGTGTAGCATCGCTAACATATAACCTGAATTCTTTGTGAGACACATATTTATGTCAACGCTTTTCAACTTGAAATGCCCTGAACACCTGACGGCTGAATGCCTGTATCCGTTCAAACGACTCACAGATAATTCCATCCTGAAAGAAATCCTTTACTTGGCTTGTTGGCTTTCGTGCAACTGAATACTTTGTAGTAGGCCACTTACTTTCATAAGTTTATAACCACAAATTCAAATTCAAAATATTTTATTTCACATAAACCTACAAGGGCCCGTATGAAACCTCAGAAGCTAGGTGCACGGTTCCAATTGGTCGTTTCCTATGGAAAAGAGCCGGCAAGAAACTCCACGGTTACTCGTTTAAAAGTAGAAGAAGAAAGAAGAAAGAAAAGAAAGAAAGAAAATACGTTTATTTGCGGTACACATGACGCAAAGAAAGAACAAAACACAAAAATAAACAATTTGGGGGAAAATATGCGTCACATCCACGCAAAACGGCCATCGCTCAGCATAATGCTGCGACCCTATGCGAGACAGAGCCCCAACGCTGGTTTTCAGCGACAGCCGGCGTTGACGTGATGACGTCAACCGGTGCAGCATATAGTGAAATAACAAAATGAGACAAAAATAATATGAATAAATACAATACTTAGTCCTAAATGTTTATATAAAATATAATATTTAAAATGGTAACATTTCATACCGTCGGCGCAGCTGTCATAAAAACTATTTGTTAAACTGTTTGTAAGTAAATAGTTTTTACAATTTTTCCAAATTACAGTGTTAAATTAAAAGCTTCGATCAACTATACAGGTATGAGAGGACAGTGTAAGCCCATCAACATGTACCAGGTACTTAGCAAAATATAAATTGGTCCACAGATCTACAGTCTGTTATGTCTACAATGTTTACACATTCACAAAATTTAAAAGAAAATAATCTATATAAAAGAAAATAATCTATATAAAAGAAAATAATCTATATAAAAGAAAATAATCTATATAAAAGAAAATAATCTATATAAAAGAAAATAATCTATATAAAAGAAAATAATCTATATAAAAGAAAATAATCTATATAAAAGAAAATAATCTATATAAAAGAAAATAATCTATATAAAAGAAAATAATCTATATAAAAAAACCTGAATTAACACATAGGATTCACTACTTTTAATCCCGGTAGTACGTTTTCGTGGGTTATTTTCTGGCATCCACGCGGGCGAAGCCGGAAAGTAAATAAATAAAAACCGGCCAAGTGCGTGTCGGACCACGCACAATGAAGGGTTCCGTAGTTGGGATGAATTTATCCCAAGAACAAACTTAACATTGTAGTTGAAAAACATGTTCTCCCTTAGGGAATGTATGGGAGATCTGTTTTTCGAACTGCAAATTTAAGTTGGTCGATTGTTACTCGTTTACCTGTAAAGCCTACTTAGCTGTGATAGTTTTCCTTTTAAATTCGTTATATATACTGCTGTGAATTTTTTCACAAATCCAAGTACAACCATTTAGCTAGCAGGGGGGGACTTGACTCTAACAAAAATTTGCGCTTTAAAGCCTAACATTTCGCAAACGGATTCCTAAATTAAAAATGATTTTCTCACACCCAGAATATTTTTAAACGACCTTTCCAACGATACCCCACACTTTGGGACAGGCGAGAGAAAAAAAACACCCTCTTTACGTGTAGGGGAGGTAGGTACCCCAAAAAAAAAAAAATCTTGATTTTATTTTACCACTTTGTCGGCATTATTAATATGTATACCCGTATCAAAGTACAGCTTTCTACTACTAACCGGCTCTGAGCTAAGCCTCGGTAAGACAGACGGACGGACGGACGGACAGACAGACAGACGGACATGCCAAAACTATAAGGGTTCCTTGTTTACTACGGAACCCTAAAAAGGGGGTTAAATAGGGGATACAAGTTTGTATGGGAGTTTGTCGCTTTTGCCGATGGGAAAAACTCATCGGGCACACGGCTTGGCAAGAAATAAATTCCCTACTAATTATTTAAAACTAAAAACTGTTTATCTAACACTTTTCGCCAGAGCTGGCATCGATGGTCCTGAATAATTAAAAAGTTAAAATGGTTTACGTGCTTTGAAACCATTTTTATTCTAATTAGGCTTCCAAGGATATTTTTTTGGACCGAATGAATAATTAAAGTCTGGAATAGCTGTACTTTATTAATTATTTTTATTTCCCACTAACTAAGCTAACTCTTTTCAACATTTCGTACTAAATCCAATACAAAAAAAAGACGTTCATTTTATTCCGAATTAGGATATTTTCAATTCTAAGGGGAAATTCTAAACCTAATTCGGACAATCGGATTATTATGAACATACATTTTAAAACAAAAAATAGCCAACCGTTCCAGCCGTTCATAAAAGTGTGCGTACCAACTCGATTAAGGTTAACCTAACTGTTCTGAATATCTAATTTTCTATATACTTAAATGAAAATTAAATGATTTTTATTTCATTTTCATCATATAGAAATTAATTTTCTATATAAATGAAAATTAAATGCTGTTTACTTCATTTTCATTTATGATAATTCAGAACAGTTAGGTTAACCTTAATCAAGTTGAAGTCAACCTAAATTCAATTATCACATACGGCAAGTGCATCTTCCTATTGTGGTAGCCAATCCATCTACAAATGGAGGCGTTTATGCAAATTTTCTCATTCATCAGCATTTTCGCGGTCATTGGAAGGTCATATTATGTTCAGCAGAAGTGCATTATCGCCTAATTGTTCGAACTTGTTGCTAATTAACTGTAGTTCAATATCAATTTCCAGGTCGCGTAAAGTTTTGTAGAGCGGTTCGTTAAGGAAAATCTAATTTACCGAAAGCTTGGACTTTGGTACTTACATAAAAAGAAAAGAAATAAATAAAATATGTTACACGTATAATCTTCGTCAGTTTAGAAACTCCTTTTTTAAGTCAGGACACAAAATATGTTTTGAAGATATGGCAGTGAGCAGATTATTTATTGCATAGAAAACTACATTCAATTTTATTTACTCTCCTATCGTAATATTCGAATTATAAACTTCAAAACGAGTTTCTATTGATATACTTTATAAACACAATACCGAAATTTAAAAATAGAATCGAATATTATAACACCTTTTATCTAACAAAGTAATGCTATAAAACAATTTTTTTTCTATTACTATACAAGGCAAATCCAAGAAGTTAATATCACCAAAGAGTTTCCATCAACTTTTGTAAAGGAACGTTAGCGGGAAACAGCAGCACCGCTCCAGCGCATGCGCGGTGATGTGTTGAGTGCAGGCGCCATTCATGCGTGTTGTTTTACTGTTTTTTTTATTCTTGATCTTTAAGTTTGATCTTTTATTTAGTATGTTCAATCCTAATGTAAAAACCATTTACTTTTAAAAGAGTAACCGTGGAGTTTCTTGCCGGCTCTTCTCCATAGGAAACGACCAACCGGAACCGTGCAGCTAGCTTCTGACGTTTCATAAGTGCCCTTGTAGGTTTATGTAAAATAAAATATTTTGAATTTTGAATGTATGAGAGTTGATAAAGTAGTGTATGAAACTGCACATAACTAGGTATTAAAATACGAGTGAGACGGCATCACACGAGTATTTCTATCAATACCCCTCATTATGCAACAGTTTCATAAACTATTGTTATTAGGTCCCCACCTATGAAATCAGCGTTTTGTATGGAGAATTTTAAAGAAGTTGCATTTTTCATACTGACATTTTCTTAATTTATATAACAACCATGAACACTAATGTTTTATGCACTAATGTTTAAAAACTAACATAATATGCCACTTAGATAAGGCAACAAAAATAAGTTTTGGCTAAGTGGCACAAATACTGGTCATTTCTGCTAACAAAATGAAGAGTCATTTTTAAGGTATTTTTTTATGTTTAGAAAACTATAAGTAATAAGGTTTTTTACTATTGGTAGTTGTCTATGATGGTCATTATTCGATATAATACCAAGCAATTTATGAATATTTTAAATCATAGAAGTGACGACGTTCTCTATTTGTGAGAAAAAAACGCCAATTTCATAGGAGGGGACCCAATATATTGTAACCACAAAACATATTACACATTGGATACTACCGTTTTGTGCTACCGTCCTTACATGCCAAAATCCGGGTTTTCCCAAGACTATTTAGGTAAATGGAACTAAAAAAACAACCTTTGTCCTACTTGCAGGTGGTTAAGCATACCATGTTTTCCTCCTACAGTACGACACAGCTTAGATGTGGCATCGGCAAAATTCGTAAAACCGATCACCATCCGAACTGAGTGCGCCTTCAAAATCACCAATCTTTTTTACTGCTTTAGGTGAAAATGATCTTTACGAAAACGCAATAACTTGTGAAGTGATTTAACCAAATACATTCGTAAAATTGAAATTAATAATGAAAATTTTCATATTTATGTTACATCTAAGTTGTGTTGTAATGTACCATCAAAGAAGTTCATATCTAACCAGTTTCAAAACAAAATCCCGTGAACACGATGACCACATCTGTTACCAGCCCGGTACTATAGCCGCCGAGCGCTGCAAGCAAGAATAGCCCTTACCGTGGTTAGATATGAACTTTTTCGATGGTACCTGTTCAACTCTAATCGTCTTTTCCAAATCCTCAGTCCTTTAGACTTTAGAAAGTTCCAAAATCAGTAACAAAACGTGACGTTATTAGGGCCCACATAAACCAAGTTCAAGTACAAGCAACTAACTTAGTTCAGAATTACACGATTACAATGCGCAATCACGTCGTTTTGTCTTTTTACTACCAAATGCCGCAGTTATGTAAAACGCCTAGCCGTTTATGCTGCGACCGAATTAAAATTCTGACTGCGACATAGATGTAATGTTTTAAAAAAGTATCTGTTTTGCTTTCTGGCCGTTTTTAATATCCTTAATGTACGAAACTGCCACATTTGTAATGGTTACTGCGTGCTGTAAAAATTTATGACTTATTACAGAGTTGCAGTTTCATTTTTACAACACATTTTGTGGGTTCAAGGCGGGAAATTTTCTTTGAAATTCTTCCGCCAAAGAAAAATTGTTTTTTTTGTCACAGAAACACGTGCATACAAAAAGATAAGATAAGTCGAATCATGAAGAAGTAAAAAACCGGAAAAGTGCTCTGGGGGACCCACAACACAGCGCTTAATTTTCAGCTTTCACCCTAAAATTATGATTGGGCTGGGGATATTGATTGGGGGCTTGTGACAAAGCAATAACAGCTGCACGGGTCGATCGATCAGGTTAAGCTACACATGCCGCGGTTGGTCCATGAATGGGTGACCATCTTTACATACCAAGACCCCTCCGTGCCTCAGAAAGCACGTTAAGCCCGTTGGTCCCGGCTGTCATTCGTGGATCTTTGACAGTCGTTACATCGTCAGAAGCCCGAAACTCTGACAACCAGTCTTACTAAGGAGTACCGTAGCGAATGATGAACCAATGGTAATTGCTCCTTGCCAAAGTCAGCTCGTACTACTTGTCCGGGTTCCTCCCTACCGTTAAATAATTACAGAGAGATCCATTGGCTCCACGTAAAATAAAAACAAGTTATCACTTTTCAAATTATTCAGCCAATATAAATTCTTCGACTCAAACGGAGCAAAAGATGTGAAAAAAAGATGTCTGTGTAACAAATTAACAATGGGTAGAAATGGCCTAAATGGAAAGCTATTTACTGTCCATTATTTGTAGTGCACAACGGTATGGAGGTACGAGACATTTAAGTTTTGTCTCTGGAATTACTACGGATCATCTACGATGTCTCTGGTATTCCAGATGTCCACATCTGTTGAGGAGCACTAACCATCAGCTGTGCAGGCCGCTTGAATGCCGCCCGACAACATACAATAAAAACAATATTAGGTAATATAAGTAGTCGGCTCTCACAATCATCATCATTTCAGCCGAAACACGTCCACTGCTGGACATAGGCCTCCCCCAAGCACCGCCACTTCGACCGATTCTGTGCTTCCTGCATCCCGCGTATTCCTGCGGCCTTCACAAGGTCATCGGTCCACCTTGTGGGAGGCCTTCCAACGCTACGTCTTCCGGTACGCGGTCGCCACTCCAGAACCTTTCGGCCCCATCTCCCATTGCTCGACTCTCACAAAAATACATAATTTTCAAATGTACTTATACAGGGTGGCAGGGACATCGATACACAACCTATTCCCACGGATTCAGTACATGATTCTGGATCCCCCAACGTCGTAATTTTTCGTCGGTTATTAGAAAGAAAAGAAAGAAAGAAAATACGTTTATTTGCGGTACACATGACGCAAAGAAAGAACAAAACACAAAAACAAACAATTTGGGGGAAAATATGCGTCACATCCACGCAAAACGGCCATCGCTCAGCTTAATGCTGCGACCCTATGCGAGACAGGGCCCCAACGCTGGTTTTCAGCGACAGCCGGCGTTGACGTGATGACGTCAACCAGACGACGCGCGTGCGCGGCGTCGTGGTATTACGATGCGTACAGTGCCCACAGTCAGAAATTTTTATTGCCCAACAAATTGACACACTACGCCAATTGGCTGTGTTAGGTATAAGCCATTTCATACAACTGTCAAAGAACGACAGTTATGTTTTGAATCTACGACAATTAAGGTTGAGTCACTTTGCTTAACAATTAATTTCCTTCCCTGATTTTATATTTCGTGAGAGGTTACCGTTCGTAAGTTGTAAGTAGTAATAGTGATTTCAAAGCTGTCATACGTAGTTGTACAACATAAACATTTAATTAAAATCCTAAAGAAGAGAGGTAGGTACACATGTTGGTATATTTTTTCAGACAAATCTTCCAAAACCCACAAAAACTAAGAGACAAGAATATTCCTAGCCAAAAAACAACAGCAACGCCTCAACGGCAAAACCCCAATATACATAACAAAACAAGTACGCCATTCGAGAAACTTCTGACACAAATATTCCTGAACGAAATATTCTTTCGCGAAGTTCAGAGAAATTAGGTATTCTCTGTAAACTGTGCGAGATATATTTGTACTCATGTGTTCAGCATTAACATTCAGAAAACGACTTCTTTTCGCCTCTTGGCACGAAATACTTGTTGTCTTTTAAAAGGACTACACCTATTTATCACCTTGTATATTTATTAGCTACGCCGCCTTAGGTACACGTCTTAAATACTAAAGCAATATACAAATTGTAACTGAAAAAACTGAAAACCTCACTCATAAAGAACAACTATTTCAAGGGGTCGCGAAAAAATAATGTTCCGTACATTTCATCATCATCATCATCATTTCAGCCGAAAGACATCCACTGCTGGACATAAGCCTCCCCCAAGCACCGCCACTTCGACCGGTTCTGTGCTTCCCCCATCCAGCAGATTTCTGCAGCCCTCACAAGGTCATCGATTACATTTAGTCGAGTTATTTTTATTTGTAACTAGTTGACCCGACAGACCTTTGTCCTGTCTTTCAGTAATTCCATAGAAAATGCACTACTGGCTTTCAGTTTCCCCTAATTTTCCAATTTTCACGACAACTTTTCAAAATATTCTTCCGTAAGAAATATCACTTTCTTACGGAAGAATATTTTGAAAAGTTGTCGTGAAATTCGGACATTTAAATAAATTGCCAAGTCGGTCAAGCCGTTCTATAGTTATGCGCTTACCAACGAACAGCATTTCATTTTATAAGCTTTTTAGTTACATTATTATATAGATTCGTAAGATGTACTTACGTAATAAAGAGTATTCTATAATCTATTCTATTCTTTTTCTCTCTAGTTTTTTTTTTTCATAATGATGGGTATAATGACCCATTATGCGCTCCTGACCGGTAGAATTCACCTGTAATGTAGCAGTTTAGATTAGAGCATTACATCAGTGAGTGAGGTGAACCGAGCGTTACAGTGCCCAACCTGTAATGATACAATTTGTAACATTATATTCACCGGGACCATTCACCTGCAGTGCTATTCTGTAATCATCTCACCGTGAAAACTTAGGTGAAGTGAGCGTGGAGTGAGCTGTCATTCCACAGGGATTGACACTATTGACAGCTCACTTCACCCAAGTTTTCACGGTGAGATATTTACAGAATAGCATAGCTGTACTGTAACATTTGAGTGGGAGTACCCGTCATACAATTTGTTAAAATGAATGCGAACCTTCACGAATCTTGGATTGTTACATTACAGGCGAATGCTCATCAGCCAGTGAGACAGTACTGTAACGTAATGCTCAAAATCGAATCTTGGATTGTAACGTTACAGGCGAATGCTCCGGTGAGGGAGCGAGCGCTTCTGTTATTTCAATTATACATTGTAGGGATAAAATATTTGAAGTAATAGTTTAAAGACTAGTAACGGAATTCTAGATCTGATATAATTATATTATTATCTTTTGAAGATAATATATAATTTGTGTTCAGTTAAGACTTTGATGTGAATTCAGAGATTCAGAAGTTTGTGAAGATTCTAGAACTAGAAATGTTTGAATTAGTGGTTTATTAATATCTCGAGATCTGTACGGTAATTCTAACTATACTAACTAATATTAAAATGCGAAAGCGAGTTTGTTTGTTTGTTGCGATTTCACGCTAAAACGGCTGAACAGATTTGAATAAAATAGGGTACTTTTTATCCCGATATTCGTATGGGATCGAGACTTATGCGGGTGAAACCGCGGGGCGCAGCTAGTAACCGTATAAATATTCATATCTCTGAACATTAAATAACCAAATATATAATGTTTTTCACTTGCCTGTGCCGCTTTTATGGCTTACGCAGGTTTCAATTTCTATATATTCAAAAAAGCTTGAAATATATTTCAAGTTTTATCGCCCCATACGCGGCTCATGCTTAAAATTCAATCTGACTCGAAAATCTCGTAAAATCTACGAGAGAAATAAATAGGGACCTTTTGGTGTACAAGTTTAGCTCGTGAAAATATTTGCTGATATAAGAAAGAAAGAAAAATAAGTTTATTTGTCACAGAAACACGTGCATAAAAAAAAAGATAATAAACTCGAGTAGATAACGACAACATAACGATATCAAAACGATAGCAATAAAATAACGAACACAAAACAGAAATAGTCGGCAGCTGCTGGCACGTCATGACTGTGACAAGAAAGCTTCCACTCAGCATGATGCTGTGCTATGGAGACCTACAGCACAGCGCTGATTTTCAGTGGTCACCATATATACATACATAGGTTCTTCCCATGGGGGGAGGTAGAAACTACAGACCGCCACCTGCTACGATCCCTAACCTTACGGTACGATACCCCTTTTGCTTCGTTTACGTTCATACATTTGGTCACACACGCACGTCAGTTGCGACTACTACGCTCCTGACCTTTCCGAAGAACATCACTTAAGAGGTCACTATATGTGCTTCTAGGGCGTCCCCTACCGATGTTTCCGTCCCCACCTGCCTCGTAAATACCTTTTGTTAGTCTCCTTTCATTCACCCTCTCAACATGAGCTGGAATATTCACAAAGTATTCGATATCTAGGTACTTTATTTATAGATAGTTAGGTGTTTTCATAACAATTGTACACTGAAGTTAGTTCAAAGTCTTCTCATAATATTATAACTTAAATTGCCGATCCCGTAATATGTAATTTCACATCGCAACAAACTTGTGTAGACTCAGTTAGCTCAGTATTGTGTGACTACAATACGAACTCCTACCTAACACTGAACCAGGTTTTATTATAAAACTTTTTTCTATTACATAAGTTGAAACATTAAAACGAAAACTTGTACAATACCCTGACAAAAACTATTGCGCATCTCCTCCAGGTGGCGCATCATTAATTCAGATCTCGGAGTCTAATAAAACCTGCTGTCTTTCCGGCATTAAGTTACCTTTATAAAGGTATAAATTGGTAAAATAGGTCTGTAAAACTGTCCGGGCCTCATTTCATCAGTTTATTCTTCCCAGCTGTCCCCGTAGGAATTCCCGAAGTGATCGTTTCTGTAGCACTTCATTCATTACGGCCACCCTCTTTTGTCTTTGAATTCCACACCGATGTAAAGGACATAGAAGAGATAAAGTTCAGTGTTCTGAAGCGGTGTTCGGTCAGTTGGCAGTTGAAATATTAAATGAAGATGGAAGTTCGTTTAACTTAAATGGGTTTCATATTATGAGTTAACTTACAACTGTTCTTCTAGAGTCTCTTCTAGAATGAAATATAACTTTTACACGCTTTGTCATAAGTTTTTATGAGCGACATTGACAACGAAGAATATCAAATCTTGATACCATATCAGATAGTTTAGTTTTACTTGTTTCATACAAAGACGAAGTTGTCAACTTTGAGTAAGTAAAACAAAGAATCATAAAGACTTCTACATACATTTCAGCGACTTTTACAAGCGAAGACACACAGTAAACCACTTGGAATCGCGACAGACGATCGTAAATCGCAATCATACAGACAGAACATATTTTATTATACTTTTATGAGTTTTTATTATTTTAAAAAGCTGCTGTATACAAAAATCTGAAAGAATACTGGTGACTTGATGTGGAATGTCGCGTAGCTAGGGGTTATTGGTGATTCGTACGAATTTACTCACCCGAATTTATTTGTAAGCGAATCGACAACTCCAGAAATCGATTCGCCTACAAATAAATTAACTTAGGGCGAATCGGCGAAAAATGACATTTAAAATAATTAAAGTGTCGATTCGCCCGTTTCGGGCGACTGCGAATCACCAACAAGCCTGACAATTAATCTGATTAGTCTATGAAACTACAAAATTAAATTACATTACTTTTATACAACCTTTTTGGGAGCTATATGTTTGTGCCTTTTTTTTACTGACTAAAACCCACCCGTGTTCCTTCCGTTGCCTGTGTGCTGGGGCCACGATATCCCTTTCGGACAAACTCGCGACCCGCCCCCGGCAGGCATCTGTTTGTGCCGTTTGGGGTTGTAAAATTAGGGCCGCGTGGGTTCCGAGTGCTGATCGAGTATTTCGGGACATCGTGAAGCGGTTGGTCGGCTGTTCACGTGAACAGAGGTCTGTACCCTAATAGCGTAATACAGGATCAATCAGAATATGAATTGTTTTGAAACATATTGCTAATCCATTGCTTCATAAGTTCGAAAAAAAAACTGCTCAACACCGTAAATAACGCAATGAATGTTGTTGAACTGTCAAAATGAAACAGATTAGTCGTAATCGTTTACAAAAATGTGTTGCGTAATTATAGATAGCGATAGCTGGCCTATTTTTAGGCCAATGGAGCCAACCAACCCGCCAATGCTGCCAGCCTTCGGGCACTTTTACCATTGACAGCGATGCGAATGAATGTTTTGATGCCCAATAAGTTCTTCCTTTTTTTAAATATACTTTTACATAATATATATATTTTAGCATAACCTTGTATATTTTAATTTTATTTTCATTACTTACTCTGTTTAAAATTAAATTAAAGTCGTTTATTAGAAATTTTAAGTTCTTCATTTACGATAAAAAAAAATTAATAACACAAGAATGGTGTAAATGATTGTGTTCAATGACTATACGAAATGAAAATGTTTACCAAAATAATGAAATGCTTCGTTCAATCATTTTGGAACGCGAATGTAATTAAATAGCGTCCGTTTAAGTACTTATGACATGAATATTATTATAATATTTATAAATATTATAATAAACGTATTCAAACCACATCAAATCGAACTTCATTTAATTGGTATTTCTGCTCATTTCTATAATAAAGCAATTAAATATTATAATTATCTGGTTTAATTAAGGGTCAACTTATGTAAATATCATATAAATAATTAACATTTTTGTGTAATAAGTTATCCTACACAACATTGACCGAATACCAACTCTTTTAAACTATCAGGTTACCTATTAGTTAATTAAAAGTTACGGGAGTTAACGAATACCAGAAAATAAACAATAATTCTTAACCGTTAAAGGCCTGATAAACAACTAATTAACGTGCTAATTGACGTGCTTGAGGGTCACCCAGGGCTTTACCGGTTAAAGAAGGCATATTAAGAGTGTTTATTCTGAAACTGGGCAACGTCGCAAATAGATGTCAAATGTTTCGATTAATTTGGCAATATTACTGTATGGAAATATGAAATGTGGCTAACTAGCGAACTAGCATATTAATAATTAATTGCAATTATAACACTGAATTTGATGTAGTAACCGTTTTAGGTGCATAAAAGGCATTTGGAAAATTTCCAAGTACTTTTTTTACACCCAAAACTAAATATTCGGTGTTACGATATCAATGATTGCATTTCATAATCAATATTTTAGTTAGCCACATTTCATATTTCCATACAGTAATATTGCCAAATTTATCAAAACAGGTAAATATTTGACAGCTATTTGCGACGTTGCCAATTTTTTGAATAAGCGTTCTTAACGAACCCAAATTGCAAAGTTATGGCGCAATTTTGAACTTGATCGGAGCAGGAGTTTCACTTGTACCAATACGAAGTGTGGTTATTTATTATTCTATGCGAATTCTTACCTTATTTGTGTACCTACTCTAATTGGATAACACACTCGCTGTCTTACAACTTCTGCCGACGTATTCTGTAAATAAAAAACTCACCGTGAAGACTTAGCTGAAGTGAGCTGTCAATAGTGTCAATCTCTAGCATTAGGTGGAATGACAGCTCACTCCACGCTCACTTCACCTAAGTTTTCACGGTGAGATGGTTACAGAATAGCACTGCTGTTCTTGTCAGCTGCATAAATGCAATGCATGAATTGATATTCAGTCAGAATAAAATTCTATTGCAACTACGAGTGCAATCAATCTGCCTAGCCTTTTCCCAACTATGTTGGGGTCGGCTTCCAGTCAAACCGGATGCAGTTGAATACCAGTATTTTACATAGACCGACTGCCTATCTGACCTCCACAACCCAGTAACTGGGTAATACGATACTCCTTAGTAAGACTGGTTGTCAGACTTTCGGGCTTCTGATGATGTAACGACTGTCAAAGATCCACGAATGAAAGCCAGGACCAACGGCTTAACGTGCTTTGCGAGGCACGGAGGAGTGTCGGTATGTAAAGATGGTCACCAATCCACGGACTAACCCCGGCAAGCGTAGCTTAACCTGATGTATCGACCCGTGTGGCTGTTATTACTAAGCGAGACTACGACTGCGTGGTACATTATTACACAAGGTTGCAGAATTATGGTCACATTCAATAACGGAGAAATCATAAATTATTTCCCATTTAAACTACCGATAGGCACTACCCACCCCAAACCCTCAGGGGAAAAGTAAGTGGACTTCCAGTCGCCCGCACATCATTAATAAAAGTATCCTTCCATGGCGAGGACTAAATCCCCATCAATCTTGGTATTGAGCTCGATATGAGCGACCCTAAATCCAGGATCCGTTATCGAGTATTTTGTGGAGACTAATAGTTTAAACTTAGTCGGGAAACGCGGATATACGCGGACAGTCAGGATCTTCATCACTCATCATAGCATTAGGGTAGTAGGTAGGTACCTAAGTCTTATGTAATTTTGACGTTCGAAAAGTGCTGATTCTCAGCCTAGTTTGAATACATGACTTTTGAATATTGAATTTTTTTGAATTTATTGTCATCAACCGGGCGCAAATCTAGACTCCGAGCTGCTACTGAGACATTTCAGATGGAAAAACCCAATAACACTTTGCCCGACACGGGAATTGATCCCTGGACATCATGCTAAGCAGTAGTTCGAGGAGGTGGTTTTATGTGACAGATTTCGAGATTTGTTAAGGTGATATTTTTGATGGACACATTTAAGATTTCACGACGAGATGTCAATGGCCCATATTTTTGCATATAAATGTGTTCTCGAACAAGAACATAACTATTTGTGAATTTTGAGTATTTTTTACGTATTTTTTTTGTTCTTGTTAAGGCTCTTGTATCCAGTGGCGATTTTTTTATTGCGCCGAGAGTTGGGACCGCTGGGATGGACTCTATTGTATTCTCAATGCTCAGCTCAATACCAAGAGTTGAAAATTCAATGCGCGATAAAAAATCGCCCGTGTGTACGTTGGCTAACCCTTTCAATAGCTTGTGTCAACTCGTGTGGGATAGGACTTGGAGTGGATTATGTCAATAGTTCAACGAATGGGATTCGAAGTCTTAACGTCTTACTTAAGGCGAAAGCGACAGGGTAGCCTGAAGCCTCTGATTCAGACTCCGATTGCAGGTCAGCATCAGGTTGTATGTCGATCTAAATACGATTCGCGACCGTAACAAATATAACATAGCATAATGCTAACATAATAACATCACGCCTGTAATCCCCAAAGGGTTATGCCGAGGTATGCCTATTGTACACTCACATCTCTCTAGTTATTTTTAAGTCAGGGATCTTATGGAAGTCGTTTTACCGGAACCAGAACCGGCATAGGAGGTTGATTGATCGGAATGGGAACCGGAGTCGGAAGCGCAAGTAGAAGAAACATTTGTTAAGGTATGGTTTATTAATGAAACATTAAAAATATAATTCAGTCTCTTTAAGCAGTCTCTTTTATAAGTCTCTTTTAACCAGTCTCTTTTATCAGTCTCTTTTATCAGTCTCTTTTAACAGTATCTTTAATCAGTCTCTTTTAACAGTATCTTTAATCAGTCTCTTTAATCAGTCTCTTTAATCAGTCTCTTTAATCAGTCTCTTTAATCAGTCTCTTTAATCAGTCTCTTTAATCAGTCTCTTTAATCAGTCTCTTTAATCAGTCTCTTTAATCAGTCTCTTTAATCAGTCTCTTTAATCAGTCTCTTTAATCAGTCTCTTTAATCAGTCTCTTTAACCGTTAAAGGCCTGATAAACAACTAATTAACGTGCTAATTGACGTGCTTGAGGGTCACCCAGGGCTTGACCGGTTAATCAGTATCTTTAATCAGTCTCTTTAATCAGTCTCTTTAATCAGTCTCTTTAATCAGTCTCTTTAATCAGTCTCTTTAATCAGTCTCTTTAATCAGTCTCTTTAATCAGTCTCTTTATTCAGTATCTTAAATCAGTCTCTTTAATCAGTCAAATATTAGCGATAACATCCACAAACAAAACAATAAACTTAGACTTCGAGCACGAGCGTGTATAAAATAAACAAACATTACCCTGGCGATGCGACGAGTTAAAGTTTGTACGCGCTCTGGTCTCGTGCATCGCTGCGTTTCGAACTTCGATATAACTCCGATTCAAAATTATCGGAACCTAAGTCGGAATTTGAGGTGTAAAATTAATCGGAAGTTTCATCCCTGGTTTAAGTCCTTGTAATAGGGGGCGAGCCTATTGAACAAATATGTATTTACACAACTACGCTAAAAGCGAACAGCTAATCCTACTCACAGAATTGGTACCTAATTAGCAACTGGTACCTAGATTCATACAATAATATTCTCTTGAAGTAATTAAAACTATGTAACTAAGAGAAACGTCTATTTACATGGGTTAGTAAAATAATTAATTATTATTATACTATAAATCTTGGAAGGGATTAACCTTTTGCCTAAGCTCAATAGTTAAGTAGGTAATCCAATTTTCTTGGCAAACTACAGGAGAAGGTGAACAGTTAAGTTTCATATTAGATTAACTGAAAACTTGAAGGCTTATAAATCTTGGATATGATCTAAAAGTATATGACTTAAACAATCTGTACATACTTATCTAGTCCTCTATCTTAACTTTATATCCTATTATCCTGTTGAAAAATGTTAAATGTGAAAGTTTGTATGTTTGGATGTTTGTCACCCAATCACGCAAAAACGGATTTGGATGAAATTTGGCACACAGATAGTCCAAAGTACCGACATCCACGCAGGCGTGGGCGAAAACTAGTAATATTATAAACCCGAAAGTGACTTTGTTTGATACGCTTTCACGCTAAAACGGCTGAACGGATTTGGATTAAATTTGGCACGTGGGTAGACCATGACCTCAGCTAGGACATAGGATACTTTTTATCCCGATATTTTCACGGGATCGAGACTTATGCGGGTGAAACTGTGGGGCACAGCTACTATTTAACAAAATAAGTTTTCGGTGTGATTGTCTGTGACACTTCACTCCTTAAGAGCGTTAATCCAAAAGTTGGCAACACCGCATATAGCTGTCAAATATTTACCTGTTTTGATTAATTTGGCAATATTACTGTATGGAAATAAAAAAATTGGCTAACTAGTGAACTAGAATATAAATAATGAATTGGCTTCTTATTAAGGCGCTCGCTCCCTCATCGGAGCGTTCGCCTGTAATGTAACAATCCAAGATTCGATTTTGAGCATTACGTTACAATACTGCCTCACTGATTGACGATCATTCGCCTGTAATGTAACAATCCAATAATCGATTTTGATCATTACGTTACAATACTGCCTTACTGACCCGCGAGCATTCGCCTGTAATGTAACAATCCAATATTCGATTTTGAGCATTACATTACAATACTGCCTCACTGACTGACGAGCCTTCGCCTGCAATGTAACAATCCAAGATTCCATAAGATTCGTATTCATGTTACAAATTATATCAAGAGTACTCCCACTCACTACTGTTACATTACAGGCTAATGGCCCCAGTGAATGTAATGTTTCAATTGTATTAATACAGGCTACGCCCTGTAATGCTAAATCTCCTCACTCACTGATGCAATGTAATGCTCGCATCTGAACTGTTACATTACAGTCGAATGCTCCTGGTTATCGCCTTTAGATCTTCTAAACCACACAATGGATTTTGAAGCAATTTTCACTATCATTTAGCGCATTCACTTAGGTATTGCACTGAAATATCAATGTTTTGACATTTCGCCAAAATTATAATTCAATTATTCAAATAGCTTGTAAATGACCGAATCGATTGATTATTTTTAAGTGCCGTCTTTGAGTGAAGGCTCAGCAAATAGGCGCAACCCGGCTCGAATATAACAATTTCTAAGAAAACTTCACGGTAGAACAATTACCGGTGTCGGACAAGTCTGCACGAGCTTTAAAGCTGTTAGAATGATTTCGCTTAGTAACAAATATTTTGTGATTTAATAGTAGTACCTAGAAATAAATAAATCGATCATGACTTGGCATACCGAAAAAGGGTGTTCATTCATTCGCGAACAGTGAATTTAATGATCCGTTGCGAACTATAAAAAGTAAAAGTTGTTCAGTCATCCTCCTGAGTAAAGCCTTTCCACGAAATCATGCCAGTTTGCTGCGGTATCACAACGCATTTTAGTCTCCATCACAACGCAAAAAAGCATGCCTTCCGACGCAACACAGAAAATAGACGACATCTGTTATCCAATTACGCAACACATTTCCGTATGCGATTATGACTAATCTGTTTCATTTGACATTTCAACAACATTTTTGAGCAGTTTTTTTTTCGAATTTGTGAAGCAATGGATTAGCAATCTGTTTCAAAATGATTCAGATTCTGATTGATCGTGTATTACGCAATTTGGGTACTGGTCTGTGGCAGCATATTTGCGAGGGCATAACGCATAAAGCAGCAAAATGCTTGCATTATAACGCAACAACGCATGACATATAGCGATTCACAATGCGCTGTGACGTCACAACGCAACATTTCTTTTAAAGACTCATCGTGTGACGTCGCCAATTCCTGCGATGCGACGTCGCAACACTTTTATATGTGTCGGCCGTTACGGAGAAGTTTTTGCGTTTCATTTTCAAGCCCTGTTGCGCATGACCATTAATTGATGAACGATACACTTGACCGAGAGTCACTCGTGAAAATTGACCGATTTTTAATTAGTTTCGCTCACCGGTTTTACTTAAAGGCCGATTCAGATTCAAGCGATATCGCTGTCGCGTTCGGTGCGATACTGGTACAAAGTGACTAACCTGGGGCGGCAGTCTCGATATAGATAGCGATCGCTATATGACCGAATTTGGTCGCAAAGTCTTAAAGGCGTCACAAGACGCGCGCGACGTGCTCCACAAGCACTTGATTTTTTCGTGCTTGTCAAACAACTTTGACCGTCCGACTTGCGACCGAATTCGGTCCTATAGCGATCGCTATCTATGCCGCCCCAGAAGGCGGAAGAGTAACGCTACCGAACGCGACAGCGATATCGCTTATATCTGAATCGGCCTTAACACTGTAACCGTTGAATCTTTTATTTCTTCCCAAAAAAAGAAGCTGTACTCGTGATCTATCTGAAATTTGTTAAATATAAACCGGAAACATATAAAGCTCAAGCGTAGTTACATTTTAACTTAGGTTGTAACTATCAGATTAATCTGCGACTGTCAAAACAACGCGAATCCGTGCTCGGCATGTATAATGTCGGATTATAAGTTTCATGTTTGTTGGTTGTGTTGAGTTGGTAGACCGTGTGTGTGCTACTGGTTTGGATCTGCTAATCTTTCATTTGTCAAAATTATATCTCGCTGTAGTTGCAATCCCGCTCGGCCGAAAGCCTCCTGGCTCACGGGTTTTCACGGGTCCATCGAAGGTTAAGCTACGCTTGCCGAGGTCAGTCTGTGGATGGGTGACCATCCATTTCACATCGAGACCCCTCCGTGCCTCGGAAAGCAAGTTAAGCCGTTGGCCCCGGCTGTCATTCGTAGATCTTCGACGGCCGTTAGGGGTCGTCAGAAGTCCAAAAGTCTAACATTCAATTCAACTGGCTCGCGTCATGTTCCGCTACGCGAAGGTCTTGACGCGAGCCAGTTGAATTGAACTACTGCCGTTTAGCTGCTACGGTTTCGCGGCGGAGGTGTGCTTCCATCTTACCCACCATCACATGGTATAATCTCATTTAATTGGTACCGAAATGAAAAAATAATCCAAGATGGAACAAGATTGTCTATAGACTTCAAAAGAGACTGTGTGCGGCTGTCGCTGAAAACCAGCGTTGGGGCTCTGTCTCGCATAGGGTCGCAGCATTAAGCTGAGCGATGGCCGTTTTGCGTGGATGTGACGCATATTTTCCCCCAAATTGTTTATTTTTGTGTTTTGTTCTTTCTTTGCGTCATGTGTACCGCAAATAAACGTATTTTATTTCTTTCTTTTCTTTTTAGCCCTGAGTTTGTTCTGCCGGGGTCGCGGGAAAGTCCAAAAGGGATACCGTGGCCCCTGGCAACGTACAGGCAACTGAAGGAACACGGGTGGGTTTTAGTCGGTAAGAGTCTTACACGCACTCCAGAGAAGTTCTTTAATACCTTACACCCAAACTACCCTACTGATTCATTGGACTTATTGTAAATCTCAAATCATACAATTAATACTGTACTTAGTTAAGAACGACAATTGAATATTTGTACACCATAAAGTTTGTGGTAGAATGTATAGAACTAACAAAAATACTAACACCATACTATGTAAAACTACATTCTCACAAATAAATAAATTCAAAACAAAAAGAACTACTTAGTTAGGCCGAAAATGCCAAAGTCATCTAGTTTTAACCATATTTTATTTTTGACGTGTAAAAGTGTTTTTTTTTTAACAATTTACAGAATGTGATCGCAAGCGCTACTGTAGCACATGAGGTCCTTTTTTTTTTTTTTTGAGGATGGGAAATTATCAAATAACTTCTCCCGCTCTGGGTGGAGCGGGAGGGCGTGTCAGACTTTTACTGACTAAAACCCACCCGTGTTCCTTCCGTTGCCTGTGTGCCGAGGTCGCGATATCCCTTTCAGACAAACCCGCAACCCCGGCAGGCATTGGCCCTTCCGGACCCCGTCACTTGGTGCTGACATCTCTTTGAGGCGCGCGTGGAACACAACGCGCCGTCGACCCGGGCCTGGTCCCTATCGGACGGCGAGCTACCCATTGCTCACCGTCCGCAAGCCCGCGCCTACGGTGGCCGGAAGTCGGCTCGCGACTCCCGACGCCCGGGGCGTCTCCTGCGGCGACTAGGGGCGCGAGGGGGCGCATTTTGCCTCTCCCTCGCGCGCTCCGCCTCCTCCTTCGCGAGCATTACTGCTTCGCAGAAGGAGGTGACGGCCTCCCATGCACTCTCGCTCCGGACCATGGCCTGAACCAGGGCCGGACGCGAGAGATAGCACATGAGGTCCTGGGTTCGCCTCCCAGGTCGGGCAAAGTGGTGTTGGGTTTTTTCTATCAAGAATTTCTCAGTAACAACCAGGAGTCTGGATTTGTGCCTGTATTACATGGGACTTAAACCATAACTGGCGAATATGGATGAACCATGGCTGCCCTGCTAAGCCGAAAGGCGCTATCTCAGGCGGAGTAAGTTTTGAGAAAAATTACTTTTTGTAAATTGTAATATAAGGAAACATTAGGATATAAAAAACTTCTGAGTGGTTTTTTAAAATGTTTTAAATCAAAAATCAAATTTATTTATTTACAGATCATACAATCCAATTTGTTAGTTAGTTACATACACATCTTAACCACTAGTGTTAGTACATAATAATATTCGCCAATTTTTGGTCATAATTACTAGCAATTAGTACTAGTTACTAGTTTTAACTTAGATAGCAGTATTTGGCTTATACCCTAAATGCGAAATTGTTATAGCTATTGAATGGTATAAAAAAAAACTAAAAGGGCGTATCAGAGATAGCGCCTTTCGGCTTAGCAGGGCAGATGGGTACTTACACCTCTGCCTAACCCGTCGTGGATTACAGGCTTGATGTTTTATTGTGTGAGAAATATCATTTACCATATCAATTCTGCGATATGGAATTGTATTCTGGGGTAATTGTAGTTTGAGAGAACAAGTTTTTAAGGCCCAAAAACGATGTATAAGGGCAATGTGTGGCCTGAAAATGACAGACAGTTGTGTACCTATGTTTAAGTCCCTAAAAGTGTTGACATTTCCCGCATTATATATTTTAGAAATAGCCATTTTTGTGAGAAAGCATAAGAATTACTTTCTAACAGTATCAGAAACTAGAATAAGGCCTGTTAGAAGCCAATATAGGAACCTATTGCAAAATGGTAATTACAATACAGCTTTACTTACGAAAAGTGTTTTTGGCATGGGTCCTACCATTTATAACAAAATACCGAATATTATTAAAAATCACCCAATCCAAATGTTTAAAAAGAAACTGACAGCCCTATTACTTGATAAGTGTTATTATTCAATTAATGATTTTTTAAATGACCCTACTCTTTAGATGTAATTATTGACATTGTATTTTTTATTTTATTTTTTATTATTATTCGCATTAACCTAGTTTTAAATTCTATAATTTGCATGCCTAATTGGTAGATTGTACAAGGATCTCAACATTTTGTAAACACCTATATTTATGTACCTACTTTCAAAGCAAATAAATGATTATTATTATTATTATTATTATATCATAATGAGCTGCAGAAGCTTAGGGAGTCTGTGCTTTAGACCACAACAACTACAATTAATCCTAAAATCAGCTCAACAGCATTTAGTTCCAGTTAATCAATCACTTGAATAATACCAAATACCGCAACGAACACTAATACTGTAATCCTATTGGCTAGCAATATCCTAATTACAATTTACCACTTCCAGTACGCATGAATCCACAACACCTGATTACGGTGACAATGAGCCACAGTGACAAAAGACAATTCCGGTTCACGAGCGATAAATAACTTTCGTAAATACATCGGCGCTGCGTTCACGCTGCGTGGTTACTGCCGCGCCACATTTATCGTCCAACGCGACTTATTGAATGTTTATTTTATTGCCATTATTTTGATTGTTATGTGACGTTGAGCAATAGAATGTGACATAACGGCAACTGTCACTTTGTAACCTATAGGCGTGGTAGACTAATTTATAGACATCTTGGACACTCTCACATAAGTAAATGAATGAACGTATTCTCTGAATTTAAGGCGACCCAATCATCATTTGTCGGGCACGGTTCCAATCCCGGGCAGTCACTAAGTTTTTCTGACACAAAGACCTAATTAGCCACACTTTAGGAGATAAATCCCGGACAATAGAAATGAAGATAGTTACAGTTAGTGAATGAGGTGAACGAACGATATGCTAAATGGAACTGTTGTTACTATGGAATACCGTTCCCAATTGAGAGCGATTGGTTATTATTTGAATAGGACTTACAGGTTGATTACTCTTTAACAAACGAATCCCTAAGGGCTCTGGAAGGGTTCGCGTTTAGTGTATTTACGCATTAAAATTTCTCTTTACTGTTTATTTTGAATAGAAATTTAAATACTCCTCGGATATTGTTCCAATTAATATACGAGTATCTAGTACCTACCTAGTGATCGGGGGGAGAAAAAAATGGACTCCATTTTGTAATTGAATTCGAATTTCGAAGCCCGAACACTAACAACGGTTGGCACTTGATCACGTTTCGATTGCTTTTTAGAAGCACTTTAATTATATCTGACAGTTGACCATTTTATGATCTTGCAATTTCGTTCCAAGGAGGTTTTAATGTTAATCTACCTTCGGGCCCGCAGCTCCGTTGCGTTGAAGAGCAGAAATTATGCAATCATACTTGTACATTATGTTCTCTTTATTAATGAATTACAACATAGACGTCACAGAATAAACTTTATTTATTGATTTTCCAATCTTAAGTTCTATGAACTAAAAAACCTTTAACAAACATGGAAATCATAATCGCATTATAATCTGACTCTAACAAGCAGAAAAGCAGCTTAATTTTAGAGAATACATTAAAGATTACCTTGAAAAGCTATTAGTCGGTTATTTTTAATGTATATCCCCTCGATACGCCCTTCACCTGGCACCTTTTAAAACGACTCAATTAAATATACATTTTTATCAGTAGGAGAATCTTCAAACTATAATACTTTTATCTACATTTTTATGAATGGTGTCAAATATCATATTCATAATTAATTCTAGGTATAAATATAAAAAATGTGTTTTAGAACCGCACAAAAAAATACGACGAAAACAGAACTTAATTAGATCAAGCTTAAATTGTTTTACTAATGAGAATATAATAAAAATCTCTAAATAATTGATATTGCTATTTTTAGTCACCTTCTCTCGTCTCTTAAATTTCGTGGATATTAAATTAATTTTAAAAGAAAGTTTAGAAAAAATTTAAACTTCCTTCATTGAGGAAAGAAAATTGGATGAAAATCTTAAAATTAACATAGGATATTCTCTTTTGCCGTAATAGCTTGTGGTTTCTCATACCCTGGATTATTGTTACATTATATTTTGCCTCCATTTTTGCAAGCTTTTAGAGGTACGTACTTACTTACGTCTGAAAAAAAGCCTTTCAGGCCATGAAGTGCTCATGCCTAAGAAGATTTACTTAAAAGACGGCATGTCTGTGTATATTTTTTAGGGCGTACGTGACCAAAATATTAAACATTGAAATATTAACTCACTCAAACTGAAATACGACTGTAATTGCAATACATATATATTTTACCCACTGTTGTACCAGTATCAATGAAGTATATGCTGTAGTACACAATAAAAGTCAATAAATATTCGCCAGATATTCTGAATAACTTTTCCCCAAACACAATTCAAGTATATCACGAGACCCCTTGTTTCCGTACGATCGCGTTATTTATGCCACAGCCACTTTCCGGTATGCAAATAACTCACATAACTGACACGCCTGCGGACAGGTTTCCACCAGCCTACCCGTACACTCAGCTGGACCACAAATCTATTAAAATAATAGCCGTCTCATTCAATTCTCTCAAGCTATCCTGTAATGACTCAGTTGAACAGGCCATGCTTCAAAGGCCGGACAGTCCAAACCCGACTGCGCAGTGAGACGCACGCGTGCCCCGCTGCGTGAAACCGAACGTGGTTTACGAAATTCGAACGCCGCGTTTTGAATTTAAGTTAAAAACAGATAAAAAATATTTTTAGTGTGCCATTTGATGTGTATCCGAACAATTAAGTTTGTAGTGTAGTGAATAAATTGGAATTAAACTTGTTTTTATGGATGAATGAATTCTGTGCTCATATTTTATTATTTTGAAACTGTGTGAATTATTAGTGTGGTTTACCTTGGTTCGTGTCAAATTTTTCAACAAACTACTTTTGTAAGTTATTTGAATTTTTAACAGCCTTTGATTAATATGAAACAGTGTAGTAATTATTATAATTATATTGATTTATGTTCTGCATATTTTATTTAGGTATGGAATTTGTGTTTCGGAAGATTAATATTACCTGCTAATGACAGTGGATGCTTATTGATGGACGTTCGATATTAATTAATTATCTTTTCGTAATTGCTTATGTTAGCATACTTAAGTTCGGAGGGATTTATTAATAACAGAGTAACAATTACGCATTATTTTCATCGAATACAAATATTGCGTATTATTGGAGCTAGAATTGGTGATTAAACGAACGTTCCCGAGTTAAGTTTATGGGGTGAATGCAACTGAAAGCTAAATTAATTGCACCCCCGAACATCCCCGCTGATCTATGGACATTTACGCTGATCTAAATTATGGGTACGTTTATTAGGTAACCTACGTACAGTTGGTGTACGAAAACGTTGTTCACTTTTGGACTTTGTCTCATTATACTCGTAACTTGTCAACTGTCATTATTACTTGTGTTGTGTATCACTTCGTTGTCGCTTCATTTTTATTACGAAAACTAGCGTCCCGTCCCAGCTTCGCGCGGTTTTTACGACTTGACAAAGCATGTAGTTTTCTTTATTATTTGTAAGTTTAATATTAATTTATTACACACATAAACTTTCCGGAATAAATTATTTAAATAAAAGTGAAAACCGCATCATAATCCTTTACGTAGTTTAGAAGAACAACGCGGTAACACAGACGGACACGAAATACTTTTATTTATCGTATGTAGGTATAGATGTTCTGAGTGTGGCGAATGTTTTTATTGCCCGACTGTACTAACCTTCATTTATTTTAGGTCGGTAGTTGCTTAAATCCACCATACTAAAACTAAGTTTAGTAAGCACAAAGTTACTACACAGTTTATGTAGTACAAATTCTGGCATATCTGTCAGGTCGTAAATAACAGTGTTGGAGCTATGGAGCTACTATTTTACTATGTACACGTAAAAACCATTAACCACTAATATCGATAAAAATAAAAACTAACGAGTAACTTTTGGGCGTTAATTGTTTATTTTTATTTTTAGTACAATCATAATTATGTTGAATATATTTTGAATTATCGATTAGATTCTTATCGATGATGACGATTCTGAATATAACTATCTAATAATCAGTACGGTTCGTTTTTTAATCACAGAGACTAATTTGACATTTCAAGTGATTGTTGTTTGTTTTTTTTTTCAATTTGGAGTTTGACATTTGCATGATCTGTCAAATTAGTCACTGGGATTAAAAAACGAACTCTAGATATGAAGATATACTTTTTCATTGTTTTAAGTAGGAAAGTCTTACCAAAGTTTCCTAGATAGAACATGGTCCGGGCAAGGAGCAATTTTTTTTTTTTGCAATTTTCGAACAAATTCCTTTCACACAGCCGGTGATGTCAATGTCAGCTTTTCGAACTATCACTTTCATTCAAAACTAGCTGACACGACAAACGTTTTCCTGTCCAAATTTCAATAATTCATACAAAATGCAGTTCTGTTTTCTCGAATTTTCCTATTTTCCCGGCAACTTTGCAAATTATTGTTTCCGTAACAACCTGATTCGGACTGTTACGAACATTTTAAAACCGAAAAAATTTAAAACCCTCCAGCCAATGTCAAGCGATGCGCTTACTAACAAACAGCATTTCAATAACCAACTTCCAAAAAGGAGGAGGTTCTATGTTCGTAGCGTAAGTATGTCTTTTTTTTAAATGTATGTCCACCGATTTCTCCGTCAATTATGGACCGATTTTGAAAATTATTTTTTTGGTTGAAAGGCTCTCGAAGTGGTCCCGTATAAATTTTATTAACTTTTCTTAGATAGTTTTTGAGTTAGCTTCAATAATACGTATTTTTCCCACTTAGTCTATATGGATGATATTATAAGTTCCTGTCACTGTTATTTACATAGCAGGTAGTGGTATTCGAATTTGTGTGGGGTAGGTACCACAACTAAAAAGTGAAAAATAAAACCATTTCCAAAAAAAATTGTGTGTCTTTGGTTTTGAATTTTCATTTTTTTGCTACCAACTTCCGAAATTAAAGTTATTTTTCGCTTTGTAGAGTTTTTTTGATAGTCGGTTGTTTTTTAATTATATTTAAGATTGAAAGATGTTGACAAAACGTAGTCGGAAAAACAATAAATTGCAAGTTAAAATTAATCTTAAGGTGCTTAACATTTACAGTCCTCGACTGTACATTATAATTGTAGTTAAGTTATGTTAAGTTAGGGAAAGTTTCAGAGACATAGGTAGGTACTTATTGTAAAGTTTCAGAGACATAGGAGTTGTTATCTCATAGGTACAGAACTTGTAAGCATGACATTGAATTTCTCCGAGTTCCTGAAAGCTTTATTGTGTTAAGTGTTAATACTAAACTTGAACATCGAAATCATATACGTACATACGTACAGGTACTCATAAGCATGGAAGTGAAGATAAGTCTATGGGGTAATTGCGTCAAGGCAAAAATGTCCGTGAAGTTTCCATAAAAATTGTTCCACCAGAGTCGCGTCGCGGACAGGTCTGCGGAACCCTTACACACACACACACACACATATATATAAAACACATTCATACTATAAAACTGATATACATCCGTAAGACGTCCCCATAACATAAGGTCCAGTTGAAAGCCAGCGTCAGACACTAGTTGTCTGGGCATTTATGCTGAACTGGGCTTATTTGGCGCAGCCGTGAGGTACACAATACTATTTCTTATGGGAAATAAAGATATCTCAAACCTGATTATAAGTTATCTTTTTTATTTCTGTTTTTTTTGTTTTTGTGTGAATATTGTGTGCCTTAACCGGAGTCAAATAAATTTATTTTCTTTCATAAAATGACAATTGATCGCATTTTCTTTCATTTTGACAGTTCAGTCACGTTCATTGCGCTATTAACGTTGTTGAGCAGACGAAGTTATTAAAAGTATGAAGCAATGAATTAGAAATATCCGTCAAAACTCTCAGATTGTGATTGAATGTGTTATGCAATTAAGGTGCAGAACTACAGAACTTCAAGAAGATTTAACACTACTTAGCATTTTGAAGCATGTTGTAGATTTATCTGATCTTCGTGTCACGTTAAACCGTTGATCCCGGCTGTCATTTGTCATATCTTTAATAGTCGCTACGAGTACACAGAAGCCTTAAAGTCTGACGACCAGTCTTGCCAAGGAGTGTCTTATTACCCAGTATCTGGGTTGTGGAGGTCGCTCCATGTAAAATACTGGTATTCAACTGCATCCGGTTAGTCTGGAAGCCGACCCCAACATAGTTGAAAAAAGGCTGGGCAGATAATGATTTGGTGTAGATTCATCATCGAGTAGGCCTAGAGACCTATGTCGCAACGTCGCAAAAAGATGCACATAGATATATAACACCAGTCTCTCCACTATTCCATTGCCTAGTCTAGGATGGATATCCGATACGGTTCGCAAATCCTTCCTTATCCTAAGGGCACGTCTTCCTTACCATTACCGCGCCCGCCGGTCTACTCCTTGATATGCAATGGCGTCTGTAGCACCAAGAAACATGAGGCTTCAGGGGCTAGTGCAAATCTTGGAGTTCATTCGATTTATCGAGTTTGATTAAACCACCCTGGGATCGGTGCATTTCATTCATTCATTCGTTCGTTCGTTCATGGTAGGCCAAGAAATCTATGTGGACTTTGGACCTATGACTGCAAAACGGGTACAAATAGTTATGTTCTTGTTCGAGAACACATTTATATGCTAAAATATAGGCCATTAACATCTCGTCGTGAAATATTAAATGTGTCCATCAAAAATATCTCCTTGACAAATCTCGAAATCTGTCACCTAAAACCATCTCCTAGAACTACTGCTTAGCATGATGTCCTGGGATCAATTCCCGTGTCGGGAAAGTGTTATTGGGTTTTTCATCTGAAATGTCTCAGTAGCAGCTCGGAGTCTAGATTTGCGCCCGGTTGATGACAATAAATTAAAAAAAAATCAATATTCAAAAGTCATGTATTCAAAGTAGGCTGAGAATCAGCACTTTTCGAACGTCAAAATTACATAAGACAGTCCCCCAAAACGCCCACCCTTCACCACTTCCTAGTGCGTTAGCTGGGAAGAAGAAGTGGCGCAACAAACTCCCCAGCAGTCTGTCCAGCAGACTCGCCCTCTATTACATAGGACTTACAACACAACTGGCGAAATGTGTGTGTACTTTGTACATCTCTGCCCAACCCTTAGTGGAACTAAGGCGTGAGGTTATGTGTGGGTCAAGAGATCTAAATGGACTCTTGAACCTTTAACTTCTAAACGGGTACAAATAGTTATCTTATCGTTCGAGAACACATTTTATATGCCAAGATGTATGCCACTTAAGATTATCGCTTCGTCCAATCTTAATTGATGTTCCATCAAAATATATCTCGTTGACAAATCTCGAATATGAATCTGTCATCTAAAATAACCGCGCGGCGGTTTTCCTCAATTTCAAAAAGGTTCGTATAAGTCGTTTCAAGGTCGACGACTTGTCTGCGATTTCCTTGGTTTTGCAGGTGTCATGGTTCTATAGGCGTTATACCAAAATGACATAACATTCCCCAAACTAATAACATAACTGGGCTCGCAAAAGATGGAAGGAGTGGGAGGGAGACTTTTGCCTAAGAGTGGGACAGAATTGCTGTTTATCAAGCCTATCTACTTAAAACGCTGATATATGCCAGTGACCTTGACTGGTTAGCTTGCGTGTTCTGTACTGAGCTCACGCAACGCGTCGTACGTCCAGCCAGTAATAGGACTCGCCCATCAAGGAGCGCTGTCCCAAATTAGACGCATTATTAATTTATTATCCATAAAACAAAAGGTGAAGGTTTTTAGCAAATAATAAATTGGTAATTTTATATTGAGTATGTTTTTATTTAAATAAACTGTCCATTAACAAAAGCACGTAATGATGTTGCAGTTTTATATCACACCTAGCGCCACACAAGTAAGCGGATAAAAACTTAAACTATAGAGTGCGTTCCATTTCTATCACCCACCCCAGAACGCAATCCCATATTAAATACACAAAACAGATGTTTATCAATAGTTACACCTTTAGTTAACACATCAGAAACATTCTCTATACCTTTTACATAACAAAATTTTAATCTTAAATTATTCACATGTTCCTTTAAAAAATGATGTCTAATGTCTATATGTTTAGACCTCGGTAGGTAACAATCATTAGCAGTGAGTTTTATAGCACTTTGGTTATCGCTGTAGATGACCAAAGCGTGGTCGCGCTGTCCGCCAAGCTCCCTTTGCAGTTGCTGCAGCCATAGCGCCTCCTGCGCCGCCGCTGACATGGCCATATACTCTGCCTCTGCTGTGGATAGGGCCACGGTCTGTTGTTTCCGGGAACCCCATGACACTGCGCCACCCTGTAAAATAAAGATATATCCCGTGCACGATTTACGGTCACGGGTGTCACTCGCCCAATCTGCATCACAATACCCTGTGACGTTATCTTGACCATCCTTGGTATAAGTAAGTTTATAATGTTTAGTCCCTTGTAAATATCTCATTACCCTTTTCACAGCAGCCCAATGCTCACATGTGGGTTCCTTATTATATCGACTGAGGGCATTCACTGCATATGAGATGTCTGGTCTTGTTCCTTGAGCTATATATAATAAGCAGCCTATGGCATGCTGATAAGGGCAATCATAAGAAACTTCATTGCTGTTATCAAATTTCAAACCAACTTCTATGGGTGTTTTTGCAGGTTTACAATTTGCCATGTTGAATCTTAACAGTATTTCATTTATATACTTTTCCTGGTCTAATGTAATTACATCCTTTTCTCTGTTTATGTTTAAGCCCACACATTGTTTTGCTTGACCAAGATCCTTCATATTTAGTTTTAAACATAAATTTTTCTTTAATTCTTCAGTTATTACTAATTGAGAGCTGAAAATCATTATATCATCTACCCAAACTGCAATATAAATTCCTTTATTGACATCATAATAAATACAGGGATCAGTCTTTGATCGCTCAATTCCCATTTCTTTCAAGACATTGCTTAACTTAGCATTCCACAATCTGCTTGCCTGTTTAAGCCCATAAATGGACTTAAGTAAGTGACATACTTGGCCTCCTATCTTATACATCTCTGGCTGTATCATGTATATGTCTGTATCTATTTTTCCTTGAAGAAATGCTGATACAGCATCCATTTGTTCAATGTGCAAATTGTTCTGTGCTGCTAGAGCAAACAAATAACGAATAGAGGTGTATCTTACCACTGGAGAATAGACTTCTTGGTAATCAATCCCTTTCTTTTGAGCGTATCCTTTTATGACTAGCCTGGCCTTGTATCGAATTATACTTCCCTGTTGGTCGGTTTTCGTTTTAAATATCCATTTGCTTGGTAAAACCTTCTTATTAGTGGGAAGGTCAACAAGCTGCCAAGTTTCATTTTCCATTAGAGAGTTGTATTCCTCATCCATTGCTTTCTTCCACTCACTAGCATGTGAGGAAGACAGGGCCTCCTCCACAGTTTGTGGATCTGATACACTTGTGTATAGACAAAGCAATCCCATTTCAGCTTTATTGATCCTATTGCGTGGCCTCAATGTCACATTACTTGCCTGTTGGTGTAGTGATAATGATCTCGGAGGCTGATAACTATCATCAAGGTCAGCTGAGTCAGTTTCATATTCACTAGAATTTTCATCCTCGGATCCTTTCAAAATAGGTTCAGTAATTGATCCACTTGACTGAGGAATGATGACAGATTCTTTCAGTTGCTTATTTTGTTCTGAAATAGCATGTTCTTGTAACTTAACTGACTCATCTTCAATTGGTCTGGCTGAAATTGAACACTCGTTAGTTTGATTAATATTTTCAAAGAAAATAACATCCCTGCTCTTTAAGACTTGATGAGTTATGGGATCCAAAATGCGATACCCTTTGGTGGTTTCACAATAGCCGACAAATATCATCTCCTTTGATTTCTTGTCCCATTTTAAACGTTTTTGCTTTGGTATATGAACCATTACCTTGGAACCAAATATCCTTATATGGTTCAGTCTGGGTTCCTTTCCTGTCCACATTTTGTATGGAGTAGTATTTCCCAGTACTTTAGTTGGTGATCTGTTGACAATATAAGCAGCTGTGGCTACAGCTTCAGCCCAACTGGTTTCTTCAAATTTGCATAAAATATCATGCACCTTGCCTTTTCTACCAGCGTGCGATTCATACGTTCTGCAAGGCCATTTTGCTGTGGGGTATATGGGGTGGAAGTCTGATGAATAATGCCACATCTAGCCAAATATGAATCAAAATTGGAGTTGCAATACTCTTTGCCATTATCAGTTCTTATAGCTTTAATTGTATGATTCAATTGATTCTCTACTTTCCTCTTATAGTCCTTGAAAATGTCTAATATATTCTGTTTATCTTTGAGAAAATAAATATGAACCATTCTCGAGTAATCATCGATGAAAGAAATAAAATATTTCATACCTCCATAAGATTTACTTTCCATTGGACCGCACAAGTCAGAGTGTATCATTTCCAGTGGCTTCGTTGCTCTGGTTCCAGCATGCTTGAAAGGTAACCTTGTTTGTTTACCTTTGCAACAGGTGGAACATTTAATATCTTCTTGTGTTTCCAGAGACAACATAACCCCATCAGCACAATCAGGCAATTTCTTAAGAGCTGAAACATTTAAATGTGCCATCCGAAGATGCCATAAATTAATATCATTCGGATTAATTTTATTAGACACCAAATGTGCACTTTCACCACCATTTACATAGGTGTCTAAAACATATAATTTATTCATTAAGGTAGCTGAACACAATAATTTTCCATCTGCATTTAGTATATTACAACCATTCTCATTGAATGACACCATAAATCCATTTTTAGTGATTGTGCTCACTGACAATAAATTAGCTGCTAATCCAGGTACATGGAGAACATTCTTTATATGAATTTTGTTTTGTTCAGAAATTTGAATACTGATGTCCCCAACACATTTCACAGACAAGGGCTCCTTGTTGGCAACAGTTATGGTTTTAATTGATGGTTCTCTTATATTATACATCAAATCTTTGTTGGTAACCATGTGTGCAGAGCACCCGCTGTCAATATACCATTTCTCACTTTGTTTACTTGAAAAAGCTGAAAAAGCAGCAACAAAACTTTCTTGTTTATTATTGTCTTTGGTCACTGTTTTCTTTGCATGTTTACAGAACTTTCCTATGTGTCCATAGCCATTACAATTATAACATCGGGGACCCTTATTTTTTTCAGATGACTTTGGCTTTTGTTGGCTATTCTTATAATATTTTTTTTTATGATTGGAATAGAATGCACTGCTCGAATCTTCATTTTTTACTTCTTGAAGCAATTTAGTTTTTATAAAGTCAGCACTAATTTTTGCACCCGAGTTTTCCAACCCCATGATCATTGGTTTATACTCATCAGATAAACCTGCCAGCATTAATGTGCCGAGCCATTCGTCATTCACCTCGAAATGTATATTTCTCAGTTTGTGAGCAGCACTCATGATCCTGTTAACATAATCTTCTATACCAGCGCTTGATTCCAGTGAGGTATTGATCAATTCCTTCAACAAGCCCACTTTTCTAGTCAGCCCATTGTCGTCAAAGGCCTTATGAAGATTATCCCACACCTCTTTGGCAGTTTTACACTCCTGAACGTGAACATAGTTTTGAGTGTTTATCAATAAAATTAGTTTGGATTTAGCCTTGACGTCCTTCACTGGGTCGACTATTTTTCCAGCAATAGATTCGATGCAGTCCCACAAGTCCTCGTGCTCCAGATATGTTCTTATACAGAATCTCCATGTCGAGAAATTCTCTCGTCCATTCAACTTCTCGATATTGAACATACTTGAGCTCATCTTGACAGATTTTCAACAGACGCTGTGCGGGAGCACGCCGGCTATATAACCTCACTTTTGAGATACTCGGTAATACTTCGGAATTACCCCGGATTTATTATTTGCAACTACGGAACCAACCACGCTCTGCTACCATGAAGGTTTTTAGCAAATAATAAATTGGTAATTTTATATTGAGTATGTTTTTATTTAAATAAACTGTCCATTAACAAAAGCACGTAATGATGTTGCAGTTTTATATCACACCTAGCGCCACACAAGTAAGCGGATAAAAACTTAAACTATAGAGTGCGTTCCATTTCTATCAAAAGGTAATTTAATAAAACACGTATTGCTAAAGATCAAAAATTAAATTATCTTTAAAATGGTGAAAGTTTCAGAAAAATACGCTTGATAGATTTTGCGTGATTCTTAGTTTTATGTCCGCAGTAGACATAACTTTACAAATTAATTTCGCTATGTGATATAAACACAAACTAAAATATTCCTATATTAAGTTATTAAGAAAATGCTGTAATTTAACTTATATTTTTTCCAAATCATTAACACCACTCGTTTAGACGTGATCTTCAGTATAAAATCAATAAAAGTCGGTTATCGTCGCCTTAATTCCTTTGGCGTCTGTACTGTAGGGTTCATGGAGCCCTAGTACCAGAATGGATGGACGTATCCAAACAATTCATATTGAAATGTATGACAGCTTACTCACTTGGCTACGGTCTGGCGACGTCGGGCAAATTTTTATCCCGGTAGTACTTTCCCGTGGGATAATTTCCTACACGAACGCGGGCGTAGCCGCTGGCAAAACCTAGTAATATCTAATCCTAAATTAAAGTATACCTACCTATGTAGTGCCTTGCCCTGAAGCTTTGTTTATACTTTGACGGGCAACCTCAGGGGATTTCAAACCATTTAAACAAAAAAAACAAAAGGCAACGCGCTTTATTTTTGTTTCATCCTAAAACTTAAAAGAAAACAGTAGTCGATAAGTTGAAAAATATCCCAAAAAACATTTGATAAATATTGTTATTATTCTTTATTGTGTCTGTGGGTAGTAGATGTTAGTACCTATGTTTTCGGGGACACATGATTAAATCTGCCTAGACCCATCAATGTTGGGGTCGGCTTCAAGTCGAAGCGAATGCAGCTGAATACCAGTATTTTACATGGAGCGACTGCCTCCACAACCCAGTTGCCTACTGGGTAACAACACGATTACTAAGACTGTTTGTCAGACTTTTGGGCTCCTGACGACCGTCAAAGATCCACGAATGACAGCCGGGACCTACGGCTTAACGTGCTTTCCGAGGCACGAAGGGGGTCTCGATATGAAATGGATCCTTCCATCGACCCATGCCATTTAGCCACAAGCCCCTCGGGGACATGTGATTCTTGGTAACGAAAAGTTCACGTTCCCAAGAAGATGAGGAGCTATCTGCTGTCTGCTAATAACCAGTTCAACAGCTAAGCATGCTGATTCATCATCCTCATCATCATTGGCAGCCCCCTGCTGATTATAGACCTCCTCTCTTTTGGGTCATGCTTCCCTGGTCTGTGATGTTTATTTTGTTTAAAAGAGTGTCCGAGAACTTTCTTGCGCACGTTCTTCTCCATAGGAAGGTTCCTATGGAGAAGAATGGGCAACAGGGGTCGGTCAGTCAGAAAGATGAAGGGTAGTAGGTACTTTCTGTCTGACCGACCCCTTGACAATTCAAAAGTGACTGTAATTGGTTTATCCTATCCTATATTCTAAAATGCGAAAGTGAGTTTGTTTGTTACGCTTTCACGCTAAAATGGCTGAATAGATTTGGATGAAATTTGGCTCATGGGTATACCATGACCTGGAGAAGCACATAGGATACTTTTTATTCCGGTTTTCGCACGGGATCGAGACTTATGCGGGTGAAACTGCGGGGCGCAGTTTGAAATAAATGCCTTGTGTTTGAGTTTATTTATTTATTTATTAATAAAGGTACACCAACAGCTTCTGTATATAAAATATCGAATAAAGTAGTAATAAGTATTAGGCTTATACAGTTGCCAATAACAGGTGAACCAACATTCAAACATAATAGTGATAACTTAAGCTTAAAATAATGGACATAATATAAGTGGTAATAAACTATACAAAGAAATAACAAAAATTGCAATTATGCTTAATTATACAAAATATTATATTAAATTAACAATCATGAGTTCGAAATTAAATTAATGAGATCAAAAAATAAGAAAAAAATAAGAAAAAAATTAAAAAAAACGAATAACACTAATAAATAAAAGTTACAAAGAAGAAGGTTGCAAGATAATTGTATCTACGAGTATTGAGTTTGATGGCATGGTGATTATTTCAGAAAGAAATCTTATGTTCCTTCATTTTGGTCACAATAGAACTCAACCAGGGCCAAGTTCAGCATTGTACGTCCACAGAATAAAATGACGAAAATAATTTCACTTTGAGTAAAATAAATGAAAGTACATAGCTATCCGTCCGTATTTGAACAAATGGCAGAGATTTTCACCATTTCAAGATAAAGTTTTATCTTTTATTCAGAGGGGCGTTATCTGTCTCCTGCTATGCCTCCATTCAGTCACTATGACCCACAGACTGGCGACGAACTTTAAATTTTCCACTTTATTATTTTTATCAAACTCCCGAGTCTTTATTTTAAATATTTTTCCCCAGAGACCGGGCGAGGTTAATTACTTACTTTTTCTGTGTACGTTTGACTTTTATTTGATTTTAGGTCATTTAATTAATGAGTCGGACTTGCATTTTTTATATACAATTGAAAGCTTTTCAGGCTGCGGACTCCCGTTTTTTTTTTTAATTTTCATAACGGGGTTGCTTATCTACCGTAGTGCTGTTCTGATTTTGAATAATTTTATACGTTTTTTGCTATCATAGATTTCAATATTGAAAGCCGTTAATAGTGTTGGGCTAACATTTTCATATTCTTTCGATATTCAGATAGGGGTGAGATTTAGGGGTGTAATACTTCCCCGCGAGGTCGGGGGTTGGGGTAAAAAGTCGGATGTATCAGCTGCCGTCTTTCCTCGCTGTCGTAAAACAATTGCTGGAATTGGGTCACTGTCTGAAGGCAACGGCCTATTGGCGCTGCAGTTATGCATAATTTGTAATCTTTGTGGGTTATGATTGTACCTATGGACCGAGTAAATTGGTATTGATTTGGTGAAGTTTTATGTAAGAGGCGAATTCATATGTACTTTTTGAGTTTATCTTGGACATTTGTGACTTCGGTGAAGGAATTATAGTTAATAATAACTTTCACCGTGGAGGTCGTAAATTATCCCACGGGAACGTATTACCGGGATAAAAAGTATCCTATGTATTAATCTAGGCTATAAACTATCTGTGTGCCAAATTTCATCCAAATCCATTCAGCTATTTTTAACTCTCATCACTTTGCTGCTGGGGGAGCTTGTTGCGCGACTTCTTCATTCCAGCTAACGCACTAGGAAGTGTTGAAGGGCGGGCGTTTTGGGGGACTGTCTTATGTAATTTTGACGTTCAAAAGGTCCTGATTCTCAGCCTAGTTTACATAAATTACATTTTAATTTTGATATTGGTATTGATTTGGAGAAGTTTTATAGAAGAGGTGAATTCATATGTACTATTTGAGTTTATCTTGGACATTAGTGACTGCGGTGAAGGACTTATAGTTAATAATAACTTTCGCTGGAGGTCAGAAATTATCCCACGGGTACGTACTACCGGTATAAAAAGTGTCCTATGTATATCTAGGTTATAAACTATCTGTGTGCCAAATTTCATCGAAATCCATTGAGCCGTTTTTACCTCTCGTGACTTTGCTGCTGGGGAAGTTTGTTGCGCCACTTCTTCTTCCCAGCTAACGCACTAGGAAGTGGTGAAGGGCGGGCGTTTTGGGGGACAAATGTCATTTATTCAAACTAGGCTGAGAATCAGCACCTTTCGAACGTCAAAATTTCATAAGACAGTCCCCAAAAAACGTCCACCCTTCTTGAGCAAACGTGGTGATCAATGCTCGTGCCTTCTTTGTTTGAGAAGAGGACTGTGCGTTGCAGTGAGACAATAATGAGCTGGTATTATTATTATAATACCAGCCCATTATTGTCTCACTCATACATCACAGACCAGAGAGGTGACTTCCTATCATGGGCGTACTCGGGGGGGAGAGGAGAGCAGATGCCCCCCCCCCCTGGATTTTGTATGTCTAAGACCTACTGTTGTCGATAAAAGTTATGTTACAGTCACGTTAAGACTTACTTTAAAATTACAAAATATTATGCTGTTCATTTTAGAAAAACCTCGCTGCGCGGCCGCTCGTGTTGTATCAGGCAAAATACGCGAACGCAGCTAGCAAGCACCCAGTTTATTTATTGAACTACCTATAAAGCGGGATCTCCTGGAGGTGTTGCCTCTCATGTTTCGTTTAGAGTGTAGGGTAAAACATGTGACCCGGGTTAAGAAATTTCTGACTTGCCCCCCCCCCCAGGCCAAAAGCTGGGTACGCCCATGCTTTCTATATTAAACACATTCAAAAAAAGAATACTCAGTTGGATTTTCGCCGCCAAAACTACCTTTCAATCTAGGGCACAAGTCGAAAAAAAATCAAAGCTTTCAATATAGACCAATATCACGCGTATTTTCAGTTATTCAAACCAAATGTCGCGAGTACCAACCCACCATTCAAACATACGGAGTTTCTCATTCAAAACTACTAACTGGGAAATGGGCAAAATGCAGGGAATATATCGTCTCAGCGACTGGATATTGCGACTTTCACACAAACGAACCGAAAATTGAGTCCCTGGCTGAAAAATGTACTGAAGTGACAGTTAAAAATTGGTCTGCGACGCGCCTCTGTATCCAATTTTCGTACTTTCGTCGTCAACAATTTAGAAGAAACCGGCCAATTGCGCGTCGGACCACGCACAATGAAGGGTTCCTTAGTTGCGATGAATTTATCCGCAGAACAAACTTAACATTGTAGTTGACAAACATTTTCTCCCATACATTCCAACTGAACCATACTCTGGATATTTTTCAAAAATTTTGGCTCTAGTTTCGAGAATAGGATCAATTTTCTTAAATATCTTTAAAAGTATTTATTTTAAAATTATGTAAAAAAACATATTTGATATCCACGCAACAAGCCCTTTCATTTGACATGTCACACGGTAAAATTAGCAAAACTTTTATTTTATTTTCTTATTTGCCCCCAAAAGTGACCCCCATATTCAAAATTCATTTATTTACGTTACACGTCCGTATTTGGGTCACAGAAATACATTTGTGTACTTACCAGATTTCAACTTAATCGGTGCGTTCAATTCGGAGCAAATTTGCTGTGACAGACGGACAGACAGATAGACAGACACACGAGTGATCCTATAAGGGTCCTGTTTTTTCCTTTAACCCTAAAAACAGCTTAGATATTCGACTCGCTGTTAAAATCAACACGTAGTCTACTATGGACCCAATTCGTCATTTCTGTCGTGACGTAAAACATTAGGCGTAGTCTTGAATTTTCGTATAACGTAAAGAAACTTAGCTGATAAGTATCTAAAGTAATCTAAGTACTGTGAACCCCATAATTACCTTACGTATAATGGACACGGTATAACTCGACATGTAATAATACGTCAGCAGTTCATACAATATGTAACTTCAATGTTGTCGCCAGTTTGATTAGGTTGGAACTCGCCGACGGAATAAATTATTCAATACAAATCGCTCTGTGCACCTAATTAACTAATTAAGAGCAAAAGCTGGGACATAATGAACGAAACTATGCGTATAAAGCATTTATGTGCGTCCGCCTTTTGAGTTCGTTAGTTAGGAGTTACGTACGCTCGGGGAACGAAAAGGTTACGCAATTTTCAAATTCATTGTTGTATTTGTTGATGTCTGGTTGGTGTAGTGGTAGCAAGCACTACTGTCGCCCGGGTCGGACAATGTGTTATTGGGTTTTTCCGTCTGGAATTTCTCAGTAGCTCGGAGTCTGGATTTGTGCAAGGTTGATGGCAATAGACTGGTCCTTTACTACATGGGACTTAAACATAACGAAATGTGGGTGTACCGTAAGTACCTCTGCCTAACTCTTCGGGGAATTTAGCCGTGATTTTATGTATTTTATGTTATTTCTTTGCCAAATTATGTCACTTTTTCGGAATTATTCTTATGTTGGCTGTAGGCAAGTAATCGAAAAAATACATATATATATATATACATCTCAAACCCAGTGCAAGTGATGCTTAAGAAACGGGATGCAGCTGGATATCAGTATTTTACAAGAAGCGACTGCCTATCAGACCTCCACAACCCCGTTACCGGGTAACACAACACCCCTAGGTAAGACTGATTGTGCATGTGATGCATAACAATTTAATTCCCCGACTGTAGTCACATACTCGGAATTCGCACAAAGTTTAAATAATTTACTGTGAAACTAAAAGGTGTAAAATTACCAGGAAGTAGAATTTATAGTAAGTACTTAAGGTGAAACGGTTCGTTACGGTAAAACCGTTTTCATGAACAACATGAAATTGTTGGTAATGTCGAATTTTCGACAATCTACTTCTTCTTCTTGTCTTGTCTTGTCTTCTTGTTCTCGGAACTGTAATTATCTATAATCTTCATTTATTTTCGTTGCTCATATATTTCTTATAGTATGTATTTATGTATCTATTATTTAGGATATGTATTTATCTGTGTATCAATTCTAGTATATTTATACTTATTATTTGCACCAACGACAGCCCCATTTTATGTCCAGGAAAACCACTGTCCATTCTAAGGTTGCCTGGAAGAGATCGCGGAAAGCGATAAGGTCGCCCATTGTATATATTTTGTAGTGCATAATTTTTATTTTTTGTTATGTATTTTTGTGGTGTACAATAAAGTATATATAAATAAATAAATCTTAGTAGGTATCCAAGTGTATGGTTTCCAACATATTCCAGAAATGAAACCTTATTGAATGCCATATCTTTTGTGAGTAAATCTCTCACGAATACCAGTTATTAACTTATTATATTAATATATGAATGTAAAAAACATATTATATTCACATAAATGGAATAGATTACTTTCAGTTTGTGTGAACGAATGAAATTCAATTATTGAATATAAAAAGCTTCAAAAAAAATTGTATTTAAATGTTAACAATATGTAAATTATCAGCTGTTCTCATACATTTGGATCGAAAAGGTATTGAAGGTTTGTATGGGAGAACTGATTATTTTTTCGAGGTTACGATGTCTGTGTTGGATCATTTAGCTTCCTTCAAAATGGTTGAGCTGAAGGGTGCTGATCCATGCGTGCTGATCATGTTCATGAACGGGCGCCGTCAGTAGGGACTGGTCATCTCTTAGCTGCCATGGCATATTGAAAATTTTGTTTTTATTTTTTTATGACGGACGCTTTTACCAGGCACCTCTTTCTACATTGTTCTCACATGTATTTAAATTACAACATGAATGATGTAACGAATATTTTGTAAATAAAATATATATTTAAAAGAGTGTCCGTGGAGTTTCTTGCCCGTACTTCTCCATAGGTATCTACTACGCTTTGGAATGTCAACTAGCTTCATATTTCTGACTGACCGACTCAGACAATTCAAAAGTGCCTGTAAATGGTTTAATTGAAATAAATGCGAAAATGAGTTTTGAGTTTATATATATATGAGTCCAATGGAGAAAGTTGTTCAGTTTGATGGTCTGAACTTACCACATCCCTAAAATGATAACATATTTCTGATACACCCTGTATATAAACTTCTTTATGGAGTGGTAACGTGACTTCCACCTTAAGTAAGACTGCATTTACGAGAATGTGTTTTAAAAACTTGCCAGAGCGTGGCGTGATGCATTATAATAGTCCCCCCTTCCCCCCTTACCGACCTACTAGACTCCTTACAAAAGTACCCCTTGAAGTTAAGTCCGAAGCGATCCGAGGCTTATAACCGTTTTCACGAACACTAGGCGACGCCTTAATGAATGCCTTAATCTAATCGCATTGTTGGATTTTCAACTTTCGCTGCTAAGCCAAAAGTTGAAAATCGAACAGAGCTAATAATATATAGGGATTTCCTAGTTTAAGTGAAAACAGGCAAAAGTTTCCGATCAAGATCACAATGAGGCTACTTTATCTTTTGAAGTTATATTGAAAATTTCTTCGTCATATTGCTTCATGGAAGCGCTTTAAAGCGCTACTTGGTTGCTAGCAGGAAATATATTATTATAAAGTATTTTCCTAGGCAGGGTTCTTCGTTACTTACATACTAGTTGGAGTTTAGCTCAGCTTGACTCGATCTTGTTCAAGTATTAAATCTGCATAAATCCCTTGTTTTCGATATCGGAACATGGTGCAGTAAATTGTAGAAACAATAGGTTTATTCATTTGTTTTCGGCTTAGCACAGGGCTTATCGACTTTGTGTACGTAGATAAGTTCATATATAGATTCAATATTTTTGTTGGCAAAATCATTACCATCATCATAGACAATTTGTTCCACCTACTACTAAGTACTGCTGATCAATCCTGTAAACTTAGGTGAATTGAGCTGTGATTCCAGTAATAGAAACAAATGTACACCCAGTAGAAATTGACACTATTGACAACTCACTTCACCAAAATTTTCTCCGTGAGATTTTTATAGATTAAGGCGACGATAACTGACTTTTAATGAGTTTATATTGAAGATCACGTCTAAACGAGTAGTGTTAAGGATTTGGAAAAAATATGTGTTAAATTAGAGCATTTTTCTAATAACTTTATCTGTGATTATTTTAGATTATGTTAATATTACATAGTGTAATTAATTTGTGAAGTTACGTCTAACGCGGATAAAACACTGAGAACCACGCAAAAACTATCAAGCGTATTTTTCTGAAACCTTCACCATTTTAAAGATAATTTAATAATTTATGTGTTTTATTAAAATACCTTTTGATTTATGTGTAATAAATAAATAATGCGTCTCATTTGGGGCAGCGCTCCTTGATGGGCGAGTCCTATTACTGGCTGGACGTACGACGCGTTGCGTGAGCTCAGCACAGAACGCAAGCTAACCACTCAAGGCCACTGGCATACATCGGCGTCTTAAATGGTCTGCCAACACTTTGTCCTACCGTCTCTCGGCAACCATTCAGTTAGGGTTATGCTCCACCTGCTGAAATGTACCTACTGTCAACTCGGTCAATATTATTATTTTATTATACATTTATTCAAAAGACAACTTTTTGGTCCACCTCCACAGTACCAAGGTGTTAGTACCTAGTACTTAATACTATGTTAGTCCTAAACAGACTTAGAGAGTTCGATTTTTTTACTGCAGTGTAAACACTAATAAGTATTTACTCTCAATTTACCTCCCACATACACACGTTATATTTGAGCTGCCTCGTTGGTCTAGTAAGGGGTCGCAAGCACTACTGCTGAGCATGAGGGGGTACGATTCTGGGTCTGATTAACGGTTATTCCATCTGAAAATTTTCAGTAGGCCGGAGTCTGGATTTGTGCTCGGTTGATGGCAATAAGCTCGCCCCCTATTACATGGGACTTAAAGAAAACTATCGTAATGTGTGTGTACTACTTAAAGTACACCTCTGTCTATCTCTTCAGGTATTACAGGCGTGATGTTTTGTTGATGTGAGTAATGACATTTACACGTTCAAAGAATGAGCTACTGCCATTCTGAATATAATGAGACCCGCAACGTATTACATGCATGACGATACAATGTAATATTGTGATCTACTTCCATAAACATATATCTTTATGATGACATTACGGCTTATAAGGTAAAACACATTGTTTTATATTTGCCAGAAAATAGACTTTATAATAACTGCGACAAGAGTTATAGTAGTTGTATACTTCATGTTATTGTATTTGTCTTTAACAAATGTAATTGGCCTCGGCCGTTTTATGTCACATAAATAAAAATAATAAATTGTATTCAAGATGTAGTAGTACCATAAGTTGTATAAGTTACAAACTATGCCTTCGAGCCTATGCGAAGGCATAGTTTTGGAAAATATCGGAAAACATCGGAAAACATCGGAAAACATCGGTAGATCGGAATATATCACAGAGCACAAAATCGTCGCGGCCGCACCGGCAGCCTCCAGAGACGGCAGTAGGTTATATACAGGTTTTCCTGTAACTACAACGGTTATGGTGCCTACCCGTACTGCCCGTCTCAAAAATCTACCCTAGCTTATAAAATTCATGCTGCCGTAAATGCGTCGAGCTCCCAACTTCTGCCACGCACTGCCTTCAAAGCCGTCAGTTTCTGTACGACATTTGTGTAGGAGTACGAGTAAACGGTAACACGCTTGATTTTTAAGGAAAGTGATGACAGTAGCGCCTCTAGCAGCGGCCGCAGAGGCGTCTCCTCGGTTTGTGCAAAATATCAAGGCGCGGCGTCTGCTACGCTGCGTAAGTATTGTGTAAGCGAGCGAAGCGTAGACGCTACGCAAACGCGACGCCAACGTAGTTTAGATGCAATCCTATCTACACGATGCCTACGCAGCGTAGCAGACGCTGCGTAGCGGTCTACGTGGCCTCTATGCGATGTCTATTAGGTACACTAAATGAAACCACAGTGTAAAAAATAAAAACCCTATTTTCTCTAGCCGCATTACATTTATGCCCGTTTTCACTAACACTAGGATTTTCAACGCTTGCTTTACCGCCGAAAGTTGAAAATCCAACAGCGCGCTTTCATTGGCAATAATCTTATTTAATAATAATAACAGAGTGTATTACCTAAGCTCAATTCTAAGAATTTCCTTTTGCAGAATACAATTATTGCTTTCTAGGTTGGAATCCAAACATATCAGTCGTACTCGCGATCAAATCAATAAGGCAATAATTAACAGAATACTAAGTACAAATAAATTATTAACACAGGACGGCATTATCGATATCTGCTCAAACATCACTTCGAAATTGGAACGTTGTCCAGCAGTGCTATTCTGTAACTATCTCACCGTGAAAACTTAGGTGAAGTGAGCGTGGAGTGAGCTGTCAATAGTGTCAATCTCTAGCATTAGGTGGAATGACAGCTCACTCCACGCTCACTTCACCTAAGTTTTCACGGTGAGATGGTTACAGAATAGCACTGCTGGTGTGAATCCGCGATGGTTTTTTTTTAAACAAATGAGTTCGCTTTCGGTTTCAAATTGCGTTCGGTCACTAAAGTGAACTTTACAGAATAAGACTATTGCGGGGAAATAGGGATGTTGAAAAAAAAAATTGTCCCTCTGGTAGATTATAAAAAAATATTGGTCACATTTTTCTTTTTTTACGTAGTCATAAGATTACAGCAATACATTGAGTAGGCAATGCGTTAAAATGTGGCATGACGTCACTGGCCGGTATATTTTATACTGACTTATGACGTAGCGTACGAGCCCCAACCCTAAACTTTAATACGTTATTTCTAAACCATTTTTTATTCATATGATTAAGCAAAAAATACGGGTTTTTTTTTTTTTTTATTATCTGACTGACGGACTAAACAGTTTTTTTTTTCCCAGTCTAGGTACCCTAATGGCGATGCCATTCATTTATCTATAACTCCGTATGTATGTAGCTCGTTTTGTTTTATACCAAAAAAAATCTGCTTTACTTTATGATTTTTCACTTAGTAGGTAATAATAAGAAAATGCTGTATTTGCTTTTAATTTTTTGTTACATTTATAACTCTATTTTCTGTTGCTTATTCCTGTAATTTCTGTGTATACACACGTTGGTAAATCTAAAAAATAAAATTTTGACATCTCGACAAAATTCATTGGGTTATTTACATTGTTGTGCAGACGATTTTTTTTAACTTTCGAAGCAATGGATAGGAATTTCCTTAAAAATTCTTCGGATTATGACTGAAAGTGAAAAAGTACACAAAAGTACGAAAGTAAGTAAGTACTGAAAGTGTACACAATAAGGGCTGACCTACTTGGTCTAATGAACGATGTTACAATTAATAGTTTGTCACGAGACACTGCGGTCGTGGTTTGTGGTCAACTAAGTAGTGTCTAGTTCTGCGTGCAGTTTGATTGCCATATCATTTACGATCAAATGCGTATTTTATTACATTTGACAGCTTAATTTAGATTTGAAACCTCAGTGATAAACTTCAGTTAACATTGCAGCGCACACACCACATACATGCATTACACAAATGATATGAAACAAGTGTGCTGTGTAATTATTAATTCACACGCCTCTCATACGACGTTTTTCAACACACTTGCGAGGAAAAAACAGACTTGTTGTAAGAACATAGACTACATTAACGTAACTTTATAGATGATACAATTAGATTTATTAAGTTCAACTGACCTTTGTTGCCCAGGTACTGACTATCCGGAGCTTCTTTTAATAACTCCTTTTTATAAGCTCATACTAATGTATTACATGCTGCCATGATAGTACTTACAAATTCCATACTGCCATGTTATTTTTCCGATCAGTAAATAGTTATCTGTGGCGCACATTAACGCACTAGTGCGGTAATTGCATAAAGTAAAAAACACGCGTGTTTAATACACTGCATGACCCTAAAAGCTGTTCAATAAAAGCCACTTTACGAGCAAGAGTGTTGAAAAATATTTTATGACATTTATTTTGACATTCTAAACTAGAGAATGTTTATTCACGGTTCTAAATTAATTGTGAATGCTCAAAATAAAGCTCAATTATTTTCCAAATTAATTCTTGTGGGTTAACAGATATATACTATGTGCTGTATACTACAATACTTTATGATTACGTTATACGTTGGCGTTGTTATACGTCGGCTTAAAATTTTGCACCACATCTCTTTTAATTAAAATTTAAATTTGCAAAATGCATATGCATGAAGTCTGTTTTACAAAATAACACGTCATAATATACACTAATAGAGAGAAAAGTATTTTTTTTGTAATTTATATAGGTACTCTACAACGACAGGAGCGATTTAAAAAAATATTTCGTCAGTGGTTGTTATCACTAAGTAACATAGGCTATAATTTATAAAGATATTTCGCAGGCAAAGTCGCTGGCAGAAGCTAGTACCTACCTATACTATATTACAATATTAGGATGGAAGTATGGATAGTATGTGTACGGACAAACTGCTCGTACATTTTTGGTCCTTCGAGCCGGATGCTCGTACAATATGGATTGGACTACAAATTTTTTTTTTAACTTCAATTACTTACAATATCATTATTAAAATAATTACTTGTCATTCCCGCACTGCCGTTAACGAATGTCTTATAAATATAGATACAGTTGGGAAAATTAATTGCTAACCTGAATTAAACCCTACGTCAATTTACCGTGTTATGGCCATCGCAAATGATGAACTGTAAAAAAATTACAGTTGTGATTTGAATTTAAGAACTATTTAAGTTGTTAGTCAATATTTTTACATTCTTGTAAGGTACCTAGTACCTACCTACAAATCAAAATAACTCTGTACTTAACTCAAACAAATTACTACCTCGTTGGTATAGTGGTCCCATTGCTACTACTGACCATGAGGTCCTGGATTCGATTCCCGGGTCGGGCAAAGAGTTATTGGGTTTTCCATCTGGAATATCTCAGTAGCAGCGCGGAGTCTGGATTTGTGCCCGGTTGATGGCAATAAGCTCGCCTCCTATTACATGGGACTTCAACATAACTGGTGAAATGTGGGTGTACTATACAGGGTGTCAGGGACATCGACGCGAAGCCGGTTACCATGGATTCAGTACATGATTCCGAACGCTCCTGCGTTGAAATTTTTCGTCGGTTATTAAAAAAAAAACAGCTTCTCCATACATTTTGACCGCGTAGGTATTGCACTTTTCTATAAAACAGCAGATTATTTTTTTATCACCGACGAAAAATTTCAATTCAGGGGCGTTCAGAATCATGTACTGAATCCATGGTAGCCGGCTTTGCGTCGATGTCCCTGCCACCCTATATGTATAGGTACACCTCTGCTGCTTAACCCTTTGGGCAATAGAGGCGTGATGTTATGTTTATCTCAAACAATCCTAAATCTAGACATACATTTATATTTGCACCGCCTGCCTTTCAACTCCTACAAGACGTGAACGGCGATCAAAAATGTATTAAGGAATCGACACGTTTATAGCAAAGTGTAATCCTTAGAGATGAAGCGAGCTTACAGCACACCTGGTCTGTTTCTACTTGAAAAATGGTACAGAGTAAAAAGATAAATCTTACACTTAGCAAAATTTGAAAGCGATTTTCTCCTACAGAAGATTGAAATTATGAGTAACTAGCTGCGCCCAGCGGTTTCACCCGCATAAGTCACGATTCCGTGGGAATATCGGGATAAAAAGTATCCTATGTCCTAACCCAGGTCATGGTCTACCCATCTGCCAAATTTCATCCACATTCGTTCAGCCGTTTTAGCGTGAAAGCGTAACAAACAAACATACATACAAAAAATCTCATCTTTTCTCTTGATAATATTAGTTTAGATTAGCTTTTGAACGTGGTTTCGTCCGCGTGGCGGTCGGAAATAATCCCACGAGAACCTACTACCGGGATAAAAAGTATTCTATTTCCTAACCCAGGTTATGAATTATCCGTGTCCCGAATGTCATCCAAATCCGTTCAGACGTTAACTCCCGAAAAGGTAACAGACAGACGGAATTACTTTTGCTGTTCGGATTTATATATCAATATTAGTATTGATATATCGCATGCTTAATGGAATACTGACTTAACTCAATAAAGGCGATTTTTGGGAAATCGCAAAAGAAGATCTTGCTATGAGGACTTATCCTACTAACTAAACGCCTATTAGACGTTCAAATACAAGCATTAATGATTAATTTTAATCAGTTTTATTTTTATGCGCCAACAAGTTTGATGAGTGGATTGTATATAAAGTACCTATCTACGAATATATGTATCAATTTTGTCTACGAATATTAGCGTTGTAATCAAGGCTTCGTGGTGTTTTTGAGTTAAAACCAAGACCTTAAAAAGTTGACCTTTAAACCGGGAGCCCTCCTACTGGGTTCACTCAAGTCGCATATGAGATGCCGGGAGCCCTCACGGAGGGCTCATTTTAATTTTTTTTCTTAGCGAATTTGGTATTATAAACTGTGAAATTAAAATCAATTGTATATTATAACAAGATTTCAAATCTAATGCCGGTGACACTCCTCGAGGGTTAACTTTAGCGCAAACGTAATGCCGGTGACCCTCTTGGAGTCAAATTGCAATATGTATGGCGGCATGGCGTATGAGCTCTATGAAAAATGGGTGGAGTAGAAAGTGTTGACAAAGCTCCGAATTTTTCTAGTTTTCAATCAAGTACAACGTGTTCATATCCCATAAGTCTAGGGTATTAATGAGACCTTTTCAAAGAAACAACTGGCATACGATTTTTTTTTTTTTTCGTTTTAATTAGGTATTCATACAAAATAATTCGAAAAAGTCACGATAAAAAAAATAACCACGTTGCATTTTCTTGGCTTTAAAATATGAATGATTGGATGAAAATGATTTAGACGTACTGATTCAAACTTAGATAAACACATCTAGAATCTGTAATATTATTTTCGAAACTATGTTTTACTGGAACACGTGTTCTTGGACTTTTGGTATTATTTTTACTTATACCATATAACCTTAGAGTAATGGGACATCAAAAGTACCACGTTGAATATATAAACTCATCCCTTCCTCCCAAGGGGGAGCTCCCATTTGTTAGTCGCCTTTAAAAGTAGGTAGATAACTCAAATGAATCCTATCTTGCGCTTGTAGCGACATAATTAAGTTTAAAACTTCACTTTTCGCCAACACCTGGCCGAAATTCAAAACCGCGTAACGTAATTGTCTCTCTCGAAGCAAAACAGCCTGACAATCAATCGCACGGTTGTTACACGACCAGTCGTTACCACAGCCCTATAACATGCAGTGCACCAACCTACCACAGCCTGTACACAGAGCCGCTAGTCAATGCACCCAACCGCAGGCTCGCAGAATAATCACGTCAATAATATAGTGCTCTATAATATTGAATCTGCGGCTTCCGATGCATTGAATGCTGAATTTATCACAATACTTCATAATGACAACGGCCAGCGGATATTTAAATATTTTAACGACATTTTCTGGAATATCTTACTGTAGGGAAAACGCTAAGTAATATTGATCACCACTGCTGCTTGCCATCCATTAAAATCCAGGTTTTCTGACACTATTTTCTTTCACGGAGCTAAACAATCTCGTAAAGTAAGGCAAGCGAATACCTTACACGTATTTACCATTCATATAAATCCTTAAGCTCCTTACTCACGTATATGTAGGTCATAGGTGGGGTATATTCAGCTCTGCCTAATACCGTTGTCGCCTACCGCGCGTTACAGCGAAACACGAAACTGCAATCAATCGCACGCTGTAACACAACCGGTTGCTGCCACAGCCTGTCGAGATACAGCTGGTAAACTGAAGAGGCATGAGTAGATATCTGACAGAGACTAAGTTTCATACATTCGTGCAGTGATAGGTAAAGTCGCGATATGAAAAGGTAAAGCCAAAGGTAAAAACTTACTATTTTTTGACTTGCTCACTAAAACAAAAAAAAGAGGTTGTGTTCAGGATAGAACTGAAAACTTACAACTCGAGCCGAGTATAGGCAATGCGGCGTCGTGGATACGCTGTTCAGCGTCACCGACTGACTGGAGCCGAGTATACCTACCTACCCGATTTAGCGTCACCGATCCGGGCGTGACGGTTCAGTTTCGTTCGCTTTTCAGAAAGAGCATAAAGAAGTTTTCTCTTCAATAATCGCGGCAAAAAAGTCACATGTCCCCCCCGCCATGCAAATATGAAAATGCTTCTATGAACATCATTTATTTAATATTTTCAGCGCACCTTACGTCTTGTCTAGCGTCAACTTACATGTACGCGCCACGAGTGTACATATCGGCTCAGCGGGTGGATAATTAAATTAAATATACTCATGTGACGACCTATCGCAGAGTGATTGAGTGTAGTCTCTGTTCCGTGTCTTACTCTGTGCTCCAAACCGTAACCACAGAACTATGTGCGCTTTCGCGAACTAATCGCGTTAATGTAACAATTAGCAATACCACTAAAACTCATTTTAATTAGGGATGACTAAATTCGTTTATAAAGCAACAGCTGTATGTTGAAATTCACCAGCCAATTCATTTTCGATGTTACAGTTGTGTAAATCGGTAAATGAAAACATGAAAACACTGTAAAGAAATTACTTTATTGTTTCAAATTGTAAACATGTTAAGCTGTAAACAATGTTTCGGATACACAGTAAATAAAACATTACGTAAATCTTTACTGGAACAATGCTGGGTGATTTTGGCTTCCACATCATGTCCGCAACAAATGATCGTGTGACAAAAATATGATTAGGCTATTCTTTCGCAAACACGTTGGTTTTTCCTGAAACGATTTCTAAAACAAACAAATGTTTTAGAGGTATGTAAATATGTACAACATAACTTAAAGGTTTTTTGTGGCATGATATTCACGTAGGGGTCACCAATTTAGAGACCTGAGGAACAGGGTGTAAAGTTCACTCATCCTAGAAAAGGGAGGATCCTCCGACCAGACAGGTGTCGTGTCTGGCGGGCAACTGCCCAACGATTGTTGTCTGGGAAGTTATATATATGCTGTTCATGCGATAAACTCTAATTGCACGATGCAAGATTTGTGTGACGTCAGGATGTTTGTGTGACGTCAGGTCTTTGATGCGTAGTTCGCATGTGGCGATGTAGATGCCGCCACAGTTTCATTGATGTACAGTCACGAACATAAATACCTTACACTTACGCAACTTTGAGAACAGCCATGCTATTCTGTAAACATCTCACCGTGAAAACTTGGGTGAAGTGAGCTGTCAATAGTGTCAATCACTGTGGAATGACAGCTTACTCCACGCTCACTTCACCTAAGTTTTCACGGTGAGATGGTTACAGAATAGCACTGCTGACCTATTTCATTACAGTGGTTGACGATGTTTTGTAACATCATAGTCTGTTATCATTGTCTTTTCTGTCAATACTTTCGGAGAAAATTGCTTTAGAATCTTTCGTGGTTGTAAGGTATTTATGCTTGTGACTGTATCTGTACATATAAAGAAGAAGAAAGAAAGAAAGAAAATACATTTATTTAGCACTGACTATAAAGCGCACAGTATGTAAAGCAATACAAAATAAAATCAAATAAGAAGTGTAAAGTGCGATTTAAGAAATTAGCAAAGGATTGTGCCTCTTGGCTGCGCCAAAAAGTCCCAGTTCAGCAAAAATGCCAGACTAGTATAAGTGCCAGACGATGGCTTTCAACTGGACCTGAAAGTGTGATGTGACGGATGTAAATCAGTACCCTAATTGCGTAATACACGATCAATCAGAATCTGAATCGTTTTGAAACAGATTGCTAATCCACTGCTACATAAGTTCAAAAAAAAAATCTGCGTAACAACGTAAATAACGCAATGAATGTTGTTGAACTGTCAAAATGAAACAGATTTGTCGTAATCGTGTACGAAAATGTGTTGTGTAATTAGATAGCAGTTTTATAACGTAACGTGTGTATGCATATTTAAATAAATAAAGTTTGTGTCGTATTGTACCTACTTAATCGAACTATAAAAACCAGTAATAGCAATCGCTTGTTTTCGCTCCACTTACGAGTCATTAAACGTTCTTGACCCTGTCCATCTTCGCCCGAGTTCGTTTAAACTCAAATATCGTGTTTAACATTTTTTCCGATTACACTTCTAAGTTGTGTCGTGCTATAAACAAATAATAAACAAGAAACATTAGTATCGATCGAAAGGTTAAACTACACTCGCCATGGTCGGTTCGTGGATGGGTACGCATCCATTATATTGATCCCGGTTCTTCGTGGATCTTTGACAGTCGTTACGGGTAGTCAAAAGTCCAAAAATCTGACAACCAGTCTTACCAAGGCGTATCGTGTTACCCAGTAACTGGGTTGTGGTCGTTGTGGAGGTCAGATAGGCAGTCGCTTCAATTAAAATACTGATATTGAAGCCGACTCCAATATAGTTGGGAAAAGGCTACGCAGATTGATATTAAATTGAAGTGTCAAACCAGCACTGACACTCGACAACTCGTAAGGTCTTTATTACTGAGAAAATATTAAGAATAATTCACTTTTTTCAACTCCAAGATTCGCGAAATTTCATTAGCGTCCTTTTTTGTGGAAACTGGAGAATACATTCCTACTTGCCGAGTTAATACCGAAGTAAAGTTTGTCATTTAATAATCGCTTTCAGGAATAAGTTGGAACTTTTGTTGACGTTATTTTCCAGGATTTGTGTGCCAGGTACTTAGTTATTATTATACTTGTCAGTAACTTTCAGTGATTATGCAATTTATTTCAAATTCAAATCATTTATTTCAAACAGGCCCCTTTTTGAAATAAATGATTTGACTTTAAGGCACCTTTGTACGGCATAATTTACAAAAAAAATGGAATTGATTCTAGTCGCCCCTTCCAAAAAGCAGTTTTCGTATAGAGAAGAATGGGCAAGAAACTCCACCGTTGCTGTTTTAAAATGTTTTACTTGATATTTTGTATAGGTAGGTACATTAGTTATATAATTATATGCGAAGACGATGCACCTAGAATAAAATGACTATACCACAATAGGTGCTTACTGAAAAATACAAAGGAACGTTTTTGTGTGATTTGTCAATATATCAATCTGCCTAGCCAACTGTATTGGGATCGGCTTCCAGTCTAACCGGATGCAGCTGAATACCAGTATTTTACATGGAGCGACTGCCTATCTCACCTCCACAACCCAGTAACTGGGTAATACAATACCCCTTGGTAAGACTGGTTGTCAGACTTTCGGGCTTCTGACGACCCGTAACGACTATCAAAGATCTACGAATGACAACCGGGACCAACGGCTTAACGTGCTTTCCGAGGCGCGGAGGAGTCTCGGTATGTAAAGATGGTCACCCATCCACAGACCAACCCCGGAAAGCGTTGCTTAACCTGATGGATCGACCCGTTCGGCTGTTATTACTTAGCCACGAGCTCCTCTAATTTGTCAATATGTAACGATCAAAATTATACTGATACAGGGTTAGGCAGAGGTGTACATCCACATTTCGCGGGTCATGTTTAAGTCCCATGTAATAGGGGGTGAGCCTATTGTAAAGGTCACTCATCGACCATAGAAAAGGAAGGATCCTCCAACCAGACGGGTGTCGTGTCTGGTGGGCAACTGCCCAGAGGTTGAAGTCGGGAGCTTTTATATATGTCCATCGCGCATTAAACTCTAATTGCGTGATGCAGGATTTGTGTGACGTCAGGATTTTGTGTGACGTCAGGATGATGTGTGAGGTCAGGTTTTTGATACGTAGTTCGCATGTGGCTATTGTAGATGCCACAGTATTACTAAATTAAGTGGGTGATTTAACAATATTGACAAATTTTATAAGAAGCAAATCCTAATCCAAACTAATATTATAAATTATGTTTGTTTGTTACGCTTTCACGGTAAAACGGCTGAACGGATTTGAATGAAATTTGGCACAGGGTTAGACCTTGACCTGGAGAAAGATTTAGGCTGTGTTGGGTACATGTACGGGTAATATCCATACAGTTTTAAGTAGAGGTAACGGACAAAAGACTTCTGAACCTTTTCGATGGCCAGTGTATACACTTTTTCATGGGGGCTCCAGATTGCACAGTTAGCTCTAGCAAACTGCGGATGAAGGAGTTGTACAGCATGGCCAGTGTTTGACGATTAGTAAAATTTTTGGCCTGATTCAAGACAAAACCTAAGTTTTTGCGGGACTTGTTGCAGGTCTGTAGTATGTGCTGGTTACGTTTCAGGGGCTCATTATTCATAGTGTAGATGTTGTGTATGGGTTGTGTGGCCGTTGAGTAGGTCATGACCGCGGATTTACTAATGTTTAGGTTGAGGTTGTTTATAGTGCTCCAAGTGTGAATGTTGTCGATGTCGAGTTGAAGTGTGGCCGTATCACTAGAGTTAGATATTGGAAGAGCAACTTCGACATCAAAGGTACATAATGACTGTGGAGTGTTTTACATGTGGGAAGATCGTTAACTACTAGGTATAGGAAAAGAAGGGGCCCGAGGTTAGTGCCCTGCCCTATGCCAGAAGTGACCGAGTAGCGCTCTGAATTAGTATATTTGTATGTTACAAATTGCTTGCGGTCGCGCAGATAGTTTGCGAAGAATTTAAGCGATGTCACAGAGAAACATGCCAATGCCAGTTTACATAGAAGTGTGTCGTTATCAACCCGGTCAAAGGCCTTCTGAAAATCAAAATAGGCTACATCGATCTGCTTTTTGTCGTTAACATTTTTGGCTAAGAGATAGATTAGACGTGGTTGAGCGATTGGGAAGGAATCCGTGTTGCTCTTCCGCGAACCACCGTTGCTGTATATTAAATATTTTTTTATATAATACCGATTCGAATAGGTACTTTGCCGAATATGGATAAAAATATTTATTTATTTAATACCGTCCGCCTCTGTACATTTCTTTGCTTGAAGCAAAGAAATGTACAGAGGCGGACTTAATGCCATAGGCATTTTCTACCAGTCAACCTTTGGGTGATGGAGAGACAAACAGTGGTAGGTGCAATTACGATAAATTGAGGAATAACGAAAATTAAAAATAAAGTAGGTAATATATAAAGATACACATATACCTATTACAAACTATAAACATAATATATATGTCTGATTATATATAAATATAAGCACAAAAAAATATACATAAATAAGTACACGAATATACTAAAACAAATAAGACGAACAATGGGAAAACATTAACGTTGCTATGATACTGCCAGCGTCTTACGAATGTGCCCGCGAACTTTAACTTTAAAGGATAATCGGTTGGTTGCCATCCTGATTTCAAATATAAAAAAATATATAGAAAAAAATAAAAATAAATATATTTTTCAAATATTATAGTTAGGATTAGATTGCTGTTAGTCAATCTATCCTAACTAATCCTAACTATAATATTTTTACAGAATGATGTATTCAATTTATAAAATTTACTGCTAAATGTACATGCAATAAATATAATTCTTTACGTACGTTAATTATTTATTTATTCTCTCTAAAGAACTAAAATATTCATTTAAATAGGTACAATAAAATGTCCGTCACTCCGTGTAGTGGTCTAAACGTAGTCAGCTATAAATAGGGCTGTCTCTCCAGATAGCAGGCCAGACGGCTAAAGTGGTAAGTGTTGGTGTACCTGTCACGTAGCCGTTTTGTATACGCGCTAAATTGTAACCCGGTAGGCTCAGGTTGTATGCCTCTAGTAATTGTGCGACAACCCTGCAAACTCGCCTCGTTATTATTTTTAAATGCTGAACTTTAATTCTGAATGAGGTAACAGCTGAATGGATTTCGGTAAGAGTTCGTAGCTCTACAGAATTAAGATATAATGAAGTAAGTGTTGAAAAGTTTATTTATTTATTGACATAATGAAGTATCAGTGACGGATTTTTTTTTTCTTTTTTCTATTTGTATCCTTGGTCATTTGTTAACACCATAACAACCACATTTTTTTTTTTTCTTATTGTGATAATCAACATATTTTTTAAACGTCAAATATAACAAAAGAAAGCCATCAAACCGCTCATTCTTTACCACCTAGTGTTTGATGAGCTGGATATAAGAAATGGTGGTAGTAACTGCCTCGTTGCTCTCGTGGTCGCAACCGCAACTGTTGAGCGTGGGGTCCTGGGTTCGATTCCCGGGTCGGGCAAACTGTTATTGGGTTTTTCCACAGGAATTTCTTGGTACCTATCAGCCCGGAGTTTGGAAGATGGCGGTGTGATACCCCCTTGCCTCGGAAAGCACGTTAAGCCGTTGGCCCTGCGCCTGATCTCTGGTCGGTTGTGTCGGACTTCCGCCCCATCGGTCTATGAGAGTGAGGGAAGAGAGAGAGCACCTGTGTCTGCGCACACACTTGTATACTATAATATCTCCCGCGCCGCAGTCTGGTCTCCGCTAAGATTGGTTGCCATGGCCGAAATTTAGTCTGGCGGGCTATTATAAGAAGTGATCATATTGCTTATAATTTCATGAAATCCACAACCGTTCTCGAAACAATAAACTCATTTTATTAACAAAACCTTGGAAGGTATCGTCTTATTGGGCAATTTGTGATTCAAAACGACATTGAAAACTTTTGACAGCCCTGAAATGTAAGAGCCTTTAAACGAAAGCGTGAAATCGATTTGTTTTTAATTCGAACTCGATGTTCTACGGAATATTAAGCAATATGATTAAGTTGTTTATGACTTTATAATGCAGAAGACTTGAACTTTCAACTACTTACTTTGAACTTACTGTTTTTTAATGTGTAATATCTTTCATGCAAGCCGAGTTCTTTTTGTGCCTAGTTTCAATTTTATTAACACAAGGAATAAGATTTTTCATACAAACGAAATCCCCTCTTTTCGCCCCCTTAAAGGTGGAATTTTCAAAAACCCCTTCTTAATGCTCCTCTACTTTACAAAACGAAGCTGTGTGCAAAATTTCACGTTCCTATTCCTACTGGGACTAGGAACGTGAAATTTCGCACACAGCTCTGCTCTCTGCGTCTCGGCTTTGCGTTGATATGTCAGTCAGACAGATTCTCCTTTTATACAGGTTGGCAGCGACATCGACGAGAAAACTGATACCATGGATTCAGTACATGAGTCTGAACCCCCCTGCGTTGAAATATTTCGTCGGTAATTTTTTTTTAAATGAGAGAAAGAAAGAAAGAAAAAGTATTTATTGAGACTCGCACAGGAAATCCCACATTAAACTAAAAACACACTAAACATAAATAAAAAACAAAGTAACATTAAAATTTAAAGAATGAAGTCCCGTACGAGGCCAAAAGGCTCCTATCTCAGCATGATGCCGCGACATGAAAAAAAAAAATTAAAATGTCGCAGCGCTGGTATTCTGATAGGGCCCGCAGTGATGTCACGGATAGATTATACAGAATTAAATAAAAATATAATAAAAAATAAAAATAAATAGGTGTGTGAAATACAGTGAAATGTAAAAATATATGTAATCCGCGTGTCTGCATCCGACGTAACATCAGTTACTTGTCTATACCTAAATCTGCTGTTCCATACATTTTGACCGCGTAGGTATTGCACTTTTCTATGTTATATAGATATACGTCAGCCAAGATGTTAGATGTCATCATATGCGACTATTGTAAGGCTCGATCGTTTTCTAATATGTTTCATCAGTCTAGCTAATCATACAGGACATAATATAGTGACCTTATTGATGATGTTCTTCAGAAAGGTGAGGAGCGTAGTACTCGCAACAGGCGTGCGTGTATGACCTGAGGGTCTAGTGTGAGTTTCGTTTAACCATCTCGATTTTACGCATCGACCGCGTTCGGCGCTCCGATTGGCCCACCACCAGTGAAGGCCAGTGAAGGGCCAATCAGAGCGCCGAACGCGGTCGATGCGTAAAATAGAGATGGTTAAACGAAACTCACACTAGACCCTCAGATGTATGAACGTAAACGACGCAAAAGGAGTTTGTAAGGATCGTAGCAGGTATGGGAAGAAGCATCTATGGGAAGAAGGCGCGAGTTTAGAAAGAAAGAAAGAAAAATAAGTCTATTTATCACAGAAACACGTGCATAAAAAAAGATCATTAACTCGAGTAGAACAATAAAATAAAACACAATAGATTTAAATATAATCACGAGCACAGAACAGAAATAGTCGGCAGCTGCTGGCACGTCATGACTGTGACAAGAAGGTCTCCACTCAGCATGATGCTGTGCTATGGGGACCCACAGCGCTGATTTTCAGTGGTCGCCCGAAAAAGACGTACGGAAACCAAGTGAGGTTTAATGAATTAAACATAAATATAGGTAACAAAATAAAATAAATAGTACTTAGAATATAATGCTACTATATACCGTGCGTGCATAAAAAATGTACCAACCTAAAACATAATTATTATTATACCGACAAGAATGTTTATGTATATGAACATACTTTGGTTAGTGAGTAGTGAAAAGACATTCCTGTGGACCCAACACGAACGCGTGCAGTAAACGTAACGGAAATTCGAAGGATTTTCCGTTTCACTCATAGTATTTTTATTTCGACTGTATTCGTGTCGTATTTCAGGCAATTTGCACAAGACCTTTAATGAATTATACATATAAACCTCCCTCATAACTCACTACGTCCGTAGATGAAAAGTTTTTGAAAATTCATTCGGTAGTTTTTGAGTTTATCGCGTTCAGACGCGTACTTTGTTTTATCTATAGTGATTTTGATCGCATAATACGTTGTTCTACGACTAAGCAGGTATTGCCTTTTGTCATTATGGAGACAAAACTAGCATTTTAATCACCACGCCACCAGCACGCGTAGCATGACCACTGTAGAAACGGGTTTTTTCGACGGAAGAATAGACGAAATGACAAACAATCACAATCTGTCATTTTGTCTATTCTGCCGTCGACAAAACCCGTTTCTATGGCTGTCATGCTACGCGTGTCACCCATCTTAAATTAATCGACTCAACCCCTATGATATACCAACCTATATTTCTTAATACCCCGCGTATCCATATAATGTCGGTGAGGGATGAACCTGTAATAATTACTGTTGACAACGTTAATCCATTGGTGATGCCCATGTTGTTTGATCGTGTGTGACACAGCTTAACGTTATGTCAGTTTCACATGAAACCGCGGTTGTTTTCGTTCATAATCCTATACTATTAAAAGAGCAATATTTGTATATACATACATAATATATATATACAAGGTGGCAGGGACATCCACGCGAAAACTGTTGCCATGGATTCAGTACATGATTCTGGACCCCCCTTTTTTTTTTTTTTTTGGGTGGGAAATTATCAAATAACTTCTCCCGCTCTGGGTGGAGCGGGAGGGCGTGTCAGACTTTTACTGACTAAAACCCACCCGTGTTTCTTCCGTTGCCTGTGTGCCGAGGTCGCGATATCCCTTTCAGACAAACCTGCAATAAATGGGTTTACGGGGGCGACAAATCGATCAAGTAGCTAGGTCTCACATCTGAGTAAATTCGTTTTCGCCGTATTTTCACCCGAGCAGAGTACGGTCGCCCAAAGTTTAGAACAAGAGGCTAACTTAGAATACTGACATGGCAGCAAGCATGGAATTAGTAAGTACCTACCTATTATCAAAAGAAACTATTTAGTAGGTTTATCCTTGTAAAGGCTTCTAACATTATAATACCTTTGTAAATTATTTCTAAGATTTTATGTTGACATTTTACCAATTTTAATACTGATTAAATATATTTTATTTTTATTTATTATTATTTATTTATTTTATTTTATCTTGGCAGCATGGAATTAGTTTGTACTATACATGGAATAAGTATGAACTATCCTATACTATTAAGCGCTGATTTAGCTGTCAGTGTATAATATTCCATAACAATTTTGACACTGACAGCTCTTGAACGCGTTTAGATGTGCTGTACGCGTTCAATTTCATTGGTGAAATCCGCACTAAATGAGCATTCTCTATTTTCACTCGAGCAGAGCTCGGTCGACCAGGTACTAATAATTATTAGCTGACAGATTCTCTTAGGGTTTTTTACACCTATTCGTACATCGTGTATCAGAAAGGTGTGGTGCCGTCCCATACATTTGAGTCGAGTAGGTATTAAAGTTTTGTATGGAACAGTTCATAATTTTTTGAGATTGCGATGTTGGTCCCATGGAGAAAGTGGTTCAGATTGATGGTCTGTACCACACCCTTAAATTTGCCCACACTTTTCTGAAACACGCTGTATATATAATGTCTATTCAAATCCTTGTTTCCAATTTATGTTATTGCCACGTAAACAAATATCAACTTTATACAAAAGTAAATTCAGTTGATTTCAGAATCGTTGACAAGTCATAAAAGGTTGAAATTCCAAGTAGCGCAAACTGTACTTTATATGTAGGATTTTTGAGTAATTTCTCCAAAAACACATATTTCTTTACATGTTTTACAGGCTTTAAAGGCTAGGCAGATAATGAATCTGTCAAAAAATTAATGAAACGTATCTTATGATTTGTGGTGCAAGGGCGCCTTATTGCCTCATCTAGTAATAGCTTTTGCCCGCGGCTTTGCCCTCGTGAGTCAGAAATTATCCCACGGGAACATACTACCGGGATAAAAATTACGCTAAGTCCTAACCCAGGTCATGGTCTACCCATGTGCCAAATGTCATCCAAATCCGGTCAGCCGTTTTAGCGTGAAAACGTAACAAACAAACAAACTCACTTTCGCATTTATAATATTAGTTAGTGATTATTTTTGCAATCAATAGGTTATTTATTTTAATAAATTAATTCTCACCATATTTTTTGTACAGAAATAGGATGGGAATTCCAACTTTGATTATTATATTACGACGTTGATGATTATTATAAATTAAATATGGTATGAACTTAACTTGTTTTGCCGAGGGCAAAGGTTAACAAAAAAATAAAACTGTTTTTTGACACGAACAAGTACAAGTATGTACAGGTGTCCATGAACTGCTAAATTGAACTTAGATCACATATTTCAGATAAGTAGGTAGTTATTATGAATGTATCAAAAAAGTTAAGTTTGCTTGCGTAACAACTAACTCATAATAATATATACAGCGTGTTCCTTTTGATGTCCCGTAACTCTAAGTTATATGCTATAAGTAAAATAATACAAAAAATCCAAAAATAAATAGTTTCGAAGATAACATAACTTATATCTAAGTTTCATTGATAATGTACGAGTAAATAATTTTCATTCAAACCAATCATTCATCAGCTAGGAAAATGCGACATTGTCATTTTTTTTAATGGCCAAAAATAGTCAGATAATTTTATTAATTTTTTCACTTTAGCGTGTTTAACATAAAGCTCCGTGCAGACCAGCGCGACGCGACTCGAACAATACAATTTCTAAGAAAACTTGACGGTATAACAATAACCGGTGTCACGTCGCGCTGTCGCGTCGCGCTGGTCTGCACGAAGCTTAAATCATTGTGACTTTGTCGAATTATTATAAAATAAAAACGAGAAAAAAAAAAGTATTGAAAAATAATTCATAATTATGCTAGTTGATATTTTGATATGGTCTCATTAATACCTTAGAGTTATGGGATTTCAAAAAGAACACGTTATATATTTAGAATTTAAAAAACATTATAATGTTATTTTGTCTAAATATAGCAATTATTGTTTCGGCCGTTCAATTGGAAGCTAAATAAATATTTGATATCGATAAAATAATTAGAGTTAATAGACGCCTGTAGTGGTGGCCTGGTAAAAAGTGCTGGTTTTTATTAAGTTCACGCTAATTATACCCATTTATAGACCTGTCACTAAATCAATACGTTCAGGGCACTGATCTATATGCAAAGTCAATTAAATGAATTGTTTATCAAATTGACGGCTTATTGGTGATTCGCCCGTAGGTACGAGTAATTTATTTTTAGGGGAATCGGCAACTCGTGAAATCGATTCGCCTACAAATAAATTAACTTTGTGCGAATCACCTCAAGAAAAATTTAATTATTAATAGTGTCGATTCGCCGAGTAAATTCGGGCGGTTACCAATATGTCAAATTGGCTATTGGCTGTTTGGCAAATAAATTGCGAACCCAGTATATCATTGACTGCACCTACTTGCAAAAAGTTAACAACTAGACCACGAGACAACCGAGGTTTTATCAAATATTAGTTTTTCGTATGGATCCACTGACCCAAATATTTGCAACATTTCGTACTCATTCTTAGTTTTAATGACACTTTCTCTATTACGAAGTCCATTATTATTTCCGGAAGCTAAATATCTTGCCAAGAGCAGTTTCAACAAAACTTGTTTCCATTCAAAAAACTACCAAGTTACTAACATACCTACAAGCTGTCGAAAACTAGTTTTTAAGAAACCAATGACTTGTAGAATAATATTACCTACCGACTATACAGCGTATATCAGAAATGTGTGGTCATATTTAAGGGTGTGACCAAACTGAACAACTTTATCGGTGGGACTGACATCGTTCGCGAAAAAAAATTATCGTTGTATTTTGACAAACGACTTATAAATTAGACTTAATTGTATATTTTTCAGTTAGCGGGAGCCACACGTCATTCCCAAGTCATGTAATTAAGGCATAAGTCGTACAGCTTATGTGTGACTCCGGCTATACGAAAGCATAGTAATCGCGTTATAATTATCACCTGTCCCATACAGTTGAAGTTTTGTGTGGGACAGTTAATAATTTTTTCTTGATTACGATATTGTTTCCATGGAAAAAGTTGTTAAGTTTGATGGTTTGTACCCCGCTCTTAAATATGATCACACATTTCTGATACATACTGTATACAATGATTACGTAGGTAAGTGGCCTTGGCCTTAAATCTAAGTTTTTTGACAAACTTTTTGTCAGAATCAATGAAGGGGTCAAGTAAGTCCCCAGGCTGTAAAGTGACTTACCAAACTTTAAGTTTTAATGATCTCTTCATTATCTTGTCAAACGATTTTATTCGGTTTTATGCCCTTGTAATTAATGGCCGAAACTTGTGATCAATTTTTTACCCGACTACGGCAAAGCCAAAGGAGGGTTATGAATTTAACCGTGTATGTATGTGTATCTATGTTCACCTGTTCCCTCATACCTAAGCCCACGTTCGCACTGACGTAAAAATATCGCGGTGGGATTTTATCGAGCAATGGATTTTCAACCGTCGGTGTTGAGCTGAGCGTTGATAATCTAACGCGCTCAGTTGAAAAAAACACTGTTGGATTTTCAACTCTCGGCGCTAAGCAAAGCGTTGAAAATCCAGTGCACGAAAAAAAAACATCACAGGAAAAAGTCGCCCGTACTACCTGGACTAACTTCTTAACCGCTAAGACTGGTTGTCAGACTTTTGATTTGACGTAATGACTGTCAAAGAAAGGTCTACAAATGACAGCCGGGACCAACAGCTTAACGTGCTGTCCGAGGCACGGAGGAGTCTCAATATGTAGTGGATGATCCACGACCCAACACCACAACGTTACAACTGTAACAAATCCGAATAATTATCATGTCCACAAAAAGCCATTAATATATCAAACTCTTACATAAAATAAGAGTAATCATAAAAGATTTCCGATCCCTAAGAGAATTTGTTCTTAGAAGGAATCCACAAGTCCAAGTTCCTCAAGGAATCCACGTCCAGGTGACGTGACATCGCAGTTCGTATACCATAAACGTGTGGTTTGACACTTATCGACCCCTGACCTCTATGAGTCCGAACTACCCCCAAGGGAACAAGCCTTTGTCGAGTAACTAAAAGAGACTCCTTCCACCAGTATTAACACAAAAATGTCAACATAAATATGGCCACGTATAAATTCATTCCTTGTGAACATTTTCTGAATGAAACGTCAAATAAAATCGTAAGTTCACTGCAGCCATGAATTCTGTGCCGGAATTCGGTGTGACGTCACGATACAATATGTAATAACTCCACACAGCATTCGGTGGAATCCCTACAACATTCCACGTCCACCTAGATACCCAATGGTAGGTACTGGAAATAAATAGAATACTGCAAGAATAGTTTCTATAAACCTTTTGTTTAGACTGCAGAAAAAACTAAAGTCATTAAGTGTAGTAAGTATCTTGGTACCAAAACATCGAGCGTTCTGGGGCCCTAGCATGAACGAGCGACATAAAATAAAAAAATAAATTAAATGTTTCATTGCATAAAATGTGGTAGGTACAAAAATATTTATTTTTTTATTTTTTATATCGCTGCTTTATTCTGAGATGGGAGCCTTTTTGGCCTCCCACAGGTCGTTATTATTCTGTTAGTTTTTAAATGCTTTTTTGTTTTTATATTATTACTTATTGTTTGTATTTCCTGTGTGTATCCCAAATAAAATATTTTTCTTTGTTTCTTTGTTTAAATAAAAATCAATGTTTTGTTTTTTGTTTGTTCTCTATTTACTCCGAAAGGGCTGGACTGATTTTAATGAAACGTTAAGACCCTGGTGTTCTGAGGATGCCCGCGAAGGTTTCTGGCCCAAAAAAACATTGCATGTTATTGCAACGCTTTCCAGGTGCAGTAAGTTACAAATAAAATACATTGCAAAGACATTCCGTCATGCAGTGATGGCATGCAAATATTTAATAGATAAAGTTGTGGAAGTTTTTGTATTAATTCAGAATTAAAATGATATGTACATAAATAACAACTTAAACCTAATGAATTAATAAAAATAACAATATATTAACAAAATAAAATATAGCGTCGAAAAATAAAGTAAGTATTTTAGTAACAGTAACATAAAACTATAGGCAAATTAGTAACAAATTTTGATTCGAGTTTTAGTGTTAAGAATTATTGTTTGAAAAAAACTATTTATATTCAAATCCAGTCCGATACCAATTTTTTTTTTAACCCATAAATAAATTCTAACGATTCCAGAACCAAAAACACATTTTAGTTTAAATATTAGCGACTATTTCTAATTTAATATTCAGTGCGAAACGAGTATTTTCAAATTTAAAATCGTTCGAATCTGTTACGTTTACCCCACGCGTTCGCGCTAGGCCCACCGATCGACACTGACGAAACTCAGGCAATAATGTTTATATAATACCTGACCTGATGAATTAATTAGAAATTTGGAAGCTCATCGTAAAAAAGGGCCACGGGTGCTTTGAATCGGGCCGGAATCTTTGATCTCGGAGCGAGGCGTCAGCATCGAGATTAATAACTAACCACGCCATATAAATCACTTAACGCATTTTTAACTCAAATAAAATGTCTTAACTAAAATTTAATGTTATCGATTATCGATAGAAACAACTTTGGGAACGGAAAGCAGCTTTCTTGCTCGTTGGCCGACTAATTTCTCGTATAATATTGGATTATTTTTCTTCGGGCGGTCCACGATAAGATCGGTAGATCACTGTTGTTATGCAATGTTTGCCGCGGTTAGAACTAAATTGATGTTCCTATACAACGGCCTTCGTTTGGAGTTGTGCAAGTTGTAGCTTAACAACCTCAATACATTAAATTGTCTTTAGTAGAACTATACCTAGTAAGCTAAAACGGGCAAAATTAAAAAGTAAACAGGCCCAACAGTGCGACAAGGATCTTTTGACGCTTGAAAGACATTGATAGGGGGCGCCGCCGTTGGTAAACATTTTACAAAATTGTACCTATTGGAAAAACAAGATGGTTTCATTTTTGGCAAAAGATTCTTGTACAATTTATAACTATAATTTTATAATAGAAGAGGTGCGTGTGTTGTATACTTTGAGTAGCTTTTGACATTGCTCGCTTCGCATGTACATGATAAGTAGGTACTTAAAGAAATAATTTCGAAACAATACAATATTGTAATTTCGCGAAGGTAAAAATGTCAAAGTGACCAGAGTCTTCAGAGGCCGTGCACGAAATCGACAGATTTTGATCAATTTTGTTCATTAGTTGTGAAAAAGGGAAAGGAATTTAAACAAAATTATTTGAGTTGTTTTATTTTTTACACTTTGTCGGTAATGTATTTTTTTATATTATTTAGCAAACCATATCAAGAAATTTTAAAATCACGCATTAGTCATAAAATAAAATCAAAATTTTATTTTATGATTTTATATCAAAAATACAAAAATAAATCAAAGGCGAAATAAACCATATTTTCGAGAGCGCAAAAGTGATGCAACTATTAACAGGTGCTGTGACTGACACGAATGGTTTAGCAGTACAAAAACTGTACATTTATAGTAAACACAAACTTAATGTTTCAATTATTTCAAAATTTATTACAATTTGCTAAGTTATTGTTTTTTTCGTGCACGGAGCCTTAAGAACTCACTCTAATTAGCACAAAGCTTCGTGCAGACCAGCGCGACGCAACACCGGCTATTGTTATACCGTCAAGTTTTTTGAGAAATTGTTTTGTTCGAGTCGCGTCGCGGCGTCGCGTCGCGCTGGTCTGCACGAAGCTTTAAGCTTGGGTTAAAAACCCGTAAAGTAAAAAAAAATATGTAATTTTCAATTTTGACTGTAATAGCAATTGCACCAAACTAGTTGCTATGTATATTATTTCTAAACAGTGCCGTTGAAGGAAAATGACTAAAGAAAACCATTAAGTAATTGGCAACATGCAGTACACAACTGAAACAAACATCGTTCATATTCAAATGAGACCTTTGCTTTGCAAGTGCACATCAATAGTAGGTAATGACATTTACCGACCTAGCGAATACCTGTTTATTCAGCCTGTCCACTTAACTCCTTTGCCGTTTCTACCTTAATAACATGTCCGCTTTCAACGACTGTAAAAATGTAATTATATTGTATCGTCTGTTCTAAAATATCTGATGAAAATGTAAACAAGTGGATCAGAATACGTACCAGTGGATGTAAACTTTTAGTGTCGTTTACAAACTGGACTATTTTGATTTTATAATTTTGATAAACTAAAGAACGTGCATTCTGAAAGTTGGCAACATCGCAAATATATGTCTTATTAATTTGGCAATATTATTGTATGGAAATAAGTAATAAGGCTAACTAGTAAACTAAAATATTAATTAAGAAATGCAATAATTAACATCGTAACACCGAATATTTAGTTTTGGATGTTAAAAAAGTATTTTGAAACTTTCCCAATGCCTTTTTTACACCTAAAACGGTAAAACGGACAACATCCAATTCAGTGTTATATTTAATATTCATTGTTAATATTCTAGTTCAGTAAAAAAAACGCTCTTAAACCTAAAATTCAAATTTAAAATTACCTTGAAAATATTTTTCATTTGGCAATCAAGGATGATTGTATAACCTCAATTTTCGTAATAATGTTATTCATACAATAATTGTTGGCAAAACTCGTGAGATATAAAGTTGAAACCTTCAGATGCATGTCTTACTAATTCCCTTTAATGAGTGATTGCGTAAGAATTTAACCTGAACAGATTTTGTTTACACTTTTATCAGATACTTTTAGAACACACTATAACTGAATAACGTGTGCGTTTTATACGACAATAAACACGTAATTATATTGTAGTTCCAACCTGTATTATGTATGCATTTTTCGAGCTGTTTCTCACATCATTACGTCCCTCGAAATGGACTGTTAGCGACGGAATTGTAGTCATTAGAGTAAAACACTCGCACTATAATTTTATTTCATTGTGTTTCAACGGTCAAGTACGAACACGAGTCACAGTATAATAAAATAACAGTATTATGTCCCAGCAGTCACCTGGAAATAACCTACAGCCGCTCGGAAGGTAAACCTTCCGCGTCCGTGCGTAATTGCCGCGCACTCGAGACAGTTACGTACTGGTATACACTGAGATTTCAAAGCGCGTCGTGTCGCCCGTTTTATATGAAGATATATAATACTGTTACATATTTATACTGTGGTACAGTAGACCGCACATCAGTGGTAACACCAGTACAGTATACAGCATGTATCAGTTAAGCGTGGTCATATTTAAGGATGTCGTACAGACCATCAAACTGAACCACTTTCTCCTTGGGACCGGGAAAATCGTAATCGCGAAAAAATTATCAACTGTCCCATACAATACTTCAATACCTACTCACCATAATGACCTGTAGTTACAAGACAAGTCTAGATTTTAATTCATTTAGCATTGAAGCCAGTACAGTCGACCTTAAGTCAGTGGTTACACTTTGACCTTGAACTAACCGAGCGTTGTAGGTAAGGACTTTCAATAGCCGTCCCATATATGGCACAGCTGATTACGATGTTGGTCCCATGGAAAAAGTTGTTCAGTATGATGGTCTGTATATTACCACACCGTTTTGATACACGCTGTTTAAGCTGACCTCTTATTCTATTAAAACTCCTTACCTACTACGCTGGGTTAGTTCAAGGTCAAAGTGTAACCACTGACTTACAGTCGACTGTACTTGCTTCAATGCTAAATGAATTAAAATCTAGACTTGTCTTGTAACTACAGTTAATTATGTTTAACTACGTATCATCAGGAATTGAATGTGTCCGTTGATTGACAAATGGGTGGAAGCTAAAGGTTAATTAGTGTTTCACTTAATACTAATACATTAATTATGTTTAAATGAACATAAAAAAAACGATAAAATTAATTAACATCTTATCAAATAAACCAGTTTTTTTTAATAGGTATTATTTTCTCTCTGTGACATTTTTCCAGTCAGACAGATATCTTTTTAAGAAACTGTAGAAGAAGGTATTTTCACCTGCAGTATTATATCTCCTTCTTCTTTTATATCCACCCAAAGGTTGTCTTTAAGGGGGATGCGCCAGGGTAGCCCGCGAAATACATTTTTTTAAGGGGACTACAGGACCTAAACGTGCCTAAACGCAAGTTTTATAATGCCTAAAAGAATATGATCCACTGCAGTAAACAAAATCAGTAAAATATATGATATTCTTCAGGATATATGCTAGTATGATAGTGTGTTGAAAACATAATACAACTAATTTGATACGATAGAAAAAAATCATGAAGATACCTCTAAAAATTTCTTTTCACGATTAAAAATCATATTAATTTACATGCAATCATTCTGATTTTTTGTCAGATTATTCTACAAGCTACATATTAGCATAATAGTGTTTTAATTTTCCAGTCCAATCAATAGATTTTTTGTAAATCGCTAACTGCTTCATATTTTGCAATAAATTACCTGCGTCGTGTCATCGCGCTTCTCTTTAATTTCTATGCAGTCCGACAGTGACCGCGCTTTAGCTGTTGTAAGCCTCTTAAGGTGTTGTCAAACATTGAGCGGCAAGAGCGCGGCAGCAACACGCGGCGTTTGCAGGACACATTTCTGCTGCACTCTAGTTAGGACCAAACCGACGAATGTTTGCGCGGCAGTACGGCGTGGCACATCCAAGACACGCTGCGCACTTCAGTTGGCAACATCAATCTGCTTAGCCATTAACACGTCCGCAGATATACGTCCAAACACAATTAGTGACGAATGTTTCCTAAAAATGTTTGTGCGCGGCAGTTGGAAAGAACCGTTCGCGCACGGCAATCGTCCAAATACAGCGCGGCATCCGCGCACGATGCCGCGCAATGTTTTGACACACCTTTAAGTGTTTTGCAATTTGCAGGTCAGTGTCATGGTGAATGTTGATTAAAATATGATTCGCGACCGTATAACAAATATGTATTAACAGAATTATAATTAACTAGCTGCGCCCCGCGGTTTCATCCGCATAAATTTAGATCCCGTGAGAATTTCAGGATAAAAAGTATTATATATCCTGACCCCGGTCAGGGTCTACACATGTGCCAAATTTCATCCAAACCGGTTGAGCCGTTTTAGCGTGAAAACGTAACAAACTTTCACATTTATTAGTAGGATTTAGGATAGATTCATCAATTGTTCAGTTAGAATTGTTCCCAAACGTCATGAAAATACTCATTTAGGGTGAATTTCGCCAATGAAACTAACGCGATCAGCAAATAAACCACATTCAAGGGCTGTCAGTGTCATTATTTACTGTAGAATATTGACACTGACACCTCTTAAACGCGGTTTACATGTACTGATGGCGTTCAATTTGAAATTGAAATTTGCACTCAATAGGGTAATGTGAACTTAGATAGTTGGATTGATGAATTTAATAAAATGATAATTCTATAAATACATACTTGATACGGCCGCGAATCATATTCAGATCAACATACAACCTGATACTGACCTGCAAATTGCAAAAAATGTAAGAAAAAATAAATTGTATGGGCTACCCTGACGTTTTCGCCTTAATGGATCGCTTTTAGAGAAAAGACCGACAATAGGGATAACGACAAAAATTTTTTTTTAGTCCGTCTTTGAGTTTATAAAAAAATATTGTACACGTATTTTTTTCTTTTTTTACGTAATCTAAAGTCTACGGCGATACATTGAGGTAAAATGTGCCATGACGTCACGAGTATGTAGATTTTATACATACTAGTGACGTAGCGACCCCCACTCCCCAACTTAAAATGCGTTTATCTAAGTAATTTTTTATTAATATGATAAAGCAAAAAACACTTGACTAATATTTTTTTATTATCTGACTGACGGACTAATTTGAATTTCATTTTTTTTACCCAGGCATCATCCCTATTGTGTAAATTTTCTACATTTATATCTGTAAATCTGTATTCTATTCTATTTAATCATGGAAAATATTAGCTTTTCACACAACAGAATATTCGAGAGCATTCACCCAAAAAGTTGGCAACGTCTGCAAATAGCTGTCAAATATTTAACTGTTTTCATTAATTTGGCAATATTACTGTATGGAAATAAGAAATATGGCTAACTAGTGAACTAGAATATTAATAATGAATTGCAATTATAACACTGAATTTGATGTTGTAACCGTTTTAGGTGTAAAAAGGCATTTGGAAAGTTTTCAAATACATTTTTTACATCTAAAACTAAATATTCTATGTTACGTTATTAATGATTGCATTTGATAATCAGTATTTTAGTACACTAGTTAGCCATATTTCTTATTTCCATACAGTAATATTGCCAAATTAATCAAAACAGCGAAATATTTGATAGCTATTTGCGACGTTGCCCAGTGTATGTATAAACGCACTTTAATAGTTAAAATTAACAAAACATGAATACAACATGGCTGACAGCAAAGCAAACAAAAACCATATGACGGAGTCATTAAAAATAAAATACGCAACCATCGTAGTTCTCTTACGTAACACTACTCATAAACTGGAGTGTAGTTCCATAAAGTTACGAAAACATGAACTTTCGATGAAGGTTACATCATTTTTATCTTACGGTTAAAAGGTCAGACTGCCTCCTAGGTCTTGTGGTCGATCGCGCTACTACAGAGCAATGAGGTCTCCTGGGTTCCATATCCGGATCGGGCTGTGTTATTGGGTTCTTCCATCAACAATTTCACAGTAGCAACCCAGAGCCTAGATTTGTGCCCGGTTGATGGCAATAGGATAGGCTCGCCCCCTATTACATGGGACTTAAGCATAACTGGTGAAATGTGGGTGTACCTACTATAGGTACCCCTCTGCCCAACCCTTTGGGGAAACAAGGCTTGATATTATGTTATGTATGAAAAGGTTAGCATGGAAACTCCAAAAACGAAAACCGACTTTCAATTGATGTAGCATTTATCAGATTGTTATACGCATTCCTGACATTTCGAGATATCATTAATGTTTGTGAAGGCATGACAAAGGTATGTAATGTTTGTGTCACATCTAGTCACGCAATGGGGGTGTCTACGTAACATTTAATATACAGCGTGTATCAGAAATGTGTGGTCATATTTGAGAGTAAATTATCTGCTGTCCCATACATTTGACTCGAGTAGGTATTGTATGGGACAGGTGATATTTTTTTTAACCGACTTCACTTTTTTATGTATGTCTATCGATTTCTGCGTCAATTGTGGACCGATTTAGAATACTCTTTTTTAATTTGAAAGGGTATGCTCTCAAGGTGGTCCCATATGCTTGGATATTTTGTGAGTAAGCTTCAATAATACGTATTTTTCCCACTTAATCTATGTGGATGATATGATAACTTCCTGCCACTGTTATTTACATAGCAGATAGTGGTATTCGAATTTGGGTGAGGCAGCTGTACCAAAACTAAAAAGTGAAACATAAAAACATTTTACAAAAAAAAAACAACCGACTTCTAAAAAAAAACACTACAAAGTAAAAAATTACTTTAATTTCGGAAATCGGTTGTTTTTATTTTTGCAAAACGTTTTTTGCGATTGCGATGTTGGTCCCTTAGAAAAAGTTGTTCTGTTTGATGATCTGTACCACACTACTTAAATATTACCACACATTTGTTATGCATGCATGCTTATACAGCATGTATGTATAAGAAATGTGGACGATATGTGATGTGAAAATGGACGGATACTTACACAATGTAGGTATCCGTCCATTTTTAAAACGTATATACAGGGTGGCAGGGAGCATTGACGCGAAAACTGTTACCATGGATTCAGTACATGATTCTGAACGAAAGAATGTGAACTCCGCTGAGTTGAAATTCTTTGTTGACTCATAGAAAAGTGCAATACCTACGCGGTCAAAATGTATGGCACTGCTGTATTTTTTTAAATCACCGACGAAATATTTCAACGCAGGGGCGTTCAGAATCATGTACTGAATCCATGGTAAAAGTTTTCGCGTCGATGTCCCTGCCACCCTGTATATGTAGTTCAATTCTAGTTCACATGATTTCGCGCACGTGTAGACTCAAAGGCTATGTATTCCATATGAAAGGTGTGAAGTATCCTTATTCGAATACACCGGGATATTTAAAGCTTCCGAGAAAGCTTTTCATTGATATTTTTCCCCTATAAAAAAGCACCATTCATCTATAGACTCTTTCATTTCATTGATAATGGTACGATTTGTATGAGGCCCTAAATAATGCTCGCGAATTCGTCTGTGTATACTTTGTGTATCATATATTATTATTTTTATTTAAAAAAAGAACGTGAATCGTGAAAAGATGTCCCATTTCTGTCTCCAATTCCACATAATATAATATATGATATAGGTCACATAGGTCTTTATTGTTTTTAAAAAGATGCCTCCGACTGGCTGAAGCTCGTGGCTAAGTAAAAACAGGCGCACGGGTCGATCCATCAGGTTAAGCTACACTTGTCGGGGTTGATCTGTGGATGGGTGACCATCTTTACCTACCGAGACTCCTCCGTGCCTCGGAAAGCACGTTAAGCCGTTGGTCCCGGCTGTCATTCGTGGATCTTTGACATTGTCGTTACGGGTCGTCAGGACCCCGAAAGTCTGACAACCAGTCTTACCAAGGGATATCATGTTACCCAATAACTGGGTTGAGGAGGTCAGATAGGCAATCGTTCCATGTAAAATACTGGTATTCATCTGCATCCGGTAAGACTGGAAGCCGACCCCAACATAGTTGGTAATGCAGGCTATGCAAATTGATTTGTAGTTGCAGTCCCGGTACTGTTCAAGATACCTGTCTCTTTTTAGGGTTCCGGACGCGAAGGGTCATCATCATCATCATCATTTCAGCCGAAAGACGTCCACTGCTGGACATAGGCCTCCCCCAAATGGGGGGGTTTGACAAATTTTGTCTATTGCTTGCTGTCGGGGCCAGAAGCCAAAGACAATTTACAATCATTGCGTAATGTGCTGCGACACTATCAAATCAAAACAAACAATGAAACCTGCAAAATGCCGATTGCAAAGTGGAAAATAATAATTTGTGTAACAAGCAACAACAATAACAAGAACAATTAAACTGTGCGTCGTATCTGTGCAAGAATAGGTCATTGCTCAGCTGAATGCTGTGACTTCGGACGAACCTATTGTCAACAGCGCTGATTTTCAGCAAAAACCTCGCAACCGCGAATAAGATCCTTATGACTACTAGAAATTGTCCAACTGACAATTGTCGAGAAAATGCGTTCTTTACACCTGTCAATTTCATACTAACGAATGTGTTTTGCGAATTTGATCCATATTACTACTAGAAATTGTCCAACTGACAGGTGTCAGGAACGCATTCTCTCGACGGCCGAACTGTAATAATTATTTTCCCTAACTTTACATAATGCCTTAACAACATTCTCCAGATGAACTGATTCTAACATAAACGCCCATCTTAACCTAAGCTTAAAACTAAGTTTAGACTAAGTAGTTACTGCTAAGCTAACCTTATTACTTTGAAAATGCATGGCAGACAATCCATAAGGAATAGAGTTGTTTCTCTATGGAATTGTGGCGCCACGTTACGATCGATATACGTACAGTCAACGAAAAACTTAGATACTGCTTAACTAACTTTATTACTTCGAAAATGCATGGCACACAATCCTGATGGGATAGAGTTGTTTCCCTACGGAATTGTGGTACCAAGTTACGAGCGATATAGGTACAGTCAACGAAATAGTTTGATGTCTTAGCACTTTGTACAATCACAAGACGAAAAGGTTAAGAGCGTTTATTCTGAAAGTGGGCAACGTCGCAAATAGATGTCAAATATTTCTCTGTTTTGATTAATTTGGAATTATTACTGTATGGAAATAAGAAATGTGGCTAACTAGCGAACTAGAATATTGATTTAGAAATGCAATAATTAATATCGAAACACCGAATATTTAGTTTTAGATGTAAAAAAGTACTTGGAAACTTTCCAAATGCCTTTTTTACAGCTAAAACGGGTACAACATCAAATTCAATTTTATAATCGCAATTCATTATTAATATTCTAGCTCGCTAGTTAGACACATTTCTTATTTCCATACAGTAATATTGCCAAATTAATCAAAACAGGTAAATTTTTGACAGCTATTTGCGACGTTGCCAACTTTTAGGATAAACGCTCTTAAGCTACTGAACTACATGGGAATGAGAAAAATATTATTTTAGCATGAGCAAACTACATACGAATGAGAATAACATTACTTTAGCATGAGCAAATTAAATACGAATGAGAAAAACATTATTTTAGCATGAGTAAACTACATACGAATGAGGAAAACTTTATTTTAGCATGAGTAAACTACATACGAATGAGGAAAACATTATTTTAGCATTCTCAGCAAACTTATAACTTATTAAACATTACACTGACGATGAACGTCAAAAATAAATAGAAGACTGAGCTCACACACTACAAAATTTAGAAAAGAGCTGTAGTTAGTTGCCTGGACACCTATCTCTTTTCTTGATTGTACATTACCTTGAAGTTTCCAGGCTTAATACAAAAATATGTTCGACATAAAGTATTAAAACGTATTCGTATACACATCGTTATTAACCTATATCGATAAGGCAGGTGGAAGTTTTAATTAATATGCGTACCCGGGACAATTTTCTTCGCTCAATGTATACTTATTTCCCCCTGTTAGCTCCCTAGGCCACTTCCACGCAATATTTCTACCATAATAAATACCTTTGCACTATATTTTACATTTTAACGATACATAGACAGAGTTACAATAATTTTTAGGGTTCTGTGCCCAAAGGGTGCCAACGGGACCCTTTTGCTAAGGCTCTACTGTCCTTTCGTCTATCACATCTTTTGAAACTTAATAGGTTGACACTTGAAATTTTTACAGAGTGTGAAGTACTGTGGCCACTATAACAACAAAAATAAAATAAAGTTAAAAATTTAATGGAAACTCACAGTGGATTCGGCGCTTGACGTGGCAACACGTCGTGTCCTGGTTCGCGACAAGTCAATCGTCATCCTGGGGACGCCTCGTTGAAAGCTGAAACACGTGTCGATTTCTTACAGGGTTCTTTAAGAACACTTAAGTGGATTAGCTTACTAAATATACGTCGTCTATTGTATTTTAGGGAAACTCCAAGAAAAAAGAACTTTTCTTGTATCCCTACAAGTTTTTTTTTTTTGCCTTTTTTGCTCGACCCCCGCTACGGAACCCGTTGTGTGCGAGTCTTTTTATGAGTCAGACGTGGCTGGAGCCATTAAAATAACATTGGAATAATTATTTTGAAGAATACATCGTATGGCTATTTATTTTTCGTATGGCTCAGAGCTCAATATATTTTTTTCCATTTTATGAGTTATCATTTGGACATAAAATAACGTATTTCTCAACCGATTTGAATGAAAGAAATAACATGACCGTATTATTTATCTAAAAGACAAGAAGATATTTGTCAGTGCTGATATTTTTTGGCGCGCTAAATAATTATAAATTATTTTATTTTTATAAGTAGGTTTGTAGGTACAAACACTTTTACACGTCAATCATATTTAAAAAACTAGATGAGGTCGGCGTTTCCTATCTGACTACTCTGAGAAGTAGGCCGAAACAAACTCAGAGGTCGCAGTCTCTTTTAAAGTCCAGTCATAATATTGGTCAGATCATGTAAAGACCATATAGATTAGTATCCGAAAAGGTCTTTTGAGGAAAGAACTACACAGATTAAGTGGGCATGTCCAGTCAGTGCACGCACTTGTCAGTAATCGTGCAGCTCAACTCAGAACTTAGGGAGCTCATCAAAGTCTTTGGTTCTGAGGACAATTACTACAGCAAAATATAAACTAAGAGGCTTTACGAGTTTGATCACATACTTAGCTAAAATAAAATAAAAAACCAAATTCGAAATTCAAAAGTCATTTATTCAAACTAGGCTGAGAATCAGCATTTTTAGAAGGTCAAAATTACATAAGACAGTCCCCCAAAACGCCCACCCTCCACCACTTCCTAGTGCTTTAGCTGGGAAGAAATAGCGCAACAAACTCCCCAGCAGCAATTTTGTCATTACACATAATTATTACGCTTATGGAGCAGCTTACACTTACACTTAATCTCCTAGTTTTGGTATTTTATTAATCTATCAGCAATGTCGTCATTTCCGTCCATAACATAAATAATTGATCTCTTTGTTATAAACTACTCGGTATGTACTGTAAAAATATAAATTGTTAATTAATATTTATATAATAATAACGAACAACTATGTACCGGAAATATATTGTGAAGGACGGCACGGTTGACATCTGTCGGGCATGCCACCGTCGTCCGGGGGAATCTATCCGACACATTATTTCTGGCTGTTCTCGTCTGGCTAACGGAGACTACTTGCATAGGCACAACCTTGTAGCCAGGATTATCCACCAGCAACTTGCTCTGAAATACAGCCTTGTGGAATCGGAAGTACTGTACTAGGTATGTGCCCGACCCAGTTCTCGAAAATGGCAATATCACGTTGTATTGGGATCGATCTATCATCACTGATAGGACTATTGTTGCCAATAAGCCAGACATAGTGGTGATAGATCGATTAGAGCGTCGCACAATGATTATTGATATAGCGGTCCCGCATGACGAGAACCTCGTGAAAGCTGAAAAAAGATAAGCAGATAAAGTATCTTGACCTGGCTCGCGAGGTTGTCGACAGGATGTGGATACAGCAGTCATTGTGCCGATAGTCGTGACGGCCAATGGTATAATAGCCAAGAGCCTCCTCAGGTGTTGGTCGAACACCTGAGGAGGCTCTCGTTAGGCAGCTGGATCAAGGGCTTGATCCAGAAAGCGGTACTTCTGGACACGGCGCGTATCGTTAGGAGATTCCTCTCTCAGGAGCCCTGACCACCGGTAGCTTGGACGCTGTTCCCGATACCGGTTGGCTACTATTTTTTATATTTTTAAATGTTTTTGTTTTCTCTTTGTTTTTATAAAAATATTTAAAAATGTAAATTATATGTGTAAAAATGAAATAAAGGAAATAATAATTATAATTAGTGCTAATTATAACATTATTCTTTAATAATTTGTGACACTGTCATGTGTGTTTGTGTAATTTATGTTTGTGATTTGTGACTGTAATACTGTCTGAAATAAAATATTTATTTTTGAACCCATTATTCGAGAGAATATTTTTTGATAGTTTTTCGTATTTTGTTTCCTCGTATAGAAGATAATCATCAGCCCAAAAAACAAATAACATTTCTAAAACAAGAACTTTCTTAAATCTCTTACGTAAACAAATGAACCAACAAAACAGCTCTTCGTATTCTCGAAGCCACCATTCCACGCCTCTTAGTTTAAATTTTTAATTTGTCAACTCCTGCAACTAATTGTTTCATGTCAACGACACTGCAAGCCAGATGCGGATAGGGTTACCAGACGACATAAATTTTCGTGTAATGATCCGATTTTTATTAGCAATTTTGTAGAAATAATAACAAAATTTTACACATTTCTCAAAGACGTAGAATAAAAAATAAAAAAGGTTTTTAACAGCTTCAATAATCGTGTATTTGTTTTAATGAGGTAAAAAAAAACGTTTCTTTTTAAATTATCTTGTTGCCTTCACGTCCTCACAAAAGAAGTCGCAATTTTTATTTGCTAACCCCTCCGGGTGATTATAGTTTACCGGAGTGAGAATAGCCTAAAAGCTCGCACCGTTGTCACACAAAGGGAAATTAGAAAAAAATCTGTTGAGTATAATTAGACGGTGGAACTCCTCTACGGGAACATTACTGAACTTTGAGCAAGTTCGTTGTATTTTGTTGACATGATCCCCCTTTCAAACTGCGCTGAAATGAAATGTTTTGTAAATACTGGCCGTATTTATCGTTGGAAGCATATAATTGTTTGTTTTTCGCGAATTTTATTCAATTGCAATAACTTTTCGATAAAGTTTATTTTCAAAAGCAAAACAAATATTTTACGGCGACCGACGGTCACAAGGACTTGCGATATGAAATAGAACAACAAACACGATGAAACTACTTGAATTGAATCTCGGAATTCTAAACTAGATGAGGAAGAGGGATAGAGTATGAAGTTTTCTGATTTCCCTACCACATGACCCCAGAGGGTGCTCCTACGGTCTTAAATCTGTCTGAAGGTCGGATTCGACTTATAATTTTAAGTTATTCATGTTCAAATAGGGTTCCAAGGCCCTACCCACATCCGTATTGAGATCAATGAAAAATTCTGAGAATACAGAGCGAAAGGATATTCGGGGAAAACAATTTCCCAGTGCTGTGAAAACAATTCGCTCTTTGTGAAATATTTGTTCGTGAATGAAGTTATACACGTTGGCGGGTTTCGAGGTTAGCTACCGGAGAATTTTAAGTTACTTGTGGGACATTTAGGATACCTTTGCAGCCATCTAACATCGAATTTTTATGAATTCGCGAAAGCATATTTGAAAATTTTATGTGTAGACCTGTGTGTGTGTTTGTACGGAATTATATTTGGCGTGTATTCTTTAGTGGTAAGAGGAACAGGGTGTAAAGTTCACTCATCCACTATAGAAAAGGGAGGATCCTCCGACCAGACGGGTGTCGTGTCTGGTCGGGGACTGCCCAGAGATTGAAGTCGGGAGCTTGTATGTCCATCGCGCGGTCAATTCTAATTGCGTGATGCAAGATTTGTGTGACATCAGGATGTTGTGTGACGTCAGGTCTTTGATGATTTAATACAGCTGTAGTGTCAACCATTGTCATTTTGTTTAAATAGGTTTTTATTTTTATTATTTTATTTATCTTTTAAATAGATTATTTTCTTTTAAATTTTGTGAATGTGAGAACGTTGTAGACATAACAGACTGTAGATCTGTGGACCAATTTATATTTTGCTAAGTACCTGGTACATGTTGATTAGGGCTTACACTGTCCTCTCATACCTGTATAGTTGATCGAAGCTTTTAACACTGTAATTTGGAAAAATTGTAAAAACCATTTACTTTTAAAAGAGTAACCGTGGAGTTTCTTGCCGGCTCTTCTCCATAGGAAACGACCAATTGGAACCGTGCACCTAGCTTCTGACGTTTCATAAGTGCCCTTGTAGGTTCATGTGAAATAAAATATTTTGAATTTTGAATTTTTGATGCGTAGTTCGCATGTGGCGATGTAGATGCCACCACAATTCCATAAACAGTACTTAAATTGATAGATACATTTGAAATTATACAGGTTGTAATTTATTCGGCGTGTATTCCATAAACAATTGCCAAATTTATAGATAAATTTATCATTATAAAGGTAATTTAATTTACTACTGCTGACCATGAAGTCCTGGGTTCAATTCCCGGGTCGGGTAAAGTGTTATTTGGTTTATCTATCTGGAATTCCTCAGTAGCAGCCCGTTATCTGAATTTGTGCCCAGTTGATGGCAATAGGTGGCCCTATTACATGAAAACAAAACTTTTATGTTACTGACAAAACAAAATTAAAATTAACACTTTGTTGGCCGACCTGGAAATCGATCCCTGGACCAGAAGTATGTAGATAAGTAAGTACAGTACAATTTTCTCTGATACACCTAGAAAGAAAGAAAGAAAAATAAGTTTATTTGTCACAGGTGCATAAAAAAAAAGATGATAAACTCGAGTAGAAAATAGGAAAATGAAACACAATAGATTTAAATACAATAACGAGCACAAAACAGAAATAGTCAGCAGCTGCTGGCACGTCATGACTGTGACAAGAAGGCTTCCACTCAGCATGATGCTGTGCTATGAAGACCCAAAGCACAGCGCTGATTTTCAGTGGTCACCCGAAAAAGACGTACGGAGACCAAGTCAGGTTTAATGAATTTTACATAAATATAAAATAAAATAAATAGTACATAAAATATACTGCTACTATACAACCAATAGTATGAATAAAATTATTAAATAACATATAAATAATTATCTGCAGGCATCACCTACGAACCTACGAGTTCATACATCTAATGAAGATAGTTCAAAACGGTTGTTTATCTAGTCCACCGGTACTACGACCCACGCTTGACCACAAAATACTTGAGATAAAATATAAACAAAAGTCGTTTCATGTTATTCTTTAATTTCCAAAAGACAATGTTTCCCATCCAATTGTTATTTCGATCTTTTTTGTTACCTAGTATAAATAGCAACAGTACAGTACTAGACAAAATATTTTATATTAGAAATCTTTTTAGGGTTCCGTACGCAAAGGGTGCACACGGGACTCTATTACTACAGGCTCGATTCCACCAAAATTGTGTTCAGCACATATTTTTTCGCAAATATTTTGTGCTCTCTTCAACTCCAACAGTGCACGTACTGAGTTGCAGATTCGTTAGGCTCTGTTTCCACCGGCAAACTGGCATTGCGTAACATACGATTAATCATAATCTGAATCATTTTGAAGGATATTGCTAATCCATTGCTTCATAATATGTTCGAAAAATTTGTCTACTCAACAACGTAAAAAATAACGCAATGAATGTTGTTGAACTGTCAAAATGAAACATTTTTTAGGGTCTACATTTTGTAAACGTACAGTGCAGCACATTCGTAAATGCTAAGCTGAGTGAGTCTACCGAAAGAAGAATTTGTGCACTGCCGTACAATGCGCAGTACATTGCCGTACACTGGTGAAATCTCGCCTTAAGGCTCCGCTGTCCGTCTGTCTGTCACAGGGTCGAATCTTTTGAACCGTAATAGGTAAACACTTGAAATTTTCACAGATTATGTACTACTGTGGCCGCTATCCCAGCAATTAATAAACATAAAATATAAAGGAGTCCCCATACAAGAAACGTGTTTTTCGCCGCGTTTTGCTCGATCTTTATAATACGGTGATACGGAATCTTTCGTGTGCAAGTCGCACTCGCACTTGACTGGTTTTTTTTTAGTATGAATAGCAACAGCGTACTAGACAATTTATTTTATATTCGAATTCTTATTTTTCCTTTTTATACATATAAACAGAAAACATTTCAAAGTAAAAATATAACAGAAAGATAGTAGAGCACTCAGGTACTGCTTTTCATCTGAAATCTTTTTTCTTTTCAGTGATTATTTTCTTTCTGTACCTTTGAAAATGTACATAAAAGTATTTCAGTTTTCCTTCTTTAGGTATAGTGAAATAACCTAAATCTAACCAATAAAAACCGGCCAAGTGCGTGTCAGACTACGCACAATGAAGGGTTCCGTAGTTGGGATGAATTTATCCCAAGAACGAACTTAACATTGTAGTTGAAAAACATGTAAAACCAACCATTTAGCTGGCAAGGGGGGGGGGGGGACACTTGACTCTAACAAAAAAAATCTGTTAAAAGCTTAATATTTTGCAATCGGATCCCAGAATACAAAAATAGTTTTCACAAATTCACAATATTTTTGAACGACCATTCTAACGATAACCCACAACATGGGGTAGATGAGAAAAAAAAAAAAACATCCCCACTTTACGTGTAGGGGAGGTACCCTAAAAAAAAATATTTTACTTGATTTTACCACTTTGTCGGCATGATTAATATGCCATGCCAAATTACAGCTTTCTAGTACTAACCGTCTCTGAGCTAAGCCGCGGACAGACAGACGGACATGGCGAAACTATACGGGTTCCTTGTTTACTACGGAACCCTAAAAAGCCCTCAAGGTTGACTTGAACCCTTTTTTTCTCTTTACCTAATCCATCATAGGTATAAAGGGTGTCCTAACATGTCAGAGCATAATTTTTCAGCGACGCTGATACATGGTGCTTTATTTATTTTCATGCATGAATGATCTGCTTTGTATTAAATAACAATGTGTTATGCTGTTATCGTTTTTCACGTGAATTTGTTAATCTTCGTTGAAAACAATAACATCAACATCACGGCTGTATTGCTCAAAGGGGTTAGCAGAATTGTATCTATAGTCACCAATATTTCGCTTGAAATTTCACAGAATAACGGGTGCAAAGAGACGCTTAACGATGCCATTTTTTTCATAGTCGACCATACCTTGGAACCATCTGGTTACGGAGATATTGAGGGTCAAAAATCGAACTGTTTTTCACGAAAACAAGTTTCAAATGTTATAAATAGACATCGGATTTTATGTATTTGCATATGCAAATGCATTTATAACTGTCTAATTACAGCGTTAATGTATATTTTAGCCATTTTTCCCAATCGTGCATATTTCGTTTAGTAGCGGGCTGCGGGTGGTACGTATGGGAGCCTACATCAACACAGGTCATACCCAGAAATGGCATAACATTTTAAATTTCGTCCAATGACGTCAGTTGACGTAGAGAGGTCGTTATCGGTGTACAAATTAATACCGGGTGACAAACGCCACTTTGCTCTCGAAAATTCGGAAAAATAATTAATTGTATATTGTCACAAAAACTATATATACTTAATTTAATTTCAAGAATATTTCGCTGTTTCTGTACAGTCTTAATTAAAATTAAAATGGTTTTTTGTTTTTGCGTTGTTTATATAATATTTCGGCCTTTGTGAAGATATTTTGTGGATATTCTTTTTATATTTCTATACTATATTCGCATATAATCCGGTGTCTAGTTATAACTTATCTTAAAATACCCTCACAACTCTTGTACCATTGCATAAGCACAATGTTTTGCTTGCGTTATATTGTACGCTGCCGTAAACAGTGTTTTTTCACACTAAAAATAATACACATTTCCCGGCAATCATTTTTGCTCAATTTTACTTAATTTATATTGTACTGTACCTACATCAAATTAATAACGGCAATGTGGTGGGCTTTGTTACACCCTATAAGATAATATGTATACCGGTAATTACGTAACTAGTTATAGAGAACCTATTGCTATTAAGACCTTTTTTTTTTTTTTGTGGGTGCGAAATTATCAAATAACTTCTCCCGCTCTGGGGCTATCCTGAACAGGAATCTCCCGACACATCCATGACCGGTGAGGACCTGCGTCAGGCGGAAGGTGAGGATGCCGTGGCGCCTCTCTAGCCACTCCTCAAAGAGAGGAGACTTATCGCCACAATTGTGGCGTGCCCAGTTGCTATTGCTATTAAGACCTGGCACTCTAAAGATCATTTCCACGCAAGCTCCGCCCCCATGCATCTCGCCACTCCGATATGTGCTAAACGCTAATACATCAGTAATAAAGTTGAATATCAAGTGCGCTCTTTTATCGTGTACGAGCACGAAACAAAATGGCGCTAAGTCTCAATTATTTTTTCGTTTAAACTAAAGTAATTATTGATCTAGACAAAAAATATTTTGTGGCTGGATAATAAAGTATATTTTCTTACTGTGAATACTTATTTTAGACATAAAAGCCGAGTAATCTTAATTTTATTTAAATAATCTTAAAAAAAATACATAGGCGAAAATATTACAATTACGTAACTGTCTTGTGCATGGAAACATTTACATTTTGATTGTATGCCTGTTTCAGAATATTAATGCAAATTAACATAAAATTTAGAGAGCATTCTGTTCACCAAAATCCTATACCACGCGAGTTTCCTATTGGAAAAAACCTGACCCAGGCATCGAACCCAGGACGACTACTAGACCCCCTAGATTGTCTTCAGCCAGTATCATGATTTTATTTATGGACTGGGTATAGATATACACCCGAAGCGAGCTCTGGGATTATCCGGAAATGTCCCTTATTTAGGGTTGCAAGTCCATTTCCTCAATCTTAACCCAATGAAGGCTCCAGACAGACGCGACACGGCAGAACAATTTCCATGAAGTTTTCATAGAAATTATTCCATCAGTGTCATGTTGCGCTGTCACGTCGCGCCGTCGTCGTGTCGCAGCTGTTTGCGTGAGCCTTAACACTACCCAACTTTTGAAACGAAATTTAGGATCTACTGAATAACAAATGTAGCACTAGGTGAATATTATTTTATTGACATCTTCAACATTTTATATTTATGTTATGTATTTCCATAGACAAATATAGTAGGCTCAAAATTAGACACAGAAAATAGATGCTGTACAGAAGACATCCATCCTATAACAGGATACGAGATAGATAAAGTGCTAAAGACATTGAACTATGGTAAGAGACCTGGCGAAGATGGCGTTACAACCGAGGCCCTGAAGTTAGGATCTGCCACACTGCTCCCACACCTTAAAAACTTATTTAATGCTATTGTACAAGCAGGTAAACTCCCAATCCAGACGTGCCACTCCTGCCGGGGTTGCGGGTTTGTCTGAAAGGGATATCGCGACCTCGGCACACAGGCATCGGAAGGAACACGGGTGGGTTTTAGTCAGTAAAAGTCTGACACGCCCTCCCGCTCCACCCAGAGCGGGAGAAGTTATTTGATAATTTCCCATCCAAAAAAAAAAAAAAAAAAAAAAAAAAAAAGACGTGCCACTCAAATATTGTTCTTCTCCATAACAAAGGCGACAAGTGCAATATTAACAACTACAAGCCGATTGGTCTATTCATTCATCTATTTACAAGGCGTTCGTTCATCAAGGTCTTCCATAGCCTCATAGATGCCAAATTGGACTCGCACCAACCACCGGAGCAGGCCGGATTTCGCCAAAGTTTTTCTACCACGGATCACCTTCAAACTTTAAATCAGTTAGTAGAAAAACACTCAGAATTTCATAAACCTCTAGAACTGGCTTTCGTAGACTATACAAAGGTTTTTGACAGCATTCAACGCAGCGCAATATTTTCAGCTTTACGAAGTCAAAATATAGAGAAAACTTACATAGAACTGTTGAAAATTATTTATGATAATAGCACGGCTACGCTTATGACAATAAAACGTTCAAAGTCAACAAAGGGGTAAAACAGGGCAATCCGCTTTCTCCCAAACTATTTACCAGCACCCAAAGTATTTAAAAAACTCGCAGACGCTTGGGCAACGAAGGGCATTCCAATCGGCGATAAAATGCTAACAAACCTTCGTTTTGAGGACGATATCGTTTTTTTTGCGTCTACGGCAGATCAACTGCAACAAATGCTCCAAGAACTGAGCACTGCAAGCCTTGAGGTTGGACTGACGATGAATTGCTCAAAGACTAAAGTCATGACCAATGCCGCTAAATATAGAGTTGAGGTCGATGGTAGGAAATAGACTATGTCGACGAATATATTTACCCGGGCCAGCTAGTTTCCTTCCATAACAGACAGGACAAAGAGATCGACTGTCGAGTCGAAAATGCCTGGAGGAGCTACTGGTCCATGAAGGCGCTAATGACGGGCGACCTTCCAATCTCATTAAAGCGCAAGCTCATCGACATGTGTATCCTGCTATAGGCAGGATACACATGTAGATGACGATGAACTAGGGCGCTCAGATTTGGTCTTTGACCGAGGCTCAAGTCCAAACTCAAGATTTGCCAAAGAGCAATGGAGCGTAGCATTTTAAAAATCCAACTCGCCGACAAAATTCGCAACACCATATTACGCTCCAAGACAAGTGTCGCCAATGTTGGCGATAAGTTTGCAAGGCTGAAATGGGACTGGGCAGGTCACACCTATAGGTTGCATCAAAACAGATAGGCCATGATCGTTACACAGTGGGTGCCTGATGACGGACGTCGCCACCGCGGCAGGCCTAAAAAGCGCTGGAGTGACGATTTGGACTCGTTCCTGACCGATTGGCCTGAGAAGGCACAACACAAGGAAGACTGGAAAAATATGGGGGAGACCTTTGCCCCGCAAAATATCTTCAGTCATTCACACTATAAAACTCTTAAGACTTTCTTTAACTATATATTTTTCTTACAAAATAAACCTTTATAATGTTTTAGGTCTAGCAATTTTTTTCAATAATAGACTTAAACTGCATTTACAAACAAATAACAAAATATCTTGCCATAAACAGACTGTAAAAAAATTCTAACAAAATTCTATGTATATTTCCTAACAAAATCATGCTCGGGGATCGCGTGCAAGCATTTATGTACTCAGGCACAATACATTATGTACTATCGAAGACAGTTCTAAGTTTTCGCAAGTAGGGCGTGAAAGAACGTGAAATCGATCATCGGGAGCGAGGTGGAAACTTTAAAATCCATTTAACTTGGTCACGTCCACACTAGCGAAAAGGTTATACGAAAATTTTATTCGAATTTTATGAGCCTCACAAACATTACGTAGGCAAGCTGGCACTGCAACTGTGTTTTCCGGGCGAGAGATCCCGAGGGATACCTAAAACTAGGTGGGCAGATGTAGTGCACACAGTTATTGCAACATGTAACATCAAGGACAGAACGAAGTGGAGAAGAAAGTTGTGAAAAGCTGACGAAAATAACTCGCCAGTCTATTCTATATTAGAGGTAAAATTTGTGAATTTGTATCTAGGGATTAACCTTCGGAAATACTGATCTGGTTCCTAAAATTCTTTAACTAATGGGAAGGTATAGTATTGCCGAGTTTTATAGGATATATTTTATGTTAAAATGAAAAATATCACGCGGACGAAGTCGCGGGCAGAAGCAAGTCGATAATAAATTACCGGGTTCGCGAATCGAAATACGTAATCGCATAGGTACTAAAGCTTAATTTTAATATTCGATTCGCTTGAACAGCGTTCAGATTTTATAACTTAGCTAATATTTTGTTGAATGAAACTACGATGAGCAAGTCATAGTTAATATAAAAATATGAGTACCTTATTATGGCAGTACCTCATAATCGACTTGGTTCGTTAACGAACAATTTTTGACCATTAATTTGAAATAGCCACGGCCGTACGGTACAGTCAGCTGATTCGAATAACAATAGGTCAGTCCAAGGCGATTCGAATAGAAAAAAAGACAATCGTTCAATTGCTAAAACATTTCGGAATCAGGCATCACTAGTCCGATCTCTTCAAAAGACTGTCCCAATATATAAAAGGTAAAAGTTCAAATAAATAACATTCCTGTTCAGACAGAAATCATTAATCATTCGCGAAAGATTGTTCAATGTATTGGGTGTAATTAGGTTTAATGTCTCGTTCACACGTCTCCAGTTGAATGACACGAATGCGACGGTCATTACACGTCGCATTCGTGGTTTAGTCGACAAATGTTAGACTCCGGAAAATGACAAATGATTGTAGGAAAATCAGATTTAAAAGACGTTACGGTTACCTGTTAAATTATAATAAATAACTATTCCCGTGACAGCTATGTTCAGATTCCAATATTCTCATATTTATTTAACGGTTTATGTACACACATATATAAACAGACAAGAAGAAAGAAACAGAAAAATATGTACAAAGGTGATGCTTATTTCTAAAGAAATCTCTTCCAGCATACCTGCGATAGGAAAGTACCCAGATAAAGAGATGTAGACAACGTGTGTAAGATTAGAAGAGAAAATAAAATACATAAAATAAAAACACTTAATTATTCACTAATTTAACTATAAACATACAATATGAGAATAAACTTACATACATACTTCTAAAATAAATATCACTAAAATATATATACTTATTGAGTTTTTCATAGGTTATTCCAATGAAACAATGTATAAAAACTTTTCCAAAAATACAATAAACAAGAAGAAAACAATTAAAGTTCTTAATATGTATGCGAGCTTTGTGGTAGTCTTTCAATGTCTACTTCTGCTTATGACATTGCTCTGACAGATGCATCAGTCATTGTCGCGGCGTGCACATTTTTCCCGCACGCCATCTTTGTTGTGGCGTCAACACATTTAATTAATTGTCACATCACACAAGTCACATATCTACATGTTTTTACATTTTTATTGCATACCGTAACCCCACGTAGCACGTACGCTTTTCCAACACAACGTTTTTTTAATCGCGTTCATGTTTCTCAACGTTCGGCTTTAGCGGCTCTAGAAAAGCGCCCGTGCGATCGGAACCTTACTGTATGAACGAACGTTTACTAAACAGGTCAGTAAGTAGGTACCTTTATTTATAAAATGTAAAGAACAAACATGAATAAAGACTGGCAACGTGTAAATAAGCCTTGAGTTACAAAGTCGAGGACAAGTACGAATTAATGGTTCCCAGCGAAGCATTGAGCCAGTTATTAAATATAATTTTGTTGAGTATTATGCTAATACTGTCGGTTTTTGTAAACGTTTATTATAATGAAATCTCTATTAGCATACCTACTTTGCTCGGTGGAATGGTCATTGCAGGTACGGATTCATTTTTAGGGTTCCGTAATTCCTACATGAAAGCCAATTGCCGTATTTGAAAACGTTCTAAATGTAGTTGCAGTCTCATCTCAGCGACAATCGATGACAAAAAAAAACAGTCCAGACGTGTCGTAGTTATAGGACACCTGCACGCGTTGCATGACAACCATAGAAACGAGTTCTCTACGGAAGAATAGAAAAAATGACAAATAAACAATCACAATCTGTCATTTTGTCTATTCCTCCGTCGAAAAAACCCGTTTTTATAGTTCTATATACATAGGTCATGCTAAGTGTGCTGGTTTGTGTAACATTGTGACCTCTAATTTACGTCACGACACTTTTATTACGGTACGTAAAAAAAGGGTAGTGACGCAAATTAAAGGTATTTTTGTCAGATTGAGACGTTCTTAAAAATACGGGCCTTACCCCTTTGATGTTAACAACAATAATAAACGTATTAAAGAACTTGATCCAAAGTTTCAAAGTTAAACTTAAAACAAACTTTAGGGATTTCTAATGATTAATGTACCAAAACTAAATAAACAACTGATTTCCGTTTGTAATGTTTCTGGAACTCGCCAAAGACGATTTAACTGTCGCGTCATAATTAGCCTTCCCACTGCTGGGATACAGGCCTCCTCTCATCGAGAGGGAGTAGGCTATAATCTGCCACGCGGGCCCAGTGCGGATTGGTAGATGTCACATGCCTTCGAATTTTTGGTTCTAGGACGTGCCAGTTTCCTCACGATGTTTTCCTTCACCGTTTAGAGAGCGGTGGTAATGAAATTATTTACACGAAGTAAAGAGCCTGCCAGGGTTCCAACCCACGACCGACAACTTGTAAGTTGGAGCCGCTACTTACCACTGGGCCACTGTGCTTTAACCGTCGCTTAAATTCAGTAAACTTAAAACAGCATGGTAACTACAGAACCCGGCTGTACAGTTGTTCGACACACACTTGGCAGTTGTGAAAAAAAATACAGTTACATAACAGCATCTAATAAATTCATCGTTCCTGAAAAATACGTTTCAGTATAAAAAATCCGTTGGCCTATTCCAAATATTTTCATTGAGCCAATTCTAGTCGTTTTTATTAAAAATTGTGTGTCCTATGAAGGTGTTAAATCAATATCATAGCAGCATATTTTCTGTCTCCCTTCGGATTTAAATATAAATACTGGGTAGATATAGATCGGGGCAGTAAGGGCAGGTAGGTACATAGCGCGGTCACTGTCGGATTGCAAAGAAAAGAAAGAGAAGCGTGATGACACAACGCTGGTAATCTATTGCAAAATATTAAGCAATTGCCTATTTGCAATACCAAGGGGTATTGTAGTGCCCCGTGTCGGCGGTCCAAAAAATAGCCGGAAAGGGCCAAAGGCTCCGGGTGGGCTGGGTATCCGCGCAGGTAAAACTGCTGGCACCCAGACCTCTGAGGTGCTTCCGCTGCCGGGTGGGGCACCACGTGGGAGTACAGTACACCTCGGAGGTGGACCGCAGCGAGGAATGCTTCCGCTGTGCGGCCCGGTCACAAGGCCGGCTCGTGCAGTGCCACGGCGCACTGATATGCATGTGCGGTGGCTGGCAAGGCGACCAATCACCGGGCTGGTAGCAAGGCCTGCGTTCCACCCGCCAAACCCAGGGGCAGGGGCAAGCCCTCCGCCACCGCAGCCGTCATCGCCGCAGCCACCACCATTGCCGCCGCCGTTGCCGCCTCTACCGTCGTCGTCACCCAGAGCGGGAGAAGTTATTTGATAATTTCCCACGCAAAAAAGAAAAAAGGGGGTATTGTATTACCCAGTTACTGGGTTGTGGAGGTCAGACCGGCAGTCGGTCCATGTATAATACGGTATTCAGCCGCATCCGGTTAGACTAGAAGCCGACCCCAACATAGTTGGGAAAAGGCTGGGCAGATTGATTGTATTGATTGGACTAAAAAATTAAAACAATAATAATCTGCCAATAAATCAGAATGATTGCATGAATATCAATCGGGTTTTTAATCGTTAAAAGAAATTTTTAGAGGTATCTTCGTGATATTTGTTATCTTATTCAAATTGTTTGATTGTGTTTTTTGAACACACTAGCTATCTAACTGGCTTAAATCCTAAAGAATATCATAATTATATTTTTTCTGATTTTGGTTACTGCAGTGGATCATATACCTTTTAGGCATTATAAAACATGCGTTTAGCTCCTGTAATGGAAATTATTAGAATAAGCGGAAAAGCGTTCCCATATTGAGAGAGAGAAAGAGAGAGAGGGAGGAAGAGGGAGTAAGAGTGAGAGGGAGAAAAAGAGAGGGGGGAAAGAGAGTGAAAGGGGAGAAAGAGAGGGAGAAAGAGTGGGAGAAAGAGAGGGAGAAAGAGATGGAGAAAGAGAGGGAGAAAGAGATGGAGACAGAGAGGGAGAAAGAGAGGGAGAAAGAGATGGAGACAGAGAGGGAGAAAGAGAGAGAGCGGAAGGGGGAGAAAGAGAGCGGGAGAAAGAGCGAGAGAGAAAGAGAGAGAGCGAGAGGGCGAGAAAGAGAGAGAGAGAAAGAGAGAGAAAGAGAGAGACCTTATCCCTAATGCTACGGTTTCATAGAACAGCGGTGGCCGCCACATATCGACCGCAGTGACGCCTGTCATGTAAATGATGGCAGCCGGGTTTGACTTTACGGTGTCTCAAAACGCTCTCTAGGAAAACACACCAACTTACTTTCATAAAGTAACGTTTCAATGACGTCATTCGCCGGTAAATTGCAGACGCTATGTGGCAGCCGTAGCTACAGGAGAACGTTCGTCACAAAACTTGTTTATGAAAATGTTCCATTAGGTGAAGGTAAAAATGGAATTCCGGAGTTATTCATTTTCATACTGTGGCCTAAATCAGCAACCTTCGTCGAAGTGAAAAATCCCTAATGTATGCCTTCCGCTTCCTTTTAGAAAAACCCGTTTCATTTTTAATAAAAAATATATTTCACAAGTCATGATGGATTCATACTACTTACTTAAAATGTTTTTATATCATTAGACTGCCCGATGTGTACTTATGGCGGTTGCATGTGTTTAGTGGCCGCTGAGGGCAATACCCAGGGCAAAGTGTTTTTGGTATCATCAGGAATATCTCCGTAAAAGCCCAGAGTATAGATTTGCGTCCGGTTGACGGCAATAGACTCGTCATGGGACATACAATTTTAAAATATAACTGATGAATTGAAGGTAAGTGCAACCGCGGACATTTGCGGTGAAGCACTTTTCACCCTTATGCCTTTAGTAATAGGATTGAAAAGGGGTTCACCGCCAGTGCCCCGATGGTACATAAAAAATAAAAAATAAAACCATTTCATACACATACACATAACCTGTTATCCCCGAGGGGTTAGACAGAAGCGTAGATACCTATACTGCCCTGCTAAGCCGGAAGGCGGTATCTCTGAGATACGCCCTTTTTTTTTTATACCATTCAATAGCTATAATAATTTCGCATCTAATGGTATAAGCCACATATCGCTATCTAACATAAAACATAAAAAAACCACTCAGAAGTTCTTTATATCCTTATGTTTCCTTAAATTACAATTTACAAAAAGTCAATTTTCTCAAAACATACTCCGATTGAGATATCGCCTTTCGGCTTAGCAGGGCAGTATAATAAACCCACATTTCGTTAGTTTCGTGATATCTGGTATATTCTATCAATATCTTTCAGCAGGTCGATAAAAAATGTACGAAACAGCAGGGTATTGATGCAGCAATTCCGGTATTAACTCTTTCGATAGCGAAAATATTATCTCAATAAAAGATGGGAGTTCCGATAGTAATTACATGAATACTTGATAAAAGTCAGGAAGCAATCAGCCTGTAGATAAGGACTCAGTTTATTGCAGTGCTGATCGATAACAAGAGGGGTTGAATGGGTTGAAAGAGCGATGATGATTTTGCTGACATGATACTTTTGCTTTTGAGTTATTTATTACTAGCTGTGCCTTGTAGTTTCCCGCATAAGTCTCGATCCCGTGGGAATATCGGGATAAAAGATATCCTATGTCCTAACTCAGGTCATAGTCTACCCATGTGCCAAATCCGTTCAGCCGCTTTAGCGTGAAAGTGGAACAAACAAACAAACAAACTGACTTTCGAATTTATAATATTACTAGCTGCCCGCCCCGGCTTCGCACGGGTAGCACTAAGTACTTATCTACGGCGCACCTACCTACCTACCATACCCACACCTACCTACCCTACCTACACCTACCTATCCTACCTACACCTACCTACCCTACCTACACCTACCTACCTACACCTACCTACCTACATCTACCTACCTACCCTACCTACACCTACCTACCTACATCTACCTACCTACCCTACCTACATCTACCTACCCTACCTACCCACATACCTACATACCTGCCTACCCACCCTAACTACCCACATACCTACCTATCTACCTACATAGGTACTTACCTACCCCACCCTAACTACATACCTACCTACTTACATAACTACCTACCTACCTATATACACCTACCTAGCTGACCCGACAGAAGTCTTTTCTTTGATTTGGTTTTAGAACAGTTTGTGTTGGAAAAATAATAGTGGTGTTTTTACGTTTTTCCGGGCAATTATTCCAAATTTTCACTTATAAGAACCTTCCTCGAACATAAAGGAATATTTAAAAAAAAAATGCTAAATTGGTCCAGCCGTTCTCGAGTATTGCGCTTAGCAACACGTTTATTGATAATTTTTTATTTATATAGATTATTTATTATATGATTAACCCTCTCGATCCGTGTACGTACATATTATTATACTGTTACTGTTGTTTAGCAGTGATAGCCTAGTGGTGACCGTCAGACTGCCAAGTCATAGTTCTCAAGTTCGAACCCAAGGCACGCACCTCTGACTTTTCAGAATCATGTGCGTATTGTATAATTATCACTTGCTTCAAAAACGGTGAAGGAAAACATCGTGAGGAAACCGGCATGCCTGAGAGATATTTTTCGACGGCATGTGAAGCCAAGTCAGAGGCCCATGGGCGGCATTAAAACTCTGACACCAGTCAAGACACTTACCACATGAAAAGAAGAAGATTATACTGTTCCTCATCAAAGAGACATATTTCGTAGAGCATCTGTGTTAGGCCGCGTACTATTTAAAAGCGATTGCCGCTCGAATACGCGATCGGTCGCGTGTATATGACACTTTTTGTTCGGAAAACCGGAAAGCGCCCTCTGTCGGCGCGACCACGCGTTCAGGTTCACCGAACACAAAAGTTCGACCGATCGTGTATTCGCGCGTCGGTCGCTTTTAAATAAGACACGGGGTTGAGCAAGCTTCGTCATGTACAAAAGCTATACGATCACGTACAGAGTTTATACTGGATTCCGTCCGCCAAGGCGCGGCGCGGCGCGGCGGCGCCTTTTCTATATCTATAACTTTTTAAATTCGTAATATCTATTGAATGAAATAGCCGATTTGAACAATTCAATAAGTAATATACATGAATTGAAACAGTCTTGAAATCAATATGATTTATTTGGATAAGGATTTAAACAGAAGTATGAATAACATGGTCTAATTTTGTTCGGTATTTCTATCAACTTTTAAAATGTAAAAAGTGGTTATTGTGACATAACGATAATAGTTGGACATATAGTATCGCGAAGTTTTTTGTAGTTATTGATATGTTCTTTAATATTGTAAAACATAATTTTGTTCTCTCATCAATACTTTCCGCAGCGCATGCGACGAAAGGAAAAAAAATTACACCTTGGGTTACGTTACTAAAGTTTTAGTAAGGATCCCTAATCTTTTCTAGCAATAAATATAGCCTATGTTACTCAGGGTGAATGTAGCTTTCTAATGGTGAAAGAATTTTTGAAATCGGCGCAGTAGTTTTTGAGTTTATTCATTACAAACATACACACAAATCTTTCCTCTTTATAATATTAGTGTAGATAACTAGCTTCTACCAGTGGCTTCGCCCGTGTGCCTATCGGAAGTTATCCCACGGGAACGTACTACCGGGATAAAAAGTACCCTATGTCCTATTCTAGGTCATGGTCTACCCGTGAGCCAAATTTCATTCAAATCCGTTCAGCCGTTTTAGCGTGAAAGCGTCATAAACAAACGTATTTTAATTACGGGAGCGAAAAATCGATCTAGATAGGTCTCCTATCTGGGAAAAATCGTTTTCTCCGTATTTTCACCCGCAGAGCACAGTGGCCCAAAGTTTAGAACAAGATGGCACCTTAGATGACATGGCAGCATGGAATTAGGAAGTACCTACTATCATGGCAGCATGGAATTAGTAAGTACTTACTATCATGGCTGCAAGGAATTAGTAAGTACCTACTATCATGACTGCAAGGAATTAGTAAGTAGCTACTATCATGGAGTTAGTATGAACTATTCTATACTATTAAATGAGAATTCTCTATTTTCACCCGAGCAGAGCTCGGTCGACGAGGTAGGTACTAATCATTAATCAATCAATCCATCACAACATCTGTCCAATAGATAGAAAAGAGTTACGTCATATTATTATTAAATCCTAATGCTACCCAGCATTGCAATTAACTAAGTATAAGCCACCGATTGCTATCAAAGCACGGATATTGTCTAGACAACAATGTAAATAAAAAAAATACCTACAGTGAAACTAAGTTTGTGCCAGTTTCCGTGGATGGTCTTGGCAACCAACATGGCGGACGGGAAGCAAAACCTTTAGCGAAACGGCTAAAAGTTCAAGAAACTGTTTTTACAACAACTTTTTAGACGATTTTCCATTGCAGAATGGAACCCAATTCAAGTTGTAACTTTAACCTATATATAAGCTCGTGGCTAAATAATAACAGCGGGTCGATCGAAGGTTAAAAGCTACGCTTACCGCTGTCGGTTCTGGGATGGGTGACCATCCACGAACCGACCATCCTGTGCCTTGGAAAGCACGTTTAGCCGTTGGTCCCGGCCGTCATTCGTAGATCTTTGACTGTCGTTACGGGTCGTCAGAAGACGAAAACTCTGACAACCAGCTTGTGATTGATTGTGTTTTACAATTTGGGAGCCTTGGAGCAAACAGCGATTCACCTTTAATTAAAACGTAGGAGAATTATTTTTCAATTATCGCTAATCTAACGGAAATACCGTTCTTTGATTAAGAACAGTATTTAATAACTGACAAGATGTCTACCGAAAGACTTGGCGCGCAAAAAAAACCGTTAACTCAAGTGTTTTGGCTCATCACTATTCGTCAGTCTCACGGAACTACTGCCTGCCACCCACAAGGATAGTCATTAACTGTTAAAAATAAAAAAATATAGGATTATGTCATTATAATTTTACCATAGTATACACCTATGCGTCATGTTTGTTAATCCCCTATGATGAGAAGGCTTTTTAAGTGGTTTTCGGATCCGGGTATTTTCCTACACTAGCTAATTGCCAGCGTAAACTGTGCGTCTTGATGCTGCAAGAAGACGCAGAGCTGAAACAGACGTCTGCGACTAGTCGACACGACAGACGTCGTACATGAAGCGATCCTTTCCTTTGAGTATTCGACAGAGACTGAGTATGGAGCCTCTTCGCATTTGCCTTGGTGCTTATCATATGAAAGCGAAGCGCATTCGACTAACGTCGGTATATGCACGATAATCGGATGCCTCTAGTCGCTGCGACAAGCAGCGAGAGCGTGCGGCTCTCTTAGTCTGTCATTGCGACTCTGCAACTCGACTCTCAACACCAAGTGTGCGTAGGTTTGAACAAAAATATGAAAATTGTAGGCTTCAGCCTGTCGTTGCGTCTTGTCGCAGTCGCATGTCGCAGAGTGAGCGCCATGTCAACTCTTTTATATCTATTGGACAGATGTTGTGATGGATTCATGATTAGTACCTGGGCGACCGAGCTCTGCTCTAGTGATAATAGAGAATGCTCATTTAATATAATACTTACTTTTAGGTACTTACTAATTCCATGCTGCCCTGATAGTACTCGTAGGTACGTATTAATTCCATGCTGCCATGATAGTAGGTACTTTTTAATTATATGCTGCCAGAATAGTAGGTACTTAAGAATTCCATGCCGCTATGTTATTATTCAGAGGTAGCCGAAACTTTGGGTGACCGAGCTCTGGTCGGGTGAAAATACGGAGAAATCGAATTTTCCCTGATATGAAACCTAGCTAAATCGATTTTTCGCCCTCGTAAACCCCTATATTGCAAATTCAAATTCAAATTTATTTATTTGCTAATATGGGTAATAAAATAAAGTTGTTAAAAATAGAGCACAGTTCAACCATATTACACCTTATGGCATGCAAATTACATGTTTTGTCTACATCACATGTTTAGTCTACATCATATTTCATTATACCACATTACATTATCGTACACTTAGCCAAGCAACCATCATTCATAGTAAACAATAACAATATTTTTAACGCAAATACTAACAATGAACAATGTCAAATAATTAATAGTATAGGTAAATTAAGTTGATTACAAATACCTATTTTTAAAAATATTGCTCCTACTATTGCTCATTTAATAGTATAGGACATGGTCTTAAAAACAAGGTCTGGCATTCCGGGAGTGACACATGCTTACGACACTATCCAGTTGCCACTTTATTGCATCAAAACACGAATTAAGGAAAGATTTTCAGTCACCATTCTGTTAAAAAAAATATATAAAGCAGTTAAATTGTCGTTCCGTTTGTCAAAATCAAACGAAACAATTCAATTTAAACATATACCAACGTAATTGTTAATTAAAACCTCATTGTTTTATCGTATACAGGTAATAAAGGTGGTTGGGGAGTTATTATTACTCACTACTGGTAACAAAGATGTGATGACGTAGACTTGTATCAGCCACGTGTCTCGGAATGCTATACCTGGCGAAGTATATTATTATACCATGGATAGGATATCGAGCGCTTGACAGGTCGGGGGGCGACCGTCTACCCATTTTACTATTCTTATAAATTGCTAGAATGCTCGAATGTAGCCCATGACTATTTTCTTAATAGCCTGTACAATATAAGGTTGCTTATCGCATAACACCTTACTGTACCTACCACGTTATATACCTACGTAAATAGATCTTAGGTAAATAGATCTTATGTAAATAGATGATAATGTTAATAAAGCTCAAGCATATTTTCTAGGAATAGTAGTGACGCGAAAACAAGATTTCCATTCATTAAAAAAAAACAGGTTAAGGTGCTGATAGACTTGAGCATTCACTTGTTACAGAACATTCGCAATCGCAATCGAGCATTCGCCTTTTTTAAATTTGTCGAACTGAACAACGAACAGAGACAAGCATAGAGCAAAACATCGCTACGAACATTTTCACGATCACTCTAGCGAACGCTCTAGGCAATGCTCGTAAAAAAATATTCTTCGAGAAGATGGAAATGGAACAATGACAGAATGACTCGGCTCGGTAAAAAGCTCGAAGCAAATTTACTATCCTTACGGTAGAATGCTCGCTAAAACTTTTAATAATAATTTTTCTGTGATGTAACATTCGCTAGAATGCTCATTAGAAGCGAATGCTCAAGTATAACAGCACCTTTTACATTTCTTTGCAACTTTTAAATATAGAAACTCCATGGTGCTTTTTAGCATAGAATCCATACAGATTTAATTGCCATGGAATTCTAAAAGTACTAATAGACTAGTAGAATGGTTTTCCAGGAATGTTTGTCTTTTCCCGATTGAAGTCTTGTTTTTACCTATATGTCCTACTTAGGTACGTACATTGCTGCTAGCTAAAAAATAGCAGCAGCAAGGGTCGATCTTCAAGGTTAAGCAACGCTTGCTGAGATCGGTTCGTGGATGGGTGACCATTGACTATTCATTACATATCGACACCCCTCCGTACCTCGGAAGGCACGATAAGCCGTTGGTCCCGGTTGTCATTAGTAAATCTTTGACAGTCGTTACGGGTTGCCTGAAAGTCTGACAACCAGTCTTACCAAGGAATATCTTACTCAGTAACCGGGTTGTGGAGATCAGATACGCAGAAGCTCCTTGTAAAATACTGGTATTCAGCTGCATCCACATGGTTAGACTGGAGGCTGACCCCCACATAGTTGGAAAAAGGCTAGGCATATTAACTTAGGTACACTGCTCAATTACTTATTTGCAAGATCTAGTTCGTTTTTAAGATCAGAAGCCAAAACATAAACCAGAAGAAATACGTTTGGTACCTACATACAGTTACTACGTAAACACTGAGTTCTGAGTAAATTCTTGAAAGGCATTCTATAAATACCAAAATTATTTACGTATACATTACCGACAAAATGTCGATTGCTTTAAACAAAGGAACCCTTTTCCAAACATTGGTAGAAATATCGAAACCTTTGACATAAATATAGCTCATTATTTATGAACACCTAGTTTATATTTAACATTCGATATTTTAAATATCGTGTACATAAATGGTTTTCAAAAGCTGTCACAACTACACTGCTTCTGCGAAGCCATTTTAAAACACAGCCTGTTTAAAGTTTTAAAAGGTCCATAGAAAATTCTAGATAGCAATATGTTTAGTTGAATTTATTGTATTAGAATAACATTCTATTATTGTAACTTCACAAATCTTACCGAACGATGTTACTTAAGGCGACGATAACCGACTTTTAAGGCTCTACCTTGAAAATAATTGTAGCTTGATGGGCGTGGCTTATTTCCCCCGAACGCGGGGAGTGGCGGTTCCATCTTCCGTGATCAGCCGCTACGTCGCCGCCACAAACTTATCGTTGGATTTTCAACTTTCGGCGTAAGCAAAGCGTTTTAAATCAAATGCACGAAAACAAATCGCCGCGGAATAACATCGCCCGTGCGTACCTGGGCTGTCACCGCAATAAAAACATACGGCCATTTATGCGAAATATTTTGATTACTCGCAAGTATATCAAAATCTATTGCCAAATTTCATGATTCTAGGTCAACGGGAAGTACCCTAACTTCCCGTTGACCTAGAATCATGAAATTTGGAGAAACAAGGTCTCACAGCACAAACAAAGGAAAAAGTCCGAAAATCGTTGATTTGTAGTTATATCACATTTTTATTTTTTTTGCGCTTACAAACTTATTTGTAGTTGGAGAACTGACCGTGTCGTATGTATGGGAGAACATGATTTTCAACTACAATGTTAAGTTTGTTTTTGGAATATTTTCATCCTAACTACGGAACCCTTCATTGTGCGTGGTCTTCTATTTTCTACCCCGAGAACTAAATACAAAAAATGCTAGGTATCACGACTGCGGACAATAATCAGCTTATCAGCCTTAGTTGCCTGTTACGACCCCCATGGGGACCAATGGAATGACCTATTCTTAGGAGGGATCTACACGGCATCATGTGACGTCATATCCGGTAGATTAAACTACTCTGAAACTGAAATTAGTTCCTTATCACAAACAACATAAAACTCAGTTCAAACAGAGTGGAGTTTAAAGGTATTAAGGCGACGATAACCGACTTTTAATTATTTTATACTGAAGATCACGTCTAAAAGAGAAGTGTTAATGATTTGGAAAAATATATGTTAAATTAGAGCATTTTCTTAATAACTTAATAATATATGAATATTTTAGATTATGTTTATATTATAGCGAAATTAATTTGTAAAGTTTTGTCTAACGCGGATAAAAAACTGAGAATCCAGAAAAATCTATCAAGCGTATTTTTCTAAAACCTTCACCAATTTAAAGATAATTTAATTTTTGATCTTTAAGTATACATGTTTTATTAAAATACCTTTTGTTTTATGTATAATAAATTAATAATGCGTCTAATTTGGTACAGCGCTCCTTGATGGGCGAGTCATATTACTGGCTGGACGTACGACGCGTTGCGTGAGCTCAGTACGGAACACGCAAGCTAACCACTCAAGGTCACTGGCATATATCTGCGTCTTAACAGACGAACGGCTTAATATATGTTTTGCATGACTATTGGTGGCAGACGTTTCTACTTTCTTATAATTATTATATTTTTTTATAATATTAATTAATACAGATGGTTCACTCCGCATTTTAGGTATGAAGCTACAAGTAGGTACGAATAAATACGAAACGTAGTCAGAGAATATAAGAGTTACGCAATAGAAGAGAGAGGCAACTTCTGGGTGAATATAAACGTAGGTAATTAGCGCTCGCGGGAAAGTCCGAAAAGGATACCGTGGCCAAAGTCAAAGTCAAAATCAAATCATTTATTTCAAATAGGCCCTTATAAGGCACTTTTGAACGTCAAAGTTTACAAAAAATTGATTTGATTCTAGTCGCCCCTTCCAAAAAGTAGTTTTCGTATGGAGAAGAATGGGCAAGAAACTCCACCGTTACTCTTTTAAAAAGTGTAACAATATTTTGTATAAGTAGGTACATTAGTTACATAATTATATGTGAAGACGATGCACCTAAAAAAAAAAAATACGTTACCACAATAGGTAAAAAGAAGAATTAATAAAAATGAAGCAACGAAAGATAAATTAATTACTTATGTGATAGATGCATGGTTCTCACATATTTACAAACATTGTAAAAGTAGACGATTTTCTTAAAATTTTACAATTAATAAGTCAGTGTCAGTGGCCCCTGGCAATGTACAGGCAACTGAAGGAACACGGGTGGGTTTTAGTCAGTTAGAGTTTGACCTGCCCTTTTAACTTCTCCCGCTCCACCCAGAGCGGGAGAAGTTAAAAAAAATTAAAATACTAAAGGTAATTAGCGCTGGGCGACCTTTTTTTTTTTTTTTTTTTGAGGATGGGAAATTATCAAATAACTTCTCCCGCTCTGGGTGGAGCGGGAGGGCGTGTCAGACTTTTACTGACTAAAACCCACCCGTGTTCCTTCCGTTGCCTGTGTGCCGGGGTCGCGATATCCCTTTCGGACAAACCCGCAACCCCGGCAGGCATTGGCCCTTCCGGACCCCGTCAGTTGGAGCTGATCTCTTTGAGGCGCGCGTGGAACACAACGCGCCGTCGACCCGGGCCTGGTCCCTATCGGACGGCGAGCTACCCATTGCTCACCGTCCGCAAGCCCGCGCCTACGGTGGCCGGAAGTCGGCTCGCGACTCCCGACGCCCGGGGCGTCTCCTGCGGCGACTAGGGGCGCGAGGGGGCGCATTTTGCCTCTCCCTCGCGCGCTCCGCCTCCTCCTTCGCGAGCATTACTGCTTCGCAGAAGGAGGTGACGGCCTCCCATGCACTCTCGCTCCGGACCATGGCCTGAACCAGGGCCGGACGCGAGAGATCGCCGCCGCCGATCGCCTCCGTGAGGACACGGCGGTGCTCCGCCCAAGCTGGGCAGACCTCCACCGTATGCTCCACCGTGTCCTCCGGGCGATCCACACAGTGGTGACACCCGGGCGTTTCCTCCCGCTTTATCCTGAACAGGAACCTCCCGAAACAACCATGTCCGGTGAGGACCTGTGTCAGGCGGAAGGTGAGGACGCCGTGGCGCCTCTCTAGCCACTCCTCGAAGAGGGGACTTATCGCCACAATTGTGGCGTGAGCGCTGGGCGACCTGAATTGCACTTTATGGTGTCGGAGCAAGAGTCGCTTTTTATTTAAATTCTTTTGCGGAGTGAACGCCTTTATTCCCCGAAGGGTTGGGCAGAGGTGTACCTATAGTACACCAACAGTTCACTAGTCATGTTTAAGTCCCATGTAATAGGGGGCGAGCCTATTGCGATCAACCGGGAACAAATCCAGACTCCGGGCTGGTACTGAGAAATTCCTAATGGAAAAACCTAATGACACTTGGCCCGACCTCGGAATCCAGCCCAGGACTTTATGCTCAGCAGTAACGGCCACTAAACCAACGAGATAGTCTGTTACACGACCTCTTCTAATTACTTTTTTTTTTTTTTCTTACAGGTACTTAAAGAGCCGTACTTCTCAGTACAGTACCTTCCTCCCAGCTGTCTCTCTCTTGAGAGCCAGATCCTAGACCTCCGATCAACACTGCGATCTTCAGTTTTTTTTGTAAGTACTTGTTATTCTTATTACGTACCCAGCTAACACTTAGGATATTGCACATCGTAAACATTGATACAGAGTAAAAAAAATTGCTATCGTTTTGACACTTTCGACTAGGGTTGCCAACCCTACTATATAATACAGGGTGGCAGGGACATCGACGCGAAAACTGATACCATGGATTCAGTACATGAGTCTGAACCCCTGCGTAGAAATTTTTCGTCGGTTATAAAAAAGAAAATCAGCTGTTTCATACATTTTGACCGCGTAGGTTACCGCCACTTTTCTATGAAACAGCAGATATATTTTTTAATAACTGAAGTAATATTTCTACGCAGGGGGGTTCAGAATCATGTACTGAATCCATGCTATCAGTTTTCGCGTCGATGTCCCTGCCAGTCAGTATATATATTTTTAGTTGGTGTTTTTGTCGTAGTTGGGTTTTAGTTTTTAAGTTTCGAACATTAGAGTCGTCCGAAGAATTGTCACACTTAAGTGGCAGTGGGCAGTGCACATTGCTCCCAGAACAGATGGCCGATGGGGCCGAAATGTTCTGGAGTGGCGACCGCGTACCGGAAGACGTGGCGTTGGAAGGCCACGAAGTGGACCTGGTGAAGGCCGCAGGAATCCGCGAAAAGCACAGAAACGGTGTAAGTGGCGGTGCTTGGCCCGGCCTATGTCCAGCAGTGGACGTGTTTCGGCTAAAATGAAAATGATCAACGTCGTCAAGTCCTAATCAAATCTAAAGTAACCTAAATTTTCCTGCCAAGAAATCGATGTTTAGTCCTTTGATTTTACCATTAGCTCTTCTATATCAATTACTAATACAATTGATTATTTACAATAGAATGGGTGTAATTTCATTTGACGGTACGGTAGGTATAATTACACCTACGAAAGCAATACTGATATTGTACTGTATTCCATTTGATCCGATACCATCTGTAATTTTGAAGGCTCTAGGTGTATTATTTACCTCAAGCTAGAATACAATAATGTACTTTCATGTGTGTACATACGGAGTACTATAATAATTGTGTTTCCCCGTTAATTTCCACTGTCGATCCAACACCCTAATTTCAAACACACTATCAATCACAATCTGAATGATTCGAAGGATATTCCTAATCCATTACCGCATATGTTCAAAAAAATTGTCTGCTCAACATCGCAAATACCGCAATGAATATTGTTGAACTGTCAAAGTGAAACCCATTGCTACTGTTAGTTTGTAAAGCAATTACCCCGATGAGCTACTTAATGGTACGAGAGCCCATGACCAAAATTTTTGCCTTATCGTTTTACGAACAAAACCGTATAAAATCGATAGATTTGGTTATTCTCAATTCAAATATCCTAATTTTAGAAATTTTTCTCGTCACGTCTGGTTTGACCGTATTTATAAATATGTCAAATAAAATTACCGAACTGTTTCATAGCAATCTGTCAGATTTTCAGAATGTATTTGAACGATATATTTAAAATACCAAAAATGCAATTTTCAGAAACCAGTAGCTAACATACGCAGGAGAACATTTGAGAAAATAAAAAATGAGGCTAAAAATAAAACCCATAGCAACCCGTCTGAAAATCTTGTTTTCAGATGAATCAATGTTCACCCGAAAACAAGATTTTCAGTTGATGCGAATAAAACATTTTTCAGAAGAAAATTGAAACCATTTTGAACGTGTTGAAAAATATTACCAATCGGTAACACAGCATTCTGTCTAAAAACTGTTGGACATAATGAAAAATGTTGCCCAGATGTAGAAAAAAATTATATCAGACAAATTTAGTGTCTCACGTTACTAATCAGAGAACTTTTCGATAGTCAGAATCACGTTACTAATCAAATCAGACAACTTTTCGATAGTCAGAAATTATTAATACATCGTATTGCGGCGTTTTTTATTTACGCAGGATTAATAAAGAGTTTATCCGAAACCATGAAATCGAAATTAAAAGGATTTTTTTAATAACAAAACAAGTTTGAAAAATAAAGAATATTGAAAAAATTTCATCATTTTTAATCATTGTCGGACTCATCATCGGTGTTGTGAGGGATAGGACGTAACAAGCACCGCGCGTTTGCTGGGCAACTCCGAAACGTTCTTAGAAAATAACCATATTTGCCTTGCACACGGTAATGTAACTATTTATTTATGATCTTTTGACATACTTCATGTAACGAAATTTTGTGCGGTTATTATAATAAAAAAGCCGTATTAAATCTGAAAAAGTTAAGTATGTCGCCTACCTTCATTTGCGCTTAGCGTTCTTTCATACTCTTTTAATCTTTTTGCTCGGCTTCTATGGGTCCTTTTTTTTTCATTTTTTGATGGTGCGAAATTATCAAATAACTTCTCCCGCTCTGGGCGGAGCGGGAGCGTGTCAGACTTTTACTTTTACTGACTAAAACCCACCCGTGTCTCTTCCGTTGCCTGTGTGCCGGGGCCACGATATCCCTTTCGGACAAACTTGCGAGTTTGTCCGAAAGGGATATCGTGGCAGGGGCTTCTTAGGGTCCTAACGTAATGTTAAATAGCTTAGCCTTCCTCAAGAATTGATCTATCAAATGCAAAAAGAATTTTTCAAATCCGATTTAGTTAGATCTGAAGGCCAATTCTCGTACTTAAAAAACGTTCACATTCAAGTCGCAATCTGTCAAACTTTTAAAAAATTTTGTTAAAATGATTGTATTTTTGACAGATTGCGAATTTATGCGCATGCGAACTTTTTAAAAAAATACTGGAATTGCCCCTCTAGTAGTTCGAGAAATTTGCTCGTTCAAATAAACAAACAAACAAAAATACAAACTCTTCAGCTTTATTATATAGATAGGTATGAGTGGGGTTGTTATCATAGTTTTGTAACAGTATTATTAACGTAAAAAAGAATGTATGCAACCCAACTTTGAACGTTAAACCCTCTTTAGATGTCGTATTTTACGCTACTTAGTTTTGCTTTGAATAAGAGACGTCTCTCCTTTTGTGCTTCATGTAGTACTTTACCCCTGTAGTACTTTATATTTGTCATTTACGTAGTACACACTTAAGTACCGAATCACGTTAACAGCACAGAAAATCAATATGAACACAAACAAAGTCTGCCGAACAGAATGGGTGCGCTGTTCGTATGTTTGTTTATTTATTTATTAAACAATGTAAGTAATCATTGTTTCCCTTTGTATCTTATTCTGCTGTGCGTATAACTTGATATAGCAGCTAAGTTTATTTTAGACATCAAGGGATAACATTTTTGCAAAAAAGTGTATTATACAAAAAATTGTATTTATGAGGTAGATGTGAGTGAACGCCCTAGGAGGACATACAGGGTTTCAGGGTAATCTACGAGAAAACTGTTACCATGGATTCATAGATGATTCTGAACGATAAAAAAAGCACTGAAAAATCTGCTGTTTCATAGAAAAGTGCAATACCTACGCGGTCAAAATGTATGGAACAGCTGTTTTATTTTTTAATAACTGACGAAAAATTTCAACGTAGGGGGTTTCAGAATCATGTACTGAATCCATGGTAACGGGCTTCGCGTCAAACTCAAACTCAAAAACTCAAACTCAAAGCATTTATTTCAAATAAACCAATTACAGGCACTTTTGAATCGTCAAGGGGGTCGGTCAGTCAGAAAGATGAAGCTAGATGCCCATTCCAAAGCGTAGTAGGTACCTATGGAGAAGAACGGGCAAGAAACTCCACGGACACTCTTTTAAAACATGATATGAAACATGCGTCTATGTCGCTGCCACCCTGTATAGTGACCTTATTGGTGATGTTCTTCAGAAAGGTCAGGTGCGTAGAACTCGCAACCGACGTGAGTGTATGACCCTCACCCCCACACACACTTTCAATCACAGTCCGAGAGTTTTGAACGATATTGCTAACCCATTGCTTCATAGGTTCGAAAAAATCGTCTGCTCAACAACAAATATAACGTTATGCACGTGGGTGAACTGTCAAAATGAAACACATTGCGATCAGTTGTCATGTTATATTGTGTGTTACGCAATTGACCAGCAGTTCATCATAATCAGCCTGTAATGTTCCCACTGCTGGGACTCAGGCCTCCTCTCTGTGAGAGGGAGTGGGCTGTAGTCTACCACGCGGGCCCAGTGCGGGTTGGTAGATGTCACATGTCTTTGAATTTTTGTTTCTAGGACATGCCGGTGTCCTCACGATGTTTTCCTTCACAGTTTTGAGAGCAGTGGTGATGAAATTATTTATAGAAAGTAAGGCACCTGCTTGGGTTCGAACCCACGAGCTAGAACTCGGTAAGTCGGGGCTGTTACCACAGATACCACCACTCCTCACCTCGCAGATGTCTGAACGTAAACGAGGCTAAAGGAGTATGTGACGTTCTGTAGTTTCTGCTTACCCCCGTGGGAAGAAGGCGTGAGTTTATGTATGTAAGCCATCAAAGTAGTTCATATCTAATCAGTTTTAAAACAAAATCCCGTGAACACGACGACCACATCTGTTACCGGCCCGGGTCTATAGTCGCCAAGCGCTGCAAGCAAGAATAGTCCTTACGGTGGTTAGATATGAACTTCTTCGATGGTACAGTCTAACCTGGGTAAACGAGAAAACTCTATAAATAGTAATTGCCAGGTCCCGTCATTTTAACCCTCTAAAACATGTAAAAATGACTTTCTCTTATAGATTTATCTGTTTCTCACCTATCTTTATAGGTGAGAAACAGATAACTGAGACTGCTAAATGCCTGTACCTCTATAAGCGACAGTCGAGCGTAATTTAACAACTGCTATTTATGACTCATTCTTAAATTTCGTGGCACATTGTCTTTGTTCTCTTAAATTTCGAGGGACTATCTAACATTGCTTTTGTATCGTAATCTATTAGAATGTCCAGATGTGCGTGTGTATCGACTTATTTGTCGAACTTACTACAGTTGATAAATATCAATTGCGAAGAAAGGTTCGGCACGTACTCATAATGTTAAAACGAGAATACAAAGTGTTGTCTTTAAGTGATAAACCTAAAATTGTGAATGCGTTTGAGTGTGGGAAATCGCGAAATGTCAATGTTAATATATGTCAAATTGTAATGAATAATACTCATACAATACATACACGGTTATCACTACATATTCGCTGTTATTTTTATAAACCTCTTTATGTGAGAAAGGCCTCTCCTGCACGCGTACCATGACCACCGAGAAACGGGTTTTGTCGACGTAAGAATAGACAAAATGACAGATTGTGATTGTTTAACTGCCATTTTGTCTATTCTTTCGCCAACAAAACTCGTTTCTACGGTAGTCATGCTACGTGTGCTGTACCTCTATACTAAACTCGAGTTAGTGAGAAACCTCTCTAAGCAAAAAAGAGATCGCGGTCCCTTAAACGGCCGCTTATCCAGGTTCGACTGTATGTAGAATAATAAAAGTTTTAAGTTACGCAATATTTTTTAATAATTTCGTCTAATAAGCTGCCGACCTACCCCTTATTTCAAGATAGACCTACAAAGCAACGTGTTGTAAAGTAAACTCATAAATACAAAGTAAGCTCGAGCTTTGTATTATGTTCTTCCACATAATCCTCTTGTACGCCAAGTACCTACCTTTATTAGACGGCAATGAGATATACAAAGTGTTACACTTGAAAAAGGTCAATGTACTCTCTTACACACCTGAAAGCGAACTAAATGACAACAGACAACATGTTTCCGAGATCTCTACATAAAAAACACAATTCCACACGAGGCGAGCACATAAGCCTAAACTAACATTAAAAACTGAATTAAAAATGGCGGCGTAAAAGGTACAGGTAAGCACACCTCCATTGTAGTGAAAAATCGTTTGTACCTTCGCGATCTAAAAGCAGGAAATACTTCAAATGATTTACCAAGTTTTTGACGTTTTTTTTCTCTAAATCGAAATTAGGAACGACAATATCCTAATCAGGCCTGATATTGTTTGGCACAAAAACCTTAAAATAAGCTTTAGGGGCTTATGGCATCCGGTTTCAATCATGGTGCTAACGAAAAAAAGGTGGCAAAAAGTAGCACAACAATCTCAATGTAATTCACAGCAGATCTGTTTCTTGATTAGGTACAATTATGTCGAAATTTCTGAGAATGTCATTACTGCAAGGCAAATACATGAGAGGTAATGGGCACAGGTCTATCTGGGGCAAACAAATGGCAAAAATGATGGGTAACAATTTCTGAACTTAATTCGCTGCTGATGTGTGGAGCTTGTATTGTTAAGTGTAATTTGCGTCGCTTTTACGAGGGAATTCACTTTCGACGAATTTTTCAAATTTTGTTGGTCTAATTTTGCGTCGAATGTAACGCAATGGCAACCGTCATTTTGTTATAAGCCGGATGCAACGTAATTTCGTCGAGTTTAATTTCAAAATTTGCTCGGGTGCCGCTCTGGGCGCACCCTTGTTCAGAAGTAGGTTCCTTGTTCTGTGAATAACTGTAATACTCTCACCAGTTATAATTAACTAATATCTTATCTTTAATGTCGTCTTTCATAATTTCACCATCCAAATTTAGGCCGGAAAGTCCTTAAAGGGAAGAATGAAAGGGAATTAATTCAAAATCTTTTCAATTTATTACCCCCTTAATTCTGGAAATATATTTTGTATCTAAATTAATGTGCTGTAGAGTATAAACGCGAAATTGTAGTTTAATTCGATTGAAATTATTTCAAACCGTGTTTTAAAACTTTAACAAAATAACAAGACGCGTATGAATGAACCTTTAAACGTTCGTTAGTCTAATTTTTTTGTTACTGTCAGTTTTTGCTATTCAAATCACAACACGTCTTGTTAAGATCACCGAGAATTAAAAAAAAATTACCAAGTCATCTTCACCAGGATATTTTTTCAACGCATATCGAATGACTAAAAGCCACAACAGTTCGTAGAACCCAAAGAAAAACAAATGAAGAGGACTTTTCAACGCAGCCTTTGTGTTTTCAACTTCAAGTGTTTGTCAATTATGCTTAAAAATATAAAATTTCATACACAAATGTGTATAAATGCGGGGCTTTAGGCGACGAGCACAATTTGAGTGTGCAAACACGCACGAGCGGGTACCAGGGCCCCATATATTAGCAGAGCTAAAGCAAATTGATACATATTCACAGCCCAACGCTTTGCGCTCAGTTAACTTCTCCAACTTGCACGGAATGATAAGCAGACGATACATTAGCTTTTTCTTTTATCTTGTATTTTCTAAAATCGAAACGGAGAAATATACTTTCGTATTTTTTTTGTATTGCGTGAAATAATAAATTCTCTACGGCACTTGGTAGCAACTCAATGAATATACAACGTGTGTCAGAAGTGTGTAGCGGATTTGCAGTCTTAGCCGCCCTAGGCCCCAGGCCATGCCGTAAGTATCAGCCGCCCCTTTCTTAGCACCCATCATATAGACTACATAATAAATTACTTTTTTACCAACTTTTATCGAAATTGGTTCAGAAATTTAGTTAATTTAGTTGGGTTGACGCCGCGAAATTCTATGACGCGTTTCAATTAGTTATTTGGACATATTTTGAAATTATATTATTGTTATACGATGCGATGCAGTGCGGCCCGCCAAAAGTGCGAGAACGTTTAGAATATATAGCAAATAATATGTACTTTGAATTATTTCTTGTTATCATCAGTGAATTTTTTGTCACGATTGGCCGCCTTAGGCCCGGGCCTACTGGGCCTTAGGGCAAATCTACCACTGTGTGTGGACATATTAAGGGTGTGTACAGACCACCAAATTGAACAATCTCCATGGAACGAACGTCGCAATCGAGAAAAAGTAATCAACTGTCCCTTATAAAACTTCAATAACTATACTTGACCCTTGAGGAGCTCGTGGCTAAGTAATAACAGCCGCCCGAGTCGATCCATCAGGTTAAGCTACGCTTGCCGGGGCTGGTCCGTGGATGGGTGACCATCTTTACATACCGAGAATCCTCCGTGCCTCGGAAAGCACGTTAAGCCATTGGCCCCGGTTATCATTCGTGGATCTTTGACAGTCGTTACGGGTCGTCAGAAGCCCGAAAGTCTGACAATCAGTCTTACCAAGGGGTATCGTGTTTCCCAGTTACTGGGTTGTGGAGGTCAGATAGGCAGTCGCTCCATGTAAAATAACATAATGGTACTCAGCTGCTTCCGGTTAAAGCTTTGTGCAGACTAGCGCGACGCGACACTGGTTATTGTTATACCGTCAAGTTTCTTAGAAATTGTATTGTTCGAGTCGCGTCGCGCCGTCGCGTAGCGCTGGTCTGAACGAGCCTTAATCTGGAAGCCGACCCCAACATAGTTGGGAAAAGGCTAGGCAGACCTATACTTGATCCAACTCTACCAATGAGTCAGCAGATTTTTTTCACAATCACGATGTTTGCCTCATGGCGAAGGGTGTTCAGTTTGTTACACGCCCTTAAATATGACCACACATTTCAGATACACGCTGTATAAGCTACAATTATATCGTAGCCTGTAGCAATGCTACGGAAATTGCTACGCCATCACACTAGGCATGATAGTTGCTAGAATTTAGAGCGTTTATTTACAATAGTACAGACGCCTAAGTGCGTTAGGTACTTACTCGTATTTTAACCCCGAGTTAGCCGAGCTTTATTAAGGTCATACATATTAAAATAACTGCAGTGTCTTGCAAGACTAATATATCTTTGGTAACGTTCAAAATTGTTCTGTTTAAGGCGATGATAACCGACTTTTAATGATTTTATACTGAAGATCACGTCTAAACGAGTCGTGTTAATGATTTGGAAAAAATATATGTTAAATTAGAGCATTTTCTTAATAACTTAATATATGAATATTTTAGATTATGTTTATATTACATTGTGTAATTAATTTGTAAAGTTATATCTAACGTGAATAAAAAACTGAGAATAACGAAAAATCTATAAAGCGAGTTATTAAGAAAATGCTCTTTTTTATCATATTTTTTTCCAAATCATTAACACTACTCGTTTAGACATGATTTTCAGTATAAAATCATTAAAAGTCGGTTATCGTCGTCTCAACTCTAAAACAACCACTAACATGCGACATATCAATATTTTTAACCGACTTCCAAAAAGGAGGAGGTTCAAAAAAAAATTACGTTTTTTTTTTTTGTTTTTATATTTCCACCGATTTCTCCGTCAATAGTGGACCGATTTTGAAAATTCTTATACACTCGTACAACACTCGTTAGTATCTACCTACATTCTAGTAATTATTCAAGTTACCTTGGCAACATTAATGCCATATTATTATTATGTTACTAATTTAAGCTTACCTACATAAAGCTGTATATTTTTGCTGGACCTTATTGGTGATGTTGTTCAGAAAGGTCAAGTGCGTAGTGTGTAGTGCTCGCAACCGGCGCGGGCGGCGTGCGTGTATGACCAGCACGCGTAGCATTACCGCCGTAGAAACGAGTTTTGTCGTCGGAAGAATAGACAAAATGACAGATTGTGATTGTTTAACTGTCATTTTGTCTATTCTTCCGTCGACAAAATCCGTTTCAACGGTGATCATGCTACGCGTGCTGATGTATGAACGTAAAAGAAGCAAATGGAGTATGTAAGCATCATAGTCGCCATGCGATTCTGTAAACATCTCACCGTGAAAACTTGGGTGAAGTGAGCTGTCAATAGTGTCAATCCCTGTGGAATGACAGCTCACTCCACGCTCACTTCACCTAAGTTTTCACGGTGATATGGTTACAGAATAGCACTGCTGGTGGCGTTCTGTGGTTTCTGCCTCACCCCCATGGGAAGAAGGGTTGAGTTTATGTATGTGTAATTTTAGCTTCTCGACACATTTGCTACCGCAAACATTGCCGGAGAACTAAGGTGCATATAAACAATGCTTTTTGACTTGCCAAGTAAGTAGACAGCACGGCTAAAAGCATAATGTTTACATAACAAGCGTTTTGCGGAAGCAGTGTTGGCAGCCCTACCTTTTTTTCAATGGCATCCCTGTTTTCTGCTGTATTAGTTTTCTGTTATTTGTTTTGTAGGTACTTTTGGCACCATCTAAAGCAAAAATCTCAATTGCTTATTTCTTTTCGTGTGGGCACCAACAAGGTCTACTACCGCCTACTGATTCTGATGTTCCCAAAATTTTGAAATTGCTTTTTTTTGTGTTTTTTTTTTTTGCTTTTGTAATGTATTTTCGGATTTTCAAACTTTTCGATTCTTTATCTTATGCTACACAATAGAATTACTGTTCTGCAATTATTATTTTAAACTGTTTTTTTTTAATGATTGTTTTGATTTTTTTTAGTTTGGTAAGGTTACAACACTGTGCGGAAAAGCACTGTGATATATTTTTATAGTATGCTGTAATATAGTGCATGGTAGGTAACCTATAAAATATAGCGAAAATGGGGCACTTAAGATGTTTGTAGGAACTTATAATACCTATGATACGATACTGGAAAAAACCCGGAGTAGAGTTACTGTTATACTAGCTATTAAGCCACAATACAGGTTTTATATTTTACTTTTTCTATTATAAACTTACTTCCAGATTGTGAGACTCGTGTATTAAGGGTACACTAGTCGAGACGGCTCGAACTCGTTGGTGGGCGTGACAAATATGCATGCTAATTAGTCTAATTATTTATTTATTTAGTTTTAATTCTTTATCCAGTTTTTATTTAGTGAAATCGACGAAAATGAGCGCAAAAATTTTCATGAACAGACTTTTTGGCGTAAAGATAATATGAAAAAAATTCTGGGTGTACCTATTTACTCAAAATAAAATTATTTGAACTATAGAATAAATTATTTATGCCTGTACGGTTTCTATTTTGCCATTTTCTTACTACATAAGTTATTTATTAACGCCCAATGACAAGTTAAAATTAATGTTGAAATATGGAAGCTTTGACACTCATAACTTCCAAACCAATATTATATTTCCAACTCTGCTTCCATACAGGCCTAGATAATGCCAAGACAAATTGATATCATTTTCAGTTCTGAATGTACACCGTCAAACAGACGAGTTATCACGATACTACGTTTGTATGGTTGAAAGACCGACTAGCGTACCCTTAAATCCTCATCTCCACAAAGTTCATCCGGAATACGTTGAAATAATAATAATACACCCAATTACGTAGTTTTCGGAATAGTTGGGAACACTAGGAAATGGGAAGTTTGGTAACGTTTATTAGTCGAATGCCCTCTATTCCGAATATTTCATGGAAGGGAACATCACTTATTCCACCCCTAAATCAAGTATTTCGTGGAACAGACACATGCTTCTGATCCAATAACTTCGACCTCTATTTGTACCTACCACATTACATACAACAATAGCAAAAGGAATTTAAATTAACTACTACACAAACGTCGAACCAATACGGTTTAATATTAACATGTAGGTACACAATATCGATCAAAGTTGCCAGTCTCATGGTACGTCTGGCACAACATATTGGACAAAACAAGCCAATACACGCCATATTGGCCCAATATGTGGTAGCCAACATTACCATAATGTCCGGGGAGATTTATTGTCCTACCCAGACGCTGACCTTAGCGAAGTTTATTCGTTATATTAAGGTAATACTTATAAAAACTATAAATATGATTTGTGGTCAGCAAGTCTTGTATCTTTTATAGACTTGAGTAAAATATTTTTACGCGCCAACCGTAGTAGGTAACAAGAAGGATCGTTCGTGAAATGGAACTACTTTCAACGATCATTTGTTTTTTTTTCTTGTCATTTCTGGTCCTTTATACCTCAGTCGTGGGCGGAAAGTGGTGGTCCTTAGAGAATTAACTACTTGAGTTTAGATAAGTAATATATTTTGCGGGACATGACAAAAGGTTTTGACTTTGTCTTCAAAGTAATTTCATAAATTACTTAAATGTCAATTAATGACGACAAACGATCCCTTTCAGGTTCCATTATCCCTTATTTACGCGCGGCTCCACCAATTTATAGGTCTATACTAGAAATTAACGAGAATTCTTTTAATTATTTTCCCTTTTCTACAAAAAATAGCTCAAACTTAATTAAAAAGTACAACGTTAACAGAAAAACTCGTAGCCTAAATAAAGACGTTTTTCGGCAACAATTCTTAAGATAAAACGCTTAATTACTCAAACTAAAAATATTAATTAGTATGCTATGGTGCTACTTGAGGAAGTCAAGTTAATAAAATATAACTTTTGTAAGTCCGCTCATAAATATCGAAACTTTGTGGAATCATGCCAGATTTAACAAAACAAAGCTGTTCAAACATTTCTGTGTGTAAGAAAGACAAAATATGGATAATGTTTGAAACTAGCTTGTTTTACCGCGGTTTTACTTACATTCTAGAGAAACTACTTTATGTACTGGAATAAAAAGTACCCTATGTGTTGATACAAAACATTGTCTATTTTTATACAAAATTGCATCGAAATCCGTTCAGCCGTTAATATGTGATGGAGAAACATACATTTGCTTAAAAAAAACATTAAATTGTTGGATAACTTTTTGTATGTCATGACATAACAAAAGACAAAAAACACCCATAAATCCGACAATGTCGGAGCAAAAAAATCTGTATAAAATTAATATAAATTATATAATTATTAATAGTCACGTGAAATCCGCATTAACCGTAAATTTGCATGAACAAAAAGACCAGTTTTTTTTGTTAGGTAATTTGTTATAAAAACATAACTGTTAACTGTTATCGAAGGCATAAAGAAGATTAGAATAAAAAAACCAACAGTTAGGCTCGTATTATAATAATACCTACCTATTATCTTGTTTAAAGTTTTTTTACTAAGTTAACGTTTTACGGAGTAAACTGTGAGTGTTATCACAGTTTACTCCTGGAATGTTTTGAGTATGAATGTAGATGGCTATCAAAGTAGGGGAAGACCAAAGAAACGGTGGATGGACTGTGTGAAAGATAAGATGGCTGGAAGGGGGGTGAGTACCGAGATGACGACTAAAGGCCTACGCGGACCGGGACGGCATGGCAAGGGATTTTAATTTTTACTAATGGACATTCAACCGTACTGTTACAGAAATACGACATAAATTGCTATGCTTTAAAATGATGCCGTGGCATTGAAAGGGATTTTATCGCACGGCATTAAAAGACGCGCCACAGGCTCCCGTGGCGGGATGCCGTGGCATACTGCGGTAGGCAACGGCATGCCACGGACTCCGGCGCTCGTAGTGATTGATATACGATATACTGCGAATGCCGTGGCAAAGTGCTGGAATGCCGCGGTATCTAAGCGGCCAGTGTGCGCTGACTCACGGCAAAATCCCTTGCCATGCCGTCCCGGTCTGCGTAGGCCTTAATAGAGAAGTATGGAAGAAAAAAATAAAATTTATAAAAGTCGTCTATAAAGGTATAAACAAAAGCCCTAACACGTGTGACTCCGGATTTTTAATTTGTCTGTCTTGTTTATACCTTTTTAGATGGCTTTTTTGTCTTAGATGGGTTTTAGTTTTATAACTTTTATTTTTTAATAAAATTATTTTGGGGTTATAATATAGGTAGGTATATATTTTTGAAATGTATTAATTAAGCCCTTTCATTTGATACCCAACACGGCATCATATAAGCAAGATTACCTTACATTACCTTTGGTAGAATCAACTCCAATCGCACTTAACTCTTGGATAACAGAAATCAGCCATCAGCACTGATGTGTTTCGGCAGTTAGAGTTAAGATAGCCAGTGCCTCTGTGGTTGAGGATTCCAGGTGAAGCTCGCTTCCACCTTCGGCCTGATCATCACTTACCGTCAGGTGAGATATAGGCCCAGAGCTTCCCCGTGGTGGAGAAAAAAAATGTATGAAGCATAACCAGCCTATAATGTTCCCACTGCTGGGACACAGGCCTCCTCTCGATGACAGGGAGTGAGCCGTAACCACGAGGGCCCACTGCGGGTTGGTAGATGTCACATGTCTTCGAATTTTCAGTTCTTGGACATGCCGGTTTTTTCTCGATGTTTTCCTTCATCGTTTTGAGAGCAGTGGTAATGAAATAATTTACACAAAGTAAAGCGCCCGTCTGTGTTCGAACCTACGACCTAGAACTCGTAAGTCGCGGCCGTTACCCCTGGGCAACCACAGCTTTTTTTATTTTTTCTTTCATTACATGGTAACTATTGCGATAGCGTACATATCTAATTCTTATTCTGACTTATAATTAATTGTTTTTATTACAAATAATGCATTCTTTGTGAACTCACAGAGAACAATAGATTAGGTCCGAGTCATTAGCTATGAGGTTGAGAGTGCTGAGTGCACGCGTCAGCGACGCCTCAATTATCAGATTGGTCCGAGCACGCGGCTCCGCCAGCAGCCGTGGCTGCCTACGTCGTGTAAAGTATTATTTATTTATTTATTTAAATGCCTTAAAAACTACCATTACAGGTCTTAACCTAATGCGATAGCTAAGTCACCCACACCAAGAAAAAATTTTTATTAAAGCAACAAATATATACTTTGATCAATTATTGTTTGTAACATAATGTAAACAATAGTACTTTTGCGAATTCACCCCAGTAACATGTAAATATATCAATTTCAACCTGAATATAATAATAATATAATATATATTATACACCTATATATAATACTTTACATTGAAGGGTCACTGAACTTATCATACGCCCCGAAGCAGTATGCTAAAAGAGCAATTTTGAAAGCGTTCGGAATGGATATTCTGCCATGTGAAGTAGGTACTATTCATTTTGCTACGGCAGATTTTTTTTATATTTAGCAATATCCGTTTCCATTCCTACGGCTGGACTGGACATAGGCCTCTCCCAAATTCCGTAATATCCGGTTTTCACATGTCCACACGTGCAGTCATCCTCAGGTAAATAGGAGGGGTCCACCTACGCCTGTTAATTTGCGAATACTATTGTATATAACGGTTATTATATAAATTCTATGAACGAGCGATTCTATATAAGGTCAAAAAACCAATACTTAAAGTAGCGAGGGTCCTCATATCTTTTGTCACATAAAAATAGATTTCCGAAATTTACATAATAAAGAAATAAAATATTAACGATCATAATAAAATAGTCTTGTTGTCATAGTTTTTTTGTGAAATGGCGTGTAAATTCGATCCACCTAAATCTAGATTTTAAGTGCTAGTGATTAATTACTTATTAAATTCAAAGATGAGTTCAGCTTAAAATATACATTTTATTAATGTGACATTGATACTAATTTCTTGTTAGTAGAAGTTCTAAGTAGATACCATTCTGTTGAACTTCAACAGAATAATACCAATTTAAATTATATACTGTATATATTTTCAAAATTAATAAATTAATTATAATCTATATTTAATTATATGCACAAATAAGTATCATCCATATGAATATGAATAAAAGCCTTAAACTAAATTTAAAAAAAGTGTAGTACGAAACGAGTACATATTTTCAATTTTCAAATATATTAAAAAATAAAAATAATATATTATTTAAATTACGTTACGATTACTGTTCGACTACGTGCTAGGCCCACAGTCTAGTAGTAGAGGTTCTCACAATTTCAAATCTCACTTATGTGACAGCTGACAGCACACTATTCAAAAGCAAAGTCATTTGTTTTTAACGCGATGTCCAATTCGACAACGTTCGAATTTCGAAGTGGTACAGAAAATACAGCTAATCAAAGGCGCAACTCCCTTATTTTTAAGAAAGTTCGCACTCTATTTGTCAATCTTTATCAATATCTCAGCCTCAATCTGTCAAAATACCCTCCAATTTCCCTAAGTTTTTGACATTGATTGTCACTGAGATGAGATTGCGACTTGAATTTTAACATTTTTAGGGTTCCGTTCCCGAAAGGTGCCAAACGGAACTCTATTACTAAGCCTCCGCTGTCCGTCCGTTCATCCGTCTGTCTGTCAGCGGGCTGTATCTTATGAACCGTAGTAGGTAGACATGAAGACTTACATGAAAAGATTTACCCGTCAGCAAAGTTGCTAGTAACTGCCAAGCTTACGCAAAACGTACCTATTTAATTAAGACATCACTCATAGAGGGTGTAGAATCCTGTTGATCCCATATTTAATCTCGCAACAATCTAAGAAACCCAATATGACACCTATCAAAATAATTTGTGTAGTGATGGGAAAAAAAATCGGTTGCTTTAAAAACCGATTCTCGAGACATATCGATTTATCTTACTTCATGATCGAGAATTTATCTACATTGCTTAAAACTGATTCTTGAGGTAAATCTTTTTATTACGCGTATCATCATCATCAGGTAAATAAATAAATTCACTAAATTTGTAACATTTTTATTCACTTTCGTCACTGGATGATCCAGAATGGAACTGTTTTCGTCGGTTACCCTTATAATAAATTCATTTTCAATCATATAGTCAAAATGTATGTCTCTTCTAAAGTTAATAATTCCGTTATAACTTTCTTTCGATCGATTTTGTTTTTATGTTTAAACATTTAATAATATAATAGGTAATTATACGTTTTTCTCTTTTCTAAATGTAATGTTTGTAAAAGTACCTGTACATTTTTTTTTAAATCGATTTTATTCGGTTAACTACGACTTACAGGCTCGTACAGAACAGTGCGACGCGACGGCGTGACGCGACGCGAACAATACAATTTCTAAGAAAACTTCACGGTATAACAATAACCGGTGTCGCGTCGCGCTGTCGCATCGCTCTAGCCTACACGAAGCTTAAAACGGTTACAACTCTACAGCAACGAACCCAAAGACATGACATTGTAATAACGTCCTGTCGGAATATTATTCAACGATTAATTCGTGTTTTTGAGTGCATTTTTCCAATATAAAGTGAAACTTGGTGCTTACGAATGATACTCATGGTTATAGTGTATGGATGATATAGTAATTAATTAGCATTATGACTTTGATATTTCGATTTCTTACGTAGACGTTCGCGTTCGTACAAAGTTATCGCTGAATGTATAATGAGAAACGTCAAATCCGGCTTCTTAGATTGTCGTCGGTTTAAGCTGACTTTATCACTACACCAACTCATCACCACACCAAAGTTCCTGTGCAGGCACGCTCCATTTTTTTTTATTCCCGCCATTCGTGGTGAACTGACAGTTGACATTAGTGACAGCGACCTCACTGCTGATGTGCATGAGATAGTGTTTACATATCTATTAAATAGGTACACTACAGAGGGTATTTTAATGCACCGTATAATATTAATATACGTACTTTACCAAGGTTATTTTGCGAGTAAAACCGCAGTAAAAACGGACAAGGTATACAATAACCTCACGTTCACCGTCTCCATGGTTTGTTATACCTATAATATCCAATTTCCACGTATGAATAGGACTTATGTCCGCTTGTTCGTGGCTATTAGGAGTTGTATGACTGTATCAGGTTACTGCACAAGCACTGGACTGCTTCCTTTATTACAGGAGCCATTAATGGATAAATTATTGTGTTGTTATCACTCCTTGTAGAGGAATTAAATAAATTGGGTAAGGGCAGGAGAATAATGATAATTCCTTGTAGAGAAACTAATATAGGGCAGGGCTGGGAAACGTTTTTTAAAATAACGTTTCTCGTTTTAACTAACAGTTTTCGATCTTCTTAGTACAACATTTTGTTCGGAATGAAAACGAAATGAGAACGTTTTCAAAAACCGGTTTATTCCGCGCCAAGCATGAACTTGTTTAGATAATTGTACCTTATCTTCATTTCATTACATCATTGATGCCGCTTACGTATTGATTAGGGTTGTGTTTCGAGTTTCCTATTGATCAACCCAAAAATGGTTAAAAATGTTTTAATAACCGAGAACGATTTAAAATGTGTTCTTCTTCAAAAACGTTTTAATAACGTTCCGTTCGAACGTAACGGAAACAAATCGTTACTTAGGTTTTTAAGACGAAACCGTTTCGAAAAATATACCGCTATCCGAGCCCTGTTATAGGATGGGGTAGGGCGAGTAGTTTGCGAACTACCTATGAACCGTACTATTAATCTTAATACATCTTAAAGTTACTTACTATAGTATCCGTATCTAAGAACGAATCGCTTCGCTTCTTTTCTTTCCTGGTCTGGCATTTTGAGTACTTTAGGCGGCCTACCCAAATTTCCTTTCTTTGGTATTGTTTGTCGAGTCGTTGAGCTCCTAAGTCCTGAGTCGAGCTAAAAGATTACTGACTATCTGAAATGCTTGCACTGACTGGATAAGTCCACTCAAATTTGTGTGGTTCATTCCTCAAAAGACCATTTCAGACACGTATCTACATAGTCCTAACATGATCGAACCAAGATTATGTCTGGACTTTAAAAGAGAGTTTGATTCCTGAGTTTGAAGTCAGATAGGAAATGTCGACTCCACATAGTTTTTTTTTTTCAATATATTATTGTTTCATGTTAATGTGATTCCGTTATCTTATTTACAGAATAAACAATTTTATTTAATTTCCTCAAGGAAATTCATTGTTAAGCTAATCCCTTACGTCAATAGCCACTTCATACAACTGTCATAGAATTACAGTTGTGTTTTAATTATACGGACAATTTAAGTTGGCTGTCAATTTCCTCATGAATTAATATCCCTATATACTTTACTTAAGAATAGCTAACTGTCGCATACCGCGATAAAATATGAGCCTGTCAGCAAGATGTTAGAGGGGTTATCTGCCTAGGGTGCGTCTGACGTACCTCAATCTACCTAGCCTTTTTCCAGTCTAACCGGATGCAGCTGAATACCAGTATTTTACATGGAGCGACTGCCTATCTGATCTCCACAACCCAGTAACAGGGTAATACGATGCCCTTTAGTAAGGCTGGTTGTCAGACTTTCGGGCTTCTGACGACGCGTAACGACTGTCAAAGATCCACGAATGACAGCCGAGACCAACGGCTTAACGTGCTTTCCGAGGCACGGAGGAGTCTCGGTATGTCAAGATGGTCACGCATCCACAGACCAACCGCGTCAAGTGTAGCTTAACCTGATGAATTTAACCGTGCGGCTGTTATTACTCAGCCTTGAGCTGACGTACCTACATTGTAGTCTTTTAGGCAAATTTGTGGACCTTTTCATGGTACTAAAACAAAAAATAAAATCCAAAAGCATTCAAAACAAAAAATAAAATTTTATAAAAGTGTGTAGTATAAACAAACTTTGTCAACTTTATAGTTTTACATAAAGCAGTTGATATCTAACTTTGCCTTCTTGGAAAGGCAGTGTAAATAAATAACCTCTTACGCGACATAAAATCCCTAGGGAAGGAATAGGAAGGCATATTTTGTAGCTGGTAGCTGGAAACCAAAAAAAAAGCAAGCCAACTACGTCGTTGGCACTTTCCAACACAGTCCTTAATGGATTATCAGGAAAATTACTTGCAACAGGAAACTACAATTTTTACGACGCCATTTTCCTGTAAAACCGGGTATTGATGACAATGTTGTCTTCATAAAAATCTGTAAAGTTGAAACGAAGAAAGCATTTCACGTTAAAGTATTAATGAAACACGCTACATTTGCACATTAGACGAAATTGTCGGCACGAAGTATGAATAAATAATATTCAGTAGCAGTTCTTGAGATGCCTCACATCTCTTCCGGTTCTTCGCAAACGAGGCTAGTGCCTCATTGGTCTGGGCTGCCTTGTTGCTCTAGTGGTCGTAAGTGCTACTGCTAAGCATGAGGTCCTGGGTTTATTTATGAGTTTAATTTAATTATTTTCACTTTACGACCCACACATCAGTATAGCCTTGAGTCTTGTCCTAAGAGTTCCTATATCACAAGAGCCAGTGTTATTAGATTTTTCTATCTGGAATTTCTCAGTCCGCCACAGCCGCCGCCGACAGCCCGGAGTCTGGATTTGTGCCCGGTTGATGGCAACAGGCTTGCCCCCTATTACATGGGACTTCACAATAACTGACTAAATGGGTTAATGGGCTGACGTGGGTGTAATATAGGTACACTTCTGACTAAGCCTTCAGGAAATACAGCCTTGGTAACAAAACAAGCTATGCATTTCCACATTAGGCGAAATTGCTGTCAGGAAGTATGAAAATATTTTGTAGCAGTTCTCGAGACGTGATTGCATTGATGTTTCATAACTGCATAGAAATGAGAGGAAGTGCCAGAAGCAAGTGGAAATTCGGTCATCAGAATTTCATTATGAAAAGATTAGGTTTCCGTCGCTCACTGTGTACGAAACCTTGGGTCGACATGTGTTTCGGGTATCGTGTTTCAAAGAAACATGTGACTTTGCTTGTTATTTTACCGTATTGGTATGTAAGCTGCGTTCGCAATTCATTTGCCAAACATGTAAACAAACACGAGTTTTAGAAAAAACAACTGTAAAGCCTACACATAAGGTTCAGTTTGCACTACAAATTTATATTTTTTATTACTTTTTCAACAATACTAGTCGATCTAAAATCAACTTTATTTACACTAGCAATAAAGTTGATGTTTGTCTGAGTTGAAAACTGGTGTTTGTTTACATGTTTGGCAAATAAATTGCGCACGCAGATTATATCTGTTTACTTAGTCTAGCCTGAATGTTTTTTTTTTCGTAGATAACTATAGATTGACGTTGCTTGTAAAATAATAAGCTAGCTTTTAAGTTTTGTGTAAAAATCTTCATAGAGTTTACCAGTCCGATACTCTTCCAAAAATTTGTACGTCTTTAGCAGGTCTTTGACATGCACTTCAGTACCCTTACTGCGTAATACATGATCAATCACAATCTGAATCGTTTTGAAACAGATTGCTAATCCATTGCTTCATAAGTTGGGAAAAAAAATCTGCTCAACAAAGTAAATAACTGTCAAAATGAAACAGATTAGTCTTAATCGCTTACGAAAATGTGTTACGTAATTAGATAGCCGGGTTACGCAAAATTGCTGCCCCCAATACCTTCGCTGTGCACGACTGTGCAAGGAGTTCTCATTCCTATAGCCCGTGATTTTGAATGACATTCCAACTGGGAATATAGCGCGCATTTGCATACACTTCGGCGGAGCGGAGCTGTGCCAATTTTAACCAATGGAATTGCAAAAAATCTCCGCTCCGCTTCAATGGACAGGGATTTGCGAACTAGTTTAAAAATTCATACAAAACCGGGAAGCGGAGCGAGGAAGCGGAAGGGAGAAGAAGAAGGGGAAGAAAAGAAGAGAAGAAGAAGGGGAAGCGGAGCAGGGAAGCTGAGCGGGGAGCGGAGCGGGGAAGCGGAAAAACCCGGCTGCGGGGTATTGCAGCCCGCTTAAATTACTCATCGCGTGAACTCGTCCTAGATCCGCACAGTCCGCAACTTCGCTCCGCACTACTTCGCTCCGCATCAATGGACATACACAGTCCGCATCTCCGCTCCGTATTACCCCCTCACTCCGCTCCGCTGCCTCGCTCCGCATCAACGGACAGGATCTCCGTCTAAATTCGCTCTACAACTATTCATACTCTAAGTTCATATCGAAGTGAAACATACCGTCTAACTTCTAAGGGACGGCAACTGTATTGAGAAGCCGGTCGGTGAAATACAAAGCGATTCTGTTTACTGTTTACGAGCGCCCGACCATAATGTGGGGTTAACATGACCACTAAACCTTAACTTCAAACATTTATTATAATTTTCTGCGCTCACCTATTTGAGTTAGTAAGTTGATTTGTGTTGCTTGTTTTCTTTATATCCTGTTTAGTTTCATTGGGTAAAGATATTTATTAAGATCATTAGATAAGTTTACACGGGCTATTTATATACCAGTTTCCACAACACTTTACAGTATGATGGGACCCTTCTTTAAGTAGGTATAAAATCTGTGCTTAATAATAATTATTAATAATATTTTAATATAATACTATATATCGTCGCTGCGCTTTCCATAATCGCTATGTGTTTTTTACACACTTTACAGGAGACGCAAAAAACAGATTTTCTCAAAAAATACACAGTCTTCAAATAATTTACTTTTACTTTAATACATATTTAGCGTGTTTATATGGAACTTTCGATGTCATATAGCTACATTCCGTAACTCTTTAAATATTGCATTTATCACATAGCTGTTTTTACAGTATGTGTGTATTGAAATAACGATACGAACCATAACTGCATAAAAAACGAACGATACGAACGATAACTGCATAAAAAACCGAAAATCACGGAATGACACATAGCGACTTTTGCACGCGCAACGACGATATAGTACATGTATAATAATATTATAAAAAGATTAAAGTTTGTTTATTTGTAAGTTTGTATGTAGGGGGTAATCTCCGGTAGTAAGTCGTATTTGAAAAATTCTTTATGCAAGTGATATGATGAAAAATTCTTTATGCAATTCTTGAGGAAGGTTATAGGTTCGCGGACGAAGTCGCGGGCAGAAGCTAGTAATTAAATTTTAAAAATGCCTTTATTCATTCAATAATACACATTTAATAATATTATGTATTCTGGTTGTTAACCCTATTATATTAGCAACTATCAGCCAGTAGGTTAGGCTGCCCTGCGACATAGGCCTTCTCTATTTCCCTCCACTTATTCCTGCCCAAAACCTGTTCTTCTCTAACCTTTTGGCAGATCATCCTGTAGGTACCTACGTCTTTTTCCATTTCCCGTATACCATTCTATGACTTCTTCGGTCAATTTTGCAGTCTGAGGTACAGCCCGATTCAAACTTAATGGCGGCTCGGAACATGAGGCGAGTCGCTGCGCAGTAACGAATTCATGTGTCAGCGGGGGTGAGGGGTGCGGTACTGCGCAGCGAGTGGCTAACTTCCGAGCCGCCATTAAGTTTGAATCGAACTTTAGTAGGTATACAGGTGTCAAAGTCAGCAGTCTGTTTACAAGATTTATATTGATGCCGTTTTTCTCCTACTTTTTTGCTACGGTGAATATTTCAATATTAAAAACTTTATGTATTATTTATAGCAAAATACGTATTTTAAAAGGTCACATATTTTAAATAACAGTGGCGAATGAAAAATTATCCAGATATCTTATGGATTTATTACATTTTTATAGTAGGTATATGCAAATGTATTCTTTCAAGTTTGTAAAACAAAGTTAGATAAAAAGCTAAAAAGATGGTAATAATATAAACGTTGCGAAAAGAAAACGTTAGAAACTTTAAATAAGAATGGGAGTAGCCTTTACCAAAACCGTAGTTACAGTACAGCCGTTGAGAGAATGCGTTTCCGACACCTATCAGTTGGACAATTTCTAGTAGTCATAAGGATCAAATTCGCAAAACACATATTCCTTACTATGAAACTGACAGGTGTCATGGACACGTTCTCTCGACGGCCGGACTGTACTCACTTAGATCACTAAGTAAATGAGAAAATTCCGCGCACATCTTCATTAACGCGGCTAAGCTGAATCTAGACAGCTACACCGTAATATTATGAGCGGAAGGTCAATCCTATTCTTCAGTTCTTCTTTTAAATTGAGAAGGCTCTGGTAAAATATGAGCTATTCAGCTATTTGGCAGTGGAGCCAACTTCCCAAGGCAAACCGAGCTACACGAAATATAAACCGATTTTTCTAACTTTGCACCTATCAACTTCAAAAGAATACAGTGTTTTGTAAGAGACTAGAAAAAGCGCCCGAGGCGCGCGTCTTGTACGCTGCGTTTTGGGCGATCAATAAAATTGTATGAATTCTTTGTAACGCATGACAAGCGCTGCCGTCAAACACACGTAATACGCGCGTCGAACGCGCGTATTACGTGCGTCCCTCCCGGGCACCTTTAGCGCGCCCTCGACGCGAGAACGCAAGTTCCTTTTGACGCGTCGCCACGCTATATGATGGTATATATACAGTCTATATGCAGTAGAGTGTACGGTGTGGCGACGCGTCGTTTTATTTTATCATTATGACATATTTAGTTCCTATCACAATCTGTTCTTTTCTGCATATTATCTTTACAAAATAATGTCGATGTTTCACATCTGCCTGGCGTCCCGTGACGGCTCACATTTTTTTTACAAATTTTCCTTGTCGTTTTCTCTGCATCAGTAATAAATTTAAAAGAAACACAGTTTATTCTGAGCATGCTGAGGTTTCAAAGTTATAATAAAATGAGGAAATCTTGTTCCGTTTGACGAGCGTCCAACGCGCGCCCAAAACGTAGCGTACTGTTCTCCCTTACAACTTAGCGAATAATATGGCAGAACTGTGGAGACGACACGAGTTGTATGGACCGTATTAAGAGGCGTCGGGGCACTGAGAAGGTAAACGGGCGCCGAATTCAATACTAACAACCTACGACTTTGAGCTCCAAGGGTACAGTTAGAAAAATCGAGTTATATCCAACTTGTGGAAGCTACTGCGTGTGAGAGTACACATATCTCGACATGTCGCCTTATAAAAAAATTCCAACATAAAATCGTTTTTATACTCTCAATTTTAAATGGAATTCATATTAGCAGGGAAGTTTTAAAAACTTGGCGTTATAAGATTATTATATTTTTAGATACCTTGATATACAGAATCATTATATCATCATCCGTACGCAAAATACGCGCTTAGTCGTGGAGTTGCGGATATCAGCCCGTATTACCTATTACCTATACAGAATCATTCCACTTTGCTCCACCAAGCCGCCCCACTGGTGGGGCAAAGTGGAATTAGAGAGTCTCAAACAAAATAGAATTAGGGTCTCTAAATTTGGGCTTAGAAAGTTTCGCTAAAGTTTTATAAAAAGTTAGAAAAGACAAGTAAAAATAAAATCTGAAGCATTGCAGAGCCATACTGAATGCAAATAGGAACATTATCTTGTACCTACTCTATCAAGGCATCTTTTAGCCAGATTTGAACCCGCTACATCTAAAATCCAAGTGAAAAGTAAAATTTCTTGAAAATGATCAAATTAGCGAAATTTTCGGAATTGTCGAGAATATCCCAACTTTAAACATTGCCTACCGCCGCTTTACCTCATTTGCCTTTGGACCACTACTTTTGAGACACTCTGTATACATATAACAAAAATGTAATTAAAAAGTTACGTGTACTGCTTTCCGTTGGGAAGTGTGTGTGTTTGTCGTCACGATTTACAACGTCACACACAATGGATTAATCTATATTTTCTTTCATCCTTCGGATGTGCCCTTTTGATTTTCGTTATCAAACTCATAACCGTTCAAAAGATAATTAACAAATATCGATGAATTTTCTTAGATTGTTTACCGTAAAATTTATCGTCACCATGTTTCTGTCTGTGAGGCGTTTGTATTTTTTCATTTAATCTATTGTCAAAATTGTCTGATAAAAATGTAAACAAACCTTTTAAGGTAAAATTCTTAGCTAATCACTCACTAAAAAGCATTACTAACACGTTCAACGGCATTTAGAAGGTTTCAACTTGATATACCACCACTTTTTCCAACAATTATTGTTTGAATAACATTATTAAATTGTTATTAAGAAATCATCAACGGAAATTGATGTTATAAAATTAACCTCAATTGTCAAATGAAACACATCTTTATGTTGATTTAAAATACGAATGTCGGACATTAGTATTCAAATAATCTAATCAAGCACTCAATTTGTAAGTGGTACTACAAATTGGCATTCACTGGTATGTTTTCTGATCCATTTGTTTACATTTTAGTCAGTTACTTTTCGAACCGAGCATAGGATTCTAACCAGAAGTCTTCGAGTATCGATTGTATTAGGCTACCATAGACAAGCGTGCACCTTCGTCGACCGCGTCATCGTTTACCATCAGGTAAGATAATGAGCATCCCTGAGCTAGTCTATATCTATATGTCGCAATTAGATGGTTGAAGCCGTGATATAGTTATATCCCTAGGGATATCTAGGGATATAGGTATATCCCGTAATATAGTTTATAAAAGCGGTTCATAAAGCCTCGTGCCAACTGGCGCAACGCGTCTCTAACAAAACAATTTCTAAGAATTCTTCACGGTAGAACAATTACCGGTGTCGCGTCGCTCCAATTTGCACGAGGCTTAACTGTCTTACTAGGAATATAACTATAATACGAGCACGATCTAGCAATATAACTATTAGGGCACTACGATTAAATAGGTTAGGTTAGAACTGTGACCATCAATGCTACGTGGATATTGGTCGCAGTAACAAAATTAGGGCACTCCGACAGTTATGAACTGGTTTCCTATAACTATATTACGGTATATAGCTATTTAATCATTTTAATTTTGATTTTAATTTGAATTATTGGGTGCAGTTTGAATCTTGATTTTAATTAAAATTTTTGTTATTTTTAGTTTGTGTGTTATTTGTGTGTATTAGTTTTGTTTTGTGTATTTTTTTTATCGTGTTTTTTATGGATCATGTGGTCGGCAATAAAGATTTTTATTTATTTATTACAATTCTATTGTGTCTCATTAGTGACAGTTGAAAGTCAGAAATCTCGATGTTTTAATATGTCGCCATCTGACCTGTGCGAAACCGGGGCGGGTCGCGTGTAAAATAAAATAAAAACTATACAACTATTCAATTAAACTAAGACCCAGAGCTACCTCATCCTCGCTGATGGGGTAATTCTCAATACTCGACCATCAATCGTATAACTTGGCACTCAATGTGTACTTACCTTGAATGATGGCATCCCTTTCGCCTTCCCTCCTATTTATTATTCAAGGGTTTTCCGTCCTTTTCTGACTGTTACGAAATATATCTGAGTACTTATGTGACTTCTAATATATTTCACTCGCTTTTCTACTTGACACCAAGGTCTTACGCAGACAACCGGTGCATTTTTTTACTTGTGAAAGGACAATGTTGAATTAAATGAAGTAGGACACCCGGAGCGCCAAAAGGCTGAGGCAAAAAGTATGGAGACCTCACTGATTTTTTGTGACGCCAGACTTGGTGGAACAACGAGCTTGTCGCTTTATGTAACTATTACAAAAAACAGGGGAAACATTATCTAATTCACGATTAAGTTTATTAAAGATGTAAAAAAAAGAAAAGAAGAAAGAAAAAGTGTTTATTCTGCACAAACTAAACGCACATTACAAAAAAAAAAGAAAACAATACCACTTTACAAATTAGCCAAAAGCCTCGTATCCATTATTAACACAGAAAAGTTTGAAAATTTTTATCTACCTATGTAGGTGAATTGTTTCACATATTGACGTCTAGCAAACACAGTTCGAATCCCTGGGGGGTGGGCCACTATATCTCTGCGCCTTCTGCTCTGAGTTGCTGAATCAAAAGGTAGATACTTTTGTAGGGTTAAGGATGTGGCGGCATCTACATCGCGACATGCGAACTACGCATCAAAGACCTGACGTCACACAACATCCTGACGTCACTCAAATCCTGCATCGCGCAATTAGAGTTTACCGCACGATGAACATATATACAAGCTCCCGACTTCAACTTCTGGGCAGTTGCCCGCCAGACCTGACACCCGTCTGGTCGCAGGATCCTCCCTTTTCTATGGTGGATGAGTGAACTTTACACCCTGTTCCTCATACCCTTAAAACCATACATTTAGAACATAAAGTTTTCTAATTGAGAGCAAATTGCTAACTTTATAGAAGTCCGTTGTAGTAAACCTAAATAGTTTAAAGTACATCCCCTTGATAAGTGATCGCTGAGCTCTTTCAAGATCGATGAATTTAATTTCTGTAGTACCCCAAATCGGAATACAGTAAGTTATTATAGATAGCGCCAGAGTTACATAGATCTTGTTTATGAGTTAACCCTTAGTATTGTAACTTTAAAACGTGTAGGGAAGGTACTGGAGAGCTTTTAAACGGGATGGCTTTCTTATCCAAGCTCCACGATTGCTGTAAGTTCATGACATAAATATCAAAGAACAAATTTCTTATGGATTTCTTATGGAACAAATCTTACTTAGAGAGATGTATAAATGATTCTAAATACATACAAGTTATAATCGCGCATGATATTTTGATCAAGATACAACATCATCTCCCAATGCACCATAGTTTATCAGGAACGCTGAAGTTCACGAATACCTGAACATGAAAACAGTCAAGGAAGAAATTAGTTCATGTTCGCAAAAATACAAGTTCAGACTGAAGAGACACCCCAACCAATTGCACGCTCAACTCATAATACCAGATTGTGTCAGCAGACTCAAAAGACCCAACATTCTACAATTAGATAACTTATAGAGAGCTGCTTGACTTAATAGGGATGACGACTAAATTTTGTTTTAGTCCGTCATGGAGATTATTAAAGAATATTGGACACGTATTTTTTCTTTTTTTACGTACCTAATCAAAAGATTACGGCGATACATTGAGTTAAAATCTGCCATGACGTCACGAGTACGTAGATTTTATACTTACTTGTGACGTAGCGACCCCCACTGGGACTTAAAATGCGTTTTATCTAAGTAATTTTTTATTAATATGATAAAGCAAAAAATACGTGTCTAACATTTTTTTATTGTCTGACTGACGGACTAATTAGATTTTTTTTTTTTTACCTAGGCATCATCCCTATTAGAGAGTTGCTCCTGATGAGGAATAACTCTACCCTCCCAGATCATCCTACAACTCATCTGCTCATAGTTTTGTAAAGTGATTGCAAGAAAAACAACGAAAAACAATAAACAAATTAATCAACCTGACACTGACCTGCAAATTGCAAAAAACGTAAGAAAATATGAATTTCACGGGCTGCAACTCCGGATCGACTTTAAATTTAAATAATAATCCAGCGACATGTGGGTGTACTTTAGGTGCACTTCTGCGTAACCCACATTCACAAAATATAAAAGAATCTATACAGAGTGGCAGAGACATCGACGTAAAAACTATAACCATGGATTCAGTACATGATTCTGAACACACTGCGTTAAAATTTTTCGTCTGGTACCTAAGCCGGCAAAATGTATGGAACAGCAGATTTTATTTTAATAACAAACGAAAAATTTCAACGCATGTGTATGAGGTTCAGAATCATCTACTGAATCCATGGTAAAAGTTTTCGCGTCGATGTCCCTGCACCCTGTATAAGGGATAAATAAAATAATAAAAATAAAAACTTATTAAAACCAAATAACATGGCAGCCGTCAACTTATCCTGTACCCTAATTACGTAATACACGATCAATCAGAATCTGAATCGTTTTGAAACAGATTGCTAATCCATTGCATCGTACGTTCGAAAAAAAAATCTGCTCCACAACGTAAATCACACAATGAATGTTGTTGACCTGTCAAATTGAAACAGATTAGTCGGAATTGTCAACGAAAATATGTTGCGTAATTAGATAGCTGTTCACAAAAGGCTCTACAATAATACATGTACACATTTTGGAAGAGTTAAAGATCATGTTGCTTTAGACATACAGTGGCCGCACGTCGGTGGTAACACTGTGACCTTGACATGGCCTGGCGTAGTAGCGAGTTTCAGTATAATAATGTTAGGGTTACACGAGGCAAGTTTTTCAAGGTCAATTTTTCTTTTCGTGTGGTAGTAACTAACCTGGTGTCAAAGTTTTTATGCTGTCCATGGGCCTCTGATTTGACTTCACATGCCGTTGAGAAATATCTCTCAGGCGAAATATTCCTCACGATGTTTTCCTTCACCGTTTTTGGAGCAAGTGATAATTATACAATACGCACATGAATCCGAAAAGTCAGAGGTGCGTGCCTTGGGTTTGAACTTGAGACCTATAACTTGGCAGTGCGACGGTCACACCAATAACCACCTTTTTTCAGGGCAGAATAGTCTGAAAGTGCAATAAGCTAGCAAACTAATCACTGGCCTCTGTGTATACAGAGTTACACGAAGCCAGAGTGACTAGTTTTAGGTTAGGTTAACTCAGTTTTAGGCCAGGTATGCCCGGGCTACCCGAGGCTAGTTTTTGAAGCTAGGATAGAAAGCTAGTGTTAGTAAGCTAGCAACCTAGTAACTCTGGCTTCGTGTATAAAAAACTAGCTTAATTTCAGGGCTAATAGATTTTTCTATCCTAGCTTGTGTAATAGTCTCGTTTGGCCGGCGAAGCTAGCATCCAATCGGATCATTTTTCTCCCCAGGCTAAGTCACTGCAATGCTAGTGGCAAAAAAATCCTAGCATCGTGTAAACTATCATGTGCCAAGCCAGGATAGTAAACTAGGATAATAAGCTAGGATAGTAAGCCAGGATAGTAATCCAGGATAGTCAGCTACAATAGTAAGCCAGGATATTACTAGTCTGCTACGCTATACTCCATTTGAAATAAGATTAGACATTTAACTAAACCTTTTTTACAGTCCGTACAATCGATTTTGTCTTCTATTGCGTTGGAGGTATGACAAATGGCAGCTACAGTAAACTGTTGGTATTGTAACCACTTTTTTACTTTTGCCATCCTTATGCCTACGGTATAGAAGTCAAAATCAGTTGAATGGACTTTAAAAAATGTTTATTTAAATGTCTAATCTTATTTCAAATGGAGTATAGCTTGAAATAACTAGCCTCGTGTAACCTTATACTATAATAACCCACAGACAGATTTTATTACCACTAACAAGCAACCTAGTACCTATATGATCTAGGCACCATCCACCCCTGACATTTTCACTCACGATTTCACAGAATTTCCTACCCTTTAAACTGTGAAATGTGAAGAGAACCACGGACTTTGACCCACAGTTCTAGGAATTCATCCCTGTATCCCAACTATATACATATCAAACATGTCCAGTACATTGTATGAAATATATCATCACGCTTGTATCCCCAAACGGTGAGTAGAGATGCATAGTACAACCCACACTTCGCCAGTTAGGTTTACCTAAGAGCCATATTAGATTATCATAGAAATATGATCAAATATGTATGAGTCATACCTGCCAGGGATCGCGGGAAAGTCTGAAAGGCATACCGTGGACCCTGGCAACTGAAAGAACACGGGTGGGTTTTAGTCAGTAAGAGTCTGACACGCCCTCCCGCTCCGCCGAGAGCGGGAGAAGTTATTTGATAATTTCCCACCCAAAAAAAAGATTCGATGTACGAGTCATTTTTATATGCAGAATCCATGACAGTATAATAATAACATATGATTCGTATTGTATATGATCATTATTAAGGGATCCTTTTTGACAGCAAGCGTACAAATATGATCATATCCATCTAACCTCAAAAATTGCTAAGTAAATCAAACACGGCTAAATCGTCATCCATCTTTATTAAGTATGACGTTTATATGATCACTAGTTTTCGTCCGCGTGGATGTCGGAAATTATCTCACGGGAATGTACTACCGGGATGAAAAGTATTATATATGTTAATCCAGGTTATAAACTATCAATGTGCCAAATTTCATCCAAATCCGTTCAGTGATTGAGTAACTAACATCCAAACACATATTAGTAGGATAAGTGTAATATGTAAAAATGAAGAACAGAGCTAATTGTATAGATATGAAATCATATTTGTATGATAAATATATGATAGTGTAATTCGGGCCTAAGTCACAAAATACAAGGGGCCCACTGCAATGCCATAATTACTGAAACCAAATAACACGGCTCAAACTGAATAGACATTCACAATCTCGCAACCATTAGATACACTTCCGTGCCGAATCCAACATCAATCAATGTTATCGAAGGGTCCTCTAAACGCTGTTCACAAATCCGTAACCCGATTCTTTTTACAGTTTATAAGGGTGTCTTTCCACCAGAGATGTGCTGTACAGCTATGCTGCGAGGATGTGAAAGCTAAGCTACGAAATTATATGACCGTTTCCAATAATGCTAAGCTGTGTAGCGGAGCGAGTGAGCTATGAAGATGCGCCGCCGCGGTGTAGCTGTGCGAGGTAGATGCGCAGCTTCTTCTTTTCGTGTGGTTAGTGACTAACCTGGTGTCAGAGGTTTTATGCCGCCCATGGGCCTTTGACTTGACTTCACGTGCCCTCGAGAAATATCTCTCACAATACGCACATGAATCCGAAAAGTCAGAGGTATGTAGCTCGAGCTATGCGATGCATCGACAGTAGGGAAGGCACGGGAACCGGCTGCGGCCGCTCTGCACACCCTACCTACATACCTACCTACCTTAGGTGTAGGTAGGTAAGTACGTATGTAGGTGTAGGTAGGATAGGTAGGTAGGTATGTAAGTAGGTAGGTAGGTCTAGGTATGTAGGTAAGTAGGTATGTAGGTAGGGTAGGTAGGTGTAGGTAGGTATGTAGGTAGGTTACCTGACCCAACAGACTTATTTTGTTTGTTTTGGTTTTAGAACAGTTTGTGTTGGAAAAAGAAAACGGTTTTTTGCGTTTTTCCGGGCAATGTTTAAAAATTTTCTCTTCATAGGAATCTTCCCCGAACTACAAGGATTTTTTTTTTTAATAGCTATATTGGTCCAGCTATTCTCGAGTTTTGCGCTAAATGAAATGAAATGAAATAAATTTATTTGATTTGAATGCAGGGCAGGTATTTACAATTTGGTGTTAGAATATTACTTACAGGGCCTTGTACATTCTGCCTATTAGGCATGCAAATTTTAAACTTAATTTACTTAATCTAGACTTTAAAATTAAACATCCGATAATTTACTTAAGCTAAACTAGGTATAGATGATATAAATTAAGCTATCGCTACACAAGTTAAATGTTATAGTACTCTATTATTTATTATTGACGGATCATTCAGGAAATCATTAATGGAATAATAACACTTTTCCACAAGTAGAGCAAAGAGCTTCTTTTTGAAAATTCTTATTGGCTGTGCTTTTATACAGTCAGGTATATTATTATAAATTTGAGGTGCCATGCCAAAAACACTCTTTTTTAACAGAGCTGTTTTGTAGCCGCCTGTGTGTAATAAGTTTTGGTACTGAGGTCTCATAGAAGTAGTGCGGTGTCGAATTTCACAATACATCTTAAAAAGATGAAGATTACCTTTTACGAACATGGCTAACTCTAAAATATACAAACAAGGAAATGTTAATAATTTATGTGTTTTGAAAGCAGGAACACAGCTATCTGTGACTTTAATATTAAGCATGCTAAGCAACACATTTAGCGATTCATTTTTATTTTTAAAAATTGATTGCTAATCTATACTAAATTATAGTCTGTCAGTTACCTTTTCACGCCTTAACGGCTGAACGGCTATAAAAAGACACACAAAGTAGACCATGAAGTGTGTTAGGACATAGTATATTTTTATCCCGGAAGTTCATCCACGTGGGATAACTTACGACCTCCACACGCTTGCGAAGCCGCGGTCAAAAGCTAGTTTAGAAACATAAATGTCTTTGTTTTATCATCATTATATTAGGTATCGATAAAGTTTCACCAGATTATTTTATTTTATTTATTTCTTTATTTGTCTGTTTACAATCGTTACATTGTTCAACCTATTAACACAATCCAAAATACAAATACAAGTCAAGTTACTTATAGACACGGCAACAGTACGTCAACAGTGATTTGATTTTACATTTAATTAAATTTAATTAATCTGAATTTATGTGAAAATCAACTCAAACATTGATCCTCAGTTCCATGAATTCCTTCCATCCAAATTCTATATCAAACACGACCATTGTTTAAACTAAAGTTAATATTTAGACAATCGAGTTTACTTTTAGATAATAATAATATATCGTACATCTGTAGCTACAAACATGGCCGGAATACTGTTGTTTATACATTCTATATTTGATACTAAAATATTCAATCTAAACGGATAAACGGATGGACAAAACCGTCAAAGGTTAATGGAAACCGATTTAGGCACAGTATTGATTTATTCGAGTTCATTTATCATTCGCGAATTGGCATAAATATTGAATTTTAATATTATGACAAGTTCCGTGGGGTAGACTTCTTTTTCGAGAAGAAAAAAAAACAGTGATTAAAAGTCACACAATTATTCAATCTGAACAAATATTTTTTTTGAATATAAATTAATACCAAGCAATATTTTCCAAGAGCTATTCATATTCCATCCGCCGCTGACAAGCCTTGTCCCAGCTATGCTGCACGCGTTGCATGACCACCGTAGAAACGGGTATTGTTGACGGAAGAATAGACAAAATGACAGATTGTGATTATTTATCTGTCATTTTGTCTATGGTTCCGTCGACATAACTCGTTTCATGTGGGGTGGGCTTCCAGTCTAACTGGATGCAGCTGAATACCACTATTTTACGAGGAGCGACTGCCTATCTGACCTCCACAACCCAGTTACTGAGTAACACCGTACCCCTTGGTAAAGACTGGTTGTTTGATTTTTGGGCTTCCCGACTATCAAAGATCTAGATCGTGCTTTCCGAAGCTCGGAGGGGTCTTTATATGTAATGAATGGTCACCCATCCACGAAAAAATCGCGGCAAGCGTAGCTTAACCTTCGCTAGACCCGTGCGGCTTATATTATTTAGCCAAAAGCCCCTCTGAACAAATACAGTCGAGGTTGAGTGGTAAAGCAGCGACTTACGAGTTCTAGGTCAAAGATTCGAACCCTGACAGGCGCTTTACTTTGTAAACTATTTCATTACAACTGCTCTTAAAACGGTGAAGGAAAACATCGTGAGGAAACCGGCATGTCCTAGAACCAAAAATTCGAAGACATGTGACATCTACCAACTCGCACTGGGCCCGCGTGTAGGATTACAGCCCACTCTCCACTCACAGAGAGGAGGCCTGTGTCCCAGCAGTGGGAACGTTATAGGCTGATTATGCTATGTAAATACAAAGCAATATTATCCAAGAGCTTATAATAAAATATGCCAGCTCACCTCCGTTGAAAACTAAAAAGTCATGCTGTTAAAACGCAAAGGGCGACGCATCCACGAGAGTGATGTCATCAACTCTTGAACTCAACAAAAAACAAATTATTCTTCGTAATTTGTTCGAGCTCGTCTTGAACAGTTCCGTCTCAACAGTATTTGCTAATCATTATTAAGACAGTTCGTTAATTTATTTTCAAACATCCGCAACTTTTATCCCAGTTCGCAAGTTCGATTACTTGAAAACACAATTTGGAATTCTGGCGGTATTTTATCGTCTTAACATTGTGATAAGGGAGATCTGCTGTGCAAATTATGTAGATATTTATCTGGGTAAGGCCAAGTGTCCATCAAAGCGGAGAGGAGCGGAGAAGTGCAGAAAACACAACTCAACTAAACAATTGATTTCCGCGAACATCTCCGTTCCACTTCACTGAGCATGACTACAACAGAACGGCGAATAGGCTGGCATAAAACCGCGAAACGAATGCAAACCTGTCTGTGCCAAATCGTACGCTCCCTCTCAGTAGACAGCGAAATTCCGCTTGGTCTACTGCCACTCACTACCACTAGTAAGTTGTAACCCAAAAGTAACGGATGCCACGGCCACCGTCGACGTGCATCCACGTCGTATGTTCGGTTATGGTTACAACTCGCTAGTTAGTACCCGGCTCTACACTTTTAAAATCAAAAGTCATTTATTCAAATTCGGTTAAGAATCAGCAGTTTTCGAACGTCAAAATGACATAAGACAGTCCCCCAAAACGCCCGCTCTTCACCACTTTAAGACAGTCCCCCGAAACGCCCGCCCTTCACTACTTCCTAGTGGTTTAGCTGGGACAAATAATGGCGCAGCAAACTCTCCAGCACTGCAACGCACAGCTGCCTCGCTCAATTCTGCTTGCTCGCTCCGCTCACTCACTCCGCTTCCCTGAGCAACCAGCCTTAGTCGTAGATCGAAGCCGCAGATAACCCGTGAAGTTGGCTTGCGTTTGCGAAGCTTGTCTAATCAACGTTTTTGTTGGGCAAGGTGTAATACCAATACAAATTGCAGATGTCGGACGCGATTGATAGGTTTGTTTATTAGATAGGTTGATTCGTACAGTTAAAGATCCATACTTTAATACTTATTATAAAAACGAAAGTAACTCTGGCTGTCTGTTTTGCTACCTTTTCGCGCTTCGGCTAACCGATCATTGTGAAATGTGTAGCCTGGCAACTGTAACAGGAAATAGGCTAACTTCATCCTGGTTTGCATTAAAAAAAAGAATTTGCAAAATCGATCCACAATGGACGAACTTAACGATGAATATGCATTTTTTTTAAATACTTACTGATGAACATACAGGGCGGCAGGGACATCGACGCGAAAACTTTTTTTGAAAACAATTCAGTACGTTCTTCTGAACCCCTGATTTGAAATTTTTGGCCGGTTATAAAAAAAATGCTGTTCTGTTAAAAAGGTCTTGCACTTTTCTATGAAACAGCCGATGTTTTTTTAATAACCGACGAAAAAAGCCATCGCAGGGGTGTTCAGAATGTCGTACTGAATCCGTGGTAACAGTTTTCGCGTCGATGTATGCCACCCTATATAACCTCCTCCTTTTTGACGTCGCCGTCGTTTAAAAATGATAAAATAGGGACAAAATACATGCAGAAGAAGTCGCCGACAGAAGCTAGTGTCTCTAGAAAAACAATTCGTTAACGATTGTAAAAACAACGGGACAAATTTCTGGGTCTTAACTTAAGTGCTAACTGGTCTAGACTAACAATTAGTTCCAGCTATTAATAGGAAAACTGTCTTTAAACGAACGGCTGTTATCGACAAGATTAATTGATCTACTGTCGATTGTTTTTAGCTTACAAAAGCTAGAACTTTAGAGTATTAATGACACAATTTCCTCGGCCCGTAATAACAGTAATTTTGCAAATAATATAACAATTCCGTGGGTATATAATTTTAGGAGCTTAAATAAAATTATGAAGCATAAAAAGGGTACTGTTTGAGCAGGATTCGGTAGATCACGTACGCGATGGAGCCACGAAACAAGCGATACTTAAATATGAAAAAGATTAAAAATTCAACAGTGTGTTTTTTCAACGCGCTGGGACGAGAGTGCGTCCCAGCGCGTTGGATTCTCAACGCTCGGCTCAACAATGAGAGTTGAAAATCCAGTGCGCGATAAAATCCCGGCGCGAATTTTTACGTCCGTGAGTACGTGGGCTTTGTGCCTGCTTAGTATGATCGATTTGGTCGCGACTTTGATCAAAATGTCATATTTATTTAATTATTTAATACTTCAATAAAGCACACAAATGGACTGTTATACAGGCGCACGTAGTGCCATAGGCATTTTCTACCAGTAAACGTTTGGGTGATGCAGAGACAAACAGTGGTAGATGCAATAGCGAGAATAGAGGAATAAATATTTATTAAAGATATAAATATATACACCTAATTATATATAAATATAAGCAGAAATAAATACATATAAATAAACAAAAACAAATTAAACAAACATTGGGAATACATTACAGTTGTGATGATACCTGCCAGCTTCTTGCGAATGTTCTCGCGAACTTTAACTTTAAAAGAAAATGATTTAGTTATTTAAGAGATTTATCTACAAATTTTTGTGCTAACCGATTTTATTCAACACAATAGCAAGTAAATTCAATCAACACCTAAAACTAATTTCCGCCTACGTCTACGATTTAATCAACAATATCTGCCGGGTTTAATGGCAAACCGCTGAAATTACAAACACTACATTTTCATTTAAGTTCGGGGTTTCGCGCAAGAATGCTAATAATTGTACCTTTACTTTAATGTGGTGTAACCCTACAGAAACGTTTCACACACAATCCAATATTGTTTTGAATGTTCATGTAGGTATGTAGAACTTGACGGTTTTGAGAAGATTATTTAGGGCTTAAAAGATTGTGTTTTGATTAAAAGGTCTTCCAATGTTTCAGCTGTGGTTTACATAATTTTTTTAGAATTTTGTTTGAATTCTTGGAACGAATTTCTGTAAGTCTATCTTGATTTTGAAAATAGTGACCACGACTTTGCGATTAACATCTTATCCTTATTATTTATATAGTTATTTTCGTGGAAATTATAGTTACAAAAGCTTAAGCTAAGATAACTGTGAAAAACAAATCGAATTAAGCTCGCTGTTTATCACAGTAAGCTTCAAATAGATTGACATTGAGGTGAGAAATTAACTACCTACTTATACTTTTAATAAATAAATGGTATAAACGAATATTTAAACGATAAAATATATGTGTTAACATAATATAATATAAGATTTAGTTCTGAAGACTGATAAGCTAGGTTTTTTTTTTCAAAGATTCCTTTCTCCTACTATTTTGCTGTGCCCATCAGGGTTCATAATGATCACATATAATTTTAACTTACCGCCAAGTACACATTGTGTAACGCAAATAAAGGTATTGAGTATTGAGTACTCAGTAAAAAAACCAATATGTATAAAAACTCATTTTCACGCTTTTAACCAATTTATGTTGAAGTTTCAGGAGCAAGACTTTTATGTTATTATAAACTAACTTTTATAATTCGAAAGTTAATAGCTATGCATTTGCAAGGTTTTCACTTTTAATATCTTTTGATAAGTTTCACGTTCCTTTGTATAACTTGTTAAGAGTTAATAATAACGAGATCCTTTTATGTTCCCTTCATTCATGTAACGAATAGTTATCAAATGGAACGAACAAAGCGTTCAAACTTTTCTTTGCTTTGAAGTTATTTTCGTTTAATACAACATTGTTATTTTCGTTTAATACACATTGAATTCTTCAATTAAAATTTATTTCTAGATTTAGTTTTGGTGAAATTTATGTATAAAATATACGTAATTTATAGTAGATGCTTCAGAATCAATGGCGAATGGTTACAGCAATTGAAGCCTTAGTATCTACAAGTAGGTACAACTCTACAAATTAGGAACACGCAGAACCCACCTAGAACTAATTTCAGTAGGCACTTGTAACTATACAGGCTGGCAGGGACATCTACGCGAAAACTGTTACCATGGATTCAATACATGATTCTGAAGCCCCCTGTGTTGACATATCTCGTCGCTTATAAAAAAAAATCTGATGTTTCATAGAAAACTCAATACCTACGCGGTCAAAATGTATGGAACAGCAGATATTTTTTTTTAATAACCGACGAAATATTTCAATACAGATTCAGATTCGTGTACTGATTCCATGGTAACAGCTTTCGGGTCGATGTCCCTGCCACCCGGTATACCTTTTAATTTGGATGATTTTTTCTAGAGAACCATTATTAACTTAAAACACATTTTTCCTAGAAGTAACCTTTTTTTTTGTTGGCAAAATAAACGACAACAAAAATTCATCAATTCATAGCCCGCTTTCTTCATAGCCCCACCATGAATAATAATACACCGTGAAGCCACAAGACGCGCCGGAACCGAGTGACCCTTGCCCCTGCCTTACATTTCCGTTCAATTACCTGGATCTTGTTCGATGGTAATCTTATGATTAATTCTGTTTGTTTAAGGCTGCCCGGGCACTAGGCGACCACGACCGCGACCATGGTCGCACCGACCACCGCTTTTAGTAACACGTTAGTTGATGCGACAATGCGATCCTTAAGAACGCGTCCTAATAGAAAGCGATCGACGCGCGAATACGTGATCACAAAAAGTGACGATTCATTGAACAAAAAGTGACGATATGAATCGTCACTTTTTGTTCAATGAATCAAATTCAAACTCAAAGCATTTATATGAATTAAACAGGCACTTCTGAATTGTCAAATAGTCAGAAAGTTAAAGCTAGTTGCCTATTCCAAAACGTAGATCTTTAAGGAGAAGAACGGGCAAGAAACTCCACGGACACGCTTTTAAATATAGATATTACAAAATCCTGGCTACATTATGCTTGTTGCTTATATATGTGAGACAATGTTACTACTTTTTTTTTTTTTTTTGAGGATGGGAAATTATCAAATAACTTCTCCCGCTCTGGGCGGAGCGGGAGGGCGTGTCAGACTTTTGCTGACTAAAACCCACCCGTGTTCCTTCCGTTGCCTGTGTGCCGGGGTCGCGATATCCCTTTCAGACAAACCCGCAACCCCGGCAGGCATTGGCCCTTCCGGACCCCGTCAGTTGGTGCTGACATCTCTTTGAGGCGCGCGTGGAATACAACGCGCCTTCGACCCGGGCCTGGTCCCTATCGGACGGCGAGCTACCCATTGCTCACCGTCCGCAGCAATGTAACTACTTACGAATAACAATCAACACAATTCAAAATATAAGATTAAAAAAATATGGCAGATAAGAGATGACTCGTCTCAACTGATGGCGCCCGTTCACGAACATGACGCGAAGCATGCGTCAACAAGGCCTTCCGGATTTCCCAACAAAAAGCGACATATGAACGCGACTATCACGTATTCGCGTGACCATCGCGAGGCCGCGGGCGTTGGTCGATCCGACCATGGCCCGCGGTCGTGTGCGACAGGGCTAAGGGTGCCCCAACTACCTCTTTTATCTTCCATTATAATCTTAATAATGGGAAAAAGGTTTTTCTTTTGTAGGGATTCATTTCAATTGTATACAACTTGTCCTTGTGTCGGTTGGCTTTAATGAAGGATGAGGAAATTGGTCCTGAAGGAAGTATGGTTAGTGTTTATCATAGAATGGTACTGCAAATATGAGATTTTTAGATAGCCATGGATAATGGCACAAGAAGATTGCTTAACGAAGGCACTAATGACGAAATAAGATTTTTTTTAAGGTTCCGTACCTTAAAAAAAAAAAACGGAACCCTTATAGGATCACTTAGTTGTCCGTCTGTCAGTCTGTCAAGACCCTTTTTCACAAGGACGCGTGGAGGTATCAAATACGTAAGTCTATGGTCCCTTAGAGCTCTAAAGCAAAATCAAGCATCTAAGTCAAAGCAATAAAAAAATACGCCCATTTATGCGAAATATTTTGATACTCGGAAATCAATCAAAACCTACAGGGTACTTCCATAGGATCTATTATCATGAAATTTGTCAGGAAGCAAGGTCTCACAGCACATGTAAAGGAAAAAGTCCGAAAATCGTTAATTTATAATAATCCTTGTATTAAAAAAACAAATACGATGAAACTGGTACATTTGCAGTTTAAGAATTGACCGTGACGTATATCTATGTATGGGAGAACATGTTTTTCAACTACAATGTAAAGTTTGTTTTTGGGATAAATTCATCCAAACTACGGAACCTTTCATTGTGCGTGGTCCGACACGCATTTGGCCGGTTTTTTTTAAATGATTTTTTGCTTTATTTGTTGTGCCTATGACAATGACTGCCTCGTTGGCCAAGTGGTCGTATGCGCTACTGCTGAGCATGAGGTCCTGGGTTCCCCAGGCCGGGCAAATTGTTATTGGGTTTTTTCTATCTGGAATTTCTCAGTAGCAGCCCGGAGTGTCTGTGCCCGGTTGATGCCAGTAACTTGCCCCCTATTACATGGGACTTAAACATAACAGGTACAACTCTGCCGAAGCCATAGGCGCCATATGCAAGCGTGATTTTACATTAATTTATAATATATTTTCATTTGTACGTAACCAAAAAAGTTTGGAATAATAACCGACTATAACAGAAGATTTTGATAGAGTTCAGAACAGCAAAGTTTAGTGGGGCAGTCAATAATTTGCCGCTAGAAAACCTATCTGCGGCTGATAGCCAATTTTTTCATACATCAACATTTATGGGGACTAGTTACAAAGACAATAGAGATTGCCTTTTATATTTTATCGAGCTTTGAGCAGAATTTTTCATCTAAAATCCCTACAAAATTTCACATAAACTGAAAGACAAATTTAGGTTTTTTTAAGGGGGATGCGCTAAGGCAGAATTGTAATGATTAAATTAATTTTATTCATTTTCAAATATCTTTATTTAACATCAGTACAATGAACAAAAAATGAACTTAACCTAAGCCACATTAAATTAACTCACTATAATTAAGTTCACTTTATGAGGCTAGCGATTCACCTTTCAAAGCTTTTAAGGGATATTTTTATAACTGTTAACAACTTAAACATAACACACAATAATCATGGTTACATGATGACAGTTACGCAAATTATTTAGCTAGTTATAATTTACTGATTGCATGTAGGTAGGTAGGTAATGATTAAATAAAATCATCAATACAATAGGGATGATGCCTGGATAAAAAAAAAGAAATTCTAATTAGTCCGTCAGTCAGATAATAAAAAAATATTAGACACGTATTTTTTGCTACGTCACAAGTAAGTTTTAAATCTACATACTCGTGACGTAATGGCACATTTTAACTCAATGTATCGCTGTAATGGTTAGATTACTTAAAAAATAATATTTTTTAATAATAACCAAGACGGACTAAAACATTTTTTTGTCTTCATCCCTATTGCTCTAATGAATAAATATTTCATGAAATCATGACATTTGAGGCTAAATCTAACTTAGATTGTTGTATTGATGATTCTAATGACACAAGACCAAAAAAAAAAAAAAACAAAGCAGAATGTCAGATTTGGCGTCGCTTAATTTCAGAAGCGTTCATGAATGAAAGTATGTACATTATATGAAACAGTTACAGGGATTTACCTTGCATGCCTTAGCATTTTTTATTAAGCCGCACAAAAAAAAAAATGAGTATCACAACGCAATTATTTGCAATATCTAAACGCAGAACCTAGGACGGTATCTATGGAGTTACCATACTCAACCAGAATATGGTATTTTTATTTCTATAATTATGCTAATCAGCAGGATTTTGGACTATTAAGAGACTTTTAGTACCTTGTTTATTTGATCACTCAGTTCTCTTCCATCAAATTTTGGAGAAGCCGTTTTATGCAAAAGTTCTCACAATTGTAGTTAATTCATGTACTGCATCAAGACGGTTGTTCAAGTAGTTCTATTGCAACTTGAGTGGCGGCGCCACCGGCGCGGCAGTATTCTCCATTCATTATGTAGCTCTGAATCTCATTACGTTTTCAAGAGCTGAGAAAGTGGTGATATTTCAAAATGACTGTCTTACTGTTTTGCTGTAGAAACAATAATTGCTTTTGGCTAACTGTTGGTGGAGGACATGCGTGAGGAACTTGCAAAATAGCGCAATTATACATATTATTTTTCTATATAAATTTCTACCAGTTCTCATCGTTTTTCTTAACCATATCATCTTTTGTATCCTCTTATACCTTTTTTCCATAGTCAGCCTCTGCTCTAGCTGCTCACACCACACACCTTCACTTAAGATCTTCATGTCTATATTATTCCCTACCTACTGACGATACACTCCCAAAACAAAAATCATCAAAAATATTTCATACATACTCAACAAACAGAAAATTACAAGAAGCCAAAATAGTTGATCTAATAACTTCATCAGCCGCCAACACATAAGAAAAGCTAATAAACATCTACGATAACGAAGAACTTCCATCCAACTTCGTAGGGAACGAGAATTAATATTCTCCGAGCCCTCTCTTAAGAACGTTATTAAAAAAGTATCAGGCGTTTTTGCGCAATGTGCATGATAATATACAAACACTACTTATACCATCGCAAGAACTTCGTCGGTGTAAATTACATTATGCCTAACGAAGTTATGGTCAAGTTTTTTACTTAGCACTCTTTTGATGCTTTTAACTTTGGTAATAATTTTGTTAGTGGTAACATTAATGGTAATGCCACATTAACTTAGGTTGGAAAGTTGTGAGCTATTACTGAAACCATAAAAGTAAATGAGGCAGTAACACTTCTGATTTTGGCTGACAAACAATTTGGTTGATACCTAAAAGACTCTAAAATTGATATTATGGCCATTACAGTTGATACGATCTAAATGGCTACTGAACAATTTAAAGTAAATACTTACAAATAAAAAACAAACGTGAAATAAATTACGGATAGAATCGGTCCATTATTGGTAGAAGCAAAATTCCGTTAAAGATATTTGAAGCAGTTGATGAACTTCATCAAAGTGGTCACAGCTTAAGAGTTAAGAGGATTACAATCTAGAAGCAATGGGCAAATACTTCCGCAGAGCCTTTGATCTGATAAGAGTTTTATAACAAGGATTTTTCCAATGTATCCCTTCCGAGTGTAAAGTGAAAAGTTCTAGTGTTGGTAGTCTTACAGAAGTTTTATATAGAATTCATTGAATAAAGGAACGACTCATTGAAATGCGAAATAGAAGCGATGAATGAAATAAACGCGATATTTATACTTCAATAGGCATTGAAGTATCTAAACTATTCAATGAAAGCAACCATCTCTACAGGATTGAACGGTGAAATGACAATTTAGCTTCCAACAAGATAGCAGTATTATTGAAATAATATCGATATTGATGCTTGAATTCTCAGTAATGTCTCATAGAATTCTTGTCCCTCGAATTCTGAATGACTTTTCATCTAAAAAATGTTTATATTCATGTAGATTTCCTCTCCCTAAAGTTTTACGTTGCCTTCCCGTTATCTTGTATATCCTATAGGTTTTCGAAACTCATTTCATTCACTATTTACGTATCTCAGGATTCCCCCTTTTGATAAACAAGTGTGTATTACGTTTATCTTGCATGTTTATGTTCAAGAGCCTGATATTTTCTCGATTACAGCCTCGCAGCGTACAGCATGTACATCTCTGTCGTTTATTTTGTTTTTATTTCTCACATAAAACAAGGGTTGTTCTGCGAATATATTTGGTGTAACTCCATGTGATATATCGGCCATTCTCCAATTGTTTGTCGTTGGTACACATGGGGCGAACGAACTTCCTCTTAGATATTTGTTTGGTAACTACAAACATTTCGCTCCAGTTCACTCGTTAGGGCAAGCTATGTACAGGTAAACCTTAGCTTTGATCAGAAACAATATGTGGAGGAAACTGGATCATGGCTTTTCAGTAAAGGAGAACCTTTTTTGTTACAATGTTTGAATAGGAATGTGAGGAAACTTACTATGTTTGGAGAAAAGAGATTTTGTGTTAGTAAAAAACTGGATGTTCTAAATACAACCCTGTTAATTACGCAATACTTTATATTATCAAACTCAAACTCAAAGCATTTAATTCAAATAAACCAATTACAGGCACTTTTGAATTGTCAAAGATGAAGCTAGTTGACCATTCCAAAGCGTAGTAGGTACTTGTGGAGAAGAACGGGCAAGAAACTCCACGGACACTTGAAATAAAGTGAATGGTGCTATACATGCGATTGTGATCAACCAGTTGATGCCCAAAAAGGCTCGACTGGCTGTTCACAATGGTGCGCCTACGCTTATGTATGAAAGTGAATGTTGTGCGTGGCAAAAGAACCATAAAAGTAGAATAAATGCTGTGGAAATGTGTTCCTTGCGAAGCATTTGTGATCTGACTATGAATAACAGTCTGAGGAATGATGTGATAAGACTACGGTGTGAGTTAAAAAAAGATGTAGGGACAAACTTTAAAAAGGGTATGCAGAGATGGTTTGGTCATGTTGAGAGGATGAAGGAAAGGCGACTAACAAAAGGTATTTACAAGGCAGATGTGAGTGGGAACGCCGGGAGGGGGACGCCCTAGGAGGACATAACAGTGACCTTATTGGTGATGTTCTTCAGAAGGAAGGGTCAGGTGCGTAGTTCTCGCAACCGGCGTGCGTGTATGACCAGATGTATGAACGTAAACAACGCAAGAGGAGTATGTAATGACCGTAGCAGATGGCGTTCAGTAGTTTCTGCCTACCTCCATGTGTAGTGGGCGTGAGTTTATGTATATATGTATTATATTCCAAGCTATTTATCCTGTTAGTATCCTATTATCAGGTTCGGATTTTATTCATACAGGCTAATGCTATCCGATAATACAGTCTCAATCTGCCTAGCCTTTTCCCAACTATGTTGGGGTCGGCTTCCAGTCTAACCGGATGCAGCTGGATACCAGTATTTTACATGGAGTGACTGCCTATCTGACCTCCGCAACCCAGTAACTGGGTAATACGATACCCCTTGGTAAGACTGGTTGTCAAACTGTCGGGTTTCTGACGACCCGTAACGACTGTCAAAGATTCACGAATGACAGGCGGGACCAACGGCTTAACGGCATGTAATGATGGTCACCCCATCCACAGATCAACTGATGGATCGACCCGTGCGGCAGTTATTATTTAGCCACGCTCGTTAATGCTATCCGATAATACATGATCCCTAATTAATCCAAAACGTTGTTCCATAAACGTGAATTCATTGAATTAACATCGGTTCAATATTCAACTTTGGTTATAACTAAACCAATAATAGCAAATAAAGCAACAACGCAATATAATAGGGACATTAATCATTAACTAATCAGCGTTGATTGAGAGTTAAAGGAGAAAATATCAACTAATTTTACGAGAAAATGTTCAAAGAAAATCCTTGGAAAGTTCCTTGTAACGAACCAAACCTTTTGTTCTGAATTTAATTCAACATTTCGTGGGCTTGATTCAATTGTGCTTACAAATCCGTATTATTATAATATTAGTCTACTGTATTATAATTATAAAATAATAAACATGTTTTGACATGGTAATGTCAGATTATTGTAAATGTGTTGACGTGTGGTTAATTCGTATATCATTTCACGTTAATTAGTGCATAATCGTTAATTCGTTATGGGGCGTTATAAAACACTAATAGGGATTATATAACGTGATGCCCGTCAGCGTACAGTTGTACATTTTTAATGCTATCATTACATTTACATTTTACTACATTAGTAATAGAGTGCGGACGATGTGGTGGCACCCGTGGATACTCGGATTCGTTTCTACTGCTTCATCTTACGAGATCAAACGTCAACTCTTGGCGGCCATGGCTGATTTTAATTTTTGAATTGTTCTTTGTTTTATCTTTGTATTACGGACGCTTCTAACGTGCACGTCTTCCTACATTGTTCTCACATGTATAATTTCAACATGAATGATGTAACCAATACTTTGTAACAATTTATTTAATTTAAAAGAGTGTCCGTGGAGTTTCTTGCCCGTTCTTCTCCATAGGTACCTGCTTTGGAATGGGCAACTAGCTTCATATTTTTGACTGACCGATTCCTTGACAATTCAAAAGTGCCTGTAATGGTTTAATTGAAATAAATGCTTTGAGTTTGAGTTTCAAAGCCAAGCGGTACCAAAGTGGACTTTCAGTGTCCTGGTTTTCCTAATTTCCATAGTACCACTAAATTACGATGAAGGAAAAAGCCTCTAATCAACAAACCTTCCCTGGAAGGTGGATAGGCCTTTAGTGTGGGATGCAACCTGTGTCGACACTCTTGCGCCATCCCATCTTCCTAGCTCAGCGTGCTGTGCCGGTGCTGCTGCTGCGGTTGCAGAAAACCTCAAGCAGCGTAAGTATAATAACCTCACTGGTAATTATATTTTCGAGCCGTTTGGGGTTGCAACCCTCGGGCCGTGGGGTCCGAGTGCTCACGGCCTCTTTAAAGAAATCTCCAAACGGCTATTTGACACTTCCCGTGACCCAAGGGCTGGTTTTTACCTTGGGCAAAGGCTAAGCATTGCCATACAACGTGGCAATGCGGCCAGTCTCTTGGGTACATTACCAGTCGACAGCGATGCGGATGAATTTTTCGATGATAAATTTTAGTTTGTGAATAGTTTTAGTTAAGTTAGTATATAATTTTGCTACTTTTATTAATTAATAATTTATAAATTGTTTGCAACCACCTTAATTAAAAAGAATTAGGGGGGGATAAAATTTATGAAGCAAATGTATGCCTAATTGGGCAATAAATATAGTATCGACCATTATAGATACAACATATTGTTTTAGGCTGAATAAATAACGTTAGTAATAAAATAACGATAGAAGTGTCCGACCATAGATAATGAACAGCAAGTCTCTGAGAATAAAAATTGTAGTTAGCCAATCAAACTGCCTAGACTTTTCCCAACCATGTTGAGTTCAGCTTCTAGTCTAACCGGATGCAGCTGAATACCAGTATTTTACATGGAGCGACTGACTACCTGACCTCCACGACCCAGTTACTGGGTAACACGATACCCCTTGGTAAGACTGTTTGTCTGACTTTTGGGTATCTTACTACCCGTAACGGCTGTCAAAGATCTACGAATGACAGCCGGGACCATCGGCATAACGTGCTTTCCGAGGCACGGAGGGGTCTCGATACGTAGATAATGTTGGCAGCTTATCGATCGAAGGAATCGACCCGTGCGGCCGTTACCATCTAGCCAACTGTAGTTAATCATTAAAAGTAAATAAAAACATTTCTTTTACAATTCCAAAGATTTATTGCGCTATCTAATCCTTACATTAATCCGATTAGATGTTGGATCAAGACAGGCAATTTTTTTTTGCTTAGATTTAAATCTTAGTGCTAAAATAAATGTTTTATTCAAAGATGGTACTCGTAAGTGATTAAAATAGTCGATTAATTTAGAGGCAAAGTGTAACGTAGAAGCAATTGACAAATTACGATTTGAAGATTTTTAATCTTGGCAATTTAAAATGTAGGTAGATACTAATAATAAATAATACTTGTAACTAAACCTGTTAAAATGCTTATTCATTAAAAGAAACGGATTCACGGCAATATTATGTAATTAGTCGTACAGCCGACCGCTCGAGTCAAGTCTGTCCACGCCTTAGGCTTTTTACAAATCACGGCGTTCGTTGCTGCCTTTAATTAAAATAATTTAGCATTTTATTTCTTAATAGTCCTAATATATCTTAGAAACTATTTTGGTAAGGAACATAATGATCATAAAGTTAAAATGTTGTGTAGGTAGGTACAATCACCTATCAAATTAAATTTTATACTGGACTTTAGAAAAATATGTCTATTTTGAGTAATTTGAGAAATCTGTCATAAATTGCGGTCTCATACCTCGCAAAAGTTGTTATAAAATTTATTAATTATATTAAAGAATTCGATGAAATTAATCAAAACACTCATCAATTTTAAAACAGTACACACGCTAGAGGCAAAATAGTTCTGTCTATCATTGGACTGTTTAATCTTGTGTCAAAATTGATTCTGTACTGTTTGACAACTTTGACATTTGAAATTGTTTTGTACTGAGTACGCGCCATCTTTGTTTTCATAAAACAAAAGTATTTCTAATAGATAGTCTTGACTCCGTTTGCACACGGCCACAGTATAAATAAGTAACAGTATTACGTCTTTATAGAGAACGGTCGAAACGACGCGCTTCTAAATCTCAGTGTATACCAGTACGCAACAGTCTCGAGTGCGCGGCAGTTACAAATTCAATATTTTTATTTCAGACCAAGGGAACCATATAGTGTTAGTATGAATTGAGCGTATGTTAGTAAACTCAATAACTTAAAAATACAATAATTATATATTAATTGGCTACATGAACATGTGAACGCACATGTCTGCCAGCCCAGAGCCTGATAAATGGTCCATCAACCTTGTCCGCCAGTGTAGCTAAAATACTGTTAGGGCTACCCCTAAAGCTTCGTTCAGACCAGGGCGACGCGACAGCACGACGCGACACCGGCTATTGTTATACCGTCAAGTTTTCTTAGAAATTGTATTGTTCGAGTCGCGTCGCGGCGTCGCGTCGCGCTGGTCTGCACGAAGCTTAAGAGGTTTACAACAGCTAAAGCGCGGTCACTGTCGGACTGCATAGAAATGAAAGAGAAGCGCGATGACACGACGCAGGTAATTTATTGCAAAATATGAAGCAGTTAGCGATTTACAGAAAATCTATTGATTGGACTGGAAAATTAAAACACTATTATGCTAATATGTAGCTTGTAGAATAATCTGACAAAAAATCAGAATTATTGCATGTAAATTAATATGATTTTTAATCGTTTTAAGAAATTTTTAGAGGTATCTTCATGATTTTTTTCTATCGTATCAAATTAGTTGTATTATGTTTTCAACACACTATCATACTAGCATAATTATATCCGGAAGAATATCATATATTTTTCTGATTTTGTTTACTGCAGTGGATCATATTCTTTTACGCATTATAAAACTTGCGTTTAGGCACGTTTAGGTCCTGTAGTCCCCTTAAATCGCTGCAAAATCAATGCACATCGTTCGCGCATGATGGCATGATGCCGATGCACTGCAAAACCGAGGCAGCCCCAACAATATCCTCAGCGTATTATTATACTGGACGCGCAGAGCGTTGTAAGCCTTCTGGGTATACCTAACCACAAGCTGCACGAGTAAAACGACTGGCAGTAGGCTCTGAAGGTTTATCTACCGAGCGGCCGTAGGTAATTATTCAATGTCAGTGCCGAGATGTAATACTGTTACTTTATTACATTGTGTCACATCATATAGGCTTTATAGTTCGCCGATTTTTATGGCTACTGAACCATTAGTCTGTCAAAATTATGATATAGGGACATTATGTAAGGTCAACGGTCATCTTAATATAAATGAAAATGTCCAAATGAATCGCAATTAAATCCATTATCATGATGATTCATAGGGATTTGTGGTTTAATAATCTGACAAAATAGGTACGTCTGTTTTTAATTTAAAATCGAATTAGTGAAGGAAGTCTTGGAGCGTAAACACCGTTTAGCAGAAACAGGAAAGTACCTACGTAATTAATAAAATGCAAACACTTTTCGTAAACTATAACATCTTGCTAAAATTCTTTAAGAGGCTTACAACAGCTAAAGCGCGGTCACTGTCGGACTGCATAGAAATGAAAGAGAAGCGCGATGACACGACGCAGGTAATTTATTGCAAAATATGAAGCAGTTAGCGATTTACAGAAAATCTATTGATTGGACTGGAAAATTAAAACACTATTATGCTAATATGTAGCTTGTAGAATAATCTGACAAAAAATCAGAATGATTGCATGTAAATTAATATGATTTTTAATCATTAAAATAAATTTTTAGAGGTATCTTCATGATTTTTTTCTATCGTATCAAATTAGTTGTATTATGTTTTCAACACACTATCATACTAGCATATATCCTGAAGAATATCATATATTTTTCTGTTTTTTTTTACTGCAGTGGATCATATTCTTGCGTTTAGGCACGTTTAGGTCCTGTAGTCCCCTTAATGGTTCCGTTATTCATCTATTAATTCAACATAATATGATAAAGAGGTAATCTTCGGAACTACTCGTCAGATTCCGAAAATTATTTCACAAATCGGAAGCTACAGTATTGCCGTGTATCATAGCCTCATGGGATATATTTTAATGTACAGGAATTAAAAGCGTTTATTCTGAAAGTGGGCACTGTCGCAAATAGCTGTCAAATATTTCGCTGTTTTGATTAATTTGGCAATATTACTGTATGCATGGGCGTGCCCAAGGAGGGCGGGGGAGGACAGCTGCCCCCCTGGATTTTTTATGCCGATGTTCCTACTGCTGTCGATAAAAGTTATTTATTTATTTTATTATTTATGTACACACAGTGAAATAGATACAGTTTCAGTTATGTTAGTTTCAGTTATTTATAATTAATATGATATAAATGATAAAATTATATAATGTAATTAAAACGATGTCCTATATAAAATTTAATATTTATAACTTTTTTCTTTTTAATTAATGAATGTAAATAATGCATGTTCAACTGTTACTGTTACAATTATAAGCATATATGCATGATGAAATTGCAATGCCCTTTTTTTTTTTTTTTTTTTTTTGAGGATGGGAAATTATCAAATAACTTCTCCCGCTCTGGGTGGAGCGGGAGGGCGTGTCAGACTTTTACTGACTAAAACCCACCCGTGTTCCTTCCGTTGCCTGTGTGCCGAGGTCGCGATATCCCTTTCAGACAAACCCGCGACCCCGGCAGGCATTGGCCCTTCCGGACCCCGTCACTTGGTGCTGACATCTCTTTGAGGCGCGCGTGGAACACAACGCGCCGTCGACCCGGGCCTGGTCCCTATCGGACGGCGAGCTACCCATTGCTCACCGTCCGCAAGCCCGCGCCTACGGTGGCCGGAAGTCGGCTCTCGACTCCCGACGCCCGGGGCGTCTCCTGCGGCGACTAGGGGCGCGAGGGGGCGCATTTTGCCTCTCCCTCGCGCGCTCCGCCTCCTCCTTCGCGAGCATTACTGCTTCGCAGAAGGAGGTGACGGCCTCCCATGCACTCTCGCTCCGGACCATGGCCTGAACCAGGGCCGGACGCGAGAGATCGCCGCCGCCGATCGCCTCCGTGAGGACACGGCGGTGCTCCGCCCAAGCTGGGCAGACCTCCACCGTATGCTCCACCGTGTCCTCCGGGCGATCCACACAGTGGTGACACCCGGGCGTTTCCTCCCGCTTTATTCTGAACAGGAACCTCCCGAAACAACCATGTCCGGTGAGGACCTGTGTCAGGCGGAAGGTGAGGACGCCGTGGCGCCTCTCTAGCCACTCCTCAAAGAGGGGACTTATCGCCACAATTGTGGCGTGCCCAGCGCTGGGTTGCGACAATCGCACTCTCCATGCCGCCATGAGATCCCGCCGGAGCTCTGTCCGCTGTGCCGCGATTTCTCGCGGCAGCGGAGTTACGCCCCGGCGTTTCGCCTCCTCGCGCAACTCCCACATGTGCGCGAGGACTTTTGCCTCCAGATCCCATGGCGGTAGTCCGGCAAGGAGGCTCGCCGCCTCACGGGAGACCGTGCGGTATCCTCGTACCAGCCTGATGGCCATGACCCTTTGGGACGCGTTCAACCGCTGGGCTGGTCGCAGCCTTAATGAACGCGCCCACACCGGTGCCCCGTAAAGGGCCATGGACCGCACGATCCCCGCGTAGAGCCTCCGGCAGGAGGCGTTTGGACCCCCTAGATTGGGCAGAAGCCGCTTCAAAGCAGCCCCTGCCCTCTGCAGTTTGGGAGCCAAACGTCGGAAGTGCTCCACGAAGTTCCACCGGCTGTCGAGGACGAGTCCCAGGTACTTCATCGTCGACTCGACACCGATGTGAACCCCTCCTGCCGTTATCCGGGAACCCGACAGTGGCGCGTTCCGAGGACCATAAAAACACATGGCCTCGGACTTGTGCAAGGCCACCTCGAGTCCCAATTGCCGGATCCTATCGACGATTGTCGCAACCCCGCGTGTCGCCAGTTCGGCCGCCGCCTCATAAATTGCAATGCCCTAACAGGGCCACTATGTTCTAAGAACTGATATCCTCTGTTAAGAACTTTATTTATGTACACATAGTTAGCAATAAAGAATTTGAATTTGAATTTGAATTTAGAGTCGCGTTAAGGCTTTCTTTACGGTTACAATATATTATGCATTAATTTTAGAAAAAACCGCGCTGCGCGGCCATTTTGAATTTAATTAGCCATGCCTTCAGTAAAATCAGACGCGTAAAAACAAGGCTGAGATCAAAAATGGTCAAAGACAGGTAAAATGGTCTTTGCTCTATCAGTCTTTGGTCAGTGTTATGTTGTATCTTGATTGAAATATGATTCTCGATCCAACCAAATATGTATTTACGGAATTGTAATCATTAGAATCATTAATACATCTCTCTAAGTTAGATTTGTTCCATTGAATGACTTTTTCATGAAATCATGACATTTTAGAACAAATCTAACTTAGACAGTCGTACTATTGATATATTTTCTATGGCGGCGAATCATATTTTAATCAAGAAACAATTTGACACTGACTAGCAAATTGCAAAAGTTTTTACTGTATGTTAACGTGAAATGTGGCTAACTAGCTAATATTAATAATGTATTGCAATATTATAACACTGAATTTAATGTTGTAACCGTTTTAGGTGTATAAAAGGCATTCGGAAAGTTTCCAAATACTTTTTTTACATCTAAAACAAAATTTTCGGTGTTACGATATTAATTATTGCATTTCATAATCAATATTTTAGTTGGTTAGTTAGCCACATTTCATATTTCCATACAGTAATATTGCCAAATTAATCAAAACAGGTAAATATTTGACAGCTATTTGCGACGTTGCCAACTTTTAGGAAACGCGCTCATAAGTAGGTAGTAAGTTTATAAAAATATAGGGTTTTGACTTTTTCTCAGTACCAGTTCGCTTGTTAATGCCTTCTTGATCTTGGAGTGGGTGGGTGCGTTATTATAGTTAATTTGTTAGTTTCATTAAATGTAGGTATTATGTAAATATATTATTATATCTAGCTGTCACTACAATCGATCTTAATCATGTTTTACAACGATGAACTGTCAAAAATCGATATCAAATTAGTTGAAACAAGTTCCAAAAACGTTTTATTGCCTCAATCCAATAGATATTAAACAGGTATGTACCTTTGTTTGAAATACAGGTAAAACCCAAACGGATAAGCTCAACGGGTTTAGTAGGTATTATTATATACCTACCTAAGGAATTCAATACCTGTCGATTCAGTAGGAATTTTAATACACACTCTATTTTATTAGCGAATCGAAATATCTGGACATTTGCATAAAGAATGAGCAATATATCAGCAACATTTAAGAGTCGTAGAAAATTGAATCTTAAAATACATGGCTTCAGAGTCGAATATTAAACTACCACTCGTTTAGACCGAGATTATAGGATTAAACTAAATGGATTAACACTTCAGGCATCAGTTAAAGTTCAAAGCAGCCAGAAACCGCAAATTATGATGTTTTAAATTAAAGGATGGTCAAACACAAAGCAATTTTATTCATTAGCTTTGTCCGTTCTTAATATGTCGTAATGACTTCATCAATCTTATTTAATTTGAATACATGACAGGGATACTGCTATACTTAGCAGATGGCCCGGACTCCACCAAAGCGGAGATGTGCGAAGATGTCCGAAGCGGAGACGACAAATTATGTTTTTTATGAAGGGTGTACCCACCGAAGCTGTGCGGAGATACGTACTGACTAGACTGGAGCGGAGATGTGTGCTGGCTAGAACTGAGCTGCGTGCGGTAAGCGTTGGATGTTGCCTGCGCTCACTACATGTCTCCGCTGCACGCCGTCGCCAGCTTGCGAGGCACAGCTCACTCACGGCGTGGCACAGCTCACGCGTCCGGTTCGATCGCGCCATATAAATATGATACATCACCGCTCAGTGATATCCACTGAAGCTGAGTGGAGACGAGAGGAGTTTGTTGCGCCACTTCTTCCCAGCTAAAGCACTAGGAAGTGGTGAAGGGCGGGCGTTTTGGGGGACTGTCTTATGTAATTTTGACGTTCGAAAAGTGCTGATTCTCAGCCTAGTTTGAATAAATGAATTTTGAATTTTGAGAGGTGTGAATAACGAAATTCCATTGGTTGTTTAAAACACATCTACATCTCATCTCCTCTCCTCTCCTTTCGTCTACGCTTTGGTGGAAGCCAGCCTAACAACAACGTCAATTTTAACTATAATTATGTATAATTCTATAAGAAGGAACGTCCTCGTATTTGATAGGTTACGCAAAAAATCTGATTGTGTAAACAGTACGTACTAGGTACTATTATTGAAACTGACATAAAGCACTTGTGTGAAGTATTACGTAGTTTCTGTTCAAAAATAAATCATTATCGATCGCCCACGTGTCGTCACCTTGATTTTACGCTGATTATTCGGCCTAATGTTGTAAAAACACAGCTTAAGTACCAACCACGCGATATCATTGGGCAATTCTATGTTGAAAAGACATAATGACTCAGTTAAGTTCGTCTGTTCGACTGATGTCCGTCCATTTATCATGTTGACTGTAAAATATGCGCCTGATGAGTTCACAACAAACGGTAATGAAGTGTGGCAACCCTAACGTTTGACAATTAACGTCGTTTAGACCCGCAGCACGGTGTTGCTACATGCAAATATGTATGTTTGTAGAATTAGCATTGGGAATCAGTGATTGATCATACTGGGTTTAAAATTGTTGCCAGCTGGGAAAATGTAATGACTGGGGAATTTGTAGCTTCAATTATCGCTGATGTCATCAGTTACTTCGTTAATTACCTTAATTTATAAAGATTAATGAAATAAACCATAGACAAATATTCGGTAGGGTCGATGTGAACCTTTTTATACATTCCATTTATAGTTTAATGTACATACATTATAACATATACGGATACGGACCTGTAAAAGCCCGAGGCTAGTCCCTCGTGAAAATAGTTTTCAATTTCCCGGGAACGGAAATATCTAAATCAAACATGTATTCTACCTTTTTTACAAAATTTAATTTAAATTCTCAACCCTCGTTCCGTCATGGCGTGACCGACAATTGTTTTTACATAATCACTTTTCTGAATGACATTCGTTTTTATGAATACGTACGGCTCTACTCAAGCATAATTTGAGCACCCCGACCTCGGCGTAAAGAGCTCATGAATAAGGGTGCCGGTGGAGTCCATATTAGGCAGGTGAAGTAAAGATGTACGCTCCAGTGAACCTTCAAGTGGGATTTACGAATCAGGTGTACATTTACATGGATATTACTTAAGGCAATCCGGATAGGCAGGCCATACATATTTCTGGAACGTACTTTATCAATTTTTTTTTCCTGTATAATATGATACTGTGCTTTCCGGTCTACGTGTAGTCAAAAACTCCTGTCTTCCTATAACAACCTACCTCGTTCTTCAATCTGTGTGCCTAGAGAGGCAATTTAGTCCTACACTGTGTGACTGTGTGCCCAGTTGGCCACAAAAGGAGAGATTCAGTCTGCGAGAGTGGCCCACTAGTCTCGCAGACTGAATCTCTTCTTCTAAAACTTTATAACTCACTACCAAAAGATATAAAAAATACACAATCGTTATCACTATTTAAAAACGACTCAAATGTCTCATCTTAAAGGGTCATCCTGCCGGGGTTGCGAGTTTGTCCGAAAGGGATATCGCGACCCCGGCACACAGGCAACGGAAGGAACACGGGTGGGTTTTAGTCAGTAAAAGTCTGACACGCCCTCCCGCTCCGCCCAGAGCGGGAGAAGTTATTTGATAATTTCCCACCCTCAAAAAAATAAAGGGTCATAAAATAAAATAACTAATTTACGTAATATAATTAATTTGACTCTAATGTAAACGAGACTTTAGATTTCTAACATAAAAACAAAGGTAACGAGTCACCCCATGTCGACCGCGTCAACGCGCCGCGCCCGCACGGCGGTAATAGACAATACAAAACTTTTAACAATTACCTCCTTTATATTCGTAATGTTAACACTAAAAGCCACTAATCCTGGACAACAAAAATATATAAATCAAGTAATTTTTAGTATTCATTTCTGTAAAAGTGATTTGTAATCTTTAGAAATAAATTAATTCAAACCGTAATATTTATAAGTATACCTGAATTATTCGGATATTTAAATGGGAACGCCACTAGAAAACGTGCGTTCACGAGTGCAGCACTCGTTAACGCAGCTTGAGTGGCATTCCTGGAAGCAATTACAATTTTCAACTTTCCCAAACTGTGTTGTAAAGTGGATATACTTTAGCTCCATTTCCCTAACAATTGTATCTTGATTCCCATGACACCAAAAAACTTCACAAAAAATTCTACAATCAATAAAATTGTATCCATTACTAACTACTAGGTAGGCTAAACCTCTAACAAGCTAAAACTTTATTTCTTTTAGAAACCATTTAAGCTAATAGGTTACCAATTTCCTATGATCTGTTCCAAAAGTATCTAATTTAAATGTAAATAAATGTATCAGAAAATGTTTCTTTGGATACGAATTTTTTGTGAAATTTACAAATAAGTGCTTTGATTGTTTGAATACTTTTACCCGAAATTCTAATTTTAAATCACCATAAAAAAGTTTTTCATTTGACGATTGAAATTAATTCATATATATATATACTATAACCTCAATTTTCATCGATGATTTATTAAATGCAATTTATTCATTTTATTCAAACAATAATAACTGTTGGAGAAAGCGGTGAGATATAAATTCAAAAAATTCAAAATTCAAAAGTCATTTATTCAAACTAGGCTGATAATCAGCACTTTTCGAACGTCAAAATTACATAAGACAGTCCCCCAAAACGCCCACCCTTCACCACTTCCTAGTGCGTTAGCTGGGAAGAAGAAGTGGCGCAACAAACTCCCCAGCAGCACAGCTGTCTGTTCAGTTAGAAAGTAAAAAAAAGACTCTATATAATAGTATTCAAAATAATTAACCTAATTTAAATTATTATCCATATGTTAGCTAAAGCTATATAAAGATCCTCCACCTTCTAAATACAGAGAAATGTGTTACTAATGCCTTTTAGTGAGTGATTGGCTAAGAATGTAACCTGGACAGAGTTTGTTTACATTTTCATCACATACTTTTGGAACAGACTAACATAACTTAATAAGTTAATATGCTCGTTCATAACAAAGACTCGAATTCCGATACACTTTTCATCTTGATACGAAATCCATTGTATGCAGAAATTAAAAATTAGTAGTGATAAGCCCATAAATATGACTGTCCATATCTAAATCTATCAGATTATGTTAATTTATTGTTTTACAAACAATAATAAGTTCGTGACTTCACTATCTGGCTTAATCTCATGCTAAAGATACGCTATAATTGTATTAAAGTGTGTTGTAATGATCATTATTTAATGTTTACGTGATTTATGACCTGCTTCACCACCTCCGGATAAATAATGATTAATTAATATGGTAGATAGTCCCTGTGGCGCTTATTGTTTTAACTTGCCTTGGCAAACGGTTGTTCAGTTTTAGATATTTGATTTATTCAATACGGACAAATAAGTTATGTATTTTACGGCTTCCTGGATTTAAACAACACTCATATACAACATGTAAAAAATACCATGTCCTATCCGTGAGGGTGTTGTTAGGTATCGTACTTAGAGTCTATTTATGTGGTAATTTCCAGGACAAAAGAGAAAAAAAAAATCGTCACATTTTTTTTTCAATTCAATAACTTCAAAATTCAAAATATTTTATTTCACATAAACCTACAAGGGCACTTATGAAACGTCAGAAGCTAGGTGCACGGTTCCAATTGGTCGTTTCCTATGGAGAAGAGCCGGCAAGAAACTCCACGGTTACTCTTTTAAAAGTAAATGGTTTTTACAATGTTTCCAAATTACAGTGTTAAAAGGTATGAGAGGACAGTGTAGGCCCATCAACAAGTACCAGGTACATATCAAAATATTAAATGATCCACAGATCTACAGTCTGTTATGTCTACAACGTTCTCTCATACACTAAATTTAAAAAAAAATAGTCTATAAATGAAATAATAAAAATAGAAACCTATTTAAACCAAATGATAATGGTTGCCACTACAGCTGTAACAAATCAAATTTAATAAAAAATATAGAATATTGTAAGTACCTATACAATGTCAAATAATAAAAAGATTATGTCAAGGAAATTTGTAAATTAAAATAAAATAAAAAAGTAAATTAAAATAATTATCAATGACAATTTTCCGTGTTATTACATAGGGCGCGGGCGGCCGTCGTTTAGCGGGTCTCTACAAGTCATAACTTATGACCCCTAATGAAAATTAGCTAATTTTAAATGGATTTGGAGTGTTTTTGTAAAGTAAAAATGTGATTCTTATATAGCCATAACTTTTATATTTTCAATAATAATAAGATTTTTTAATTACATTCAGGTAAAATTATTGCGGTACCTATGAGCCCCTTTCGGCCTAATCCGAAAAGGGCTCATAAGTACCGCAATAATTAACAGGGTTTTTTTTACATATTGTCGAAAAGGGAGGATCCTCCGACTGCCCCAACGATTGATGTCGGAAAGTTAAATATATTCTGCTTGCGCGTTGCAGGATTTGTGTGACGTCAGGTCTATGATGCGTTGTTCGCATATGGCGCTTTCAAAATAAGTACCTAATTAGTAGGTGACAAAAATCACTAATGAGTAAACGACAAAGAGTGTTAAGAGACAAGCGACACGTGCACTCCAAAATGGTCGTTATTTGTTCGGTAATTAACTATCTTCGTAGCTCGTCTAGTGACATCCTTTGTCTTCTCTCGTTAACACCTTATCGACTGGATAATATTTTTACTACAACTTGAGCTATTTCTAATACCGAATTATGTATTAGAAATAGCTCATGTTAGGAGCAGTGATTGCCCAGTGGTAACGTAGGTTCGAACCCTGACAGGCGCTTTACTTTGTATAAATTATTTCGTCACCACTGCTCCCAAAACGGTGAAGGAAAATATTGTGAGGAAACCGGCATGTCCTAGAACCAAAAATTCGAAGACATGTGACATCTACCAACCCGCACTGGGCCCGCGTGGTGGATTACTGCCCACCCCGTCTTACCGAGAGGAGGCCTGTGTCCCAGCAATGGGAACATAATAGGCATCTGGGTATAAATAAATGTTGTGCATATGCAAGGTGTTCGGGAGGCTAACTGCCAAGGGAGCGCTGGACGTATAGTCTGTTCCAAAAGTATCTGATGAAAATGTAAACAAATGAATCAAAAAATGCTTTGATTTGATTTTTTTAATACAAAAACCCATTTTTTTTATTTTAAACCCTTTTAAAGATGTTTTTCATTTGATAATTAATTGAGATTAATTTTGTTACCTCAATTTTCGTCGATGATTTTTCAATTACAATTGAATCATTTTATCCAAACAATAATTGTTGTAAGTAATAACAGCTGCAGGGGGCGATCGATTAAGTAAAGCTACGCTTGCCACGGTTGGTCCGTGGATGGGTGATCATCTTTACATAGGTACCAAGACCCCTCCGTGCTTCGGAAAATACTGTCATTCGTGGATCTTTGACAGTCGTTACGGGTTGTCAGAAGCCCAAGAGTCTGACAACCAGTCTTGCCAAGAGGTATCCTATTACCCAGTAACTGGGTTGTAGAAGTCAGATAGGCAGTCTCCCCATGTAAAATACTGGTATGCAACTGCATCCGGTTAGACTAGAAGCCGACCCCAACATAGTTGGGAAAAGGCTAGGCAGATGATAACATTTTTAGTATCACCGCTCATGTAGGCTAGATTAAAGGCTCTCGAAGACAGACGCGACGCGATAGCGCGACGCGACTCTAGTATAACAATTTCTATGAAAACTTCGTGGAAATTGTTCTACAAGTATCGCTTCGCACCGTCGTGTCGCGCCTGTCTATAGGAGTTTTCATCCTTTGTTACTGGAAAACTTACAAAATATGAATAAAAATATTCTAAAAAAAAAAACTGTTGAATATCTATTGTTCGAAATTGGAACAGTTCCAATAAATAGCAATCAGCTGGTCCCCTATTATATTCATTGGGACTGGACCAAATAGCGGACAATAAAATGTGTGAATTCTTCTCTCAATTTTAGTATAAGAGGGATACCAGTGGTTCTACTCTCTAAGCAACCACTTTGAAACTCGAACTGTATCGAGGTTTATATCAGGGACTGAATTTCCCAAAAATTAAGGTACTTTTAAATTTCGGTATGACGTCATACCGTTAAATAAGGGTTACCACAATATTTATATGAATTTTCATAAATACACAAGTTCTAACGTGTTCGACACCCCCGCGCACCCGCGCCGCGCCGTCTCACATATTTTTCGGTACCTACCGAAATCGTGTAAAGGTTAAATAACGGTTTAACCCAACCTTTATTTAAAAAGGTATCGGTATAGCTCAACCCTTATTTTAAACCGGTACCGGTATATTTTTGAGGTATCTTAACCTTTAACCGTAACCGCTTTCAGTCCCTGGTTTATATCAAGCTTTCATTTAGTTTCAGCTGCTAATAAACAATTGAAACGAAATGTACATAACACCACGCCTGTAATCCACGAAGGATTAGGCAGAGGAGTACCTATAGTGCTTACACACACTTCGCCTGTTATAATTAAGTCCCAGGTATGTTTGTCGCCCCATAGGCGAGCCTATTGCCACAAATTCCGGCTCCAGACTCATCATCATCATTCATCATTTCAGCCAAAAGACGTCCACTGCTCAACATAGGCCTCCCCCAAGCACCGCTTGTCTCTTCCTGTGCTTGTCCCATGTTACGTGGGGTTGGGGCAACACGCTTTCTTCATCCATTTTCCCTTGTCAACCGGTGGGAAAGGACAGCAAAGTTTAGAAAAAAAAAAACAAAATCGGTCCACAATTTGATAGAAATATGGTTGAACATACAAACAGACGAACAGAGAACCTCCTCATTTTTTGAAGTCGTTAAAAAATGTAAGTAAATTCATCTTCGAATAATGGTGCCGATTCTCTTGTCACAAATGCCTCTAAACTAAACTAAAAATCACTAAAATTTATTTTATTCCTGTCAAACGACGATTTCCCATTCTGAAATAGACTAAAGTGACACAACTTAACTATATTTTAGTTTGACAGCAGTACTGAGTTTTTAATTTAGTGAAAATGGCAATTTTGCTATTCTGAATTTGACGTTTTTCACCTAAAATTTTGATTGTAAAATACCAAACAAGACTAAACTTTTCAATTTTTAATCGCGATTAAAAAGGTGTAGGATAAAATAAGTTGTCATGAACTAAAACCAATATCTCGACTTCACGTGCAAAAACAGTACTGTATTTATTTTTTCTATTATCTCGAAAATGGTGCGTCCTATCGCAAAAATAATGAAAATTACGACCCCCTTTATTAAATCCTTAAACACCTAACACTCAACATGTACTTAGGTAATATTTTTTCATATTTTCCATACAAAAAATGAAAAATTCCATATAAAACACGTCGAGGCTACAACACCTGCGCGACTCCGGCTCTGAAAAAAATCCGGGTCTAGGGCAAACTACGGGTACCACGTGGATTCACGATTGTCAAATTCGATTTTAGTTGTGTCAAAATTATTTTTCAATTTAGAGAATTTTATTTGCAGAATAGCTCTAAAATTCTCATAGCCAAAAGTAAGTAATTTTAGTCTTAGTTTAGTTAGTTAGTTCGGTGTACAAGAGAATCGGCACCATTGTAAGTATGTTTCGAAGTGTAACATACAACACACAAGCACACATACACAAGCGTTATACTCTTATATTAATTATGTCACATTAATTTACAAAGTACGTTACAGTCTCGCAAAGTAGGCTAACCCACTAACGTGGTCGCAACAAGTTTAGTTTATACTAAACAGAACTTTAGCACCCAGTTGTGACACTTTCAAAATAATTATACCCGGTTTGTAACTGAATAGCCGACAGTAAACTGTGTTTAAAATAACAGTGTCTGGCAGTATAAGCCTTTACTTATATAGGCTGTATCGTATAAGTTTGGATCTGTATATGTTCGATTTTATTTTATGGATCACTGATGAAGCAATCACCAGAGGCCTATTTAATGAAACCGAAAAACCACAGGTGACAATCCGACAATTTGGCAATTTTGTAAGTTTTTTTCATAATTTTTGCTGTACTATACATACAGTACTTTTGACAAGAATGTCGCAATAAATAGAGCCCTGCTCGATTAGCATGATAACCATAGAATCTGCAGATCGATGAAGAATTATGAAGGTCTTCCGATCCTTCACTTTGTAGACAGAAAATGACAGATTGTAGAAATATTTCTACAGCACGAAGTCAGAAATAAACAAAAGAATCTCACTTTTATAGAAATATACTTAATATGTATAAGCTTCGCAGAATAGAGATTTAAGTGGTCATAATGCCTACGCGTGCAGGCTTAGCAAACGAAAATTGACGTTCGTAGTTTACACAGTAGGTTTGACGTCCGAGTGTGTAGTTCTCGGTTAGGACTGGGAACGTTTTTTTTTATTTTTCCTTAGGAGCTTCTGAGAGCCTATGGCAATTTATTAGTTCGCCCTCGATAACACGGCACTTAAAAATATAACTGTCAAAACGTGGATATCCTACGCCTCCGGCACCCTTCAGAGGATACAAGATTGATGTTATGTTACACTAGGATTTGGTACCTATATATACCTATACCCCATCGGTTTCTTTAGCAACAAAATAAACATGATCCATACAGTTACAAAATACAAACAGCCGGTCATCGACCGTAGGTAATTTTTTGCGCGTCAACCACTTTGCCTATGACCGACCACGCCCAAACCAGTTAAAGTCATTAACATCAATTAAAATGTCCATTGGGCCCGCTATTTTGGCACCTATGAAGATTTATCTATGATCTACGCTTTAGAAAATTGACACCGTTTTTAAATGAGGCCGTTACTTGTTCTTATGTAATTTAAATGTGGAATTATCGAGCTTTTTTTTGTTAGTCTTTGGCGCGAACTTTGCTTGACGTTTAAATTTTTTTAACTAGATAAAGACAGAGAGAGACCAATGAATGAATAATAAGGGGCATATCGTGAGGAATTTTTTGAGGATGGTAGGGAAGTCTGATCTAGTTTTAAATTCCTCGATTAATAATAATAATAACATATGTTTGATCCAGCCTATCCCATCTTGCTGTCCTCCCCCAGCGACGCCCTAAACCGAGGTTCGTACCCCACAGGAGGTGCCCTTAGCGAGCGTTCGCATAGTTTATAAGTACAATTTACGCCCTGGCTGAAGGTTTTAAGTTACTAGCTTAAGGCAGCCACAGGAAAGTCCGGTTAAGCAACTACGACCTCCTCAGAGGTCAACTGCGAGATGCCAAGTAGAAGAAAAAAAACGGCTCACACTGCTCTCGACGCTTGACGTGGCAACACGTCGTGTCCGGGTTCGCAACCAGTCAATCGTCATCCTGAGGATGCCTCGTTGAGAGGTGAAACACGTGTCGATTTCTTACAGGGTTCTTTATGACTCTTTAAGAACAGTTAAGCGAATTAGGTTACTAAATATACGTCGTCTACTGTATTCCTTTTTTTGAGGTAGGTACAACGAGCTTGGTACCATGGCAACACTGGTGGTTGACTACTTTTCGCTTTGACCACCTTTCACTTTGCTTAGGCAATAAGGTAGAAAAGTGATCAAGCAGCAGTGTCCGCGATGGTACCTACGAAATAAATCAAACTCTTAAATAAAAGCTCTCACAGACAGGCGCGACTCTAGTTGAACAATTTCTTGGAAATTGTTCTACCTGAATCGCGTCGCACCGTCGCGTCGTGCCTGTCTGCGGGCACCTTCACTGTAGGTATATCTTCCTTAAGGAACAATGCTATTACTTTTTGAAATTACATGAAAGAAAAATATAAAATGGAGAGAAAAATATACTTCAAACGTCTAAAATCGGAACGAGTGTAGAGACTCCAGGCTACACTCCCGAAACAAAATTATCGTTTAGCTCAAAACATAAGAAATTCGTGTTTAATATCTACGCAGTTAAAAAAAAACATGTAATAGAATAAAGCTTTGTTGAATTACCTAGTTACATAGATATTTTTAGGTTAGACCAGCTGTCAGAATTCCGGGCTTCTGACTGTCATAGGAATTCTGACATTCGGCAACAACATCTTATTTGCTCTTTAAGTCCAAAGTAAAGAAATTAACACCGTGCCTTAAATACCGAGGCGGTGACCCATCCTTGTAATGACCACCACAAACGTAACTTCACCTCCCCTACCAATTGATTCGATACCCCTCCTCTTGACATAATTCCGTTGTAAATATCAGCGATGACGAATGTTTGTGTCAACGGCCCGCTTAATATGAATGTCAATAACAAATAATACGGTTCTCATTGACGTCCATTATATCAAATAAAAGCAGATATTATGTCCAATTCCATTTCCACAATTTTCAGTGATCAAATTGTGGAAGCTAGCGATCGTCGTACAAATCAATTACGCATAATTTGACATACATAATAATTTGAGCATGACATCCTCAATTACCGAGTGAATAGTAATCATGGCTTTGACGACTTCCTGTTGTCTAATTAAACACGCACTTGAACAGCGTTCGTTCTAGCAGTACTTATAAGAATATTAATTGCGTTGATACAGTTCAAAATCATTTTGTAGTTAAACAAGTTACGTTCTTATTAAGAGCGTCTGAAAGTTGGCAACGTCGCAAATAGATATCAAATATTTCCCTGTTTTCATTTATTTGGCAATATTACTGTATGGAAATAAGAAATGTGGTGGTAAGTAGCCAACTAGAATATTAATAATGAATTGCAATTATAACACTGAATTTGATGTTGTAACCGTTTTAGGTGTAAAAAAGGCATTTGGAAAGTTTCCAAATACTTTTTTACATCTAAAACTAAATATTCGGTATTAGGATATTAATTATTGCATTTCATAATCAATATTTTAGTTCACTAGATAGCCACATTTCATACATTTCATATTTCCATACAGTAATATTGCCAAATGAATCAAAACAGATAAATATTTGACAGCTATTTGCGACGTTGTCAACTTTTATCATAAACACTCTTAACATGACAACTATGAAGCTACAGGGTTGCCGCAGCGAAATTCTAATTTTCTTACGTTTTTTTGCAATTTGCCGGACAGTTTCAGGTTGTATGTTGATCTAAATATGATTCGCAACTATTTGTTACGGTTGCGAATCATAATAATTATCATTCAAATCATCGATACAACTCCCTAAGTTCAGATTGACATTGACATCTTAGGTCAATAATTCTACTTAGATATTTGTATCGATATAAGTTTAATTGTTTAAATTCAAAGTAATGTAAAAAATAACTCTAAAGTGCAGTCATTTCAAAAATATTAAACAATAACTGTCGTTATTTAGCCGTTATTTGTCTATTATTAAACGGAGTAAGTATAGTTATTTTGGACCCTCACTCAAGTAGCACAGTTCCAAATCTAAATAAACTATTCTAAAAGTAAATAATTGCAGATGTTCACACGTCGAATCACGTTTGAATTTCGAAATGAGGTTTGGTCCAAACCTCATTTCGAAATTCATTCATTCATTCAATTAGTAGGTATTTAATGTTATTCTCCAAACGGCCCGGCGCCTGAATTTGTGCCCGGTTGATGGCAATAGGCTCGCCCCCTATTACTTGGCACTAAACATAACTGGCGAAAAGTGAGAGTATTTATTTATATATACTTTATTGTACACCACAAAAATACATAACAAAAAAATAATAATTATGCACTACAAAATATACAATGGGCGACCTTATCGCTTTCCGCGAACTCTTCCAGGCAACCTTAGAATGGACAGTGATTTGCCTGGACATAAAATGGGGCTGTCGTTGGTGCAAATAATAAGTATACAATATAGACTAGAACAGATACACAGATAAATACATATCCTAAATAATAGATACATAAATACATATATACTAAATATATAAGCAACGAAAATAAATGATGACTATAGATAATTACAGTTACGAGAACAAGAAAGAGAACGAAGGAAGAGTACTGTACTTCTGCCATACTTCAGGAATTATAGGCGTGATGTTCTGTTTATGTTATGCTGTGAAACTCCTAGACGAGGGTCGCAAGGAACCGGGAAGTATGGCAGAAGGTCGAGTAGGGCTACAAGTACCTAGCAGTGGGTGATTCCGGACTGAAATGAATGAATCAACGAACAGCATTGATATAATCGATTGGTCTGAGTGGGATTCTCCTGCAATATGGTATCTTAAGAGGTTTAAAAAGATTCAATATACCCCTTAACAACCACACAATGTAAGAAAAAGGTTACCGATTACTTACAAAAACTAACTTACGAAGAGACTGAATTGATACTTTATATACCACAGTGACTGACTACGTATAAACACACCCTCTCACATTCACGCACACACATATCATATCACACAAAGAGAGGACTCACACACACTATCCATTGAAACAGTCTATAAGTTAATTTAAGTTTTAATTTCTATTTTTGGTTTAATTTTTTATTTTGGTGTTTTTCTGAATTTTTATTTTTTTCTTAATGATTTAAAGATTGTTTTACTTTTTTTTTAATTTTTGTTATGTGGAACTTTTATGTTATTTGTCATCACATTGTTTTATTATTTTGAGTCTTCATAATGTTAATTAACATCTCTACTTGATGGCTATTTTTAAGTGTCTATTAAATTAAGGGGTTTTTTGGCGGTGATAGCTGAAATACAGGCTTTCGCCTAGTTCGGCTACAGATGTCTAATTATTTTGTAACCAGTTATTATATTATTAAGTAACTACCTTTTCAATCAACAAAATATAAAATATGTAGTTTTGTTTAGACCAATGGTTTTCATGTTTAGTAGTGGACACTGGACACATCAGGCCTTATAAGCAAACTTGTCCCAAAGTTTTCCTTCCTAATTAACGACACAGGTCAAAACTTTTTTACAGCGACATAAAACTAGAGCCTGATGATGTCATAATTAACTACGTTACATAAAAAGTAAATGCTGTCCGCAGTTATTTTCACCTAAAAGTAAAACAGTGGACACTCGTTATTTCAGTTCGTTTCAAATGCAAAAGTTTGTTTTGAAACAAGCCGAAAACTGAAAAGGTGACATTCGTATGACAGCATTCATAAAAGCATAGTTATTTGTGCCCGAGAGATTGTTCGTAATACCGTGTGCGGCCGCCAGGTCATATGGACCTCGTTTTTAATGAACTTTGTTACGGCATAGCTTGGTAATGTAATGACGGACTGCTGAAAAACAGCCAGAACTTTTTATACTTTACCTTTGTCTAAATGCAAGACAAAAGCGTATTTTCATACAGAAAATGAACGAGCGTTAACCACCTCGCATGTGGAGTGCGGTTTGGTGGTATTAAGTAAATTAGTAGGTATTTAATGTTATTCTCCAAACCGTTTGGAGAATAACATTAAATACCACTCAGACCAATCGATTATATCAATGCTGTTCGTTGATTCATTCATTTCAGTCCGGAATCACCCACTGCTAGGTACTTGTAGCCCTACTCGACCTTCTGCCATACTTCCCGGTTCCTTGCGACCCTCGTCTAGGAGTTTCACAGCATAACATAAACAGAACATCACGCCTATAATTCCTGAAGTATGGCAGAAGTACAGTACTCTTCCTTCGTTCTCTTTCTTGTTCTCGTAACTGTAATTATCTATAGTCATCATTTATTTTCGTTGCTTATATATTTAGTATATATTTATTTATGTATCTATTATTTAGGATATGTATTTATCTGTGTATCTGTTCTAGTCTATATTGTATACTTATTATTTGCACCAACGACAGCCCCATTTTATGTCCAGGCAAATCACTGTCCATTCTAAGGTTGCCTGGAAGAGTTCGCGGAAAGCGATAAGGTCGCCCATTGTATATTTTGTAGTGCATAATTATTATTTTTTTGTTATGTATTTTTGTGGTGTACAATAAAGTATATATAAATAAATACTCTCACTTTTCGCCAGTTATGTTTAGTGCCAAGTAATAGGGGGCGAGCCTATTGCCATCAACCGGGCACAAATTCAGGCTCCGGGCCGCTACTGAGAAATTCCTGATAAAAGAAGCTCATGTTCGCTTACGGCCACTACGCCAACGAGGGAATCTAGAGGTTTCAGTGCCATAATAACTCACAAATTGTTCTCTTTTCCAGATACTGCCCCAAATACAATGACTCCAAGTCGGTCGCATAGATGATGTCGCGCAACTCGTGAAGAATGCGCGAGGCCAGCGCTCCCCTCGACCAATGAGAGAGCAGCGCGGGAGCATGGATGGGCCGTAGAATGCGCCTCACTCCGGCGCCGATATACATATTCCTTCTCATCTGTACCGGTGGCTATGCTTTTATACCTGGAGTTGATGGTAAGTTTCCAAATATTACAAGAAATATTGACTTATTAAAAACCTTTAGAGTCCTTTTCAGAACTCATTTTAGTCATTTGCGACGCGTACAGGAATAATAGTCTGTTCAATATTATCGAACTCGATCCGTGCGTCCTCTGAGGCTTACATGTCCAGCAGTGGCCTGCTATATAGAAGGTTTCCACGGGTCGATTTTCGCCGCACGGCTAGGGCGCACGGCGAAAATCAAATTAATCGTCTAAATGACAATTCAACTAAGCCGCAAGTGACTAAAATCGCAAGCCCCAAAGTTGGGTGCCATTCGACTTTTGCCGTGCGGCGACAAGCCGCATGAGGCGGGTGACTAAATCGACCGTCTAAATGGTCAGTTGCAGGCGATCGCCCGCCGCGTGAGGTGTGTTTTGCGCTGTGTTGTTCCGCTACGTTGTCGGTACAGATCGTTTAAAAACCATGGATAAAAGTAGTCATGCTTAATCGTTTTCTAAAATAATCAGGATCTTCTGAACTCAATTTCACAGCCAAAGTATCCGAAGCACCCAGTACTCTTCGTTGAGAAATCTATCCACGTTCCCAAAATGTACGTTTTCTTATGCCAATGTTGCCTTCTTTCCCTCTATTTCTACTCTCTTAGTTTCTAAAGCAACTCTCTTGAATAATTGAACTACGAATCATTTCGATACCGGCACGTAAAAGACCCGCCCTGCTCAACATTTTCTTCGGAAATTAATAAGTCGCATGCGATTTTTTTCGACCGGAGTAAATGGGGTGACGATTCTATTTTTACAAGCGATGCGACTGGTGACTTGCCGCACGGCTAGAATCGATCCGTGTAAACCCCGAAAATAGGCTGGTGATAATAATGATAGATGATACAACCAAATCTTTACTTGTCAAACTACGTAGTAATTGAAGCGACTTTAAATCAATACCTAAGTAAGCGAGCTATACTGCGTTCACAATTCATTTTCCGAACATGTAAACAAACACGAGTTTTAGGAAAAACAACTGTAATGCTTGCACATAAGGTTCAGTTTGCGCTTCAACTTTTTTTATTACTTTTTCAACAATACTAGTCGGTCAAAAATCAACTTTATCTACAAATAAATTCGAACGCAGCTTATATTTAGCCACGAGAACAACAACAATAATACTGAGATAGTCCTCAAAGAAAAATGTTAAAAGATCGAGAACTCGCTACTCCTCCGTCCCTTAATTTCCAAGTCAAGTTTCGAGTCCCATTTGGGCGCCCTTATCGGATGACAGCTAAGAACCGCAAACGTCGGATAAAACAACAATAGAAAAATTCTGTCTGGTTCTAAATAAATCTCTAACAATTCAAACAACAGTACTCCTGCAGATTTATTGGCTAATATATCTTCAACGTGTCAACACAATTCAGGTTTGTAATGTCTGATGCTTACTCAGATTTATTAGGCGGGCCGAAATTTACGGTTGTCTGCTAAAATTACACAATGTAAATTCAATATTACTTCAAAACGGCTGAAATTCTGAAAGACTTTCCCACAAATATTTACTGTGAGCATAGATACATTTCTATGACCGAGAGGGATATTATTTCCTTAATCACCACCTTTGCCAAGTTGACTGTTGATTAGAGTAGACGAAGGTCTTTAGCGTAGAGCGGTGGTTCCCAAAGTTGACTGGACTGCGACCCACTTTACAAAAACTTCCAAATTCGGGACTCACCGGGATTCGGGGCCCCCATGCCCCTTTTTACACCATGACGGTGAAAAACGGGCATAGGTACTTAACTATATAAATGAAGGACTGTTCGACTGCGACTGTTAATAAGAAAATTTGAATACCTACTTAATAAAATACAAGGAGTGCTATTTCAATGAGAAAGATGTATTTGTTTCCTTTAGCATAAAGAGCGCCTATAGTAAAAGTTGGCAACGTCGCAAATAGCTGTCAAATATTTACCTGTTTTGATTCATTTGGCAACATTACTGTATGGAAATATGAAATGTGACTAACTAGCGAACTAGAATATTGATAATGAAATGCAATAATTAATATCGTAACACGGAGTATTTAGTTATACATGTAAAAAAAGTATTTGGAAACTTTCCAAATGCCTCAAATTCAGTGTTATAATTGCAAATCATTATTAATATTCTAGTTCGCTAGTTAGCCACATTTCATATTTACATACAGTAATATTGCCAAATGAATCAAAACAGATATTTGACATCTATTTGCGACGTTGCCCACTTTCAGAATAAACGCTCTAACTTCAATTTTAGTTACTTTTAATCACAATGAGTTTAATACGTCCAATTTATTACGGTATTCTTATTAATCTTATCTGAAAATCTATTTTTCAAGGCCCATTCGCTCGCGACCCACTAGAGGGTCTCGACCCATAGTTTGGGAACCACTGGCGTAGAGGATTATGCTTATTCTTATCTTATTATTTCCATCCTTTTTACAACACCCAAAAAACAAAACAGATTAATGGCCAGTGCCACCTTCGGATAACTTTCTTAACTGGCACGTAGTTTCGAAGTCCGTTCCATTATTCATTTATCTGGTAGATAAAGTCGACAGGCCCCTATAGGTACCAATAGAGACACACTGAATATTTTAACAATCAAATGCACTAAAGCACAACGCAATAAAGGCGAAATTACAATGCTAATGTACCGTTGAAATATAACGAATTCCAAGTAAATTTTATTAATAAGATATTTTTGACTGTTATTAAATAGGTGGGCCTTATTTGCCAGGTCCCGTGTCCAACGTGGAAGCTCTGGAGGGCGGCGACGTTACCCTGCTCTGCGACTCAACCCCGGACTCCTCCGACGACGAGTTCATGATCCTTGTGTGGTACAAGAATAATATGCCCATATACAGGTAAGCTCATCATTATATTAACACGTTCAGTGCCGGGAGCCCTCCTGGAGGGTTCACCTTGTCGCATACGGGATACCAGGTGCCCTCGCGGAGGGCTCTCTTTAAACGTTGGTTGTTCTTAGCGAATACTACATTATAAACCGTGAAAATAAAATCTGATGTATATTTTAGCAAGATTTATTAGTGTACCTACGCGTACGCGTTGGTTTTGAAATCCAAATATTGAGTTGTTTTTTTTTTCTCGGTTACAAATATTCACAAAATATTTAAAAGGTTTGAAACTACGTATAGCGACAAGACCCCCTGAGAACACTATTTTACTTTGTTTTATAACACGGTTTTAAACCTAATGCTGTTGACCGTCCGCGATGGTTAACTTTAGCGCAAACGTAATGCCGGCAACCCTCCCGGAGGGTTCACTTCCAATATGTATGGCGGCATGGCGTATGAGTTCTATGAAAAGTGGGTGGAGTCGAAAGTGTTAACCTATACTGTTCTTCCTAAGTATTAACAGCCGGCCAAGCGACCCGTGGGCAAGATAAACCGTTAGTCCCAGCTGTCATTTGTAGATCTTTGACAGTCATTATGGGTAAGCAGAAGCCCGAAAGTCTTAACTACCAGACTACACAAGAGGTATCGTACACCAAGTCTCTGGGTTGTGGAGGTCAAACAGTTTAGTCGCTTCAAGTTAAATACTGTCGATCCACTCTGTAAACATCTCACCGTGAAGAGTGAGGTGAAGTGAGCATGAAGTGAGCTGTCCATAGTGACAATCCCTAGCTTTAGGTGCAATGACAGCTCACATCAAGCTCACTTTACCCAAGTTATCACGGTGAGATGTTTGCAGAATAGCAGGGCTGGTATTCAGCTACATCCAATTAGACTGGAACCTGACCCTAACGTAGTCGGTAATAGGCTAGGCAGGCAAAGATAAAGGAAAAAACAATACACATTTTCTACAATAATTCGAAAAAATATGTCGTGAATCATGTCACTGGAACCATCGCACGACATCGCAAAGTCGCAAGAACAGGGGTTGCGAGACTTTGTCATAAATTTTTGAGTTCCCAGAAAGTTATGACATGACAAGCGAGCGAGGTTTCTCTCTTGGGTTATTCTAAAAATATATCTTCGAAATTCATATGTAGATCGAAGTGTGAGACCGCGAATGAATTACTTTAATAAATAAAAACAAGTGAATTCGCTATCGAATTATGAGTTAGCACTTCAGTGAGGTTTGAAGTGAACTTTACAGAATATCACTACTAAAGTCCCCGTCACGAGAAGCAATAAAATTTGTAGACAATGAACTACTACTAAGTTACGAGGCGAAACAAATAATCCCAAATTCAATCAACTCAAAGTAACATACGTGTCATACAAAGCTAACGAAACTAGCGATATAAAGCGCTTTCGCCTAATGTTTTGTGGTATTGAACGTGTCTGAGTTCCGCTTTATATCGCTTTTTATATAACCCTACCAAATGAAATTGCTCGTTAGTTTCGTATTACACGTGTGTTACTTTGAGTTGGTTGAATTTGGGATTATTTGTTGTTGATTAGAAGTTCTTTATTTATAAAATTAATAGCTTCTCGTGACGGGTACTTTAGTATTTACACAAATCGCGGGATACAAGAAGTTGGTCAATCATAATCTGTGATCATAACTTATATTAAAACCCACTATTGACTCAGGTATAATTTCCCAGCTTTATCTTACGCCAAGGTATGGATAATATCTCCATATTCGGCACTCGTCAACGCCTTACTGATCAATGATCATTCAACAGCATAAATTAAATCTAAGCCATAAGATCAACGAACTCACACCCACCATTTAAATCCCACAATCCTACAAACAATCAAACCAAAAAGTAGTATTATTTATTCTGTGCCGAAACTAAGCAGATACGCAAACAAAAATACGGCATGGGAACGAAACAAAAATAAAAACCGACTAGTCTCTGATTTGGACAAACGCTTTTTTTAAACGTAAAAAAATATTCCGACGAACTGAGAAATTCTTTCTTTCTTTTTGAAGTAGATTAAAAACGAGGATATCGAAAAACTTGTGGGTAAAACTAGCACGTATTGACCAATCGCGATGTAGTATCGTGTAAAAAGATGGGTCTATTTACATCCTGTAGATAGGTACTACACATGGGCGCCGGCAAGTTTATTTTCAGGGGGTGCAACTTCAACTCCACGAAGCGCTCTCGAACATTTTTGCACTTCACCTCGGATATGTTAGGTTTTCATTATTTTCCATTCATACAAGGAGTATCTTTTTCGACTTATGCGGAAAAGCTTAACTGATATGAGAATTTAGCGAGCTAGATAATTTTTGTATTTCGCCTAAAATGGGATATTATGTTTTATTTTGTCAATTCATACATACATACAGAAAGAGGACTAACTGTGTCGATTTATAGAAAGAAGCTTAAGAGGCTTACAACAGCTAAAGCGCGGTCACTGTCGGACTGCATAGAAATGAAAGAGAAGCGCGATGACACGACGCAGGTAATTTATTGCAAAATATGAAGCAGTTAGCGATTTACAGAAAATCTATTGATTGGACTGGAAAATTAAAACACTATTATGCTAATATGTAGCTTGTAGAATAATCTGACAAAAAATCAGAATGATTGCATGTAAATTAATATGATTTTTAATCGTTAAAAGGAATTTTTAGAGGTATCTTCATGATTTTTTTCTATCGTATCAAATTAGTTGTATTATGTTTTCAACACACTATCATACTAGCATATATCCTGAAGAATATCATATATTTTTCTGATTTTGTTTACTGCAGTAGATCATATTCTTTTAGGCATTATAAAACTTGCGTTTAGGCACCTTTATGTCCTGTAGTCCCCTTAAGATTAAGAGTAGGATGCAAGAGCGAGCGAAGCAGGCTTGATAATGTTAGCAGGGGAGGGCCGATTAGATTTTCGGAAATAGAAAGTCGGTACCTACTTTGTCGAGCAAAGCACAGAAGCTTTGGAATTCACAGATTGCAGAACGCAAGAGCGAGCTCGAAATTTTTTGGATCTCGCTTCAAATAGGTTATTTTCTCTCTTAGGCGTTTTCGGATATTTCTTTAGCTCTGCATGTTTTACCACCTATATTTTGTTTTAAAGCCAGGGAGGTGCAAGTGCACTTCTTGCACTCTGCTCCCGGCGCCGATGGTACTACATCTCACAATGATCTCGTGATGGATCACATTCACATAGTCGATGTCAACGCATTCTGTAGGTACATCAAACCAAATAACATTGAACAAAAATGATTGCGGGAAAATTACTTTTATTTTTGGTGTGATTAATCACTGGCAGTATACCTAATTCAAAAGAAGCGTTGAAATGTGAACAGTCTTTAGAAAACCGTTCTAGAACATGCTACGGTTGATACTACTCTGTTTTTGAAAATTAACGAAAGCATAAACGCGTTCATACGCGAGTAGCCATTTGCACATTCTATGTTTGAAGTTTTGAATGTCGAAAACTCGAAAAAGCATTCATGCGAACCAGGTCTAACGGCATACAATCTTGCACAAAAGAAACTCTCGTGATAACACAATGTATAGAACCCCAGCTGGGGCTCGCGATTTCTTCTACCTTTATATTGTATTTCATGATTTTTTAATACAAATATTCACTACGAAAAATCTGGGTCACCGGTATGAAGAACAGGGTGTAAAGTTAACTCATCCTCATAGAAAACGGAAGATCTTCCGACCAGACAGATGTTGTGTCTGATGGGTAACTGCCCGACGACTGATGTCGGGACGTTGTATATATGCTAGTCGCGTGATGAAATCTGCTTGCGCGATGTAGGATTTTACGTGACGTCAGTATGATGCGTACTTCGCATGTGGCGATGTAGATTACACACTATGTCTTAACCCAGGTCATAGTCTACCTGTGTGCCAAATTCTATCGAAATTCGTTCAGCCATTAAGCTGTGAAAAGATGACAGACAAACAGAGTTACTTTCTCTTATAATATTACCAGTACCTGGGTGACCGAGCTCTGCTCTGGTGAAAGTAGAGAATTCTCATTTAATAGTAGGTATAGGATAGTTCATACTAATTCCATGCTGCCATGATAGTAGGTACTTACTAGTTCCATGCTGCCATGTCTGTCAATTATGGTCCTGTTCTAAAATTTGGTCGACCGATCTCTGCTCGGGTGTAAATAGGTACGGAGAAAACGAATTTTCCCAGATATGAGACCTAGCTATATCGATCGGGAAAGTCTGAAAGGGATACCGTGGCCCCTGGCAACGTACAGGCAACTGAAGGAACACGGGTGGGTTTTTAGTCAGTAAGAGTCACAGACATGCCCTTCCGCTCCGCCCAGAGCGGGAGAAGTTATTTGATAATTTACCACACTAAAAAAAAAAAGAAGCTATTTCGATTTTTCGCCCCCGTAAACCCCTATATTGCAACTTTCATCGAAATTGTAAGATCCGTTTTCGAAGACGTGATTACAAATATTGCTCGTTTATACTAATAAACGGGCAATATTTGTAATCACGTCTAGGATAGGTAGTACAGGATAGATTCTTTATTTTACCATATAAATAACAATTGGAAACATTGCCAGGCATTTGACATTACAATAGTCAGTCTTGCTTTTCGCCAAAAACAAAATCTAATCCCCCAATTTCTCCGCAGTTTCGAGATCCCAGATAAGCAATGGTCGGAGCCGTCCTTCAACACGAGTTCCAGGCTTCGCGCCGACATCCAGTCCCAGCCGACTTCAGTCACCATATCTTCGCTGTCGGAAGACGACCAGGCCATGTACCACTGCCGGGTCGACTTCCGACTGTCACCCACAAGAAACGTTGGCATCAATGTCACTGTTGTTGGTAAGGCTTTTATATTATTAATTTACTTAGGTCTGATAAAAATAACAGCCGCACGGGTTAATTTCAAGGTTAAGCAACACTTGCCGAAGTTGGTCCGTGGATGGGTGAACATCCATTACATAGCCGAGACTCCTCCGTGCCTCGGAAAGCACGTTAAGTCGTTGGTCCCGGCTGTCATTTGTAGATCTTTGACAGTCGTTATGGGTCGTCAGAAGCCCGAAAGTCTGACAACCAGTCTTATCAAGGGGTATCGAGTTACCCAGTTACTGGGTTGTGGAGGTCCGATAGGCAGTCGCTCCATGTAAAATACTGGTATTCAACTGCATACGGTTAGATTGGAAGCTGACCCCAACATAGTTGGGAAAAGGCTAGGCAGATGATGATGGCTTAGGGCTGATTTTAGTTGCTGGGTTGTGGAGGTCAGATAGGCAGTCTCTTCATGTAAAATACTGGTTTTCAGCTTCATCCGGTTAGACTGGAAGTCGACCCCAACACAGTTGAGAAAAGGCTAAGCAGATTGATTGATTTAAGGCTGATTTTACCAACGTCAAATGTTTTTTATCCCTGGAATAAAGGAGTGTCTAGTGGATTCGGTTTCAGTAGATCACGTATCACCATACTTGTCGCATTAAGTTCGACACGATGTCGAGCCGAATCGAGGCCAATGATGTCGTTTTCGCTTTTGTTGCATGAACATAAAGCTCTTTCTGACCGGCTCAAACTGACTCCGCGTCGGTAAGTGTGGTCACGAAATTTAGGGCCATTTTTTTTTAAACTTTCTTTCTGTCGACAAGAAGAAGGGTGCTCACTACCTAAAGTTGACTTATAATAGATCTTGTAAAGAAAAATTGCCAAAAAATTCAAAAAAAATGGCCAATTGCGAGTCCAAATCGCACACGAAGGGTTCCGTACTGCGTTGTTTATTTAAGTTAAAAAAACACGTTTCTTGTATTAGGACCGCTTTTAATTTTAAACTTTATTTTATTTTTATTAATTTGTTCTTATAGCAGCGGCAATAGAAACACACAATCTGATAAAATTTCAACTGTCTATTTATTACGTTTCATGAAATACAGACCGATGACAGACAGACGGACGAATGGACAGCGGAGCGGTACGGAACCATAAAAAGATATGTGGCGTTGGTAAAATCAGTTTTTAGTTGTTTAGCTCAGGCATCCAATCTGTGAGAAGACTTTGTTGTCTGTCTACTTGCAATTTTATTGACATCCTGCAAGACAACTTTGAAGTCCATTTTATTATTCGAAGAGACTGAAATGCATACCAACCAACTTACTACGTTTGGCTGGAATGTTACATACATAGGTAATTTTTTTTAACCAAAATGTAAAATACAAATGTTTTTGTTTTTGGTGTTGTTTTTTAGAAAGAAGTGTAGAACTGTGTGTAAATTATATACAGGGTGGCAAAAAGTCATGGATGAAATTTTGGTACGTTAAATATTTAATACATTTTCCCAGGATTTGCCAGAATATTTTTTCATCTTGTGTTGGTATATTTACTTTATTCATGACACCGTATTTTCTAGATATTTTTTCGCCACATTCTTACTAAATAGTTAGTTGATCGATGGGTTGTCAAACTTTAAGATATTGAACCTCAACTTATTATATTCTCCTAGTTTTTGAAGAAGTTTTCAATATTGGTTTTATTTCTATCACTTATCATTACAAAACCGTGGCGTATTATAAATTCAATTAGATTGTACTTAGAAGGAAAGTTACTTAAACTTCGTATAGGTCACGGTATTAGGTCACGTACACATAGATGCGAGCCCTCGCCCACTTAATTATTTAAATAATCCAAGGCTACACTGATGGCAAAGAAATTATTGATATAGTCGTAACACTATCAAAAGTCCGTTCTTTTATTTTATTTTAGTTTTTTTTAAGGGGACTACAGGACCTAAACGTGCCTAAACGCAAGTTTTATGATGCCTAAAAGAATATGATCCACTGCAGTAAACAAAATCAGAAAAATATATGATATTCTTCAGGATATATGCTAGTATGATAGTGTGTTGAAAACATAATACAACTAATTTGATACGATAGAAAAAAATCATGAAGATACCTCTAAAAATTTCTTTTAACGATTAAAAATCATATTAATTTACATGCAATCATTCTGATTTTTTGTCAGATTATTCTACAAGCTACATATTAGCATAATAGTGTTTTAATTTTCCAGTCCAATCAATAGATTTTCTGTAAATCGCTAACTGCTTCATATTTTTCAATAAATTACCTGCGTCGTGTCATCGCGCTTCTCTTTCATTTCTATGCAGTCCGACAGTGACCGCGCTTTAGCTGTTGTAAGCCTCTTAAGGGAAATTTATTATTAACCGCGCCCCACGATTTTACCCACGTCAGTCTCGATTCCGCGGGAATATCGGGATAAAAAGTATCCTATGTCCTAATCCAGGTCACGGTCTACTCATGTGCCAAATTTCATCTAAATCTGTTCAGCCGTTTTAGTGTGTAAGCGTAACAAACAAACAAACTCACTTTCGCATTTATAATATTACTTAGTTATGATATTTAATATTCAGATTACAAATATTACCATTACTTAATAAAAAAAATAATCCGTTACCCTAGTTACGTAATACACGATCAATCAGAATCTGAATCGTTTTGAAACAGATTGCTAATCCATTGCTAAGTAAGTTCGAAAAAAAAATCTGCTCAACAACGTAAATAACACAATGAATGTTGTTGACCTGTCAAATTGAAACAGATTAGTCGGAATTGTCAACGAAAATGTGGTGCGTAATTAGATAGCGTGTGTGAATCGCGTACGCAAATATCGATATATTATATTTTATCGAAAATCATTTCCATAAATTACCATCAAGAAATCGAATAGATTCCAAATAAAATGATAGAACCATAAAAAATATAGCTACGTAAAATGCGAGTCAAAACATATAGCGGTGTTGACTCATAATTTGGTTTACTACTTCCCGAATTCGACACACTAAAGTCTAGTGGAATAAAAACGAACGGTTTCCAAAGAGGAATGAATAACTACTAATGAACCACGCTTTGACCACCTGTGCCACATACTTTTAGCATCACACCAACTAAGTTAGTGGAGCTGAAAACATCGAATTTCAGTACAGATTAGACAGATGGTTCACTCCGCGAATCACTTAAATAAAAAGCAACTCTTGCTGCAACACAATAAAGTGCAAATCAGATCGCACAGCGCTAATTACCTACAGTTATATTCACCTAGAAGTTGCCTCTCTTTCTATCGCGTAACACCGATATCTTCTGACTACGTTACGCTCACTGAATTCGACAGGTCGAGCCAGCCACGTACCTACCTGTAGCTTAAAGCTTTGTGCAGACTAGCGCGACGCGACAGCGCGACGCGACAACGGTTATTGTTGTACCGTGAAGTTTTCTTAGAAACTGTATTGTTCGTGTCGCGTCGCGCCGTCGCGTCGCGCTGGTCTGAACGAGCCTTTAAGCTTTGTGCAGACCAGCGCGACGCGACAGCGCGACGCGACAGCGCGACCCGACACCGGTTATTGTTATACCGTCAAGTTTTCTTAGAAATTGTATTGTTCGAGTCGCGTCGCGCTGGTCTGCACGAAGCTTTATATCTAAAATGCGGAGTGAATCATCTGTATTCATGTGTGGTAGTACAGCAGCGCTATTAATTCCTTGGATGTAAAAGGTATTTTCATTTTGTTTTTCTTGAGCTTCATTCATAAGCAGACCTACAAAATTATGGAAGTAATAAAATGTTAGAGAGCTATAATTGAAAGGAAAATGAAGTATATTTGCTTTAAATTACACATAATATACATATACATCACGGCTGTGTTCGCCTCGGGGCTTGGCAGATGTGTCTGTAAGTACACCCACATGTCGCCAGTTATATCTGAGTTTCATGTAATAGGGGCGAGCCTATTGCCATCAACCGAACTTAGACTCAGTGCTGCTACTGAGGAATTCTATACCGGGTGCCAGGGACAACGAGGCGAAAACTGATACCATGGATTCAGTACATGATTCTGAACCCCCCTGCATTGAAATATTACGTCGGTTAAGCAAAAAAAATCTGCTGTTTTATAGAAAACTGCTATACCTACGCAGTCAAAATGCATCGAACAGAAAGAAAGAAAGAAAAAGTATTTATTCTGCACAAACTAAACGCACATTACAAAATAAAAACAAAATACAAAACCACTTTTCAAATTATCCATATAAAATATCAAAAGCCTCGTATTCATTATTAAACAGAAAAGTTTGACAAATTTTGTCTATTGAACAGCAGATTTATTAATAGATGGTATCATTTTTGCCACCCAGTATATATTGTTAAGGTTCCGTACCCATGTGTGTCAACGGGACCCTATTACTAAGTCTGTCTGTCAGCGGGCTGTATCTCACGAACCATATTTCTATTGCCGCTATAACAACAAATAATAAAAATTTAAGGCGGCCCCATACAAGAAACGTTTTTTCAGCGTTTTTTGCTCGACCTTAATATTCGCTGTTTCTCGTGAACCGTAATAGGTAGACACATGAAACGATGGTACAAAACCCTTTGTGTATGAGTCTTAGCCCATGTTCGCACGGACGTAAAAATATCGCGGCGGGATTTTATAGCGCATTGGATTTTCAACTCTCGATGCTGAGCCGTGCGTTGAGAATCCAACGCGCTGGGACGCACTCTCGTCCACGCGCGTTGAAATAACACACTGTTGGATTTTCAACTCTCGGCGCTAAGCAGAGCGTAGAAAATCCAGTGCATGAAAAAAAATCGCCTCGGGAAAAAAACGCCCGTGTGTACTTACTCGGGGTAGGTCGGTTTTTTTGCTATTGTACTCTTTAAATACTACACAAAATATTAGAGACTAGTAGACAAGACTCGGCAAAAGTCAACATCGAGTAGATTGAGGCATCATAACAGAGTTAGGCGATTCAAAATCCCAAACTTGTGTTCCACCAAGTTAAGGAACCGACAATTTCCGTACGAATGACGTTGATTGTTAGGCATTTCTTAATTAGGAGTTACCAGTTTGACGTTTGGGTAATTTGATTCAAACTTCGGATTGATGTTTGGGGCTTATGTTTTGCAGTTTTAGAACTGGCATATAAAATGGCAAATAAAATGGTTTATTCTGTAAAAAAAATAGCTAGATGGAGACGACTTTTTCAGTCTGACTACACCCAAGAAGTAATGGCGACATCATCTTGGTCAGATCATATGAGGACCTTGTAGATTAGTGTCTGAAATGGTCTTCTATGGAAAGAAAAAAAACGAGTAGACCTGTCCAAAAATAGGATTGGTTTTTAGTAATGCAACAAAAACCAATCCATGCAATTATTAACATGCCTCATTCATCATAACTTAATTAACAAAACAATCAAATATTGAACTCCACTAGAACAAGTTATAATATTTTCCGACAAAGATCTTTAAAGTTTACGTTTTAACAGCGAAAACTATATGTACACAGCTTGCCGCTTCAATACGGTTTCGTTTTATGAAGATTTTATAATTTCATTAAACGTTATTATTTATTTACAATTTTCTAAAATAGCATTTTGGAACAACCTGTGGCGAAGACGCCATTTGCCAGGATCACGGATCATAACATCAATGAAATTAAAACGAATAACGTGCAAAGAGTAGGCGAATTAAGAAAAGAGAGAGCCATGCTGGCTAGCGTTCAAAAATTTGATTTTTTCAATTTACGAGATACTTTAAGAGGGCGCCTAAAGGTCCACTAGCGCCACTCTTTAAAAAAAATATTATTTCGTGACTGAGAAGGAATTATGAATAACGGCTAATAAGGACCCTCGGTAAGTGTGTCTAGAATTTTCTAATACCTTTTATAAAGCTTTATATTGAGACACGAAGCTACAAAAACCGATCTAAAGAAAAGCGGCCACATTCCTCTAGATCGTATTTTGTTGCTCCGTGTCTCAATATGAAACTTTATAAAAGGTATTAGAAAATTCTTATAAATTTTAAAATAATAAAAGGTCTTAGAAATTTTTCGTCGGTTTAAAAAAAAAAAAAACAGCTGCTCCATATATTTTGACCACGTAGGTATTGCACTTTTCTATGAAACAGCAGATTTTTTTTTTAATAACCGACGAAAAATTTCAACGCAGGGGTGTTCAGAATCATGTTCTGACCCCATGGTAACCGGCTTCGCGTCAATGTCCCTGACACCCTGTATTTATGTTCGCATAGCTCATTATAATGTAGGGAACAGCTGATTTTTTTTTCGCGATTTCAAACTTGGCCCCATAGTGTATGTTGTTCATAATGATGAGTACAATGACCCCTTAAGAGGATGCAAACTAATTAAATTTCACATTTTATATGTCCATCGCGCGGTAAACTTTAATTGCGCGATGCAGGATTTGTGTGACGTCAGGTCTTTGATGCGTAGTTCGCATGTGGCGATGTAGATGCCGCCACAATACGATGTATAATATCATTTATAGGTTCGCCATTACGTAACAGAAAATCAAAACCTAAAACCTCAATACATAATATCACGGTTGTAATCCCCAAAGGGTGAGCCAGAGATGTATCTATAGTACACCCACATTTCGCCAGTTCTGTTTAAGTCCTATGTAATAGGGGACGAGCCTGTTGCCATCAACCGGACACAAATTCAGACTCCGGGTTGCTACTGAGAAATTCCACATATAAAAACCCAATAACACTTTACCGACCTGAGAAACGAACTAGGAACCTCATGCTCAGTAGCACTTCCGACCATTAGATCAACGAGACGACCAAAAATCCCGATGTAATTTATTAGCAAACTCAGATTGAATTTTAAAGAAAAAAACAACTTTGGATTTAAATTGATCACCTGTTCCGCTTTTAATAAATCTTTAAGGGATCTAATAAGGAGCGCGGCTTTATCTTCCTGCCACATATTTACAGAAAAAAATTACTTCAAAAGTAAAGCAATCATTTATCTAGTGACGTGCGTTCGCGGCGAGCGCTGCCGCCTTATTGAATACATGAGGGCTTTTTGTTTTCACTCTGGCAACCCCGCATTACTTTTATTATTGCGAGAGACTTTTTTTTTACTCTTCTTTTGTGTTTTGCTTCTGTGATGTGTCAAATTGTGTCAGTGTTCATGAAAACATGTTTTTCGTGAAAATGTAAATATAAAATACTGGCGAAGTGCGATTCGGACTCAACACGACGGGGTCCGTACCACCGTACAATATTTAGCAAAAGACGAAGAAAATAACACGTTTCTTGTATGGGTTCCCCTTTTAATTTTTAACTTCATTTTATTTTTGTTGTTATTTGTTTTTATAGCGGCAATAGAAATACACAATCTGTAAAAATTTCTAAAACAACAAAAAAACTGTCTACTGTTCATGAGATACAACCCGCTTACAGACAGACGGACGGACGGACGGACAGACAGCGGAGGCTTAGTAATAGGGTTCCGTTTAGCACCCTTCGGGTACGGAACCCTAAACAGGATATCTTTACAGGCTGCTATAATGTATTCATCATCACGTTTTGGTGATATGAATGGTGATCTTAGCGACAATAATTAAATCAAAAGTCATTTATTCAAACTAGGCTGAGAATCAACACTTTTCGAACGTCAAAATTACATAAGACAGTCCCCCAAAAACGCCCGCCATTCACCATTATCTAATGATTTTGGAAATGCTGTTTACAGTTCTAAAACAAAAATTTTATGTAGGACCTCTCTACAGAGGTCTCTCAGACCTCTCTACACAGTTTAAATAAATATCTAGCGTCCAAATATACAAAAATAATGAACAGAGAGAGAATAAATCGCGTTTAAATCCGTTGTTAGTGAAACATGTTGGATATATCAGAGGTAGACATGTTTATTTTGACGCCTGCGTACTACAGACGGACGATGAATGAACGTTTCTCGGGAGCATTAGCAAAGGAAAAACTTCACCTTGTAACTTTAATCGGCCGAGAACGAATACATTATGTAGGGACCCCATTCGTCTAGATCTTCTCGGATTTATCTCAAAACTTCAAAAGTTTTGAAGTCGTTAGGAAAAATAATTTACAGCTAAAGTTTTACGAAGATTGGTGAACAATAAATTAATATTTGCAAATGAATATTCATTTCTTATGCCGTATAAAATACAAGTTATTTTGACACACATTGTAAATGATTTCGTAATTGAATTGAATTGTAAATTCAATAATTCATTCATGCTTGTATTTTAAATGTAAATTCAACTCATATCAAGTCCAGTTCAAGTTGTTTACAAACATAATTAAGATAAGAATGGTGCCGATTCTCTTGTACACCGAACTAAACTAAACTATCACTAAAATTTATTACTTTTGGCTATGAGAATCTTAACGCTATTCTGCAAATAAAATTCTCTAAATTAAAAAATAATTTTGACACGACTAAAACGGATTTGACAATCGCGAATCCACGTGGTACCCGTTTTTTTTTAGAGCCGGAGGCGCGCAGGAGTTGCAACCTCGACGTGTTTTTTATGGAATATTTCACTTTTTGTATGGAAAATATGAAAAAAATATTACCAACATGTTGAGTTTTAGGGGTTTAAGGGTTTTCTAAAGGGGGTCGAAATTTTCATTATTTTTGCGATAGGACGCACCATTTTCGAGATATAAGCAAAAGAAAAAATAAATACAGTACTGTTTTTGCACATGAACTCGAGATGTTGGTGTGAATTTTAGTTCATGACAACTTATTTTACCCCACACCTTTTTAATCGCGATTAAAAAGTGTCAAGTTTAGTCTGGTTTGGTATTTTACAGCCAAAATTTTAGATGAAAACGTCAAAATCAGAATAGCAAAATTGCCATTTTCACTAAACTAAAAACTCAGTACTATCTTAGTGCTGTCAAACTAAAATATAGTTAAGTTGTGTCACTTTAGTCTATTTCAGAATGGGAAATCGTCGTTTGACAGGATTAAACTAAATTTTAGTGATTTTTAGTTTAGTTTAGAGGCATTTGTGACAAGAGAATCGGCACCAGTGTCGACCAATTCTAACATTTATGATAAAGTGGTTTAAAACCAAAAATTACTGATTAATATACTTATAGGTACTTACTCACGTTAAATAGATAGAAAGCAAAAAGAAAAAAAAAATACATTTAGTACTCCTTTACAAATTACCGAAAAGCCGTATTCAATATTCAAAACGTATCAAATTTTGACGAATTTTGTCTATTGCTTGATGTCAGTGTCAGGACCAGACGCCAAAGACAATTTACAATAATTGCGTAATGTGTTGCTTACGACAGCGACTCTAGCAAATGAAGACAAACAGTCAAAACATAAACAAAATGCCGATTGCAGAGTGAAAACGGAGTGCTTAACTTAATTTAGTTTAAGATACGTACCTAATATATGTGTATGGCATATTAATTGTAAGTGTTGCATGCATTGCATGCATGCATTTAAATGTCATGATTCTAAGGTTAAACGCATGGTAGTGTATGTAATGTTTTTTTTTTGTATGAATTTAATTTATTTCTAATGTATATTAAATAAATATATTAGCTTTCTGCACTCCTTCTCCATATAAACTTTAACTGTGCCAAATTTCATACTCCTCCGTCCGCGTAATTTTCGTAAAAAGGAGTACAAAGTTTTTGCTTCAAGTATTAATATAATAATACTGAGCCCTCTTATTTTAAATATAAAGGGTGTCTCAGTAAGTACTTGAATTTAAAAAATATATTTTAATTAAATGTTTTATTTACATATTTTTCTTTATTTATTTATTTATTTATAGTTAATTAAAACAGTACAACACCAATTACATTAATTAACATAGAAATATAAAATGAATATTGACAATTTTTTGTACCTATATAATTTAATTAAACTAACATGGAACAGTGGACTCCCTTGCATACGTTCTCTCACAGAACACCGGACATATACGCATAATTTTATTCCATTTATCCGCAAATACATCGCATTCAGGGTTGGCAGTGTATATGTACAGAGGTAGTAATAACAAATGTCCAATTTACACATGAATCAAAATATCGGTTAAATACCCAGCAATACATTTTTTATCATTTTCAAAAAAGTACGGTCCGATTAGCCCTCCTGTCACACCAAAACTGTCACTTTTTGAGGATATAACAGAAGTTCTTGAAAGGCATGTGGAGTTTCATCACCCCAGCACGCGTGGCATGACCACCGTAGAAACGGGTTTTGTCGACGGTTTTTTAACTGTGATTTTGTCTATTCTTTCGTGCAGATCCGTGAATTCTGTTTTTTAACGAAGCCGTTGAGGAAGAAATGACCCTCGTGACTAAAGATGCTTTTGTTGTGTAATTCTTAATCAGTTTTCCCCATATTTATAATGGGATTTCACTATTAACTATCGTTCTTCCAAGCTGTAACGCACCATTTTCGTAAATGTCTATGCTTTAATTAAACAAATACCAAATATTTCTGACTCAACCATTGACAGTCTAAAATGGCGCGCGATTCTAAATTCAAGTTCTTGCTGATACTCCCTTTACTTAACCAAAGCATATTTTTTTAAGGTGACACTATTTAAATATGAATAAATAAAGTCTAACGAAAAAGGCTAGGCAGGCAGGCAGATTGATTTATTAATAAATAAAACACGTTCCACCCACGATGTTTCATAAAAGATCACCAAAAAGCCATCTCTTATCCCTTTATAAATATTAGTTTATCCCGGATCAAAAGTTAATCGGGTCACCCTACAAAATAGAACAATGAGATACATTAGTCCTGTTTATAAAAAGCTTTCAAAGATATCCTCTGTTCGGCAATCACAAAGGAATAAACCATCAGATGACAGGGTTATACCTTATGTCTTCCGGAAGGTCAAGTAAAGGATACGACATATTGGGTACCTGTTAATAATAAATGCTTATATTGAAATCATATTTGGAGCAAATGTAATGTAAGGAAAATAGGTGAGCTTAATCTTGGCTCTAGTGTTCCTGTGGGTATTATACGAGGCGATTGAAAGTCGATGTGGGTGGCATAAAACTGGCAGGTACCCCAGGTACCATATGACTCGAGTTGCCCATTCATGGCATTGGCATCTCTGAATCCTCTATCCAGCACAAATATAGGGTTTTTCCATAGGGAAATGTATCTTTGACAGCTGATGGCGGCCATATTAGATTGTCTATTGGCGCGAAGTTTTGACAGATAAGTCAATAAATGTTCGGCAGTGTATAGAGTGCCGCTTGCGGCACTCTATCCCTATCGGATAAAGTGCCGCTAGTGGCATTATAGTGGCGCTGCCTCGGACCGGCTAGAGTGCCGTAAGCATTACATTGTCATTGTCGCTGTCACTGAGTCACTGTCTTTTGTTATTTTGTTTGATTGTTGAGGTTAGTTCGCTGTAAAACACCACATTTTCTAAACATTACATTCTCTTGTGTCTAAACGGACCCTGGCACTCGCCGGCCGGTGCCGCGGCACCGCTCGCTACGCTCGCTCGGCTCATGCTTTGTGTGGGCACAGTTCTAACCTAACTTAACCTACCTTTCAGCCATTTTCATTTGCTACTTAATTTTTCGTAACTTTGAAATGAGGTTTTTTGTTTGTGAAGATATTTCTGTGATTTTAGTGTCAAATAAGAGGATTATGTACGAGTATAAAACCATTTACTCCGTTCGAATTATGTAAATCGGTCTACGGGTTTTAGAGATATTAACGATTTTGTTTAATGAAAATATGCCAAAGTCTATTTGTAAGCGGTTAATGTTGTAGAAACTTTTTAGTACATAAAGATGTGGTAAATACTATTATGTAAAATGACGAAGAAATACGAGAGCTATGTTCTGCGTAAAATTGGTATCGATCCGTCTTAGGGAACAAATAGAAACAGAGCTCCAAAGAGCCAGACCTAAGAGAAAATTCTTATTAAAATGGTCCCAAAAATCAGAGGTCTCGTTAAGGTAACGTACGTAAAAGCGGGCCATTGCGCCGGAACGTTACAGTCGGATCCCAGCTCTCTAGAAGAAAACAACTAAAGGAATAAACAGGAACAAATGGAAGAAATCTTTTATTAAAGAAATCCCAACCAACAATACAGTCCACTTCACAATGCTTACGGCACTTTTTCTAAACTTTGGGCGACCGAGCTCTGCTCGAGTGAAAATACGGAGAAAACCATTTTTCCCAGATATGAAACCTAGCTAGATCGATTTTTTGCCCCGCCCTATATTGCAACCCCTATATTGCAACTTTCATCGAAATCGTTAGAGCCGTTTTCGAGAACGTGATTACAAATATTGCTCATTTAATAGTAAAGGATATGAAAGGCGGTAGCTACATGAGCGAAGCTAAACGCTACGCGCTACGCTTCGTTCCTAGTGTGCCCTGCGCTTAAAGCTGTGCATCTCTATTTCACAAATGACGTGAAATGAAACTGCAATCCATTTTATTTGCAGAAACGGGTTTTAAATGAACTTATTTTTGTATTGAAAAGAGCAAAAATATTCCGAAAAGTTTTAAATTAAAAGCTTCCATGAAAAAGAAATGACAAAGCTATACACTAGTCTTGTTCTATCCCCGCACTGCAAGCAAAAACAAAAAATGTATAATTTTAAGTAACCTAACTTATTACTTATTACACACCTTTTTCCCCGAGATTTGTTCAATAAAAACTTTTCCATAAGAGATTTGTTCTTATAGACTAATCTTAGAGACATGTATTAATGATAATTATTCTGTAAATACATATCTATTATAGTCGCGAATCATATTTTGATCAACGTTTTTTGCAATTTGCAAATTGCAAAAAACGGAAGAAAATTTGAATTTTGCGGGCTGCAACTGCGGATCCACCTTAATAAAACATCGTTGTGTACTAATTAATTAAATATTACTTAAACGGCAAAATCTAAACATTAATATTTTTCTCATTAGGAATAACGACTTGCAAGAAAATGCAATGTTACAAATTTTTTAATGATAAAATAGTTGAGATATGAAAATGGTAATTATATACCAGAGATTGCACATCTTGAGTGCAAAATTAAAGTCAGCAAAATACAGCGGTAGTTCCATTTCAGTGGTGAGAAATATAATACTTGAAGTAATTGAAATTATTTTGAAGATAAGCCTGCTAGACAAGGCTTTGCGTTACAGTTTTAAATACAGAGGTTATTATTCGTAATAATAACAATTATAGTCCTCCAGACCATATTTCGGCCATGGCGGCCAATCTTAACTGAGACCAGCCTTCGACGCGGGAGATATTATAGTACACCAGTGTGTGCGCAGACACAGGTGCACTCTCTCTTCCCTCACTCTCATAGCTCGATGGGACGGCAATCCAACACGACCGCGTGGAGAGAGATCAAGCCCAGGAACAACGGCTTAAGGCGACGATAACCGACTTTTAATGATTTTATACGGAAGATCACGTCTAAACGAGTAGTGTTAATGATTTGGAAAAAATAATATGTTAAATTAGAGCGTTTTCTTACTAACTGAATATATGAATATTTTAGATTATGTTTCTATTACATAGTGAAAATAATTTGTAAAGTTATGTCTAACGCGGATAAAAAACTGAGAATCACGCAAAATCTATCAAGAGTATTTTATTGAAACCTTCACAATTTTAAAGATCATTTTATTATTGATCTTTTAGTATACGTTTTTTATTAAAATACCTTTTTTTTATGTATAATAAATTAATAATGCGTCTAATTTGGGACAGCGCTCCTGGATGGGCGAGTCCTATTACTGGCTGGACGTAGGACACGTTGCCTGAGCTCAGTACAGAACACGCAAGCTAACCACTCAGGGTCACTGGCATATATCTGCGTCTTAAAGTGCTTTCCGAGACACGGGGTATTATTAGGATAGAGGGTGTAAAAAGACCCTTCACGAAGCTATCATCTATGCATTATGTACATGAAACTAAGTAACTTTGTCCAAAAATAATTGCCGGGAAACAACTATTTTCTCGGTATGAAAATTTGCTGTTTACGTTAGTACGCATTGTATTATAAAGCACGCGAAACATTGTGCTTATGGGTGCATGCAACAGCACAGGGATCATAGGAGTATTTAAAGTTAAGTTACAAGTTACAATATTTAGAACGTCTTATTTTCATTAAAAAAACATTAAGAAATGTTGGAAGTCTAACCTTCATAATCTCCGTAACCAGAAGGTTTCCCACGTGTGGTCTAGTACAAAAAAAAACATAATATCGGGAAGAATATAAGCCCTAGCGCGCACTGCGGTGCGGTGACTTGCGATGCTTTTCGCCGCAACAAAAAATATCCTGCTTTGTTTTCGTATCCGTTTTTTTCCCACAGTGCGCGCGCTTCCACTGTTTCATACCTCACAGATTTTGGGGCAGCAAAACGCAACGCAGTGCGCGCTAAGCCTAACTCTCGGCTTAGTTAGAAAGGTCGTTTTTACACCCGTTATTACCATACTTACATATGGCCTATCTTGAAATTATAAGTAGAATTATTAGTGTTCCAAAATTCTCCATAGGTAGTAAATTAGTCCCAAAGTTCGGATATAATATGTCCGATTAATGGCACTACAGCTCAGCTTTTATTACATGATGGGGCTAAATATCGTTACACTGATTTATGTTTTTCGGAGTAGGAGTAAAATTGTGGCAAACTTAAAGCTCGAAAAATTTATGGTTAAGGATCCACCGTAGATATAGCCCGCGAAATTAAAAATTTCTTACGTTTTTTTGCAATTTGGAAGTCAGTGTCAGGTTGTACCTGGATGAAAATATGACTCGCGACTTTAACAGATATGTATTTACAGAATTATAATCATTGGAATCATTAATACATCTCTCCAAGTAAGATTTTGTTCCAAAAGATTAAATATCTTATGGGAAAGTTCTTAATGAACAACCGACCTGCAAATTGCAAAAAAACGTAAGAAAAATTGGAAGCCGCGGCTACAACTGCGGATTCACCTTAAGAGGCTTACAACAGCTAAAGCGCGGTCACTGTCGGACTGCATAGAAATGAAAGAGAAGCGCGATGACACGACGCAGGTAATTTATTGCAAAATATGAAGCAGTTAGCGATTTACAAAAATCTATTGATTGGACTGGAAAATTAAAACACTATTATGCTAATATGTAGCTTGTAGAATAATCTGACAAAAAATCAGAATGATTGCATGTAAATTAATATGATTTTTAATCGTTAAAAGAAATTTTTAGAGATATCTTCATGATTTTTTTCTATCGTATCAAATTAGTTGTATTATGTTTTCAACACACTATCATACTAGCATATATCCTGAAAAATATCATATATTTTTCTGATTTTGTTTACTGCAGTGGATCATATTCTTTTAGGCATTATAAAACTTGCGTTTAGGCACGTTTAGGTCCTGTAGTCCCCTTAATCTGATGTTCGTAGTGGTTGTAATTTTACTCCACATTTTTTAAAGAGGGGGTAAAGGTCTATAGCACGGTGTTTGATAGGACAAAGATACTACCTTTTTTTTTGGCCTTTATGTCTCGGGTATCGGGCTAAGGCCAGTTCTTATACAGAGAAGATATGAACTTGATCACCACGCTGCTCGGTGTGGGTTGGTTTCAGACCGATGTCTCCCTTCACCGGCATTCAGTGGTGTCTAAGAAAGCAACTTAGAAAGTAGGTACGTATAACTTTGAAAAAGTCACATTGGTATCTACTTGCCGAGTTTGAACTCTCAACTTGGGGCGTAAGGGAAGGATCAGATAGGAAGCATGCCACCACGACATGATAAATACACTCATGAAAATTTATTGTTAAGCAAATTCACACACTAAGTCAATTAGCCATGTTATAGCCATTTCATGCAACTGTCAAATAAAAATATAAAAAAACTTTATTTCAGACCTCGATCCATATGATGTTAGTAATACACACTACTACCTATGTTAGTAACAAATGTAATACAACATTTTAAATTCATATTACAGGATAGCATTGACGCGAAAACTGTTACCCTGGAATCAGTACTTGAATCTGAACCCCCCTGTGTTGAAATTTTTCATCGATTATTAAAAAGAAAAATCTGCTGTTTGATAGAAAAGTGCAATACGCGGTCAAAATGTATAGAACAGTATTTTTTTTGTTTTATTAAACAGCCCGTAAGAACTGTAATTTTTCGAGTTATTACTCGAAAAATTACAACGCACGGGCTCAGAATCATGTACCTACTGAATCCATGTTAAAAGTTTTCGCGTCGATGTTCCTACCACCCTGTATCTGTTGCACTCACCTGACTCACCGGGTACATGCACATGTACATGTACTCAATGCGCCATATTGACGCAACACAGCTTAACACTTCAGAATGCCGTTGCCGAAATTTGAATGTACAGACGATTTATAAATTGGTAGTCAATTTCCATAACAATTCACTTTCCTGACTTTACAACAACAGAAACAAAAGTTTGAAATTATAAGCCAAGTAGGTTATTAAGTTAACCGGAATTTATTCGGAGGCAGGAGCCCACGCGAATTTAGGCCTGACGTGTTAAAAAATTACTTTATATATTTCCGTTAATCTTAATTCACAAGGGTATGAAGATGGAGGTGTGTGGTTCCCAAAATAGAAGGAATTGAACCATTCCATTAATTCCCATGGGCGTCGTCAGGTGCGGGGGTAATACAAAAAATTACTCTCGGCTGCTTTACCTTATAATATTGTAGCTACATTTGACTACCGTGTCTTGGAAATTGTCTTGAAATAAATGACAATGTCTTCAGTTTATTGTCACAGCGTGTTCCTGTTTCTTATACGTAGGTATACTCCATAGGTTTAGATTGTTAAGTAAAGGTAAACATTTCGTAAAAACGGTTTTAAATAAATATTATTTTAGATTTTTACAATAGGTTCCTGTTTTGTTTTCTCTTTTTTTTATTTTATTATTTATTCTTAAACTACTCTGCGTAGATACAACTGCTTGAGCACAATTTTTCGTTAGATTTATAATAATAATGTAATATTTTGTAATGTCTATTGTAAAAGGCCCAAACTCTAAAGGCTCGTGCAGACCAGCGCGACACGGCGCGGCGCGGCGGCGCGACAATACAATTTCTAAGAAAACTTCACGGTCTAACAATAACCGGTGTCGCGTCGCGCCGCGCCGCCGCGCCGTCGCGTTGCACTACTCTGCACGAAGCAGAAACGTCAACGAATTATAACGTAGCTAAATTGAAGAGTACAACTGTGACGTAGCTTGACAACTGAAGTGACAGGTATTACGTTTAGCCGGTTATTTGACAGCTGTCGCGTCACGTATTTTTTTTGTTGTTTAAGTACCTTTATTTAACTACCCATAGAGTATAGGTACCTATTACGTACATTTCCAAAATAAGAACTCGCTTATTATTGTGGCATGACTTAAAAGTTTTAGCATCACATCATCACGCATTATTACGCCTAAGGGTTGGGCAGAGGTGTACCTATAGTACACCTACATTTCGCCAGTAATGTTTAATTCCCATGTAATAGGGGGCGAGCCTATTGCCATCGGCCTGGCACAAAACCAGACTCCGGACCGCTACTGAGGAATTTTAGATAGAAAACCCAATAACACTGTCCGACCTGGGAATCGAACCCAGGATCTCATGCTCAGCAGTAGCCCTTGCGACCACTAGACTAATGAGGCAGTCCTCTAGGACCTCCTCCTTTTTTAACCCCCGACGAAAAAAGAGGGGTGTTATAACTATAATTTTAACGTTTGTCGGTCTGCATCATCGTAGCTCCCAAACAGCTGAACCGAATGTGTTTTTGTTTTTTTTGTTTGAAAGGTGACTTGATCGAGAGTGTTCTTAGCACTGATTCTGCTCAGCTCTTTTCTAGTTAATGAATGGATGTGAGAACCTTCCACAGGTCTGATCGATTATAAATATGGTATTCTGCTACTTCAATGATATTAGAAGAACATAGTAACCTTGAACTTCCTTTCTTCTTTTTTGTATTTTCTTTTTACTTTATTACTCTGTTTTATATTAATTTGATTTTCTTTGTTTTTGTTCTTTTTTTTTTAATTGCATACTTTTATTGTCGTGATATGTGGAAGAGCGGATTTCACCTAACACAAGCATCTTTTTGCTTAAAAGGTGATCTCCAACTCATGTGTGTCAACAATGTATGTAATTGCAATAAACATTTTTTTTTTTTTTTTTTTTAACTGATGCTGCAGCATCACCTGGAATTTGCAGGATACCCAATTCCCTTACCAACTTACAGCACAGCAGTGCTATTCCGAACCATCTCACCGTGAAAACTTAGGTGAAGTGAGCGTGGAGTGAGCTGTCATTCCACAGGGATTGACACTATTGACAGCTCACTTCACCCAAGTTTTCACGGTGAGATGTTTACAGAATAGCATGGCAGGTATCGTGTTTGGGCTCATTGGAATGGTCACAATGAAAAGGTTGTAGATAGATGGTGAACAGGGTCTGGTGATGGAGTAGGAAAAAGAAATGAGGAAATGTTTGTGTCGGGGGTATAAAAAAAAAAGTATTGAAATCAGTTAAAAAGTCGAATTCTTTCATGAAAAGAAGTTTTAGTTTCCTAAGTCGACTTCATCTCTCCTTCCCGTCCAACCTACTCATCATTCAAGATCAGACCAAGATAAATTCTGGACTTTAAAGGAGTAGTCAGATAGACCTCATCTAGTATTTAAACTATTATTCTTAATCCATTTTAAAAACTCATCAACAGTCCTAGACTACGCACGACTGGATTCCATCCTCAGTAAACCGCATTACGTACGGGACGTATTTGTAAAAAACACTGATGTGTAAAAGTCTTTAAAAAATCCAATCCTGATTAAATTTAGTAGAAACCAGTCGTTGTAAGATGTTTTTTAAATCTTTTTAATTATCATTATTTTATCTTTCCAGTGCTCCCAAGCCCGCCGTTCTTCATGGATGAGATGAGCAACAAGGTGGTCGGCAGAGTGGGTCCCTACCACGACGGAGATACCTTAGTGCTGCGCTGTCTCGTCATAGGAGGTGAGGGAACTTTTTTCAACTTAAATCTCGTGCAGACTAGCAAGACTTGTCGCACGATTCGACACCGATAAATTGTTCTACCGTGAAGTTCTTAGAAATTGTTTTGTTAGAGTCGGTCGCGTCGCGCCAGTCTGCACGACGCTTTACCTGCATATTGGCCATGAATAACCAAGCCAATGTTGGATCAAATGTGGCCTAAAATTCTAGGAGCAAACTGTAAGACTCAATTGGGCTTAATGATTGCAGCCAGTGTTCGAATGTGTGGTATTCAGTAATCTGTTAGGAGACTACCATAGCTACCTTTACCTAGATAAAGGTAAGTAGTCTCCAAATAATTGAAAAGGTTCTTCAGGTGTCAAAATAACAAACCAGCCGCAACAAAGCGGTTACCATGGCAACGATGGCAACGAACCTAATGGCACAACATTGTTGGTACATCGTTTGATAGAAAACAAAATGAAGCAGGAATAGTAGTAAATTCAAAACAAAATGAAATCTAATGTTCATGAATATTACTCATTGTTTTAATGTGTGAATCCATAATAATTATTATTTATTATGACATACAATAGACAACGTATATTTAGTAACCTAATCCCCTTAACTGTTCTTAAAGAGTCATAAAGAATCCTGTAATTAATCGACACGTGTTTCACCTCTCAACGAGGAATCCTCAGGATGACGATTGACTTGTTGTGAACCCGGACCCGACGTGTTGACACGTTAAGCGTCGAGAGCAGAGTGAGCCATTTCGCCCGACAACCCTACTTATATAGGATTACTGGTCGGCCCACCTCGGCTAGGATCATTATGTTATTCGTTATTATGTTTAAATACAGTTATCGCGTCCATGAAAATCAGAAATTCAGAAACTACAAGAACCTATTCAGTTATTTGAAGAACCTATTCAATTTTTAGGTACACTGATGTGTACCTAAAAGTTTTTTTCTTTTGTAAATATAATTAATATTGCCCTGACTACAAAAAAAAAAAACAATTAGGAGTCATGGTGACTGCCGTGAAAACTTAAAACTACGAAATAACTGTAGTATAAAGCTACAGATATACTGTTAACATAAGCATGTCGGTGCAAACCCATAAGATTTCCCCCTACCAAAAACGCTGAACGCTCTTAAAGAAGTTTCCATCTCAATAAAATCAAAAAGACTTCCTACAAACGACGTAATAGAGGTTCAGAAAATCAAGGTGAATTCATTCCTTCCACGACGCCTACGATCATTAGCGTCAAATAAGCAACCAACCTAACACGGTAGCGTCAGTAGAAGACGTCAATATCTTGGCAAAGGAACAATGCAAATCTATAAAAAAATCAACTGGATTTTAGTATCATTATACATAGGTACACGAACGTCTTATTTTTCCTAATGCTGTGGGCGCATCTGCGTCTATCGTGACAAAGCAATGCGTGCCGAAGCTTCGTATGTTTTGCTCGCTAAAAAGTTATCGCGCTAATGCGGTGGTCACATTAGCGGCTTCGCCACGTTTATTATTTATTTGCTCTCATGCACATCACACATTTTACAATTTATTACTGTCGGTTTTTGTAGGTACATGAACCCTGTCAGGGCACAATTTTGGTTTGCTGTTAAGTTTATAAACATTAACTTAACATAACAAGTCAAAACTTGATAAGTTTTGACTAACACAATACAAAACATTTCAGGAATTAAAAAAAAACATGTCTTAAATTCGTTATGATGTCCAATTGACAAAATAAACAATAACACACAATAATTATAATGTACCGCCACCCGGGCGATAAGTGCCAGAACTATCACGACGATAACCGATAATGGTTGGTCACATCTGCGTGTATGGTATCATTGTGCGAAGCTTCGTCACGATAGACGCAGATGCACAAATGATGATACAAAAATACAGATTTAACATATTTTAAATAAACACAATTTACATGAGCTTTGGTAGTAACACAATGCAGTTTAATCCAAGAACTGAAATCTGTACACAATATGGAAAACCCTGCCTCTCAAACTAGGAAACCTGTATCTAGAGAGACAATGATTCAGCTTAAAAAGTAATGCTTTAGGTATACTAGTAGACTGTGTCGTTCTACCTGAGCGACTATGAATATAAATGTAATTTAAGTAACAGCATGTATTTTATAAGAAATGTGTGTATGTGTGTGTGGGGGGGGGGGGGGAGTGTGAGGGTGTGTATGTGTGTGTGTGGGTGTGTTGTGTGTGATTGGGGATATGTAGGTAGTTAGGAGATGTAGTTAAGTAAGGATTCTGTTCGTAGATAGTCCTGTTCCAGTAGCCATTCCATTAATTTTGATTTTAATTTTAATAGCTGAATCTTGAATAGATAAAAGGCGCATTTATCTAACTAACACAATAGTCAATTCAGTAGAAGAACTCAGTAGAAGATCTATACTAGTGCAGTATCTAGGCAAATAAATAGTCCGACAAGATACATTATTTCCTACTGCTTGTTTACTTCGTCCGCATCCCTGTAACGTCGGCAAATACCCCTGAGACATGGCGGAAACCAATCAAAGTGCGGGCTACAGTACAGTGCTAGTATTGGAAGTGTAGGTCAAAGTGAGGTGATGTTCTATTAATTAATACTTGCTTAATAAGTAGCAAAGTTTGGACGGCTTTCTGTTATTCTTTCACGCCGTGAACTTATTCTTCATAGCATATCGATTGCAATCTCTCAATCGAGAACAGGATGAATGGAAAGCAGCACATAAAGTATTAGGTCCCCACCTATGAAATCAGCGTTTTGTATGGAGAATTTAAAAAAAGTTGCATGTTTCATACTAACATTTTCTTAATTTATATAACAACCATGAACACTAATGTTTTAAAACTTTTATGCAGTAATGTTTATAAACTAAGATAACGTAATATGCCACTTAGATTAAACGACATAAATAAGTTTTGGCTAAGTTAAAACAAATACTCGTAGTGGTCATTCCTGGTAACAAAATGAGGCGTCATTTTTAAGGTACTTTTTATGTTTAGAAAACTTTAAGTAACAATTTTTTTTTAATATTGGATGTTGTCTATGATGGTCATTATTCGATATAATACCCAGCAATTGATGAATATTTTAAATCATAGAAGTGACGAGGTTCTCTATTTGTGGGAAAAAAAACGCCAATTTCATAGGTGGGAACCCAATATACTTTTGCTCCGTTTGATGTAATTGCTGTATGGCGTTCCAGTGGGAGTATAAATCCTAATCGTAATCCTAACTATGTATATTATATTTATAATTGAAATTAAATATATAATATTATATTATATAAGATTTATAATTAAAATTAAATACCATAGAATATTATATATAATATTTATAATTGAAATTAAATATATTATATTAATATTATAAATGCGATTTGTTAAGCTTTCACGCTAAAACGGCAGAACGGATTTGCATGAAATTTGGCACATGGATAGACAACCCCCTGGAGATGGACATAGAATATTTATCCCAATATTCCCAAGGGATTGAGCATTATGCGGGTGGAACCGCGAGGCGCAGCTAGTAAATAAATAAATAGTATTTTTTTTACCTACCCACTTGTCGTTGATAGCCGTTGCCGTTGTCTTGTCGCTTCCTCGTCGGCAGTTGGACAGGTGCCTTAGCTACTACTGTTGTACACAGTCAGTAGTGTCTATAAATTCCTCCAACATGCAGGAATTTAGAGCACGCAAAACCAACATAATACAGGTTGGAATCTCTCGTGTCAACAAATTTGATGAGCAAATTGAAGCTGAATATATCCTTGATTGGCTTAGCACACAAGTAAATTTAATTTCAATTATATATCGGTCCCTTCCTTATTAATATTATTATCATACGGCACCGAATGTCAAGGAAAGTAAAGTGAATTCAGTAATTGATAATTAAGGATTTATGAGCACGTCTTCGTCTATAAACTAATTAGCCCACATTATAAGTAGCAGGAGTAAATGAATCTGCGTTCGCAATTCATTTGCCAAACGTGTAAACAAACACGAGTTTTAGGAAAAACAACTGTAAGCCCGGTGGCAAATGTACGTTCGGTTTGCGCTACAACTTCATATTTTTTATGACTTCACGGTCTAAAATAAACTTTATTTACATACATAAAGTTGATAAAGAAAATACGTTTATTTGCAGTACACATGACGCAAGGAAAGAACAATTTGGGGGGAAATATGCGTCACATCCACGCAAAACGGCTATCGCTCAGCATAATGCTACGACCCTATGCGAGACAGAGCCCCACCGCTGGCTTCAGCGATGGTTTGTCTAGATGGAAAATTCGTGTTTGTTTACATGATTGGCATATAAATTGCGAACGCAGATTAGATGAATATAAGTAAACACCTGAGGGGTAAGAACTCATTCTAATCTCATTATCTCATATTATATCAGACAGAAAGTTGAACGGACGTGTGTAAGTTTCAATCTAATACTCAGATATAGGCCAGTGACCTTGAGTGGTTAGCTTGCGTGATCTGTAGCGTGCATCTGTACTGAGCTCAGGCAACACGTCGTACGTCCAGCCAGTAATTGGACGCGCTAGGCACGTTTTAAAAAACGAATTTCATTTTAAAAAAAACATACTAAACCGTATTAAAATACTTGCTAGCAGGAAGCGACGTACATATCTGTCGCTAATTTCATGCAGTAGTTACATGAAATTAGCGTTAATCCCATTAATTACCTACAGTAGCAAGTATACTTTTCATTAATTGCAAATAACGACATCCGATTCTTAATTAACAGTTTTTTTTTTTACGAAGCAATGTCCCCGATGCTGCAATGTGCTTTAGTTAGTTTTCTTAAAAAAAAGAAGCCAAGTGCGAGTCGAACTCGCACACGACGGGTTCTGTACCACCGTACAACACATTTAATACTACATATTTTTATTATTTGTTGTAATAGCGGCTGTAATAAATTTTCACAGAGTGTGTAGTGAAAATTTCAAGTGTCTACTTATTACGGTTCAAAAGATACAGCCCTGTTACAGACGAACGGACGGCCGGACAGACGGGCGGACGGATGGACGTACGGACAGTGGAGCCTTAGTAAAAGGATCCCGTTGGCATCCTTTAGGTACAGAACCTTAACAACCTCGACGTTCCAGCGAACAACGGCAAAAGATCAATTAAATACAACTATTTCACTAACGTTTTATTTGATTTAACTTGTTCGGAACTATTTCTTTTAAAACTGTCATTACAGCTAGCTCGATTCGCGAGTTAGTTTTTGCAGATTGGAAATTCCTTTTTCAGCAAATAAGTTGGTTGATTTAAAGAACGTAATCCATGATAGAGATATATCTAGCTATCTTTGTATTTGTTGCTTTTCCGAACCAAAAAAGCCTCTCTAAGTCAAATAAGTCTTTCATTGGACGACTCTGCGGGGTCATTGCGTACCACACTTACAGTAGCAATGGCTGTTATTTTGACAGTTCAACAACATTCATTGCGTTACGTTGTTGAGCAGACGAATTCTTCGAACATATGAAGCAATGGATTTGCAATATCCTGCAAAATCATTCAGATTGTGATTGATAGTGTGTTAAGCAACTAGGCATTTTAGACACGAATTTGTATCGTACGTAAACGTACGATCGTGATCGTACGAAATGAGTGCGCACACTGAATACGTTTTTCTCCGTCAAATAGGTAGTGTTCCGGTGATATCGCATTGAACGCACGAAAAATCCCAACAAGTTCGGATTGTTTTCGGACGGAACTATACGTACGACTAACTCACACTCAGTCTACGCGCACCCTTTGTATGTGGAAGGTCGGGATCGTTCGTGGATGTTCGTACGTGTTCGCACGACTGAAATTCATACGAAAACGCGTCCAGAGTGCGCGCGGCCTTAGGGTGCTGGTCGTCTTCAAAATCATCATAATCAGCAGTGCTTGTCTACTGCTGACGGGTCGTACTTATTGCATAAATATATCCTTTCTTAAATTATTTTCAAGGTTGCTGAAATTGTTAAAGATATTTTCATTCACACATATATTATTATTTATTTTATTTTTTTCTTCTGGAAATCCCAGCAGTGCTATCCAAACTTCTCTAAGTTTCACGTTCACCCATATACAATACAGTCAACCTAGGCCTTGAAATGCCCACATATCAAACGTGTGTTCATTACCAACATTCCTCGTTACTGTTCCTCCGAATAAATAACTTTACGCAGGGTCTGGTCCGTCATTATAATTTAGAGGGTAGGTCGAACTCCTAACTTCGCCACTACCGACATTCCAACATTTCCAACTGTTGGACGAACGCTGGCCGGTTATCGCTTCATTTTTGCCGACTACCCTCGTTTTCGTGGCATTTGCCCTGAATAAATGTTTACATGTATGAGTTGGTGGGAGATAGTTTGTTAGTTGGACGTGTGTTTGTATTTGTCCAGGAATTCTATAAATTTCAGAAACACGTATTCTGATTGGGGCCTGGCGGGCCGTGTGTATGTTAGTGTGTAATCTTTAAGTTATATTTTCCAGATAAACCACTGCATTGAAACTCTTGGTGGGATAAACTAATTATTGACATTATATCAAGCAGTAAGGATAATACTTCAAGGAAACATTTCGGATTGCAGATTTGAATTGATTCAGTTTTCAGAGACCTGTGGTTAACTGAATCTGCGACTTCTATCACCATAAGACCTGATCACAAACTGATCTAAAGTACTTACCGTATCTTTATTCGACTTTTTTGGCGCATTTCATTATGCTTTTATAGCATTTTACTATTTTATTTCGTTTTTTGAGTTTCATAAATGTTAATCTTTTTTTTCTTTCTACAGGTCGCCCTCCACCCCGCATAAGCTGGTACTCCGGGGACACCCTGGTGGATGCTTCGGATGGAGACAGTGAAATCCCAGCAGTACGGGAGAACGAGCTGTACCTTCCCTTGACGAGGGACAATGCTGCAGCACTGTCCTGCAGAGCTTCTAATACACACCTCTCTCTGCCTATAGTAGCCAGCTTGGAGATTGAGTTGTATTGTAAGTTCAACATTTTTAAAACCTAGCTGTGGTAACTCTCTGATTCTCCCTCTAAACTCTCTGTGATTTGGGCAGTTGAGTAATATCTACTAATTATAATAACCTCAAATCCACCTCTCACCTCTACCTAAGTCTGATTATTTAATTGTAAAAAATATTAAAGATCCACAAAGTAATCGTTATATTTTTTACTGTGATAAAAATGTGGAGGGGTCTAAGAGTAGGGGAAGACCAAAGAAAAGAAGGATGGACTGTGTGAAAGATGATATGGCTAGATAGGAGGTGACTACTGAGATGACGGCTAATAGACAAGTATGGAAGAAGAAATGTTGCGCCGGCGCCGACCACAAATAAATTGGAATAAGGACCAGAGAATGATGATGTTTCAGTGGTATGAAAATGTGCAAGAACCAGAGAATCTGCATCATATAGACCCTGACAAAATATTTTTTATTGCCAGTGCCTGCATACAACGTGTCGATCCATTGGGTGCGCGGCACGGTAGGCGACGCCTTGCGCGCTGGGGGTGTTGCGCTGGCGCAGTGCACGGCGCGTGGCTCGTACCCGCAGCCTGAGCTGTCCTGGTGGCTCGACCACAAGCACCTCACGCATCATAGCAACCAGGTAAACAACATCTTTAAGTAGGCATCTATAATGCCACATGCGAACTACGTATCAAGAAACTGACGTCACACAAATCCTGCATCGCGCAATGAAAGTTATCGGCTCTACTAGCTTTTATATATATTAAGTACAACATCCCGACGGGCAGTAGCCCGCCAGACAAAACTCCTGTCTGGTCGGATCCTCCCATTTCTATAGAGGACGAGGAATTTAACACAATGTTACACCCTTATAGTTCTATAAAATGTGTAAATAAACCCTGTCCGATCCGTGAGGGTGTTGTTAAGTATCGTACTGAGAGTCTATTTATGTGGTAATCTTCAGGAAAACGCTTTTTTTTTTCAAAGGTGGGTTTACCCGGATAGTACATGGAGCGCGGAGGGCTGTCGTTCAGCGGGTATAGTTTGCAATTTTTTAATGGAATTGGGATAATTTTGATACTAAAAAAGTGAATTTTAAATAGCGATACCTTTTTATTTACAATAATAATAAGATTCTTTATTACTTTTTGGTAGTGTTTTTCAAATACAAACACAAATATTTTTTATTTGTTGAACATATAGGTTTGGTACAGATGTTGTAATTATTTAAGAACGCTATGCAATACCTATGTGCCCCTTTGGGATCAGACACGGTTTTTTTACACATTGTATACAGGGTCAAATTATATTACCTAGCGAAACTCCGCAGACGTGATGGGAATCGATATCATATCATGATAAAGAAAAAAATATATTAATTTTGGTGCCATCAACCGTAGTGTAGTTGAAATATCAGTTTAAAAAATCAGTTTTATTTTTTATACGAACTTCAAGTAACAAAACTGCATGAGTTCGTCGACCCCAAAAAAAAAAACAACATATCGACTTTTTTTTTGTCTTGTTTAGATATCAATAGCGATCTGCGGAGTTTCACTATATAGCTAATTTAATATGACTGTTACTCTCCTAAATTATAACATTTTGACTCCCAAAGGCCTATTCAGCCCAAATAACACGATAGGAATCTAGTGTGTTGTACCTATTCTCCATAGCCCATAAAGATACTACACTACTACGATTTACTTATTTTAAAAACGCGTAAATACTATAAACTTAAATTAATTATAATAAATAGCTAATTAAATCTCATTTCAATAATAAAGACTCACACTAATAATTTGAATATTTTTATAATTTTAGTATAACCATGCAATAAATTAAACCCAAATATTAAGACTCATACAAATAGGATTATAATTACGCTATTAAATATAATTATGATACAAAATATAAATACCGAAGAAGCTACATAACATTTTAATGTAATATGTTTTCATTTAATTCTTCTAAACAAAAAGCGCCTTCATCCTCTCTCCTATTATCATTTAATTAACTTTGCTGTGCCCGACAGGGTCCATGATTGATACAATGTCTAACATACCAACTGTTTTATCTCACATTATGGAATGCAATAAAGTATTGAGTACCTATTGAGATAATTGATTTCTAAGTTAAAATTACATAATTGGATCACAATCAATGAGAAGATAGGACATAATTATCTTTCTTTCTGCGGTAATCTGGTTAAAATGTAGTGTAGTTGCATTAAGATAAAAATTCAATTTTGTGTCAATCTAAGTATTCTTTTAACAATCAATCTGCCTAGCCTTTTCCTAACTGTGTTGGATGCAGCTGAACACCAGTATTTTACATAGACCGACTGCCTATCTGACCTCCACAACCCAGTAACTGGGTAATACGATACCACTTGATAAGACTGGTGTCAGACTTTCGGGCTTCTGACGACTCTTAACGACTGTCAAAGATCCGAATGACAGCCGGGACCAACGGCTTAACGCTTGCTTTCCGAGGCACGGAGGAGTCTCGGTATGTAAAGATGGTCAGCCAACCACGGACAAACCCCGGCAAGCGTAGCTCAACCTGATGGATCGACCCATGCGTCTGTTATTACTTAGCCACGAGCTCCTCCTCAATCTATTATTTTATGATTGCCATAATATTAGACCAAATCACACACCTTTCATAAAAACAGCAACCCAATCTTAATGAAGCAACTCACGGTCCGTTCATTATGACTTACAAAAAATTGCAACCCGGGAAGCGAACGGAGAGGAAATCAATTAACTAACGAGGGATCCAGGTAATTATCGCGCGTCAATCATCGAGAACGTTGAGCTAGCTACTATCAAGGTGCTCGTTTGACAAAATTATGATTTGTGTCATGTAAATAGTCGCAACCACATAAAGGGCGTGTGGAGACGAGGGTAGCTGTTGTGTGAGCAAATATTGTTATTGCGCGAGTAGTCTGCCACTGGATCTGAAATGTTTTTTGAACTCGTAACCAAGTTGTGGCAGAATTTTGTTTTAATTAATGCAGACAAAGTTATTAAATACAAGCGGACGAGAATGACTCTCATCCTACGTATCAATTATTTTTCTTTGCTATGTTCAGTATGAACTAGCAGTGATAGCCTAGTGGTGTGACCGTCGGACTGCCAAGTCATAGGTCTCGAGTTCGAACCCAAGGCACGCACCTTTGACTTTTCGGATTCATGTGCGTATTGTATAATTATCACTCGCTTCATAAACGGTGAAGGAAAAGATCGTGAGGAAAATCCTGACAGATATTTCTCGACGGCATGTGAAGCCAAGTGAGAGGCCCATGGGTGGCATAAAAACTCTGACACCAGGTTAGTCACTAACCACACGAAAAGAAGAAGAAACATAACGAAAGCTATCCCCAGGGGCTCAGATTAAAACGATACGCTCAAAAACATACCCTTAAAGTTAATTTCCATCCGTTTTGGGGAGCCGACAGACGTAAGATCGCGTTTGAAAAAATAAATATAAACTCATCACAATATTGAATAAACGACCTCTATACTAGTATATAATAATTATAAAGAGGTAAAATTTGTGTAGGGTGTAGTAATCTTCGAAACTACTGATCCAATTCCGAAAATTCTTTCCTTAAGGGGGATGCGCTAAGCTAGCCCGCGAGATTCAAATTTTCTTGAGTTTTTTCCATTTTGCAGGTCAGTGTCAGGTTGTATGTTAATTAAAATATGATTCGCGACCGTAACAAATATGGCTTTACATAATTATAATCATTACAATCAGCAATACAACTCCATAAGTTAGCATAATTGTCAAATGTCATGATTTCATGAAATAGTCATTCAATGGGATTACATGAACTTAGAGAGTTGTATTGATCATTTCTATGATTATAATTCTATGAATAAACATTTGCTACAGCCGCGATTCATATTTAGATCAACATAGAACATGATACTGACCTGCAAATTGCAAAAAACCAAAAAAAAATTGAACTTCGCGGGCTACCTTGACGCTTTCGCCTTAAGAGGGCGCCTAAAGGTCCACTAGCGCCACTCTTTTAAAAAAATATTATCTCGTGACTGAGAAGGAATTATGAATAACGGCTGGACAGGACCCTCGGTAAGTGTGTCTAGAATTTTCTAATACCTTTTATAAAGTTTCATATTGAGACACGGAGCAACAAAATACGATCTAGAGGAAGGTGGCCGCTTTTCTTTAGATCGTATTTTGTTGCTTCGTGTCTCATTAAGAAACTTTATAAAAGGTATTAGAAAATTCTAGACACACTTACCGAGGGTCCTGTCTAGCCGTTATTCATAATTCCTTCTCAGTCACGAGATAATATTTTTTTTAAAGAGTGGCGCTAGTGGACCTTTAGGCGCCCTCTTAATGGGAAGCTACAGTATTGCCGAGTGTCATAGAATATACTTCACGCGGATGAAGTCGCGGGCATAAGTTAGTATTTAATATTTAGTTTGATGAATTAAATGAAACTATGAATGTTAAACCATAGAATAATTATATGATTTATTCTTATGATTCAACCCACATCGAGTAATCCAATCTTCTTTTTAATAATAAAACTAATCCCGCTAGATTCCCTGAGCAAAATATAATTTATATAATGTTTTGTCAAGAAACATGTAACCTAATTTTATATTGAGTTCAAGGGAATTGTCCTATACCTACCTAATGCAAACAATGTAAGTAATAATACGAAATGAGTTAATAATCGACGGTCAAATTATGTTATCACCTATTCCCCTTATTCACTTTCATGTTATTAAAGAAATTGTTTGTTCGAATATTTCCATATATCGTCGACCGTTGGTTCAATTGAGGTAAGGGACAAAATACGATTTTTCAGGAGAGGCCGACAAAGTTTTTTTTCGGACTAAACCGCCCACAACTGTTTTTGTTATTGACCTTTTCCGGATCTGATTTCACACATAATCTTGTATTTTAGTGCTCTATCTACCTGTGTAACATTTATTTAAATATGTTAGCTATTTAAGAAAATAGACGTCCCTTACACCAACATATTTTGTTAGTAATGTCTCTTACTGACCAAGTATCTTGTAGTCCCGTCCCTTACATTAAATTGACCTCTACGTTGGATCCAATCTATTAATGAAAAAATTGTGTAAAGGACTTGTTGAAAAAATGTATGAAAAAAAATACAATGTAAAGAGATTGTTGACAGAAAATGAAGAACACTCTTTTGACGTACTGAGTAATCCGTAATGGTAATTCGTTGATTGGGGAGACCCTTACCTTATTTGAAGTGGATTGGCGGCGGTAATTACACCATTTCAAGTTGCTATATTGCATAGTTTTTCAGATACATTGTTGTTATGGGGCTGATTCGAAATTTGGATCCAAAAAATCAGTAGGATAAGGGACATTTTTCTTAAGCTAGAATTTTTTCATATACACCATTCGAAAGAGCGAAAAATTCTGAACAAAACTGTATACTCAACTCATTTTCGGTATTTTGTCCCTTACCTCATTAAACCTACGGTCGACGACATAGAGTAATTTCAGAATTATTTTAATTGGTTCAATTTTTTTACAATAATTCACTTTAATTGCTTGTTTGTTCTAAACTATGTTTTTCTATTTATTGCAGACCTGGTTCAACTCGTCCCTCACAGCGATATCCTATCTAGAGCTAAGTCCCGCGGTAGGTGACAATGGCGCCACTCTAGCATGTGTCGCCACCAACCCAGTAATGGCGCCCAACCGTGGCTCCAAAGCTGATGTCATAACACTTAATGTAACATGTAAGTTATCATACCGATTTCGTAATTAGAACTAAGTAAAGAAAATAAGACTTCTAACTTCCTTGTAATCAAACTTGTAATGGCGCCCAACAGATGTCCAATTTGGGCGCCATTAGGGATGATGTTTTATTTAGCCTAAATTTTAGAACAATAATACCTTAAGTAGAATTAAGTAGGTACCACCGAATACGAAAAAAATATTTTTTACTTCCTTTATAATCAAACTCGTAATGGCACCCAACGAAGGGTCCAAAACTGATGCTGTAACGCTTAATGTAACTTGTGAGTTATCATATCGATGAGTTATCATAACTATACCTAAGTATGACCAAATTATGCCTTCGTTGTACATAATCAAGCTTGCAATGGCGCTCGACAAATGTTCCATTTGGGCGCCATCAGGGATGATGTTTTTAAATTCATCACAAAAATATCGTATCGTTTTATTTTTTTTCTTTCCAGCTATTGTACTTTTTAACACCACTTAGGTCTACCTAAGTGGTGTTAAGAAGTACAATAGCTTGACTCTCATTGGTGTAAGTAGCGACAATAGCATCTATTTTTAATGTACCTTATGGCGTTAATGATAGTGGTCAATGGTATAAGCCGTCATTACAACTTGTACAACACTTTTTACAATTGAATATATTGCTATGAAACAATAGCGCTTAAAATAAATATAGAAAATGCTGTAAGTATCAAATAGAGAAAATGTCGTAATGGCGCCCAACAGGGATTTAGGGATAATATTTTTTTGTCTAATTGCTTTAATGTTAGATGCCACAACAAAACCGTAGTACTCAATTGAGGTTTCAAGTTCCAACGTTATTACATAGTTCAATTTTGCTTAAAATGTATCATGATATCCCGCAAAAACACGAGTCTGCGTTACTACACACTCGGTATTGGCGCCCAACTGGGACTCCAAGGTTAATGTCATTACGCTTGCCATTACATGTAAGTTATCTAAATAGTTCATCTAGTAATTGGGAGTACTGTATTTAAGGTTTCATTTTATAAGTGGTTTTTGAAAATTAGTTTTAGCCAATGCCTCGTGGGAAATTTGTTTTGTTACGAAAATAATTCGGTTATTTTCTACGAAACAATTGAATTGGATATTTTAATTCAGATTGTTTTACTCAGTGTTCTTTAGTCAAATCTGCGCACCAATTTAAGTAGTGATTACATTAATAACATTCAACATTCAGAATAATGGCTATTTTCAAATGTGTGTAAGATATTTCTCTGTTTTATATTTTCAGATAGTCCAATGGTGGACGTGATAAAGCTGGGTGACGGCAATCTGAACGATGTGGTTGAGTTAGACTCACTGCAGTTAGAGTGTGACGTCAGAGCCAACCCACCCGTTGAACAATTCATGTGGTATTTCAATGTAAGTCCTTGCTTATTACACTTTTTACCTTGAAAACAAAAAGGTTGCGGAAAAATAACCCTAAATCATTCGTAATAATAACCTTACTAATATTATAAATGTGAAAGTGAATTTGTCTGTTTGTTTGTGTATTTGTTTGTTACGCTTTCACGCTAAAACGGCTGAATGGATATGGATGAAATTCGGCGCATGGGTAGACCATGACCTGGGTTGGGACATAGGATACATTTTATCCCGATATTCCCACGGGATCGAGAGTTATGCGGGTGAAACCGCGGGGCGCGGCTAGTGATTAAATAAATGAAGAAATCATGGATTTTAAATTAACTAAGCACACTCATGCATGTTCTCGGTAGGCGATCTCGGTGTTTTGGCCTATAAATTAATTAACAAATTTTGCTTATTTAATAGGATATAGAAATAAGGCCCGGCGGCATCTGGGGCGAGGCGACGTCCTCCCACCAGTTGCTTGTGGAGGAAGCGACTCGCGCGCACGCCGGACGGTATGCCTGTGCAGCTGCCAACGCGATAGGGGAAACCAGATCTGACACTATCAGTATTACTGTTTTTTGTAAGTTCTTCAGCGATTCCTACTCAGTTATTTTTCTCCAGTTGCAATCTCTCCGCAATACTTATGTAAGTTACTAAATTAACTCCGAACTAGGATTAGGATTCGGTTCGATAATTTTTACCAAATCAATTTCCTTTTTTGTGGAGTAATAATGTCGATATTGTTTGACCTCTACTCGTGAATCTTTGTTGACTACACAAAATACAGTATCTACACAAAATAGTCATAAGTAGGTCAGTTAGTATTCTTAAAACTCAGGCAATAATAATCTACGAAATGTTAGCTGATCCATTGACAGGATATTAACCTTCTCAATTTTCTAATTTCCAGACCCACCAGAATGCACAGGATATGGCATCAGACTCTTCAAAGAGACAATACACTGCGTCGTGAAGGCGTTACCAGCTCCCGACACTTACTTCTGGCACCTTCAGGCTTCTGGCTTCGAGATTCAACACCTAACAACAGGTTCCCCGCTATTACCCCTCGATCAAATCACAGGACCCTTAGCGGAAACCTTGAAGGCTAGCTGTGAGGCCAGCAATGGGGTTGCGTCGCAAGAAGAGCCCTGTGACAGGTTGTTCACCTTTGAGCATCTGAGACCGCCGCAGCCTCAACAGTGCGATATTGCGTACGAGTTTGGGGAGTTCCAGATGAGGTGTATACCAGGTAAAATACCTTACCTTACGGTTCACTTTCATCAGATCAAAAAATTTAAAAATCATTATTAAAATATCATAGTCAAAATTAAAAAATCGTAATCATAATTAAAAAATCATAATCATAATTTAAAAAATTATTATCAAAACCTTTGATTTCAACTTCCGGGAAAAAGAAAATGTTTACCTACTGTAATTGTAAACATTTTCTTTTTACCGAATTGTAAACATTTTTATTTTTTTTATCTTAAAAAGCCGGAATAAACACCTACGTGAGGACTTTTTTTGTGAGCACATCAAAAACAGCTTTACCTATACATACATATTAGTAAATCAAGGACTTTTTATAAACTCATGTGATCTCTTTTACAGTGGAAAACGCAACATACTACGAAGTATCCGTCTGGCGAATGTCAGAAAGCAACTCCACATTAGTCCTAGAACGTCGCGCGAGCATGGGGTTCGGTAGCGGCCGTGCATTAGCCGCAGCCGGGCCGGGTGCCGCCAGTGCCGGCGTGTCCGGCAGGTTAGCCGTGCGCGCCGGCCTCGGGGCCGTCCGGCGCGGCGACGAAGCGGGAGCTAGAGCTTGTAATAGATATGGCTGCTCGACGCCACTGCTGCTGCGGCCAACGGATACGCTGTTACACGCTGCTGATCCGCCGTGGTGGCATTGTAAGTACATACCAACCCCTCGTTGTTTCTTAACAAACATATTCTAATTCCTCAAACCTATGAAACCTTAGTGAAAATGTTTGCTATTTCCTATGTTTTTGTAGCTGTAACTACAAAAAGTAAGTTCAACATACATGTATGACTTTGACCCTCATAAATAACTAGTGACACCTAGTGGGCTTCAGAACAACTAAAACTAAATATAAAAAGATCCCGTATCACATACAAAAGCTTCGTAACGTAATATTTGCACCCCTCACTAGTGACACCTAGTGGGTGGCGCGATAACTACATTCAATTTCAAGTTATCAATGTTTCCATTTAGTAGCAATAGATGGCGCTAACAACATCCTGTCTGGTATATTATAAAAGTTTCGAAATGTTAGGTTTCCTCCATTGTTCCTATGTCCAAAATAGAGGGCATTGTTTGTACTTTGTTATATGACTAGCAAAACCTTTTTACAAAAAAAAGCGAATGAAAAAATATTTATAAATCAGCCCAGTAACCACTGAGAAATCGGTGTACATGTTCATGAAACGGCTAGCTAAAATTGGCCATATCGTTTAAAAATCAACGTTTAATGATAAGTCAGTCGACGTTTGGCCATATCATTAATGGTGGTTTATGGTATAAGTAGTAAAAATAGCCAAGTAACAACAACAATAGCAAAGTGACCCACTTGGAAGAAGCGCTCGCTGGCCGCTGGCGCGGTACCGTTCGCTTCGCTCGCTCGGCTCGCGCGTTGTTGGTCACAGTTCTAACCTAACCTAACCCATTTGGTCGAGGTACCACATAAGCGGCATAGAAAATTTAAATACAACAAAAACTCCAAACTCTATTACTTTCAGTTTTCCTAGAAAAAGATGTGGGCATATCAATAGGCGCCGTGGTACTGGTGGCCGTGTTCATCATATCCTCAGTTCTGCTGGTGCGACTGGCGAAGAGACCGCGCTCCAAGCCGCAGCCCGTCATACAGGTGCTGCAGCTGGATGACGTGGCCAGGAACTATCTGGATAATATTGGAGGTAGGTTAGATTTATTACATTTCCGTAAGTTCATATATTACGTAAGCAGATTTATTACAATTATTTACCCCCCGATTCCCCTTGTCAGCAAAAGTAAGCAAAGCTCTTACCCCCTCCCCCCATGCTTACGTAAATTTTTTTCAATTATAAATGTGCGAGTGCCTAAACGTATGCATTATTTGCGGGAGTCCCCGAAAATGCGTTTCGTTTTCAAGCATAGACAATGTGAGGGTTGCCATTCGTGTAAAAAAGTAAATAACTACCGATGACGTAATCATCATCTAGACTCCCCTACCCCTCATGTCATCAAAAATAAGCAAAACAAAGACCCCCCCACCCCCCCATAGCGCTTACGTAATACTTGAACGGCCCCTAACCTTGAAGATCGACCCGTGCGGCTGTTATTATTTAGCATTATTTAGCAATGAACCCCTCTCGATTCGATTGATCAATAAATAATTAATAAGTAGTTAGTATTGGTGTGGTAAAATGAAAAATCTAAATAAAAACGTTCTCTGTAGCGTAAGTATATCATGTGATGATCGAGATCATGAAATGCCAAAGCACTTTGGACCACAGTCTATTCCTTTTCCAAATTTCAAACTAGTCTTGCGGGTCCCACTACTTTCTCATTAAACGCACCTTACTTTCTCAGAAAACTATAGTTTTTATTTCGTTAACCGTCCTTCCTAACCACAGAACCATGTTTATGATTCCAGAGCACAAAGTGCACGCGTCATGCAGTCTGCGCTCGTGCAGCAGCGGCTACTCGGACGCGTCGGGCGACTCGGCGCCGGCGCCGGACAGGCGCCGCAAGCCGGCCGCGTGGGAGCGCTGGGAGCCGCCCCCGCCCGACGTCACCCTCACGCTACATAGAGAGAGTGCTGTTTAAAACTATGACTGATTTAAAAACATGGCTTCTGATAAACCCCTGGCATCAGTGCTTTACTTAAATAATCGGTTGATATGGAAGCGCTGGTCTGAACAGCTCTTAATTAAAATAATGAAGACAATTGCTGTAAATAAGGTTTTTTTTTTTTTGTTCGACTGATTTATATTATTTTTTTTCTAACCTGACCTTCGATATCTGTTCAAGGCTAGAAAAAGGCAAAAAACTATGAAAGCGAACAAATTGATGACGTTTGTTGACAGTTTGACAGGACTCCTGTTCTAGGGTTCAAGTTTGGATCTGCAGCCTAATTACGTAATGCACGATCAATAATAAATTGAAACAGATTGCTAGTCCATTGATTTACAAGTTCGAAAAAAAAATTGAGCAGATTTTTTTTTCGAACTTATGAAGCAATGGACTAGCAATCTGTTTCAATTTATTATTGATCGTGCATTACGTAATTAGGCTGCTGGCTGGCTTCAATACGATTCAATCAAAGATCGTGTACTTATTCAGATTACTGTATATTATCTATCTATTAGGCTGCAACAGGCCAATACATTGTTCAAAGGACAAAACTGACTCTACAGTAAAAATATCCAAAACGTTGAAGAGTCGTTAAAAAATTACAGCTGACGAATTTTATTTGAATTCTTATTTCCGACTCTCTTGGAATCTTGCCATACCCAAAAATATTATTCGAATGGTTTTGTCGGTTCATAAATGTTAAGATTACAAAAATATCCAAATAAATCTAATTACACTGCCATAATGTACAGTTTTAAAAATACATATATCAAAAGATTAAATCTTAAATAGAATAAAATTAACTGTTGCGCATCTATTGTTAGATTTTCAAAACCCTTGCTGTTGTAAAAATTTTATGACTTTCTAAAAGTGACTGTTATGAGTGAATGAAATATTTAGAACGCATTATCAATATTATTTACATTTCAAGATTACCCAATAATGTTTAAAGTAGACCTACTATAAACTGATCACTTCATAAAATGGTGAAAATTTGTTTATTTGTTAATCGATTTAAATAATTTTACAATGCGTTCTAAGTTGACCTTTTAACTAAAACTATTATCAGTCATAACTTACTCTGAACAAAAAATAAAAGAACATGAAATTAATATCTACTTTGCCAATTTCAAATGCATGTGATGCAAAATTTATTTGAAAATCTATTTTCTTCAACCTTGTTAAAAGCAAAAGTGTCTTTATTAATAGTTAAAACAATGCATTTATTAATTTATGGATTACACTATATCTTGTCGTTGAACCATCCATATCACTTTATATCTGTGCCATGACCCCAGAAAGGCTCCAACGAAAAAAAAACAGGCTTTAAATTGTTAAGTATATTTGTTTATTACAAGCTTATATTTAGGAATATTATATAATTAAGTAAATCTAATAATAAATATTTAAAACTATGTTTATTTATTCATTTTTGATCTGGAATATCTCCTCTACCTCTATTGTTATTTTCCTTAACACTAACGGAGACGCCATGCTTGTTACTGTTTACATTCATAGAAGAATCATCAGCGTTCTTCTGTTGATTAGAATAATTCTTTTTACCTTTTACAACGATTGGTCTGTTTATAATAGAAGTTTCGATATATTCTCTTAATCTTTGTTTGGGTGCTTTTGTACTAGCTTCGACAACAGGACGTGTAACACTTTGAGATTTTTCTGTTACTTTATTAGTGTATACAACATTTTTTATTTGAGAAGTGTCCTTCTCTGCAGTTACACTATTTATAGCAGGTGGAATAACATATTGATCAGTATTTGCTTTCACATTGGTCCTCAGAGCATTACTTTCTTCGGCCAAATTCCCTGTATTAGGATTACTCTGTAGGCTATAAACGTTAACGGGAATCTTTGCATTAGAAACATTATCTTTTGATCCTGAAATAGGAACAGCTTTCATTTGGTTCATGTTTATATTTGATACTACAGAATTCCCGCCTTTATTGCTTATGTGTGTGATATATTGAGATGGAATAGGCCCTAAAGTCTGAGATATATCGACTTTCTCACCCAAATGATTAAAAGCTTGCAATTTCCTAGTCGGCAAATTAACTTTATCTTTTGAAGCACTAATATCTTCCTCAAAATGTAGAGATTTATGCGAATGTAAACGTAAAGGACGAGGATTTATAGCTTTAGTCTTCGTTGGTCTTAAATTGTAATGAACAGGGCTATCTTTTAAAGGGTTCATCCTTTGAGGTGGGAATGCAAAATCAGCAACGGTTCCAAATCCTTCTGTTAATATATCCTCACGAAAAGAATTCTGTGCGTAAGAATTAGCTTCTACTTTTGGATAAGAAAAGTCAAAAACTGGAGGATTCTGATGTTGCAATACTTCTTGGACAGGAGCGAACCGATTTGGTTCTGCACCTAACACTATAGCTTCATCAACCCTCTTCTTAATACACATCGGTAGTTCAGTCTTCATCTTCATAGTCTCCAACACTTCCACTCCATGGTTATTGTGAGCTGTGTACGTCATCACTGGCTCCTTGTTCTGAATTTGTTTGTACGAATATGTTGGTTTAAACGGCACTTTTAATTCCACTTTTTCTTCAACAGGTCGGATTACTTCAGTAAGAACCGGTCTATTTTCAATTACTTCTGTAACAACCGGCCTACTTTCAATTACCTCGGTAACAACTGGTCTTGTTTCAATTACAGGAACAGTCTCGATATTTTCTTCTACGACATAATTATTATTGTTTAATGAAGTAAACATCGGAACAACAGTCTCTTTCATCACATTATTATATCCTCCATACAGAATGCCCGTTGAAAGCAAATTATCGACTTCTTTTACAGCTACAAGAGTATCGTCAGTAGATTTTGTACCTACGACGGTTCCAAAGGCATTTAAGTTTACCTTTTCCACTGCTGGAGGATACACGAATTCTTCTACAACAGTTTTTTTAGGTGTAACTTTAATCATAACGTTATCATACCCAGGTAATCGAAATAGTTTGTATTCATTTTCGGCCTGTAAACCTGCTGTTGGCTGGATATTGATTTGGCTTCGACCAAAGATGGCTGATGTGATCAAATTCTTGAGGTATGCTAGGTCTCTTTTGTGCCGGCCATTTGGTAATGCTACGGCGACACTTGCCAGGAGCAAGTACTGAAACGTGAAGGAAAAACTTTTTAAGTAAGACTCAGAAGGGTTACATTTGCAAAATTGTATAGATCACTACTTAAACAAATCTAGTAAGGATGAGTGTCCGTCAGAAAAAGCAAGATAGACGTGAAAAGTAGATAGATATGGGGAAGGTAATAAGCTTCGTCTGCAGACCGAGCACTAACTACAAGGAAGGTCAGTATATGTCTAGAAAATGAAGTATGAAATCATGTAAGTGTCTTTAAAGTTAGCACAATTAATCTAAAGGCCTGTTTTACAAGGTTCGGATAGTCACTTCCTATAAGTTACATTCAAATTCACAATCAGTATAAGATAACCAGAACAAACGATGATGTCCATTTTGGTACCCTCCTCCAAGAAGTTGATATGGCCCTTAATACCAAATCCTTGTCCGTTCAGAGTTATGCTGTACCAAACATCTCATTTTAAGCTATTCCATTTTGCGTTTATTTTTTTAGATATTTCATAATTCACTGCCCTTTTGAGCATCATTAGGATTGCGTCGACAACACACGCTACCCAATAACCGATCTTGGGTTCACGCCTCCCCCCCTTTCTTTTAAGGTAAATCTTTGGTTTCTATCGGTAAGCTTGCAGAATTTCAGCTTGGCACCGCATCGCCATACAACTTCATTCTGGTTGATGAATGTGAAACCGGATAATACCAACATATCTAGAAAGAACGGTCACGTACTGAATATAAATACTCACGTTAAAAGCAAACAGCCGCATATTAAACACAATTGGTAAACTTCACTCACACACTACACGTCAAAACTGAATTTAAAAATAAACCCGGTCCCGTGTTTTATATAGCCATATTGGTTGAGAAAGCCCTCATAATAGGAAATGAGTCAACTTAGGAGTAATTAGTTAAATGCATTGGATTCATAGAAATATGCAACCTTAATGAATGGACACAGGAATTTTAGAACTAGTTTTGTACGTCGTCATTAGATAATGCATTAGAGATTATGATGTAAGTTGTGTTAATGTTAATTGTTTAAAGAAATTTAAAACGGCTGGGATTTTATCGTCGCATTGGGCTCGCAGTAGACAAAAATATGGGAGAGGAGAGTTAAGTTCTACGTCAAACCTCTTTTTGGAAAAAATCCCTCCCGAATAAAATTAAAAAATCAAAGTAACAAGTTTGATTGTGTAAGTTGATCTCTGTAGTCCTCAGCTGCGCTGCGAAAGTTCTTCTCATTACTCCATGATGCGACACATCTTTTTGAAGCCGTTGCAGCTTCCTTTACTTTGTCGTCCCTTGTTTCGCCAGATCACGGATATATATATGCTTCAGATAGTTTTGGTGTTCCCTTGATGTCACATATTTGTGCTGCCACTTGTATATGCTTTCCATAAAGATCACATATATTTACCGTAATCTTGACAACAGAAATGAATGGATGAATCATGAAATCAGATATTATTGCTGAGCTTTTCATAGTCATATATTTACGCTCGTGACTGTACCTATACCAACCTTAGCTTCAAATAAAACCAATACTCATATTAATATGTTTATTAATACTATAAATGGAAGACGAGGATTACAATCAGTTGAGTATCGTATGATTATGTCCACTTACATACTTAATTATGTTTCAGGTTATTAAAATATTAAAACATATAAATAAATATACCAATGAGTATTTTGTAGTTTTAGTCGCACTCACACACACACTCTGCCTATGCCTTCGGGGATATAGGTAATCCCCGAAGGCATAGGCAGAGTGTGTGTGTAATATTATGCGACTCACATGTATCAATATTAAGATGAAGGCGTGATGCTATATTATATTAAAAATAAAATAATGAATTTTCTTTGACTAGAGTAGTAATTATTACTTGTAGGTGTTATCATAAGAAAAAGCAGTTCATGGAGGACACCGACAACAATCATTGCGAATAAAATATAGAGAGAATAACTAATACAAATCTAGGTTTGAGAAAATACTAAACCTTACTTGAGTATCTTAAAATAAATTATGGTCACACTATGTACAAAAAGTTAAAAACAATTGACATCTTACACTTAATAGAAGAAGATGAAATCATCAATATCGTCGTTGGATGTTAAAAAATACAGCAGCAAAGAGAACGATTTTTCTGAACCGATTTCAACATTGCCCTCACTCTCAACGTAACTATCTACACGTTTTGCTGGTGCTGTACCTAAACCAATTCCCAAAAATTAAGACTTAGAATAAGAGTAAACTATGAGATCACTCGTTAGTACATTAAAATCGGGTTGAAGCCCTACTAAATCCATATTTCTGGAACCTTCTGGAACCATTTACGCGCACCAAGGCACCTCAGCATCGAACACGTGTCTCGGAGGATGGATGGCGTGGGGCGCATGGTGAGGCTGGGGGGACCCATGGAGTAGCTCACACATGAAGCTGATGTAGGTGATGGCCAGCCTCAGGGTCTCGATGCGGGAGAGACGCTTTTCGTAGGCGAAGGTGGGTACCTGGAGAGGGAAATTTACATTATGAGTCCTCGGTTTGTTCTCCTATTAGTTCGATCGGTGTCTCGTGAAGATGTTCAAAACAATTGGGTTCTGAATGTCTTCTTGTGTTTCCATTCAGGCCATGACCAGGGTCGTAGCCAGGGGGAGAGGGTTCAGCCCAAATGTAAGAAACCAGAATCTCAATCCAGAGATCGACTACAAAAGCAGTAGTAAGAGTACGCTTAAATACTATATTTTTATCGATTCTGACTTTGTATTCAATGAACTCCTACAATTTCAGCATTCTCTTAGAGAGTCTAATCTATCCCAGACCGCTTGCGCTTAGCGAGCGAAGCGCAAGCGGTCTGGGATAGATTGCTTGCATCCTATATTCTCCATAGCGGCCCCATTACACTGATGTGGCCTTAAAGGTTAAACATGTCCCTGTTTTTGGTCATGTTGACAACCCTAAACCCCCCCGAAATGAATTCCTGGCTACGCTCCTGGCCATGACTTTTAAGAGTTGTATGTCTGTCATTAATTCGACAAACAAGTGCGCAACATGTTACTCGCTGGCTGGACAGAGGCTCATAAAACAATCTTTGGGGTAAATTAGCAGACAATAAATAAATATATTCGATACCTCGTTAGGTGTTATTGCCTAGTCCTGAATTTGATCAAATATCAGTTCCGAATGTTTCACGTCTGCAGAAATATTTGTAGATACTTACCGTCTCGTGAGACTTGCCTTTTTTATTTACGACAGAATTATACTAACTTTTCCGCTAGTGCATGACGTCGCTGCTTCTTCATTTCCAATTTTGATTTTATGTGTAAATAGTGAAAAATAATCTTCCCGTGAAGGTATAAACTTACTCGGTCGCTGTAACTGAAATCAGCCAGAGGGACGTTTAACGTTGTATGTTCCCGGCACAACGTTCTGCTAGGTATGCACCGTCTCGTCCTTATGCTGAAGTATTGCCGTGATATTGACATTGTTAAATAGACTATATCCCAAGTACAAACCTTCTTGTGCAGCTTTTCAAAAGCTGCATGCGTATTCAGTTGCATATGTTGATGAATTTGCTCATGTGAAGTAGCACCGCTGCGGCAACTCATTAACTTACTTTTTTGTCACTGACGGTGGACCTAACAATGGTTTAGAGAAGATATCAAGTACAAACCTTCCTCCGCAACCTATCGAAGCCCTCATTAAGGTTGAAAGTGCGTCGCTGCTCGCGTATGTTGGCGGCGCGTCGTTGCGCGACTGAGGCGACGCGATGTCTCGACTTCTTGCCACCTGGATACGGACACGCATTGGTTTAGCTTAAGTATTGAATACCAACCTTCCTACGCAATTTATCGAAGGCTTCATTGAGATTGAACATGCGGCGTCGCTCACGAATGTTGGCGGCGCGACGTTGCGCGACGGAGGCGACGCGTCGCCGCGGCTTCTTGCCGCCGGAAGGGACTCGGGCACCGGCGCGGCCTCCGCAACCCGCCGCCGACCACACTGGTCAGGCCAATTTGTTATTTAATAGGAATACAGGGTGTAAAAAGACCCATCACACAGCCGTTATCTACGCATTCTGTACATCATCAAAAATTATTGCTGGGAAACAACTTTTATTTTAGCTGTAATGCGGCAACGTGCAATGTAATGCACGCAAAACATTGTGCTTATGAGTGCATGCAACGGTACCTACAGGAGTTGTGGAAGTATTTAAAGTTAAGTCTTGTTTTCAAGAAACAATCTTTGACACAGGGACCCAGGTATGGTCCAGTACAAAAAAAAATCACTATGACGATAAGATAATGATGATATGATGATAAGTGACTCGGCTTTGTTAAGCGTCGTTTTGCATCCGTTATAAAGGGCTAGCTCCACCATCGAGCGGAGTTTTTGGCTCTCTGGTAAAGGTCGCTGGTCATCGCAAGACCCCGGTTTGTTCTGAATAAGAGCGCAGTAACCACCGCAAGCGGGCGCTTAAATATATCAAACTCAAAGCTTTAAATAAACCAATTGCAGGCACTTTTGAATTATCAAGGGGTCGGTCTCTCAGAAAGATGAAGCTAGTTGCCCAAAGCGAAGCGTTGTTCCAAAGCGTAGTAAGTTTCTATGGAGAAGACCTGACAAGAAACCCCACCGGACACTTTTAAATGAAAATATGGTAACAAAATATTTTTTACATCAGGGGTTCCAAAGAGTGCTCTGCGGCGCCTGGGTGCGCCGTAGAGAGTAAAGAGCAGTGAGGCGCTCAGTATTTGCAGGTACAAATAAAAGCTCTAAGAATTTTCATTCCCTTTGCAACATCTTCGACTAGCTAGGGCACTGAGCACCAAAATACTAAACCTGTAAGTGCGCCGAGTGCTGAAACAGTTTGGGAACCGCTGGGTTACATCATTAATATTGATACATGATGTGAGAACGATGCAGAAAGTTAAAAGCGTTCGTAATAAAAAAGCAATTCAAAAATTAAATTTAAATAAGCCGTGGCAGCTAAGAGATGACCAGTCCCTACTGACAGCGCCCGTTCACGAACATGATCAGCACCATTCCACATGTCACTCTGTTGCTCATTGTCTTAGGTATAGTGGTTTTTAAGTCAATACATTATTATATGATACTAGTTTTTACTCGACTTCGCTCGCGTGGAGTTTTTGAAGTTCGGGAATTAGCCGACGGGAACATATAATACTACCGGGATACAAAGTATCCTGTCCTGGTCTACCTGTATGCCAAATTTCATCGAAATCTGATCAAAGAAGAACAGACAGACAGAGTTACGTTCTTATTTACAATATTATAGTATGGAAGTATGGATTCTAAGGTAATAAATAGTATAGGATTGTCTACAGCTACAATAGCTACAAACTAAAGTAATATAATAGTTACCCAGGTCGGCCGGCGGGAACGCCAGGATGTCGGGATAGGGCACGGGAGCCGGTGGCGCGTCCCACAATGGCCCGTACGGAGACACCTCGCTGCCCTGAACAAAAGACGATCAAAATAAGCCTATTGCAGTCTACAGCCGGACATAGAAAACATATAGCCTTCTTCCACACTGTATTAAAACTATGATCATTCATTTACAAGTCTTTCTAAACGTTATTTAAAAAAAGAAAGCATTTTTATACACGATTTGAATCGGACTTATTTTTGAGCTTTGCTGAAGAGTTAGGTATCTAAGTTAGGGATTTTAGATACCTACTAAAGTTGTTTCGTAGAATTTAAGGAGAGTGCTGTGGAAATAAACCTAACTTAAGCTGAGTTCAAGTCTTCAAGAAGTTAATTTGGTAAAGAATTACTACTGGGTATGAGTTGGTATTGATTAAACCAATATTCAACTTATTGCAGTCTATTGCTCTCAGAGGCCTGTACCCCATATGATAGGCCAGAATATTGGATAAATGGGTAAAATAAGAAAAGGGTAAGTCCAGGTACATACCGCTGAGCTGCTCCAGACGTGCGGCGTCTCGCTGCCGTATGACATCAGCGGGAAATGAATCTTGATACCTTTGCACAGACTCCCGAACGAAACTGACACCACTGCCGACTCACTGAGCACAAGAAACCAACGTACTGACAGCGACGGGCCGACCAGAAGCCACCAAGCATCAAAATGGACTAAATCAAATTATTATATCTTCACGCTATACCCGGAGCTTCGTAGTTTTATTAATTTTGTTTGCTAACCAAAAATATACCCAAACATCTCAGTCCTACAGTTGAGATTGTATCTGCATGGTCTCAAATTCACCCCTAACCATGGTGACGTCAGTCTTCTCGCTTCTGATTGGCGGAACGACGGGTGAGATGAGGGTGGTTAGCTGTGATTGGTCGCAGCAGGCGCAGGAGGCGGTCGGTATCGACCTCTTGCTCGTGAATTTTGCTGTAAAACTGTTTAAAGCATGAAAAAATAGTTTACCTTAATGGTACGAAGTGAATTTTGACCTTTTTAATTTACAAAGACATAGCCGATGTCTTGCGAGTTAAAATTTAATGAATACATAGGTATTGGTATTTATTGTCACAAAAAAAACCTGTTTTCTTCGGTCCTCAAGTTTTAATTAGAATTTCCATCCTTCTTAATTCTATTATCTGTATCTTTTAGAAAAAGTCATGTTACACAATTTGTCCATACTGTGTGCGTCTGGATTGAGGAGTCATGTCTCATATTTGAACGAGGGTACATATTTAGTAGTAAATTTGCCGATTTTGTAGGCGACTTATACAATTATTACACGACAAATATTTTTTCTATGGTCAAAGAACGAGTCAGCCCTCTGGTACCATGAAGTGTCGACCAGTCGGAGAGAAATTTCCTTACAAAGGAGACGCGCACTTAGGCTCCATGACCCGAGCGTTTCGACCCCAAACGCTATTATATACGCACTATTTGCGCCGCTTAAGGGTCAGCAGCCGCAGCAGCAACGCCAGCACAGGCCCGCCTTGCTTGGAACATGAGATGGCGCAAGGGAGTCGACTCAGGTTGTGTCCCACACCAGAGGCCTACCCACCTTCCAAGGCAACAACGTCATGCCGTCTGGTCTACCATCGTCACGTATCGTTTGGTTCTAGTACTGCTGATACGCAAGCCGTGCTCTCCGACTTCCACTTTCTTCGAAATATAAAATAAATAGTACAGATACCAACTCGGAAAGGGATCGTCACCGTATCAACTCGAGCCATTCAGTATTCTCTGTGTGAAACTCCCTACTACAATCGCACACTATTCGGAAACGTAAAGTCGCCTCGTCTCGGAACAAGCTCACGAACCGCGGCGATACGGCGACGATCCCTTTCCGAGTTGATATGTGTACTATGACCTTAAGTAAGTCTCAATTGACTTCACGTCCATGTAAAGCTTCGTGCAGACTAGCGCGACGCGATGGCGCGACGCGACTCGGACAATACAATTTCTAAGAAAACTTCACGGTATAACAATAACCGGTGTCGCGTCGCGCTTTCGCGTCGCACTAGTCTGCACGGATCTTGAAACGGAATCCTGCAAATGCAATACCTAGGTACAAGGTGGATTTGCTTCATACGGAACAGTAATGGGGAAAAAGTAGCTTGAATAGTCTGAAGTTAGCAACACATAACATAACACCACACCTGTAATCCCCGAAAGGTTAGGTAGAAATGTAGTAGGTAAGTACACCCACATTTCGCCAGTTATGTTTAAAACCCATGTAATACGGGGCGAGCCTGTTGCCATCAACCGGGCAGAAATCCAGACTACGGGTTGCTACAGAGAAATTCCTAATGGAAAATCTCGACCTGGGCATCGAACCCAGGACCTCATGCTTAGTAGTAGAGCGTGCGACCATTAGACCAGTGGTCGGTAAACCACGGCTCACGAGCCGCATGCGGCTCTTTGGCGTATAGAGTGCGGCTCTGTACAAATGTCGATGAGTGGGAGAGTAGATACGCGCGGGAGTCGGGGAAGATATCAAGTTTTATTCAAAATTCAAACTATTTTTCAAAGATTTATTTCCGAAGTTTTTTCACCAAAAATTAACAGGACATACATACGACTGTATGTAACCTTTCAAAGTTTTCCAAGGTTAACTTGTTAATACGTAATATGCCTTCATCATATTAATCAGCCGAGATGATGATGATGATGAAGGCATCTTACGTCTTAGCAAGTTAATTTTAGGAAGCATTGTGGAATTAAAGAGGATGGGAGTTTTAAGGATTAAAAAAGTGTATTGAGACAGTTTGGACACAGAGAAAGCATTGGCTCTCATGAGAAGTCTTAGTCGTTATAGTATTGATATTTGGCTCTTTTGACTCTAGACCAACGAGGCAATTAGTTACCAATTACTCAAAAAGTTAAGGACAGTCTTCTAAGAACGTTCTCCTTACTAGCGAGCACGGCCTACTGTGACATGGCTCAAGTCACACAATGTATCACATTTTATTTTAATAAATTGTGATAAAAATGTGTGACTCGACCCATATCACAAGGCCGTGTTCGCTAGTCTGTAGCTTTAACGGCTAAGGTACAACTGCCCCACTCAAAAATCCAGCGTGTAAACCTGCTTCATCTTTTTCGGATTTTTGGTATATAATAGTAAAACTCAAACTCAAAGCATTTATTTCAATTAAACCATTTACAGGCACTTTTGAATTGTCAAATAGTCGGTCAGTTAGTCAGAAAGTTGAAGCTAGTTGCCCAGTTCCAAAACGTAGATCTTCATGGAGAAGAACGGGCAAGAAACTCCAAGGACACTCTTTTAAATATAGAAATTACACAATCTTGGGTACATTATTCTTGTTGCTTCTATATGTGAGAACAATGTACAAAAAAAATTCAAAATATAACATTAAAAATAACAGTAGGTACCTATGCAGAGACTACTACCTACTTACCTTACTACTTACTTACCTACCTACTTACCTACCTACTTACTTACCTACCTACTTACCTACTTAAGTTTCTGCATAACATTTTTGTCATTCCTAGTACCTTTTCGATTTATCATGTTTTTTTTTATAGCACTGATTTACTAACCCAACTTATCATAATGCACCTGCACCGAGTAAAACGAATTCGAAGCACATTGGCTAATCTGTTATTGATCATAACGCATTACCCAGATAGGCGTGACCCGGACAGATGGCAGATTGGCCACGCGTGCATTGTCCAATACAGAATACTGACAGAATTGAGGGAATTTGTCAACTCTGTCGCGAAATTAGTGAGGATAGGGTAAAGCAGGGTAAGCTGTATTCATGCTTTCATCGAGGGGTTATATTGAAATGTTATTTTTGGGTTGACAACTGTGGTAGAGTCAGGCGATAATTTGATATGGAATCTGATTTTTTTTTGGATTTTCTATTGCGGCACAGGTCGTATTGGCACCGTGTCGGGAGATTACCTATAGGTAACTAAACTATACAGGTTTTCATTTCATTAAGTTATCGACCCAGGACCAGTGGCGGATTTGCAGTCTTGGCGCCCCAGGCCATGCAGTAAGTATCAGCCGCCCCTTTCTCAGCACCCATCATATTGACTACATAATAAATTACTTTATTGCCAGCTTTTATCGAAATCGGTTCAGAAATTGAATTAACTATGAGTCGGGTTGGCGCCGCGAAATTCTATGACACTTTTCAATTAGTTATTTGGACATATTTTTAAATGGTTTTAAGTTATTATTGTTATAAGATGCGGTGCAGTGCGGCTTGCCATAATGTGCGCGAACGTTTTGAACATAAAGGTATTTTGATTTATTTCTTATTATCATCAGTAAATTCTTTGTCAAGATTGGCCGCCCTAGGCCCGGGCCTACTGGGCCTTAGAACAAATCCGCTACTTCCCAGGACCCCTGCTCAGCAGTGTCACTTACGACCACAAGACTAGCAAGACAATCTAACTATTTTTAAGTTACTTAGTTGTCTGGTGTGTTGAGTTGTGGAAGACCTAAATGATGAACTGAGGTCAATACGAGTCTGATAGAAATTATGTGTTTGCAGACTACAAACACATAATTTCTATCAGACTCGTATGAGGTTGAACCCACTTAATTTAGGCATATTCCATAAAATTCTATCTCAACCAAATGGTGATGATTCGGAGAATCTGTTCATGTTCATGGGCCAAATGTAATCCGCAGCTGTCTGTATTTAGGGTATGATGGGTCCGTCATACGCATTGCTGTTATAAAAGTCCCAAATTAAATTAAATCGAGTCGCTTTTGATGTGTAACATTAGTAATAAGCAACATTAACATTTTAACCTGAAAAAAAAAATGATTCACGTATTATTTGAAATGATTTTTCGTAACGAAGAATAATTATTTTTAATGAAAATTGTATTTTATTTAATCAACACTAGGAGTAAGGCAAATTTTTTTTTAAGACAGTTATTTTTGTTCAATTTGGGGGAGAGCGGAGACAATAGACTACTGATAACTAAAATATGAAAACATAAAGAATATAAAGAGCTTTGCAGCTATTGATGAAAGTATTCACCCTAAAGTATTTAAAACCGTTGAAAAAATGAGTGAAAATAACAAAACTAGTTTTTAGCGTAAACATGCTCGTTTTATTGTAAACCAAATTCTTTTAAGTCTTTTAAGAACCAATAGAGATATTATACATATTACGAAACAGAACAGTTATCAGTTTTATATGGGGTTCATAGTAAAATAGTGGGAAATCGGTGTTTAAACGCAAATGGTCCGAAAAGGGGCGGGGCCTCGTCAAGGTAGTTTTGAGGGCCAAATCTAACACCACGCGCGCTCATTGATCAAATCAAATAGCGCGCGCTTCCCTGGCTTCCTGTTACACACTTCCGTCCCTTTTCACGAAATCACTCCCACATATTGCAGGTAGGTACTACTTAGTCTGTAAGCGAGAGAAAAAATGTTGCACCTCAAAAATTAAAGTTTGTCAACAGAACTAAATCATTTTTTTCTGTCTCAAGTCCCAATATACCCAACACCAAAGTGAAAATCCGAAATCTTAAAACGCAATCCTAACAAGGGTTATCTTTATCCGTGTCAAATTATGAGATTTAGCAAAACATGTCAACGAATTACACGCTTCAATTACATTTACAATAGAAAAGGGGGCTGTTATTAAAAGTCAGGGGCGTCAGAGCGGTCGCACGTGTCACCGAGGGACAAAATATGTTTTGATATGATAACTAATGCTTTGTATTGTGATCTAATTGTTTAGGGGGCTGTCTTATTACGCAAGTGTTCTATTTTATAGTGGTTTGTGTTTTGAATTGGCTGTTTGAAACCAATTTATGATCTTAGAACTCTCAAGTTATCGATCTTGTTTTTCCGTTTTCCGTAGATTTATGGATTTTTGGACAAAGGAATTAAATAGCTTTAATAAAATTTTGAGTAAAACGATTCGCAGACATGCGACTGAATTGAGAACCGCCTCCTTTTTTGGGAAATCGGTTAAAAAAGTTATCTGACCATGTGCCGAGCCATCTTACACCTTATCAAACCGCGTCAAGTAAACGGACGCGTTATTTGGTTCTGTGACTCGATCCCAACGCCATCAAATTGCATCCTATAGTGTTCTCTCACCGCGAGCATTCGCCTGTAATGTAACAGAAACAGTTCAGATATGAGCATTACATCAGTGAGGGAGGAGAACCGAGCATTACGTTACAATACTGCCTCCTTAACTGACGAGCATTCGCTTGTAATGTAACATTTCAGATTCGTTATCGAGCATTATTGCGAACTGTAATGCGTGCCTCGGATAGCACGTTAAGCCGTTGCTGTCATTCGTGGATCTTTGAAAGTCGTTACGAGTCGTCAGAAGCCCGAAAGTCTGACAACCAGTCTTACCAAGGGGTATCGTGTTACCCAGTAACTTGGTTGTGGAGTCGTTCCATGTAAAATACTGGTATGCATCCGGTTAGACTGGAAGCCGACTCCAACAAAGACGGGCAAAGGCTAGGCAGATTGATATAACTAAATAAATGACCAATTTTCGGATTTTTCTCTATACTTGTACTTACACCTAACGAAGCAAGGTCTTACACCTTGCTTCTTGACAAACTTCATACTGCTAGGCCAACGGAAAGTACCATTTAGGCTTTGGTTTCTTTGCAAGTGTCAACTTATGCGGTATAAATGGCAGTATTTTTTTGAAATGGCAGTATTTGGAAGTTTGATTTTCTTTACAGCTCCAAGGGACCGTAGATCTATGTTTTTGATGTGTATTTCAACTTGATACCCCCACGAGTTCCTCAGAAAATGGGTCTTGACAGACAACGAAGGGTGCCAATTTCTCATTGAACCCTGAAAAAGATTATTTGCATTTATTATCTGCCTGTCTGTCTTACCTTTTCATGCCGTAACGGCTAAACAGATTTAGATGAAAAGCATACGGATAGCCCACGTCCTGGGTTAGGACATAGGATGTATGTAGTATGAATCTCTGTAGTAGGTAGGGTACCTTCGTTTCTGTGGAATTATTTCCGACCTATACGCGGGCGAAAAAAGGTAATACCTATTTAAAACGGTAATAATATGATGATCATTTATTTAAGAACTAGCATTCATGAGCGCCTTCGCCCGCGTGATATTTTTATAAATTATAGCCTATGTTATTCAGTGATAATATAGCATTATACTAGTGAAACAATTTCTAAAATCGGTCCAGTAGTTTTTAATTTTATTCATTGCAAACAAATATAACCCGGCTTCGCACGGGTAGCACTAAGTACTTATCTACGGCGCACCTACCTAGTTATCTACCTACCCTACCCACCCCACCCTACCTACCTACCTTACTAATATCGCTATTAAAATTTAGGAGTTGGTGGTAGGCTTGTATGTATTTTTTAATGCCGAATCATAAAAAAATTGAAATAAATGTCCAAGAAATTAAAATATATTTTTTGGGAGATCACCCTTATCTTTTAGGGGTATGAAAAATAGTTAACGTCCTATTCTCAGTCCTAGGTACTGAATATACACACAAAATTACATAAGAATCAGTCAAGCCGTTTCGGACACTGCGACACGAGAATTTTATATATTAGATTAGTGTAGGTACGCACACTATAAATTCATTAATAACAACACGCCTGTATTCAATGAAGGGTTAGCCAGAGGTGTACCTATAGTACACCCACATTTCGCCAATTATCCTTTAAGTCCCAGGGTGCGAGCCTATTGCCATCAACCGGGCACAAATCCAGACTCCGGGCTGCTACTAAGAAATTCCGGATGGAAAAAACCAATAACCCTTTGTCCTACCAGATAATCGAACTCATGACGTCATGCTCAGCAGTAGCGCATGCGACCACTAGAGCAACGAGGCAATCCATCCATTAGTAATTATTTTGAAAATGACTTCTCAATAAGCATAGTGTACTAAGACGCGCGTGATGCCGGTCTCTAAATCTCCACCAATACCTACGGGTGGGTCGAGATCTCGAACGAAATTGTTTTCCCACGAGATTGAATCTCGAAAAAAGGCTCGAGATCTCTTTCCCTAAACACGAGACACGAATTAAAAATATATAATAATTTTTAAATTCAATAACAAACTTTCTAATCACCACACGAGCGTACAATCGCCTGTTCTACCCAAATGCGCTAATATGTTTTTAATAAGTCGGAACCGGAGATAATGCAGCATTTGGACACACTTTCACACAATGCGGGGATGACGCAGGGTGACTGCGTAGGGGAGCCCAGCGACAACTTAGGGGATGAAATTTTCATATTTCTGTTCTGTTTTTGTTATTTGTATTTTTCTGTTTTGACTGAAGGCCTTAATTGACCTTGGTTGCTGACCGTAGGTACCTACGAGTTTTTGTAATTACTCGTAGGTATGTATAGAGGTACTATTGAGATTTAGTATGGATGGCTTTGCCAACCGACCTTCACGACCATTTAATAAGTTAATGCCATATTACGAGATGATTCCAAATCTAACCTCAAGTAAAAACAGCAATAAAATACAAACACGAGCAGAAATTATAAAAATCGCTACAGATTACTACAGAAGTGTGTAAAGCGCCTCGGAAACTACATCATCGGAAACCAGACAAGCCCTAAACTCACAGACAAACATAAAGATAAAACCATTCGATGAACCTGAAATCATAAACCACATTAAAAAAATCTGATATACCTAAGCCCTGAACCAGACATTCTATCAAACGAAATGCTGAAACTATCCAAATATGTCCTTACATCACCACTGAAACAGTCTGAAACATCTGTTCAAGAAAATCTTAAGAGAAGAAATAGTCCCGAAATCATGGGTACTTTCAGACATATTGTTTAAGAAAGGAGATCCAATAACCGACGTAGGAAGTTACCGACCAATTAGCCTAATGCCAAATTTATATAAGCTGTTCGGCTCATGTCTGGAAAATAGAATAAATGAAGACCAACAGAACAAGCAGGGTTTCGCAAAGGATTCAGCACGGTGGACCATATACATGCCATAGAGCAAATAATAGAGAAATACGAAGAGTTTAATCCACCTCTATACTTGGGATTTGTCGACTACAAAAAGGCATTTGTTTTGATTTTCCATCAAAGCTCGCTTCAACATCGCTTTCAGCTATAGAACTCCCGCAAACTTACACTAACATAATCAACATAATGTAGGTACAAGGCTCACTCCTATCTACTCCACCTTTATTCTAATGTAACCTACATTCGTTGCAAATAAATGATTGATTGATTGAAAGACATTTACAGTAACAGCAGAAGTAGAGTCAAACTGGACAGAACTGGGGATACTATGAAAATAGGAAACGGAGTAAGGCAGGGAGACCCGCTATCTCCTAAACTAAGTACTATTAATGTCCTACAGCACATAATGTCAAACCTTGATTGGTACCGAAAAGGCATTCTCATAGATGGTAAACATTTCAGACACATAAACGACCTCCATAGAAATGAAAACCCTAAAAACAAAAATACTAACAAACAGGACAAAACAGGAAATAAGAATCAACAACGAAACGATAGACTACGTAGATGATTATATATATCTCGGAAAACAATTATCTTTCAACAAAAATCGAAACATAGAAGAAGTCAAGCGAAGAATTAACATAACTTGGAGTACGTTCTTGTAATTCCAAAGAATTACAAGGAAATAATGAAATCACGCTTACCCGTAAAACTTAAAACTAAAGCCATGAACTCTTGCCTGCTACCAGGACTTACTTACGCTTGCCAGACGTGGATCTTTAATAGCACAACTAAAAATAAAATAAAAGTCTGCCAAAGGCCATGGAACGAAGCATCCTAAGCATCAGACTAAGAGACAAACAACGAAATACAGTCATCAATCAGAAAAAAGACACCCAGTCATAGATGCCCTTCAACACGCTCAAGCACTGAAGTGAGGATGGGCGGACCATCTGACGCGATCAGAAGATGACAGGTGGACCCTTAGAACAACCGCTTGGAAAGGCCCACATGGAAAGATAAGAAGAGGTAGACCAGCAGAGCGTTGGCACGACGAGATAGTAGAATTTGATTGGCAAATCATGGCATACCCGTCGACCTCGATCGATCGATTAATATTAAGTACATTATTTATTTTGTAATAAAATTATATATTATTATTATATTACGAAACGAACATTAATTCATATTAAAAAAACAAGTTATCACTTTCCCGTTCTCTGTCGCATTACTAACCATTGTGGCTATTACTATTTCCTTCAATAGTGTAGTGTTGCTATCCAGCCCTGATACGAAATAAGAAGCTGCTTGGCACTTCGAATTTGACATGTCTGTAGCTGCCCCATCTCTTTCCCACAATGGAGTAAGAATATAATATTACTGGTGGTGGTAGGCCCTCAGATCCAAGACTGATAAATTCTGTATGGAAAAACCCAATAACACCGTCCGAAATAGTGAAACACGTGTTCGTGTCTAGTCTTTGTCCGGTCTGTCCCTTTCCCGCAATGCTTAATTTACAGGTTTACGCATGCGGGGTACGCATGCGGGACGCGCGTTCTTGAGCAATTCCGCATGACACTACTGGACTGTCGGGCCCCGTTTTCCGTCGCTTTAGCAAGTTTAGGGTGAGACAATGAAGCTTTAGTATCAGAGGGCCTAGTGTGAGTTTGTTTTAACCGTCTCGATTTTCCGCATCGACCGCGTTTGGCACTCTGATTGGCTCTTTACTGGCCTTCACTAGTGAAGGGCCAATCGGAGCGCCAAACGCGGTCGATGCGTAAAATCGAGATGGTTAAAAGAAACTCACACTAGGCCCTCTGACCCTGTACGGATAAAGGAAGAAGGCAAAAAAAATACACCAGCTTAATCAAATACATTTAATAATATTATTATACTATCTTAGATATATTATAGCTCTGCTCTATTCTCTATTCCCTAGTCTGTGAGTCGGAGTGTTCGGAGGCATGCCCCGCGTCTCTATGTCAGGAGCCCTCCTTGGCCGTCACTTTGCCGTTCTCCGTCGCTTTGGTTGTGATGCGCTCCATGACTTCGTGATTGTACGTTGAGTGTAGCATAAGGCCGAGGACTCCAGCCCTGTAGAAAGGAAAAAAATATTTAGAATTATTCTGGAGCCTAAGACTAAGTTTGGCTGGGTCTTTACGCAAAGATGGCTCTGTCTGATGTTAAGTCAAAAATCTGGGTTATACAATAAGGAGCCAGTAAGTTTCGACGAAAAAGTAGGATATCGGTAGTTGCCAGTTATCATACTGTGAATATTGAATAGCAATAATAACATAATATAGGGCGTGTATGGACCACAAAATTTCGAGTAAGTTCCTTGAATATTATTCAGCTGCCTTTGGTTTAAGTAATAACAGCCGCACGGGTCGATTGATCAGGTTAAGCTACGCTTGCCGCGGTTGGTCCGTTAATGGGTGACCATCTTTACATACCAAGACCCTTCCATGCCTCGGACAGCACGTTAAACCGTTTGTCTCGGCTTCCATTCGTGGAGCATTGACAGTCGTTACAGGTCGTCAGAAGCCCGAAAGTCTAACAACCAGTCCTTACTAAGGAGTATCGTATTACCCAGTACAAGAGTTGTGGAGGTCAGATAGGCAGTCAATCCATGTAAATAATGGTATTCATTTCAGCTGCACCCAGTTAGACTGGAAGCCGACCCCAACATAGTTGAGAAAAATCTAGTCGGGATGATGACTGGAAATAGTTGCGAATAGTCGGGATAACGTAAAATAACACACCCGATTCCCCAGAAGAGTAAAGGCAGAGGTGTACCTATAATACACCACTATTTCGACAGTTATGCTTAACTTCCATTTCTTCACTAGTTCTACTTATAATTTGTTTTCTACTAACCTAGAAGCCATGGCCAGTCTAATACTCCTCTCCTGTTCAACCAACTCGTCCAACTTCAGCCACTGCCGAACCCTCTCCATATCGATCTCAGCCCTCCTCAGCTTCTCCCACTGGTAGTGCTTCAAGCAAGCCTTCTTGGGCGCTCGGCAGAACTCTCCAGTCGGCTTGAACACGTTGCGGACTAGGGGGCAGCCGCACACGTCTTGGTCACCGACTTTAGGGTCTTTGAAGTGCTCTGGGCACATTACCTGGTAACGAAATGCAGGCGGATTAGATTGAAAAATAATAAACATAATTTGTATGAACAAACAATTTTTACACGTCATTAATATTTTAAAAACTAACCTATCCTACTACTTTGAGAAAAAACACCACACAAAGGAGTATTTCCATGTCAAATCCGGCCAAAAGTCCAATTTACGAAGTTTAAGAAAAACCTAGTAATGCCGCCCATCGAAAAAGGGACACATTTGTAACTCAGGTAGTTCCTGCACAAGCAGTCGGAACTCAGTCGTTGTTTTTTCACTGCATTGGAGTTTGAACTGTATGTTGGTTATGATAAATTGTGGAAAAAAACGTTATAAAAATATGCCGCGCCTACACGCGCCGTTTTTATTTTCAATAATTTAAAGATGATAGTGTAAAATATTTCACTCTCAATCTCACTCACTCTTTCTCACTCACTCTCACTCTCTTACTCTCTCTCACTCTGTTTCTCACTCGCACTCCCTTTCTCTTTCTCACTCTCAGTCCCTTTCTCACTCTCACTCTTTCTCACTCACTCTCACTCTCACTCTCTTTCTCACTCACCCTCACTCTCATTCTCTTTCTCACTCTCACTCTCTCACTCTCATTCTTTCTCATTCTCACTGTTTCTCTCTTTCTTTCTTTCTTTCTTTCTTTCTTTCTTTCTTTCTCACTCTCACTCTCTCTCACTCACTCTCATTCTCTTTCTCACTCTCTCTCTCTTTCTCTCTCTGTCTCTCTCTCTTTCTATCTGTCTCTCTTTATCTCTCTCTCTCTTTCTCTTTCTCTCTCTCTCTCTCACTCTCAGCGTGTATCAGAAAGATGTGGTCATATTTATGTTGTCTAGAATGTGTAAATACAATAAAAATATGCCGCGCATTCGTCAAAACTCACGCCGCTCATTCGTCTACGCTCACACTAAAATATCCATACATATTTATTATATGCGAAAGTTTCTACGCATTATTTTAATTAAAGACACACAGTTAGACCATGACCAGCCATGCTATTCTGTAAACATCTCACCGTGAAAACTTGGGTGAAGTGAGCTGTCAATAGTGTCAATCCCAATGCAATGACAGCTCACTCCATGCTCACTTCACCTAAGTTTTCACGGTGAGATGGTTACAGAATAGCACTGCTGGTTTAGGAGGCTACTTGTCATCCCGGTGGTACGTTCCCGTGGGATAATTGCCGACCTCCACGCGGGCAAAGCCGCAGGCGAAACCTAGCATAACTATAAAACAACACAAGTTTATTCCACCTACCCTCAATCTCTTACAGTAGGTAGCGTTGATAGGATTGTAGTAGTCACAGAACATGCTCTGTCCGTCGATGCGCGTGCGATGCCGGCTGCCGAACGACGCCTGCGCCTCGTACTTTACGAAGCATTTCTCCATGTGTTTGACTGCGGTGCGCGAGTGGATCTCATGGCCGCATGTTATGCAGTACATTGAGGTTTCGTCGTCAGCATCCTGGGAAATGAAAGAATTGAATTATGTTTTCGTTTTAGATTTACCAAGTACTAGTTATAGATTTTTGATGCAGTCGTGCTTTTAACTGTATCGATGGCACGTGTTATTTTGTATTGACCGATATCTTGCCAAATGTACAGCGCTTTTTACGGCAGAATCTATCACGTAGATCGCAACGGAGATGGTTGCGTGACTAGAGCGTTAGGGCCGGCACAGACATGGTGTAGCACAGTGCAGTGCCGTTTCGTCAAGTCTGTTCCGGCCCTGAGAAGTGAATGCCCGGTCTAATGTTCCTGCCAGTATGAATCATCACTGATGGGTAAAAACCTCCCCATGATTTCAAGCTATTTCGGTCAAACTAGTGTCAAATTCTATTTTTACATTGATAGTATATTTTAATTAATGTTGCTTACTTTGTCATCAGTGTAAACAATAGTCGCGTTCTTAGCCCTCGCCACAATCGCGTCTAGATCAGAATGCTGCGTGTCCAACGCTCTAAGGGCGGCCTGCGCACGCGCAAGTCCACCGCGCACCACTTCTAACGCTTTGCGGTTCTTTTGTTCAGCCACACAGGTGGATAGGGACCACTCTTGAATGCGTTGGGGTAGCACCTGAAAGAAGTTTGTAGTTAGTAGAGGTTTGTTTTATAAGCAACTAGCGACCCACCCATCCTTCGCACGGTTTTTATGACTTGAGATTTCGACATCATGATTTCTTTATTATATACATACATACACTCACGCCTTCTCCCTATGGGGGGTAGACAGATACTACAAAACGCCACTTGCTACGATCACATACTCGTTTTGCTTCGTTCTTGTTAAAAAAAAAAAATCTGCTGTTTCATACAAAAAGTCAGTCAGAATGTATGTATTGACAGCAGATTTTTTTTTCATAACTGACGAAAAATTTCAGCCCTGCACGGGTTTTGTCGACGGAAGTATAGACAAAATTACAGATAAACAATCACAATCTGTCATTTTGTCTATTATTCCGTCGAAAAAACCCGTTTCTATGGTGGTCATGCTATGCATGCTGGTGGGTCTAGAATCTGTGCTATATTCATGATAACAGTTTGTGCAATGTCCCTACAGGGTGTAACTATATTTATGAGAACTACGAGAAGCAATGCAACATGATTGGCACGAAATTTCACTTTAGACTTTACATACCAAAAAATAAAGACCATTTTTAAGCTAACACTTGCCTGATAAATCCTAGCAGTCGCTAGTCTCATACCGCACTGCGCAGAACAATACTTGGAGCCATACTGGGCCGGGCGTGTACACTGTGGCCCATAGCACTGACGGGCCTCTGTTGTTTGTAGGTGAGCTATCGATTCTTCTGGCTCATGCTGCTCTCGTTCATGGTGCTTCTTCTTGATTCTGTTACTACTGCTGGAATGTGGAAATTGGAAATTATGCAAGAGCTCAACTGTCACGCAAAGTCATTAAGTTCAATAACAATTAAAATTCTATTGTATCTCATTAGTGGCATTTGAATTTGTAATAATTTCTTACGACTTTTTTCAAAAGCTCGTTTAAAAAATCCTGTTCCTTATTCAGACAATTAGAATATTTTTTTTAAGAAAGACTGTTGTCGCATATTATGATGTGTAACATTTGACATCCCACCTTGGTAATAAGCAACATTAAAGGGGGCGGGGCCTCGTCAAGGTAGTTTTTGACGACCAATTCTAGCTCCGCGCACGCTCATTGGTCAAATCAAATAACGCGCGCTTCCCAGGCTTCCGTCCCTTTTCACGAAATCACTCCCAGATTTGATTATTTGATGCATGCTTGCATCCATTGTCAGACATTGAGCATGGTCTGAAAAGGCTTATGGACTACCGGGTGGAAGTTCAAGAATATTTTTGCTAATCGGAACGTGTTCAATACATGTTATGCGTACATAAAACACCGCACTCTACTGAGCAAGCCATGTGTGGACGGTAAACGAACTTATTCGGTATATTCCCAATCCTTTGATATGTGACCAAAAACCGACAACCGGCGGATAAGAGTGGTCGTGTATTTGCGTATTCGTCTTAAGCTTCGTGCAGACCAGCGCGACGCGACACCGGTGATTGTTATACCGTGAAGTTTTCTTAGAAATTGTATTGTTCGAGTCGCGTCGCGCCGTCGTCGCGTCGCTCTGGTTTGCACGAGCTTTTATTCGTGAAAAATAGACAAATATAGGCAAATACAGTAACTTCACAACATCGTATTTGGGAAAATAAGACGAATAGGCGAACACGAATGGCGATGTGAAGTGCCACCATTATATATTCATTCTAATGATTGTATACCTTGATTGTCTTGAAGGCTTTTTAGTATTCTTGATACACAACCGCATCTTGCACTTAAGTTTCAACTTGTTACTGCTGCCATACTTGTACATATCTTCACAGGCGTCACAACTGAAAGATAATATTTCTTTAACATTTGTTCAGAACAAAAGTATTGTACTTCATAATATTATGTGCGTTAACTAAATATTTATGATAACATTAGGAAAGGATAATTGAATGTATGTGATTGTTATAAGTACTTTACTATCAAAATTCATCAGGGACCATTCTTCTTGTTTTTATACTTGATTGAGCATAACTGCAAACAAAACACATGGTGTGGCGGCATCTACATCGCCACATGCGAACTACGCATAAAAGACCTGACGTCACACAACATCCTGACGTCACACAAACCCTGCATCGCGCAATTAGAGTTTCCCGCGCGATCGACAATATACAAGCTCCCGACTTCAACCATTGGGCAGTTGACCGCCAGACACGACACCCGGAGGATACTCCCTTTTCTATAGAGGATGAGTGAACGTTCCTCATACCTCTAAAATGGTTTAATTCTAAAAAAAAAACAGTACCAACCAGCTTTTCAAATATCAACAAAGTATGTTAACATTATCACTTATTATTTTTAAGCTGCAAGAGATTTATGAAAAAGAAATCAAAGATGTTTATGAAGTGCATGGTCTGTTCTAAAAGTATCTGATAAAGTGTAAACATATGGATCAGAAAACGTAGTTGTGGATGACAACTTGCAGTGCTACTTACAGATTGAGTGGTTGTTGTAGTAGTTGAATATTTAAAAACTTTAACCCAAAATTCAAATTTTAAATCTTATAGATGTTTTTCATTAGACAACTGTGGTTCATTTTATTACCCCAATCTTCGTTAAAATTTGTTACTTATTCCTTTTAGTGAGTGATTACGTAAGAATTTAACCCGAACAGGGTTTGTTTACACTTTTATCACATACTTTTCAAAAAGACTTTAGTAAGTGTAACTGCGTTAGTCAGTGTGAATTGATTTGGTCCCTAAATAAGTTTCCTTATTGATTAAGATCTTGGTTCTCAGTACAGAAGTAATGTTTGTTACTTACTGCCCACAGTCGTTCATCTGCAGACATCCAGGACAGTCTCCGCAGCCATCTTTAGTGCTTGGTCTCTTTGACGACTTGTTCTCAGAATGGTCTTTCTCTTTGCGTTTCTTTTTTCTATCATCACGAGGGGCTAAATCATTTATAGATTATAATACAAATCTAGAGTGATCAATTTGATCATAAGAAGAAGGATAGAGAAGCCCTGTTATTAGTAAAAACAGTTTGTATTTCAAATATTGCCATACAACTTACGGCTTCTGAAAAAGATACTGGATTTCTTTGGTAATTTAAACATTCTAGAATAATAAATCAAACTATAACATACCAACATCTCCATCATTCTCTCTCTTCTGTGGCCTGAACCTAGTTTTAAGAGTAGGATCTTCTTCTCTGCATCGGTCACAAAAGTAGTTCTTAATATACTTAGCTTCTCTCTCTGATATGTTTATGCAATCTCCATGATACCACTCCTCGCAGGAGTCGCAAGCACTAAAATCAATCATTAGTATTAACTAACTATAATAAAAGTCAGCTTAACCTATTGACCACTTGTTTTTATTTCTATTGCCCTGCCACCAGTAGCCAGCTCATAAATCGTTGATTTGTCTACTTGTGATATCGGGCGGAGAAAAGAAATAAAAAATAGAAAACAGTTTTCAGTCATAAGTATACGACTGAGAACGGGGTGAGTGAGAATGAGGCGGCATGCGCACAAAAACATTTGTAGTATTAATCTGACTGGGGCTGTCAATAAGTGAAGAAAATATATGGAGAAGTAATATCAATAATGTTTGTCAACTTTTAGTCAATATTTACAGAAGATAGTATTTTTTTTATTTCTTTTTATGTTTTTGACTGTAAGTAGTACATTCTTTATTGACAGGGCTGTCTTTTACATTGACCACTCTGGTCAAGTGCAAGGCCCTGTGTTCCATGGGGCCTCTATTTCCTGCCAACTTCGTGGCTAGGGGCTGTCAAACGAAAACCAAACTTAAGCCAGGCGGGAGAAAAAATGCTTTGCTCGCTCTTACATCCTACATTCCCATTATCCTAAAGTGGCCAGGGCCTCCAATACATACATTTAACATAGTAAAAGGCCTTCAATAAGTCAATAGTCTCTCACATCATAAAACGGGAACTGTCCGATGATCGGCATATGCAGTACGCTTGTCCAGCCTGATTTAGCAAGGTTGTGATCTTAGACTGCCGCTCCGGCAAGTTAAATTGCTTTGCTATTTCTGCTTTCTGCAAAAAAAAACTTCATGTGAGCCACAAACGCTTACGAAAATGAGTCCGCGCTGGTACTTGTGTTATTGCTGTTTAAACTTACGCTCTGCTTATATTTCTTGTCACCCATGTTGATTTAATTATTTTTTCACATCAATTAATGATTTAGCCTGCTGTTTGCAGTTATTACAATTATTTACGGTAATCAAAACAAATCTCAATCTTTTCACGAACATAGAAATTTATTTAACCATGGCATAGACAACTGACACCCACAGAGTCTGTGGGTGTCAGTTGTCTATGCCATGGTGTCAGAGTACTACTTAGTCTGTGGCACAGACTAAGTAGTACTCTGACACCACTGACACTACTTTATGATTAACTGACTCTCGGAACAAAACTGACTATTCTTCCATAAAAAAAATGCTACTGTCAGTCAGTCTGACTGACAGTAGCATTTTTTTTATGGACCCACCCATAAACAAAATCTTTTTTTTTCCATTATTGTTGTATGTAGGTATAGCAGCTGAATCGGTCCGTGAATGGGTGACCATTGACCATCCATTACATACCGAGACCCAACTCTATGCCGAGACACCTCCGTGCCTCGGAAAGTACTCAAGTTGATCCTGGGCCAGCGCCGGCCTTCAGTGGTGGAATTAAACAGTCGTAACGCTCTTGTTACAAGTAGTCAGAATAGATTTAAAAGTTTAGGAATCCCATGCTTACTTGTCAGTAAGTCAGAAGGGTCAGAAGCCCGCAAATCTGACAACTAGTCATGTTATCCAGCAAAGTTACGATTTTCTAGAAAAGCGGTGACCGCACTTGACGGCAAGGCTCGGAAAAGTTATTTAAAATAACGTTTTTAAAATGTTTCTAACAGTTCTCGTTCTTCTTAGAACACACGGCTACACATCAAGCTATAGATTTCCAGTATAAGCTGACCTCGCATTGTACGGAAATCAGATACAATGCGAGATCAGCATAAACTGGAAATGTATAGTTTGATGTGTAGCCGTGTGTACTATCGAAGAACTTCATATCTAAGCAGTTTGAAAACAATATCCCGTGAACACGATGACCACATCTGTTACTGCCCCGGTTCTATAGCGGCCGAGAGCTGCAAGCAGAATTAGTCCTTACGGTGTATAGATATGAAGTTCTTCGATGGTACATACAGCATTTTGTTCGGAACGAAAACGAAATGAGAACATTTTGAAAAACCGGTTTATTCCGCAGGACGCAGCCGCGCACAGTGCGTGCGCCGACAAGCATGAACTTGTTTATTTGTACCATACCTTCATTTCATTACATCATTGATTCCAATGCGCTTGCCGCTTACTTAATGATTAGGGTTGTGTTGCGAGTTTCCTATCGATCGACCCAAAAATGGTTAATAACGTTTTATTAGGGAAAGATTTTCAGCCACCATTCTGTTAAAAAATATATACTTACAAAGTATTTAAAATGTCGTTTCGTGTGTCTAATCAAACGAAAATCAATTTAAACATAAACCAACGTAATTGTTAATTAAAACCTCATTGTTTTATCGGATTCACACAGGTAATAAAGGTGGTTGGGGAATTATTATTACAAACTTCTGGTAACACAGATGTGATGACGTAGACTTGTGTTACCCACGTGACCTCTGTGTTTCGGAATGCTATAATATCTGGCGAAGTGTATTATTATTATTAATGCTGAGCAGTAAGTAGCATGGACAACGCTCCGCCTCCTGCCTTAAATATTCTAAATTACAATCTTTAGATTGTGTAGCTTTAGCTAAGGTAATAAACAGCACAAAAACATACAATACATCCTTACATATTAGAAAACAAAGTCCCCCGCCGCGTCTGTCTGTCTACCTGTCTGAACGCGATAAACTCAAAAACTACCGATCAAATTTTCAAACAGTTTTCACCAATGGACGGAGTGGTTTATACGGAAGGTTTTAGTATATAATTCATTAAGGTTTTGTGTAAATTGGCTGAAATATGACGATTATTGTTGAAGATGTCGGAAAAATCATGCCAACTGGGAGCTTTACTGGCGTGCGCCGCATAAACCGTAAATTTTTTTTTTTTTGTTTCGGGAATTCTTTGATATACCTAATGCCAAAACGGCTTTTGGTTCAAAGGGAATCGTTTCATATGCAGCGGAAAAGACGGGGAGAATTGCATATTGAACAACAGGCGAGGAGAGGTGTTAAACTCTCTATACATATTTATCAATAGAAGAACTGCTTTATTATTACAATAAGGAGAGTTATTGAAGGAAAGATAGATTTTCTCTAAAATTGGGAGGAAAGGGAGAACACTTTAGACAGGAAACGATCTGCCAAATATTGTCTTCTTAGGTATCAGGGCGGTTCTGCACATTCGACTTGAAACGCATTAATGGGAGAGGATTTTATGGCTCCAATAACAATTCTCAGGCATTTGGCCTGGATGCTGTCTAATTTTTTAAGCGCTTGTTCTTTGTTGCAAGGCTCAATAAGGATGCAACAGTTGTTTGAGGGTGTAGGGGTGAGCTCCCCACCACACCCCGGCCAAAGCCTAAGTGCGGGGTGGCGACCTTGCATATACCTACACATTTAGGCGCGGAGACGGCGTTGCGTCGCCAAGCACTCGCTCTAGAATCCGTGGTGGCGGCGCAGCAGCGGTGCGGCAGCAGGCTAGAAGCGTTGCATATACACAGCGAGGTGCGGCGGAGACGCAGTGGCGGCGCGGCGATGGCGTCGTGTCACCGATCACTTAGGGCTCGTGTAGTTGGAGCCGCCACTGCGCCGCCACCGCGCCGACACCACGCCGCCGCCGCCGCGCCGACACCACGCCGCCGCCGCCGCGCCGACACCACGCCGCCGCCGCGCCTTTGCCGCTTGATTTTGCCTCTAAGCTGTGTATATGCAACGGTTTCAGCCCGCTGCCCGCGGGCACCATGCATCGCCGCGGATTTTAGAGTGGTATGGCAAAATCAAGGGGCGGCGGCGCGGTGACGGGTCAGTCTACATGGTTACGCGGTGCGGCGATAGCGTCTTGTCGCCGAGCACTTAAGGACCGACACTTAAGGAGCGTTCACATTTTTTGAGCGAGTTGTTAATATGGTCGACCCCAGTCATCTCGAGTCCAACGTGATTCCCAGAAACCTAGCTTCTAACTACTTACCTTATCTGGGACTGGGATGATTTGTCCGCCAATATTTATATCTACTTGGGGAACAGAATGCTTGCGGGTAAAAATGAGTGCGCACTTAAAGATAACCCGTGATCAAGAAGCCATTGGTTAAGTGAGGACAGCGAGCCATTCATCGATAGACCGGATCCTGAATGGAATTGCCAGTGACCAGTAGTGCAATATCGTCAGCATACTGAAGAATTTTGCAATTAAAATTTAAAGATTAAGACAAATTCGCTGTATATATGTCGCAGCCATCTGGTTAATTAGCCAGCTAATTGGACGTCTAGGCCGTTCATTAAACGCTGGCATCCAATTGGATGCCTAGGCCGATAGTTAATTGAACTAGTATTTTCCACTGCGGCGCTAGTAGCTAGAAGTCACCAAAACAAATATGGCGTCAATAGAGCAAACCATGAATGTTATTTTTCGTTTAAGTGTGCAATTTTAAGTGAAATTAAAGTGTGATATTGTCAAAATAGTATGAAACCATGGCGGTGCCAAATAAAACTACGTGTTCTGCAAGTTTTCGCGAAATATTTGAGTCTAAACTAACTGAATACGAACAACAACATCAAGGTTGGTTTAATATTCGTGTTATGTACTTTGATTCGCGATGTTGTGATAATGACGCATACTACTAGTGTTATTTCTTTCAGGGTCTCAAAGAAAACCATGGACTGCCGAAAAAGTTTTGGAGGTTGTGAACAATATCCGAAAAGCTAGGGTGACCATGAGTTCCAATCAACCCAAGACGGCTATGGAATATTACTGGTTATCAAAGTATGATATTATGGTAATAGCGAATGAAGAACTTTTAATATTTAAAAGGAAATCTCCAAATGATCCAACGGTGCGTATTATACCTAGAAACGAATATTTTGGCATCCTAGAAGAAGTTCATAAATCTTGCGGCCATGGTGGGCGAGACAAAATGACACATGCTATAAAATCAAAATTTTATATACCAAAAAAAGCAATAGAAATATTCCTTGCTCATTGTCCTACATGCGAAACAAAAAAACTGTTTTCTAAAAAAGGAATAGTAACACGGCCAATTGTATCTCAAAATTTTTGTATCAAAGGGCAGGTGAATCTAATGGACTTCCAATCTTGTCCTGACGGTGAGTATAAGTGGCTGTTAAATTATCAGGATAATGCTACAAAATTCATGAGCCTTCGACCACTCAAAACTAAAAGAGCACAGGAGGTAGCCACAGAATTATTAAAAATATTCACGATTTTTGGGGCTCCTCATATACTAAAATCCGACAATGGTCGCGAATTTACGGCAAAGATTATCGAAGAATTAACTGCAATGTGGCCTGAGTGCAAGATAGTTCATGGGAGCCCCAGAAGACCTCAAACACAAGGCAGTGTTGAGAGAAGTGACCAAGATGTCGAAAATATGTTGAGGTCATGGATGTATGATAACAACTCGACAAATTGGGCTCTCGGGTGCTATCTTGTGCAGTATAAAAAAAATACTTCATTTCATGGCATAATTGGGAGATCCCCATACAAAGCATTGTTTGGCATTGATCCTAAAGCTGGTATTTTTTGCAAAAGTGAACAAAATATACTACTCCAAAGAAATGAAGCCCATAAAGGAACTAAACGAGCTGCCGAGAATATGGTAAATAATACGGTAAAAAAAATACCACCACTCAAAATTTGTGAAACTATTATTATTGCCGTTCCGAAAGTGGAGTAGACTTCCGTAATGGAGTACCTATACAGAGTAGGAACTAAAGCTGGAATCCTAAAAAACTGGTTTGCACTCAACTAATTGCAGTTTTCGTCAGAAAGTTTTATTGATGATATTCTAAATCTACCAATATCTTTAAGAGAAGCTGTGTCACGGAAATCTTTATTCGGTGGTCGGGGTTTTCAAAATTTTGTATATAAACCAGAACCAAAACAGTGCCGCACAAACCGATGTGCCTGTTTTAAGAAAAATGTAGTATGCGGATCTAAATGCCACAACAGGTTTAGTTGCGTAAATAAATTTTAGAGGCATGAGGAACACCTCATGCTTCAGGATAAGGATTTAGGATGAGTGAACTTTACACCCCTTTAAATAAATTTTATTTAAAGGGGTGTAAAGTTCACTCATCCTCTATAGAAAAAGGAAGATCTTCCGACCAGCAAGTGTCGTGTCTGGCGGCCAACTGCCCAACGATTGATGTAGGATAGTTTTAAAAATTTCGTTCGAGCGGTAAACTCTAATTGCGCGATGCAGGAGTGTCATCAGATCTTTGATGCGTAGTTCGCATGTGGCGATATAGATACCGCCACAAAATAAGTTCTAAGTACATTATTTATTTTGTTTTTGGGTCTAGGTAGTTTTGTCTAGGTATCTTCTAATTATATGTAGAGATAAAATAACGTATACTTAGAAACACAAATGTATGCCTAAGTTTCGTGCCATTAATAATTCTACAATAAGAAAGTGCAAAGTTCTTATCTAGACTATAGAACATAAGTAATGTGAGTACTCAAATATTTACCAAATGTAAAAAAAAAAAAAATACTATTAAGTTCAAAGTTTTTATTACATAGAAGTCAGTTGTGATAATAATGATTATAAGTGTTATTGTGTAACTTAACAGCAGGCAGATACGATGCCTAGTAGTTTCGACAATTTAATTTTTATGGTTTCTTGAATAAAACTGTCCTTACTCCATTTTTGCATTTTTATTATACTTTCACACTTTTCATCAAAACTCATTTATTTATTTTAAAACATTTCACTATTACTAATTACGGTAGGTATTAGTAAAAAGCAGTCGTACATAATTTGTGAACTCATAGTCACCCCAACCAAACATCACAAATTTATCAATATCGAATTTAACTAAACACGACATTCAGTCATCTGGTTAAACGTTGCGCTCAATGACTTGGCTAGTTGTCCTTCAGCTATTTCGTTGGATGCCTAGGCGTCCAATTAGCTGGCTAATTTAACCAGATGGCTGCGACATATTATTGTATAATGGAGGACTAACAACGACAAGATCCTTGAGGTAGCCTTGTCCAGGCTGTTCTTTGTTCAGAGTCAGCCCACAAGGATTCTTACTTGAGTGACGCGGTTGGTAAATACGCTACCAATAATATGACATATCCTAGCCGGGATTCTCAGCTCGTGCAGCTTTTGCTTGAGAACAGGGTGGAGGACCGAATCATAGACAGCTGATATGTCCAGAAAAACAGCAACCCTCGACTCATTCCTGCTGATGGCCAGCCGGACCGCTGATTTGAGGATACCCACACTATTTTGTAAGAATATTTTGATTTAAAAGAGTGTCCGTGGAGTTTCTTGCCCGTTCTTCTCCATAGGAACCTACTACGCTTTGGAATGGGCAACTAGCTTCATCTTTCTGACTGACCGACCCCTTGACAGTTCAAAAGTGCCTGTAATTGGTTTATTTGAAATAAATGCTTTGAGTTGAGTTGAGTTGACTATTAGCAGTGCCCAGACTTTTCCTTTTCTTTCCGTTTTTCCCAAGTCCTACCTGGACTTGGGAAAAACGTCAAATTCAGAATAGCAAAATTGCCATTTTCACTAAACTAAAAACTCAGTACTATCTTAGTGCTGTCAAACTAAACTCTAGTTAAGTTGTGTTACTTAATCTATTTCAGAATGGGAAATCGTCGTTTGACAGGATTAAACAAAATTTTAGTGATTTTTAGTCTAGTTTAGAGGCATTTATGACAAGAGAATCGGCACCATTGAGTTTTTAGTTTAGTGAAAATGACAATTTTGCTATTCTGAATTTGACGTTTTTCCCCTAAAATTTTTATTGTAAAAAACCAAACCAGACTTTAACCTAACAATTTTTAATCGCGATTAAAAAGGTGTGGGATAAAGTAAGTTGTCATGAACTAAAATTCACACCAACATCTCGACTTCACGTGCAAAAACAGTACCTCCTGTATTTTTTTTTCTTTTGTTTATATCTCGAAAATGATGCGTCCTATCGCAAAAATAATGAAAATTTCGACCCCCTTTATAAGACCGTTAAACCCCTAAAACTCAACATGTAGGTTTAAGAAAAAAAATGTTTTTTTCAAAAGTGAAAAATTCCCTAGGAAACACGTCGAGGGTGCAATCCGTTCGCGCTTTTTTTATTTTATTTTTGAGGCTGGGAAATTATCAAATAACTTCTCCCGCTCTGGTCGGAGCGGGAGGGCGTGTCAGACTTTTACTGACTAAAACCCACCCGTGCTCTTTCCGTTGCCTGTGTGCCGGGGTCGCAATATCCCATTCGGACAAACTCGCAACCCCCGGCAGGCATTGGCCCTTCCGGACCCCGTCATTTGGTGCTGACATCTCTTTGAGGCGCGCGTGGAACACAACGCGCCGTCGACCCGGGCCTGCAGTGCTAATCTGTAACCATCTCACCGTGAAAACTTAGGTGAAGTGAGCGTGGAGTGAGCTGTCATTCCACAGGGATTGACACTATTGACAGCTCACTCCACGCAAGTTTTCACGGTGAGATGTTTACAGAATAGCATGGCAGGTCCCTATCGGACGGCGAACTATCGCGTCGCGAGCGTCCGCAAGCCCGCGCCTACGGTGGCCGGAAGTCGGCTCGCGACTCCCGACGCCCGGGGCGTCTCCTGCGGCGACTAGGGGCGCGAGGGCGCGACTCTTGCCTCTCCCTCGCGCGCTCCGCCTCCTCCTTCTTCGTCAGCGTAGCACACTACGCTGACGCCACTAGGGAGGTCGGCGCGCAGCACCCAGTCGTAGCCGATGTCCCACAGATGCGGCCCCAGGACCGATCCCTGTGGGACACCGCACGATATCTCTCGCCGGTTCCACTCTCCGTGGTGACCGGGGTAGATGACGGCCCTGTCCGTCAAATAGGCCTCGACCACTCGACAGAGGTAGGTCGGCATCCGGTGATACCGGAGTGCCTCCCTAATGCAACTCCAGGGCAGGGTATTGAAAGCATTGGCGATGTCAAGAGACACCGCCAAGACGACCCCACCCCGGGCAACAACATCCCCCGTCGTGAGGGCTCGAACGCGCATGATGGCATCCACCGTAGAGTCCCACTCGCACCAGCCGCCCGACAAGGCGGTCTGCAATCACTCTTTCAAAGAGCTTGCCCACCTCGTCGAGCAGAACCCGTGCGCACCTGCGGCTCTAAAAAAATCACGGGTACCACGTGGATTCGCGATTGTCAAATTCAATTTTAGTTATGTCAAAATTATTTTTTAATTTTGAGAATTTTATTTGCAGAATAACTATAAAATTCGCATAGCCAAAAGTAAGGAATTTTATTGTTAGTTTAGTTCGGTGTACAAAAGAATCGGCACCAATACCTCTAACTGCTATTTAATTCATAACACGTTTTCGTTATGTAATGATTAACACTAATGTTTCATTTTGACAGTTCAAGAACATTCATTGCGTTATTTACGTTGTTGGGCAGATTTTTTTCGAACTTGTGAAGCAATTGTTTCAAAACGATTCCGATTGTATTACGTAATTAGGGTACTGGCCATTATTTTTCGTTGCGCTCATATAGACTTATAAGATTGAGCATGTTACCGGCTATATTGTAATGAAATTTCAGGCAAATTCGCCTAACGGCTTTTTCCAAACATTTTGTGCGGGGTCCTTTCTAATTAACGAAAGATATTCGAGTTGTGGGTGGTCAATATAAAAAGAAAAAATACATATATCCTCAGCTAGCGTGGCAACCGGCTAACGTGCGGTGTATTCACGGCTTATAAAATATGTTTTGTTTCCATTACAGGACAAACCATTTAAAAAAACTAAACGCAATGTGTCAATCAATGCGTCATCATAACATATTCTATCATCTGTTGCTATAGCAACGATGATTGTTTACATTTAGAGGTTATAAAAGAGAGTTCAAGTTACTTTCAGTCTAACACAAACGAACAGAAATTTATAAACCATGGAAGAATTAGAAACTCCTCAAGTTATAACGCACGTTGAACATAACATTAACCATTCCATATTCGATTGTAAATGGATTCCATGTTCCGCAAAGTTTGTTGTTATCGGATCTCTGCCGAAAGGAAGTGGAATGTTGGAGGTGTATGAAATTACGTCTGGTGAGGTCCGCAAGATAAAGGAGATAGAAAGACCGAACTCATTCAAATGTGGAACATTTGGGGCCAGCAGCGACGTTGAAAGAAGATTAGCAACTGGTGACTTCAAAGGCACTTTAGAAATATGGTGAGTTCCTATTAAAATATTTATTTAATACAGCAAGCACCCTTGAGTGGAGTAGTGATGTGTTCTCGTATTTCTTTTCTTTTTTCTGCAGGGACTTAGAGAAAAGTTGTCAGATGTATATCACAAAGGAACATACCGATATAATAAATTCTATAGATGCAATGGGCGGTAACACAACAAATTGTGGTGCTCCTGAAATTGTCACTGGCAGTCGAGATGGTAAATAAAAGGAATCAACATGATTGCACTCTGTTTATGGCTTATGGATTGTATTAGCTATTCTTCAAAACCTATTGCTTTCTATAAATACGTAAATTTTTTTATCATCAGGAACAGTCAAAGTATGGGACCCACGCCAAAGAGGCAAACCAGTTGCAAACATGCAGCCAATGACAGGAGAGACAAAACGTGATTGTTGGGCAGTTTCGTTTGGAAACTCTTTCAATGACGCAGAGAGGATTGTAGTCGCTGGTTATGACAATGGTGACCTCAAGATGTTTGACTTACGGACCATGTCACTTAGATGGGAATGTAATTTGAAAAATGGGGTAAGTGAATTTTTCATTTCTTGTGCAGTTTCAATAATTAATAGTCTAGTATCTCCTAAACATTCTGCAACAGGCGACAGTCCCATGGACTTATATGCATATAAAGTTGATAAAGTAAAAATATTTTCCACAGGTATGCTCAATTGAATTTGATCGCAGGGACATTCCAATGAATAAGTTAGTTGCAACAACTTTGGAAGGAAAGTTTCATGTGTTTGATGTTAGAACACAGAATCCTAGCAAAGGTTTTGCACAAGTAAGTAGTTCGTTTTGAAGAATGTTTTGTTTACTTAAAGGTAACATCTTGTTGCTGCCTTTGTCCATGTTACTCGGGGTTGGGGCAACACGTTTTTATCTTCCATTCTCCCCTGTCACTCGTATCATTCACTCCTTTTTCTTACATATCATCCCTTACACAATCCATCCATCTTTTCTTTGGTCTTCCTCTCCATCTCTATCCATCTACATTTTATACAGGGTGTCAGGGACATCGACGCGATAACGGTTACCATGGATTCAGTATATATGATTCTATAACGGTTATAAAAGAAACCTGCTGTTTCATAGAAAAGTGCAATACCTGCGCGGTCAAAATGTATGGAACAGCAAAGTTTTTTTTTGACGTGACAACGTCTTAAATTAGGTTGCGGCTCGGAGTCACTCATGAAAAAGTGTAACGCCCGCTCACGTCTGTTACGATGAGTCACCGCCGAGAAAAAGACGTTGTCACGTAAAATCTTCGCCCGTAAAACCGACTTTACAGGCAACCATTTTTTTTTATAACCGACGAATAATTTCAATGCAGGGGATTCAGAATCATGTACTGAATCCATGGTAACAGTTTGCGCGTCGATGACCCTGCCACCCTGTATTCATCACTCTTTAATTATTTTAGGTGCTGGACAATACATCCAAGAGTGGAACAATATGGGTGGCGCGTCATGTTCCACAGAATCGGGACATTTTCATAACTTGTGCCGGTAATGGTCAAGTGTCCTTGTGGAAATAGTAAGTAACCTACTACCTAACAAGTCCCACTTTAGTCGTTCGGTCTTTTTCACAGACATCTAATCCGCGTTCGCAATTCATCTGCCAAACATGTAAACAAACACGAGTTGTAGGAAAAACAATTGTAATGCCTACAAATAAGGTTGTTTCCGCTACAACTTCATATTTTTTATGATTTTTTCAACAGTACTAGTCGGTCTAAAATCAACTTTATTTACACTTACATAAAGATGATGTTTGTATAAGTTGAAAATTTGTTTTGTACATGTTGGGCAAATAAATTGCTAACGCAGATTAGCTACATTTTGACTATTTGCCACAAAGAATCATATTATTATTTGAATATCTGTCAATTAATTGGCAAATAGTGTCTTAACCCTTTGACGTAAATGGGACACCCGTGTCCCCAAAAATAATTCGTATTTATTTCATAAACCTAGTAATCTTTTTGGATTACTAGGCTTTTTAGTACTTACTAGTACTTACTATTTGCAATGTTGGCAGCAATGGCGGAGGGATACAATTAAAAAAAATGAGTTGAAGTTTGGTGTTTTCGCGCGCTTATTACAAAAATATTCAAAAATTATTTTTAATTTGATTTCGTGATATAATAATTATTGAGTGCTTTAGTGTGTTACAATGGTAAGTGAATATTTATGTTTTATTGTTATTTGTGATAATATCTTTGATTTTATTTCCTAAATTACGGAAATTCATGAATGGGAACTATATGTCCCAATATGCATGTTCGGTCAATTATTACGTATTTTGCGTGAATGTTGTTGAGTATGTTTTATGAGGTTTTTGTGCATTTTATCATGTTTCTAATGATTGTTTCTATTGTTGTAGCCTAATAAGGGAACGAGAATGTTTTCTCTGCAAGACACCGAAGTGGAAGAATACCTAATGGCAGACACCAGTGACTGTGAGGATGCCCTTGTTATAGACGAAGAAGACCAGGCTTTCATAGAACAGGACATGGAAGCAGGAGCACAGTTAGTGATTATCGAGCCTGCAAGTGCACCAGAAACTCCTTTCGCATCTACTTTACCCGATGAACCCATTCCGTCATTCAGCAGTGCAGTTCCTACTTTCCGGTGGAAAACCAACACATACCATCCATACACCTTTCCCGAGACCAACTATGATTTTGGTAAAATAAATATACTACATCAATCTGAATTACTGAAACCAATTGATGTGTTCGAGGCTGTAACAAACATAAAGGTATTGATTGAAAATATCATAATACCAGAGTCCATCCGATATGCTCATCAAAATGGTTCAGTATTTATAACGGATCTTTCTGAGATGGCAGCATTTATTGGCATGAACTATGTTATGGGTTACCATGTCTTGCCCAGTTTGCGAAGTTATTGGTCCACAGAACCTGACATGGGTGTTCCTTACGTGGCCAAGGTTATGCCTCTTTCAAGATTTGAGGAAATAAGACGTAATCTTCATTTTTGTAATAATGAATCGCAACCATCACTAGCTTCTCCTGATTTTGACAGGGCGTACAAAATTCGTTCTGTAATGACTCATTTCAATGCGACTTTCCAATCAGCTATGAACAATACTGTCACTCAATCTGTAGATGAACATATGGTGAAGTTCAAAGGACATAACATAATGAAACAATATATGCAAAATAAACCGGTGAAGAGAGGATTCAAAATGTGGTGTCGTGCTGATGCCAAGACGGGATATTTATTTCAGTTCGATCTATATACTGGGAAAAAACGGTCTGGTCCCGAAATAGGCCTAGGTGAATCAGTTGTCCTCGATTTGACGAAACCATTGGAAGGTCTAGGTTGTGAGGTATATTTCGATAATTTTTTCAATTCACCTTTATTGCAATATAAACTTGCCAATCAGAATATTAAGTCATGTGGCACCGTGCGTACCCAGCGTAAAAATATTCCAAAAAATTTGCCATTAGACAAAGATATGAAGAGAGGAGATATATATACTACAAGCTTTGAAGGAATATCTTTTGTCAAGTGGATGGATAACAAGGCGGTACATCTTCTAACAAATTTCTTGTCACCGATACCGACACAAATTGTAAAAAGGAGACAAGTAGGTTCAGCGCGAAGACTCGAGGTGACTTGTCCAGATATTGTTTGCAAATACAATCAAAACATGGGTGGGGTTGATCTCATGGATCAGAAGAAAGTAACATATGAAGTCGACCGAAAATCAAAAATAAAATATTATTTGCGATTGTTTTTTGACCTTTTAGATATAGGAATGAATAATGCCTATACTATTTGTTTGAAACTGCACGAGGCACATCATATTGAAGGAGGTCGGCTATCATCTTTGGAATTTCGGCAGGTAGTTGCCAGGGCGATGATAGGAGATTTTACTATAAGGAAACATACCCTGCCTACAATGTCTATGACAAAAAAAAGATTGCAAAATGTCTCTGTCTCTGGTCTCATAACTTCGTTACCATCCCACACGATGGTAAAAGGACCAAATAGACGAAGATGTGTGCATTGCGCTAAAGAACGCGTAGAAAATCGAACAAACAACATCTGTACTATATGCAAAGTTCATTTGTGCTTTACAGCTGGACGAAACTGTTTTGCAGCTTTTCATGTATAAAGATTATAAATATATTTATTTTCCTAATTTTAATGCACTGCTTTTTATTTAAAATGCTCTAATATAATATGTAGAACAACGTGATTTACTACGCTATGAAGTACCATGCACTTCGGCCTTTACCGCATATTGGGACATAGTTGTCCCAGAGATTTCCAAAAAATCTACACAATAATTAATATATTTTTTAATTAGCATGTGTACAAATCATCATTATACACCTAATAATGCACCTAATTACCGAAAAATACTTTCCTATGGATTTTGTGCGTCAAAGGGTTAAGAACTTTTCCAATTTTTCCAATGCACTTTAGACATTGGCAGAATAGTCGACATCGACTTTGCTTGCTATTTAATAAAAATAGAATAGAACTTTTCCAAACCTTTTCCACTTCGTTTTTACTTACCCTTTCTATTACTTAGGGCAAGATTCACAAATCGCACTATGACTTTACTTTCCTAAGTAAGCGTCGCATACGAATATGAACATTATAATAATAACGATAAGGCTCATATTAATATGAAACGCTTACTTTTCATACTGCGCTTACTAGCCTTTATTTATCGTTACCCCTTCCAGTGAGTACCCCGAGCACAGATACCACGTAGACTCTCAAGGCGTATCCAGTGGCGTGCCAGGCAAGCTGAAAAGACTCCAGCGCATGGTCGTCAGTTCTCAGCCAATCAACGCGTGGGAGTGGAACCGAGACCAGCTCGGGTTGGCCGTCGCTACTGCCTACGACCAGTATGTTAGGATTTTAGTGACTACTAAACTTAATTTGCAATAGTTTGTGTAATACATGTTTTTTTTTTGTGTCATTGCGTGTCTTTTGCAATGTTTTCAACAGAAATATATATTAAGTTTAAAAGTTGCATTTTTAATTTCAAATGTTTTTATGTGAATAGCTTTAACATGTGCGTAACTTGTGCAAAACAATTATAAATATGAATAATTTATACTATAAATTACTATTACCTACGATGTAGCTATCGAACGATAAATAAATTGCTGTCCGCTGCAGCAATCAATACTAATTAGTATGACAAAGTAAATTGTTTATCTCGTTTGACAAGAAATAGTATATTTATCTCGTTTGACAAGAAATTGTATAATAATGAGTGTTTTGTTTGTAGGGATTTTCCACACAATTGATTGCCGTTTGATTCTAGTCACTTATTACTTTTCATAACCTAGCTAGGAGAGCAGTGCTCACCCACACGTTTGTAGATATAGTACTTATTTTGTAAAACTGTATTATTTTTTACGTGTACTACAATGCCTTGTTTTTGAGTGAATAAACATATTATATTATTATATTACTTATGTCACAGTATAATAAAGTAACAGTATTAAGTTTCGATAGTGACTTTGAAACAATTACTTACGGTCGCTCGGTTGATAATCCTTGCGCGTCCATGGGTCATTTTCACAAAAAGTGTACATTCCAGTTTGGGTGTGTCCCACAACTTTTGTATTTTTTTTAAAGAATAATATCTACCTAGAAGAAAAAAAACACTAAAGCTTTGAATCTGTGGTCAGTTTTTAACAATATTGTATAATATTGCTGCTTATAAAAACAGCAATATTATCATAATTTTCAAAAATGAAGATAGAAGGTATCTATTTTAGCGCTGTCCCACTACCATTTTCATTAATATAACGTAACTTTAATGAATTTTGTTGACGTATATATAATAAATTGTTTGATATTTTGGAAAGTATAGTTATGCACGATTTGTTAAACAATTACAGCAATAATCTAATGTCGCTTAAAATATTTTAAATAATTTAATCTCTGTGAGGACACAAACTAGTTCAAATGGAAATTTCCCTTCCGAAACCGCAATTTTTGCGAGATGATGCTATCAAAACTACCGTTTACGCGTATTTTTTTTCGATCGGCAACATTCTTAATGCTGTCAACGGGTGAAAACATGTATTTCGACCATTTTGACGGCGGCCGGCGGACGAACAACATTACCTCAGGTAGCGGTCCAGTTTTGCTTTTCCAGAGCCGCGACCAATTTCAAAGTAAGTTTACAAGAATATTTCTTGCAAATTGTTTTGATATCTTCATTAGCTTTCAGTGAATTTAAATTGATAATAAGCTTGTTGATTAGATGTATTAGTTTTAAATAATTAAAACAAAAGTGTTTAAAGTCAGACTTCCGATACTTCCGTTCCGTAACCAAAACGCAGGTAACGTAGAAATGGAATTGAAAAGTTTCGGAATGGAATTCTTAGGAAGATAATACATTATATTTGTAGTATCGATTTTAAATAAAAAAAGGGACGACTTCCAGATCTAATTCGTAACGTTCTTACGGTTTCACTTTGTAAAAAATTACAAATATTAATATATTATTTATTGTAACAATACAATTTTGAGATTTTGCTAAACAGTGTTATGGGACAATAAGTGTTTTTTATTTTGTTTTGATAAATATTATAATATATTGTTGAAATTAATGTACTCAAAATGACACACGTTCTAGTAAAATGTATTCATTTTCATAATAATTATTATTTTAATTGGTTGACTAACATGAATATTTTTTTCAGGTACTTTATCTACCCAGTAAAAATGGTTGTTTTTCACTTTGTTCAACATAATAAATTAATAATACACCCCGTATTATGTTGAACAAGGTGTAAAATTTTGAGTTGTGTTCAATTTTATATTAGAATATTTGTAGTAATTTGATCTCATTTTCTTGATAATGTGCAATAGTCTTAAGAATTCTATTCCGTTATAGGAACAGTCAATTCCGTGACTGTCCTATTTTATATTTTGTTTTAAATATTATTTTTAGAGCGAAACGCTATTTAATTGGTATTAGCTTTTGTTACCTTAGAGTGTAATCATTTGATTTATGTAATTATAAAAAGAGTTCCTAAGTTGTATCCTAATTGAGAAACATACCAGAAAGTATTGAACTAATTTGGTCCAAAGAGTAACGTAATGGAAATTAAAATGGTGTTAAGTATGTTTGCTATTGTTGATTTTATGTTTTATCTATTTTGTATTAAAGTAAAAAACATTGTTATCCAATTATACTATTTGATTAAATCCAAACGAGTTTTATTTTATTTCTTTAGCTGAAAGCCATTAGTTTCGGAATGGAATAAATTTTGTTCCCCAGGGGCAATAAATTAATTGTATTTCAGTAAATAATCTTGATTATGAGGTTTTGTTATAATTTTCATATAGTGAAAAGAATAACAATTGTAAAATAAATTAAAAAAAACGAATTACAATAAATAAATAAATTTCGGCATATTTTTAATAGTGTACACTTTTTCTGAAAATGACCCCCATGCGTAACGGCCGGGCAATCGGGACTGTTGCGTACTGATACTATCGTTCCGGCCGTTTTCTATGACATTAAGACATAATACTGTTACTTATTTATACTATGCCTAAGTTTCAAGTTGCAGTAAATAAAACAACATGTCAATTTTCTAACTAAAAGAGCGATTTATTGTTAGCCCTAGTACTTAGGTACATATTATAAATAAAATTAAGGCTAGCATTCAGTTCTTATGACCACTAATAAGTTTCAAGTTGATTGATCGTGCGCACCACACTAAAGTCGTGTCGAGGTCATTGTATCGTGTAAAGCGGCTTTATGTGTAAGCTTTGTAGGTAGTTAACATTACTATTTACGGGTCTACGTGCAAACAACTTTGCCAAAGAAATGAATAATTAAGCAAATTGACAACCTATGTCAATATGCCGTGTTATAGCCATTTCATACATTTGTAAAATAATGACAGTCTTAATTTGAATATACGGACAATTTAAGTTGGTAGCCAATTTGCTTAACGATTAGTTTCCGTAACTTTAAATAACTTACACTTTGGCCTCTGAACACAATCACTCGTATTCATAGGTGAGACAGTTTCCTTATCTCGTCATTACCCACGACTTTAGAATGTCGCGACGATTAGTCGAAATAAAAGCGTGACTGACTACATTCTTCACCCTAACGAAAATAATGCTAAATAATTAATATTCTTAATAAGAAACGCAAACTTTATAATATAACACAGACATTACCATCGCTACTAAGTTAAATCGTATGGTCCAATATTTCCGTAGCTTTATGGTTCTGAATTATGCAACCACACTAATAAAATTAATTCAAAATCATCCTTCATATCATGGCTTATAACATTTCTATGATGATTTAAACGACTACATTATATCGGCTCTTTAAACAAGCATTCATTTTTTTTACCAAAATTCTTACGATTTAAATCTAAAACAATCATGTGCAATCCACTTGCCTTTTGTAGTTCACAATTTCATCTGGACAACACATTAGTTTTTTTGTCTCGTAATTTATCACTCGAAGGCAATAATTTTACGTGTAACCCCTAACTAGTGAATTGTACAAAAACTAAATTTTCATACTCCGTAAGCTTATGTTCGCTACTTCTATAAAACTTACATTATTTTTTACACTCTCATGAATGATGTACTTATTTTAATTTCGATCAGCTTGTTATAAAGCCAGATTTTTGAGTTTTCGAATATCTTGAGATCGCATTCGAGCAAGCGATTGTATTTTGAGACCTTTTTCTCGATGGTAATTAGAATAGATTGCATGTTGGGCTTTAACAACGCCCAATTTACAATAGGGATGAAGGCTGGGTAAAAAAAAAAAAAGCAAGTTAGTCCGTCAGTCAGATAATAAAAAAATATTAGACACTTATTTTTTGCAGTACCATATTAATAAAACATTACTTTGTGATAAAACGCATTTTAAGTCGGGGAGTGGGGGGTCGCTACGTCACAAGTAAGTATAAAATCTACATACTCGCGACGTCATGGCACATTTTAACTCAATGTATCGCCGTAATCTTTAGATTACGTAAAAAAAGAAAAAATACGTGTCTAACATTTTTTAATAATCTCCATGACGGACTAAAAAATTTTTTTTGTCATCATCCCTATTTATAGGAACTGACGTCCAGAGGTAAGACAAATGGCGAACTAAAACACCCGGACTGTTGCGACAAACGTTACCTACACAAGGTACTCCGAGCTATCTAACGCTCAGGTAGTCTCCACTTCGTTTGCACCTAGTGACACAGCCAGCCTGTTTAGTTTCGTCACTTGCTTCAGGCCTCAGTCTTCGCATGAGTTGTGTAGTCAACTGCGAAATTGTAACCAATATAACTATCCGACCGTCCAATACGATAATCTGTATTTAGTCATGGTGTCTAGTCATTTTTGCACTTTTGTCGACATATTTCTGCTTATGTCTACACCAATATTCGCAGCATGTAACATCAATCAACATCATAGACACTGACATCTATATTTAGACATAACAGCCAGTTATACATATAACATTTCACTCAAATACAAATCTCTACTCATTCGATAATCACACAGTCTCTAAATATTAACAATCCACTGTATATTCTTATAATAGTTGATGCTTATAACTGATTATCGAAATGGTATTAAAAAAAAACTGCTTATCCTCTATTTTTTATGTATATTTTACTTTAAATATCATCCCAATATGTTGATTGTCAAATAAGAAATGAGACCACTTCGAAAATTAAATTGAATCTTATTAAACATATACCAACTTACTGTTTGAAGCTTACACCAGTAGTGTCTATAATTCTACCGCTAAAAGGCTGGCTCATACTTAACTATTAAACATCTCACACGCTACGGAAAAACCAACATAAGTTACCTACCAAGTTTAGAAATGAACATACATTTAATATTTACATTTGATTACCTTATAATAATAGGGCTGGTACTACACTATCAGCATGGTGCGTAGTCATTCATAATAATAGCTTGTCACGTGTGTAGGGCGTTTGTGCGAATTGTTCCTATCTCACGGGGTTGACATTTTTTGTTTTATTGTTCTAAACTAACATGAAAGTTCCTGTATCCACTCTCAAAAGTATTGTTGATACACGAGTTTTTATCTTTAGAATAGAATTATCATCAATATTTTTCGTGCAGGTTTTTCCAACTGACGAACGAACGACTGTGTGGGCGGTTGTACACTTGTCTGATTGTGTAGTACCGAATAAAAAGCACAGGTGAATTAAAAAAAAATATTGAGAGGCATGTGCAATCAAAATGATTATATTCTAGATAAGTTTCAAACGAAACATCTATTAATTAAATAATTCAGTTCATTCATAATTACAACAATTATTAATTCTAGCAATAAAATCAGCACAGCAATATACAAAGCATTAAATATTTTTTGTTATTTCCCGAATTTTCTCGTCGCCTTATCGTATCTTACATGTTGTGTTCAACAAATAAATATAAATATTTTATCGCGAATTTATAATGAGTCTTAAGTTAACATACAGACACCGAAAACATAGAATTATGAACTTATCATATTTGGGTACACAACGGCATTATAAATAAATCGCAATTCAGACTATCAATAATTAATATTCGATGACAAAAACATTTTATTTGTTATTGCGAAATTAATATAATAAATAATCAGGAAAGTTGGATATAATTTTATAAATAAATGTATTTTCTAACGATCTAGTTTAGTCAATCACTTGCGTAAGTGTTATCTTGTATTTGAATGCACAGTATTAATTCGCACTGTGTGTGCATGTAGTCAGTATGTGTACCGAGTCATGTGAGCGCCCTCACGGGGTGAGGGTGCAATGGCCAGGTACCGTTGCGTTGGTAACGTAGCGCAACCTGAGTGTCGTCACGGGGGCTGCACGGCCTGCCGTCATGTCTCACGTCCGTTAATGCACTTTGTACGCACACGTCAAATAGCCGCTGGCGACCTGTAACACAAACATCACCATAGCTTCAAACTGTAAGAATAGGTGTAAGGCCGAACGACAGACGAATAGTCTGCAAACCGTCCACGCTAAATAGTTCGGAAATCTAAACGAATTTTATAAAGAGGTTAAATTGTTTGTTTGTAAAAGGAACAGATTTAAAAAAAAAAACGACCAAGTGCGTGTTGAAACAAGCACAATGAAGGGTTCCGTAATTGGGATGAATATATCCCAAGAACAAACTTAACATTGTAGTTGAAAAACATTTTCATTTGCTAGAATGAAGTCCCCCCCACTTCACTCTAGTAAAATTTTTCAGTTTAAAGCTTAAGAGGCTTACAACAGCTAAAGTGCGGTCACTGTCGGACTGCATAGAAATGAAAGAGAAGCGCGATGACACGACGCAGGTAATTTATTGCAAAATATGAAGCAGTTAGCGATTTACAGAAAATCTATTGATTGGACTGGAAAATTAAAACACTATTATGCTAATATGTAGCTTGTAGAATAATCTGACAAAAAATCAGAATTATTGCATGTAAATTAATATGATTTTTAATCGTTAAAAGAAATTTTTAGAGGTATGTATCTTCATGATTTTTTTTTATCGTATCAAATTAGTTGTATTATGTTTTCAACACACTATCATACTAGCATATATCCTGAAGAATATCATATATTTTTCTGATTTTGTTTACTGCAGTGGATCATATTCTTTATACCATTCCCCCTCTAAAAAGCTTATTTTATTCACTGTTTTCAGTGAATAAAAAGCACTTTTAATCACTATTTTGGTGTTTGAATTTAGAACACATCAATATTTTGGAGGTTGTATAGCATTGAGATGGGGGTCGCATACCTCCATCTCAATGCTATACAACCTCCTTGCGAAAATATATTCGATACACAGGAAATAAATATCGCTTCACGAGTTGATTATTATTAGTAATAATAAGAAAATTACTCATAATTTTAGTAATTGTTCCAATTTTAACGAGCATTTTAATTAATACCTTCCTGTTTTCTTCATTAAATGTCTATTTTCGCTTAAATCTTTCTTTTTCTCGTAGTCATGGTATAAAGTATAGTATGCAACTCTTGAATAAAACGGATTTATATCGAGGGCCATGAATTACTCGCGTCGTTCAGGATTCTAACACTTGAATCACTCGCTACGCTCGTGATTCAATCGTCATGAATCACTCCCTTCGGTCGTGATTCAGTCGTTAGAATCCTTCACTTGCTCGTGATTCATCTACGGCCCTCGCTTTAAATCCGTCTTTTATTCACTAATTGCATAATATACTATTTAAGCATTATTGCGTTTAGGCACGTTTAGGTCCTGTAGTCCCCTTAATATTTCGCAAACAGATGCCTGAATTGAAAAATGGCATTCACACACCCGCAATATTTTTGAACGAGCTTTCCAACGATACCACACTATAGGATAAACGAGAAAAAAAAACATCCCCACTTTACATGTAGGAGGTAAAAAACAAAAAAAAACTCGATTTTATGGAAATTGCTAAACTAGAAGGATTCCTTGTTTACTATGGAACCCTAAAAACGATAGAAAGCTACAATATTGTATATATTTTATGGCATAGTTGACTTCCACGTGGACAAACTGGCGGGCGGGCAGAAAACTAGCATATAAAACCTATTTTAATGAGATGACTCCTCAACTCTTGTATTTGTAATATAATATCATTTATTATAGAAGTCCCAAAAGGAGGATGAAAGCAAAAACCAACCGGATAAATGCGCTAGCCAACCCTAGTGTTCATATAATTGATTCAAAATAAACAATGTAGGCAAAACCAGTTGGCCAGGACTTATTGAATGTGGTTAGAAAATGTTTTCAATTAACGCGATAACATCTGCTTCCGTTAGTATGCGTATTCAACCTTTATGAATTATTTATTAAGTTCAATGACGATGTTTATTCATTTATTTGTATCCTGAAGCCTATGGATGAGAACAATTACGTCCTTCCGTACAGCTGTTATCTTTGTATCTAATCAATTTGTATAAAAATGTTTTGCACGCCTCACAAAGCTTCGTGCAGACCAGCGCGACGTGACTCGAACAATACAATTTCTAAGAAAACTTGAAGGTATAACAATAACCGGTGTCGCGTCGCGCTGTTCTTCACGAAGCTTAAGGGGGATGCGCTAAGGTAGCCCGCGGGATTCAAATTATCTTTAGTTTTTTGCATTTTGCAGGTCAGTGTCAGGTTGTATGTTTATTAAAATATGATTCGCGACCGTAACAAATATGGCTTTACATAATTATAATCATTACAATCAGCAATACAACTCCATAAGTTAGCATAATTGTCAAATGTCATGATTTCATGAAATAGTCATTCAATGGGATTACATGAGCTTAGAAAGTTGTATTGATAATTTTTATGAATATAATTCTATAAATAAACATTTGATACGGCCGCGAATCATATTTAGATCAACATAGAACATGATACTGACCTGCAAATTGCAAAAATCGTAAAAAAAATATGAATTTCGCGGGCTACCTTGACGCTTTCATCTAACGCGACGCGTTTGAGGTAGTGCATTACTCTCAACTTGCCAAAAACAAGTGTTGTCTTGAACTTTGATTGCCTATTATTTATTGTTTCAGTCGCTCATCTAATGCTCCGCAGATTTTCTTTAGTCTGAGGCTTTATACTTATATTTAAAAAAGTTGTAGCAATACAACAATTTTATTATAGGAGTTTTAGCCACGAGTCGCGACCGACGATAGTGACTGACACTGTATTTAGTCAAAAAATACACTTATGTAACATCCAAACTACCAGCAATAAGTCTCAGATGTGATCATAATGAATATCTGGCTAGCCAGAATTTTTCTCTACTTTCTATTAGCCGCGAACGCATCGGTCGCGTGTATTATTAAGATGTTCAGTTTTGTTTACGTTTAGTTTTTATTTCTACCCGAGTATAGTTCTCGATGATTTTGTTTGATATATTGGCGTGTGCTAGCTAACATATGGATAATAATTTAAATTAGGTTAATTATGTTGAATACTATTATATATAATCTTTTTGTTTCTTTCTAACTGAACAGACAGCTGTGCTGCTGGGGAGTTTGTTGCGCCACTTCTTCTTCCCAGCTAACGCACTAGGAAGTGGTGAAGGGTGGGCGTTTTGGGGGACTGTCTTATGTAATTTTGACGTTCGAAAAGTGCTGATTCTCAGCCTAGTTTAAATAAATGACTTTTGACATTTTTGAATTTGTGTTTTTTTATTCTTCGGAGTGTCCAAACTACGCATTTGACACGCTAGCACGCAAAATACCTGAACCACGAAGGAAAACGCTCCAACCAATTATCAACTAAAGGAATATCGAGTTTAGCGTTGTGAAAATAGAGTTGATGTTGCTCTGGACGCCGTACGGCGAAAAACACTATGAGCGTTTTTTTGCGACCCTCGGTTGCTATGATCCGTAGGCCAACCTACCTTTCCAGAAACACGTAGGATCTACCCGATTGCGGTTAAGCTCAAAAGGAGGGTAATGTTTTTGAACAAACCTGTGCGAGTGATGCGAGATTCAATCGAGGTTGTCCTGGAAGATGAGGCGCACGTAGCCGGGCGAGCCCTGCAGCGGCGCGGCGCAGAACGGACAGATCGCGTGGAAGCCGTTCGTGCCGTGCGGGATGTCCACGTTGGCCCAGTATCTGAGGATACAATAACACACGTTATAGTAACTCTTATTTAGATTTGTCGGAGGTGCGTGCCTTGGGTTCGAACTCGAGACCTATGCCAAGGCACACACCTCTGACTTTTCAGATTCATGTGCGTATTGTATAATTATCACTTGCTTAAAAAACGGTGAAGGAAAACATCGTGATGAAACGCATGCCTGAGAGATCGACGGCATGTGAAACTAAGTCAGAGGCCCGTGGGCGTTTTAAAAACTTGTCACTAACCACACGAAAAGAAGGACAAGAATTTGTGTTGACTGAAAGAAAGCTCTTGATAAGATTCGTAAGGCTAATTAATATGAATCGAAGGTGTTTTTTTTATACGGTGGTAGTAGACACGCTTGCATCCCACCCCTAATGGCAAGTGATCGCTGACTCTAATGAACATCTTCAACACTAATAGTCATTGCAGGTGCATTGCCATCCTAGAGACAAATATAAACAGTCTCACAAGCTATCGGCTTCCATACCCTTCAACAAGGTCGGATCCAGGATTTATTTCTGGGAGGGGCACATGGGCCCAGACTGATAAAAAGTGTCCCATTTCTTGTATTGCACTATGCTTTTTATTGGGTTTTTTTTTTTTTTCAATTGATATTATAGTAGCCTACTTTTTCAGCGTCTATCATTGAAGCAATGTCTTGATATGCATTCAGGCCAGTCCATTCAGACGCTTTGATTTTATTTTACTTAAACCGTTTAGGGGGGCACGTGCCTCTGTGCCCCCCCCCCCCCCCCCTTGGATCCGCCCTTGCCCTTCAAATCGGAACACAGCAACGCTGTTTGGCGGTAAAAAAGGAATCTCATCATTAGCGTATACTACTCCACATACACACAATAGACCGCCGCCGTCCACTGCTACACATAGATCTCCCTAATTAAACGCTATTTAGTCTACCCTCGGCCACTCTCGTCCAGCTGCTTCCAGCCAATCTGCGAAAATCTTCACACTACCTAAACTACAATTCACAAACTGAGATCATAAGTTCTGCACAGCAAAGTTCAAATTCCATTGTGACCTAAATGTATTTAGGGTCACTCAAAACCAACTTAGATTACATAACGCTGAAGTTGATAATTGAGTAAGTGGCAATGCATGTAAATTATCTGTGATTCTGAATTCGATTATAGGAGTTCTGGGTAACATATGACTTACTTGACAGTCCTCTCGGAGGCCATGTGTCCGCAGGGGTTGAAGGCGTAGGTGGGCGGGCCGGCGTCCACGTAGAAGGCGGGCTCGATGCCCATGCACACGCGCACCACCGAGCCAGCCGTCAGGCACATGGGGCAGCGCCGCGAGCCTGACTCGCTGCCCTCTGCGCCCCAAGAGTGCTCGCCTGAGGAGAGAAGGGAATGTGAGTAAGTCATATCCTCATTTTTTTAAATGCTGGTAATTGGTAGTGACGTCCACATGTACTGTAGAACTGTAGATCAATAAACTCAAACTCAAAGCATTTATTTCAAATAAACGAATTACAGGTACTTTTGAATTGTCAAGGGGTCGGTCAGTCAGAAAGATGAAGCTAGTTGCCCGTTCCAAAGCGTAGTAGATTCCTATGGAAAAGAACGAGCACGAAGCTCCGCGGACACTCTTTTAATTTAAATCAGAAAATTGTTACAAAATATTGGTTACATCATTCATGTGAGAACAATGTAGAAAGAAGTGCACGTTAAAAGCGTCCGTAATAAAAATGTAAAAACAAAAAATAATAATAAAAATAAATAAATTCAAATAAGTGGCAGCTAAGAGATGACCAGTCCACACTGACGGCGCCCGTTCACGAACATGTCGCATGGATCAGCACCATTTAGCTCAACCATTTTGAAACCAATACTTTTCAATAACAAACTAAATGAATACTGACGACTTCAAGGATAGGTTTCGGTTATGACTGTGGCAACTTCTATGCCGCGACATACAAAACTTCACTGACGAATCCTACTTCGCGATATCAGAGTTATCCGTGAGATTATTAAAAAACAGAACATCTCTGTTCGGAAAATCGCTCTTTTCCATGAAGGGTAAGGAACTTTGCACCTTATTCCTAATACCTCTAATTGATAAATCGATCCGAAGTTAGACCACCAGTCTGTGGAGCGGAGAAATGCTTTCCAGCCCGAAAAAGAAAATCTATGAATAATCAGTTTCAAAATTATTATAAAATTGATATTGTAGAATCCATTATCAAGTTTAATACTGAATATGCATCAAGCAACTAATATTTTGACCAATCCAGTACCCTAATTACGTAATACACGATCAATCAGAATCTGAATCGTTTTGAAACGGTTTGCTAAACCATTGCTTCATAAATTCGAAAAAAAAATTCTGCTCAACCACGTAAATAACGCAATGAATTTTATTGAACTGTCAAAATTAAGCAGATTAGTCGAAATCGTTTACAAACATGTGTTACGTAATTAGATATCTGCAGTGCTATTCTGTAACCATCTCACCGTGAAAACTTAGGTGAAGTAAGCGTGGAGTGAGCTGTCATTCCACAGGGATTGACACTATTGACAGCTCACTTCACCCAAGTTTTCACGGTGAGATGTTTACAGAATAGCATGGCTGGTCTATACCAAATCAAAAGTCCGACGCAACAGGAAAAACCCACTATACTTCCATTTGGGGAAAAGCCTATACCTAGTCTAGTAAGATAAGCTTCACAAATTGCCTCGTATTTGACAAACAAATAGCTTATAAAAGATTTATGTCGCAATAACACATTTCCCTAAATTATTTTTTATATTCAAGGCATAAAAACAAATTCTAAGATACCGAATTTGTCATATCTTGTACAAATTACCTATTTACCTTATTTACTAATTGCCTTAAAACTTTGTTATTCAGCATAGCTTTTAATTTAATTAACTTTTACAACAGATTAATAGACGGGACACTCCGCAAAATCGTTTAAATAAAAAGAGACTTTTGCTACGACACAATAAAGAAGAATAAACTAGCTCTTTTTAGGGTTCCGTAGTAAACAAGCAACCCTTATAGTTTCGCCATGTCCGTCTGTCTGTCTGTCTGCGGCTTAGCTCAGAGACGGTTAGTACTAGAAAGCTGTAATTTGGCATATGTATACATATTAATCATGCCGACAAAGTGGTAAAATAAAATCAAGAAAAATATTTTTAACCTCCTCAACACGTAAAGTGGGGATGTTTTTTTTTCCTCATCTACCCCATGTTGTGGGATATCCTTAGAAAGGTCGTTCAAAAATATTAAGTAGGCTGTACAGGTTAACGAGTAATAATCAACCAACTTAAATTTGCAGTTTGAAAAACATGATGTCCCATACATTCCGTATGGGAGAACATGGTTTTCAACTACAATGTTAAGTTTTTTCTTGGGATAAATTCATCCCAAATACGGAACCCTTCATTGTGCGTGGGCCGACACGCACTTGGCCGGTTTTTTTTAATAGATGTGGTAGTAACTACACTACCAGCGGACGTTGATCCCCCCTAAAAAGATCATCACATTATTATTTGTTTGTTTGTTTTGTTATGTTTAGATACCGAAACCCATCACGTCGGTCAAGTTTCACTAACTACTTTTATTTGACCCTGTATAAAACTAGCCATCTGCCCCTGCTTCGTACGGTTTTTACGACTTGCCAAAACAACGAGGTTTCTTTATTAAGTTAAATATTCATGTTTTATCTATCTACTAGCTGCCCCGCCCCGGCTTCGCTCGAGTAGCACTAAGTACTTATCTACGGCGCACCTACCTGCCTACCCTACCTACCCTACCTTTTCATTGTTTTTAAGATGCATTCTGCTATTCGGGGCGGGCGGAGACAAATCCAACGAATCAAAAACCATGAAAATTGGTCCAGCAGATCTCGAGTTATAAGTGTTGTAACAAACACGACTTTCTTTTATATATATAGACTAGCTGCCCGCCCCGGCTTCGCTCGAGTAGCACTAAGTACTTATCTACGGCGCACCTACCTGCCTACCCTACCTACCTACCCTACCTAGCCTACCTACCCTGCCTACCCTACCTTTTCATTGTTTTTAAGATATATACAATGTGAAATTTAATTCGTTTGCATCTTCTTAAGGGGTCATTGTACTCACCCTTTTTTTTTTTTTTTTTTTTTTGAGGATGGGAAATTATCAAATAACTTCTCCCGCTCTGGGCGGAGCGGGAGGGCGTGTCAGACTTTTACTGACTAAAACCCACCCGTGTTCCTTCCGTTGCCTGTGTGCCGAGGTCGCGATATCCCTTTCAGACAAACCCGCAACCCCGGCAGGCATTGGCCCTTCCGGACCCCGTCAGTTGGTGCTGACATCTCTTTGAGGCGCGCGTGGAACACAACGCGCCGTCGACCCGGGCCTGGTCCCTATCGGACGGCGAGCTACCCATTGCTCACCGTCCGCAAGCCCGCGCCTACGGTGGCCGGAAGTCGGCTCGCGACTCCCGACGCCCGGGGCGTCTCCTGCGGCGACTAGGGGCGCGAGGGGGCGCATTTTGCCTCTCCCTCGCGCGCTCCGCCTCCTCCTTCGCGAGCATTACTGCTTCGCAGAAGGAGGTGACGGCCTCCCATGCACTCTCGCTCCGGACCATGGCCTGAACCAGGGCCGGACGCGAGAGATCGCCGCCGCCGATCGCCTCCGTGAGGACACGGCGGTGCTCCGCCCAAGCTGGGCAGACCTCCACCGTATGCTCCACCGTGTCCTCCGGGCGATCCACACAGTGGTGACACCCGGGCCTTTCCTCCCGCTTTATCCTGAACAGGAACCTCCCGAAACAACCATGTCCGGTGAGGACCTGTGTCAGGCGGAAGGTGAGGACGCCGTGGCGCCTCTCTAGCCACTCCTCAAAGAGGGGACTTATCGCCACAATTGTGCCCAGCGCTGGGTTGCGACAATCGCACTCTCCATGCCGCCATGAGATCCCGCCGGAGCTCTGTCCGCTGTGCCGCGATTTCTCGCGGCAGCGGAGTTACGCCCCGGCGTCCAACACGGACTTGGAATTTTCTTGCAGCGAATAAACAGAGGCTGTCAATGATGGTGATGCTATTCAAATTCATGAGACACATTAGCATTTCCCCTTTTGAACGAAATAAATTCACAGTCAGTACTCACCCTGAAATCGCGAAAAAAAATCAGCTGTTCCCTACATTATAACGAGCTATGCGAACATAAATGTATGGAACAGCTGATTTTTCGCGATTTCAGGGTTGGCCCCATAGTGAAAGTTGTTCATAATGATGAGTACAATGACCCCTTAAGAGGATGCAAACGATTTAAATTTCACATTGTATATAAATCAATTGCCTTGCATTAGTCTCGCAAAAACTCGAAAATGGCTCGACCGATTTGGATAATTATGTTTTTGTTTTGTTCGCCTCAATAAAGGGGTGGTTTAGGAAAAAAAAAAATGGAAACACCCGAAGGAACAGCCGAAAAATGTAAATAAAAAGTTTCACAGGACATTGTCTGACGGGTCAGCTAGTACATTATATAAACCTTCCGAATAAATGCTCTAAATCAAAGGTGAAAACCCCATCAAAATCCGTAACCTAATTTAAAAGAACAAGACCGCGTTGTTTTAAACTACGCAACGGATTTTGATGACACAATTTCTAACCAATATAAGTAGATAATATAATAAGTATAGTAGTTATTCGAGGCATCAAAATAAATTCCATAATACAAAATCCGTCTTATCTTGTACAATGCCTATTTACCCTATTTGCTAAATAGGGTACTATTTGCCTTATTAAAAGTAATTTTGAGGATAGTTTTTAATTGAATAACACCTCGTCCTCGTTGGCTTCTTCGAAATCGCACGGCACTCGACCAGGGATCTAATAATAACATTTTACGTATAAACCTAAACAAATTCATATTAAATTATGAATAGTTAGTTATACAGAAAACACAACCATACCCGCAGAAAGGCTCGTGCAAACCAGCGCGACGCGACTCGAACAATACAATTTCTAAGGAAACTTCACGGTATAACAATAACCGTTGTCGCGTCGCGCTAGTCTGCACGGAGCTTAAAACCTGCCGGCTTTACCACGCATTTTGTATTTTTTCGAAACACTATGCAGATCAGGTTATCTTTGAAATTTGAGATAATGATTTTTGTTGGCCGGGAAAACACGTTGGCTTTTTTCGCTTGCATGCACTAAATTCTAAACGACGAGTGAACGATCCGCGATTTTTTTACATTGTTCTCACATAATAGAAACAATATTTTGTAATATCTTGATTGAAAAGAGTGTCCATTGTATTTCTTCCCGTTCTTCTCCATAGAGATCTAAGTTTTGGAACGAGCGACCAGCTCTAACTTCTCACTGACCGACTCCTTGACAATTTAAAACCGCCCGCCCGTAAATGGTTTAATGGCAATAAATGTTTGTCGTTTGAATGGTCCAGGTCCCAGGCTCCATGGGTTATATACGGCAATCTCGGGTGGGATCTCCCAACAGAACGAATAGTCATGGATGAACGATAGGGGTCATAGGACCAAAAAACATAGACTACATACATATACAAATTCGCCCACGGGCATGTGACCGCCTGTTTTTTTCTGAATATTCATGAAAAATTATCTAAAATTAACTTTAATATTTTCATATTATTCAATTTTTATTTTTTTTAGTATCGTTTGCCATATCTCCGATGTTGTTGACTCGATTTGGATTCTATTTATTATTTCTAACAGCTTATGAGTAATTTTATAGGAATAACTAACATTTTGTGCTAAAATTTGTCGACTATGAAAAAAAAAATAGGTGAAGACATTAAAAAAAAAACTGTTTTTATTAAAAAAAAACACTAGCGTAAGTCCATAAAATCATTATGAAAAAAAAAAAGATCAAGCATACAAGAAAAAAAAGTTAAGATAGCCCCCCTTTTAAAGTTAATTTTGGATAATTTTTCATGAATATTCAGAAAAATACGGGCGGTCACATGCCCGTCGTGGGCGGCATTGTATATAGGAAACATTATAGAATTTACCTTGCACATGTCCACAGTTGAGGTACACGTAGGGCTGGTTGAGATCCTGTTGCGCGGCGGACAGCTTGCGCGGTATGACGAGCGTGTTCAGTCCCACGGGACACTGCGGCCGCCCCGCGTTCAGCTCGTCCACTAATTGTTCGAGATCGCGTTTTGTCTGTGGAATTGATTTTCGAAATTAAATCCAGCACAAAAGTATCCACCAACCCGAACTGAGTCCGCTTGGTGCGTTTTGGCCCACTCCCTCTTACAAAGAAGAGGGCTGTGTCCCAGCAGTGGGAACGTCATAGGATCAGACTATAACGTATACCGACCCAAACGGGTGTAATTTAAGTGTGACCACTTTTTGCTGAAAACCTGTACTATTGACCAAAATGTAACAAGCAATCTGTTATCAAAAGATTTGGCAGCAGATAAATTATTTAGAAATCTGGGTTAATGATATTTTAATCAGTATTTTTTACGTGTAAAAATTCGTCATAACGTATTTTCTGATCACATCCACTGGCATCAGAAAATACCCAAATTTACCTTAGTCATGTTTATTCACAGCTATGTTACAGTGACGTCACCAACTTACCGGTGAGTTTTTAAGTCCTTCAGCACTCCTCCACAGAAGTGTAGCGCCACATAAATCTATCATCGTTCCGTCTCTGAGGACATTTGTCTCTGCCTGACAGGGTAGGCCCTACAAAAGAAAGAATAAAATATTTATAGCTAAGTATGGGAGCGCACATAGAATAAATAAATATCGGCAACTCAATCGGCAAGTTTGAACGTTGAAGGAATATTTCAAGGGTTTCCCACGCGTGTTTCAAATTCCTAACGAATTCTTGGAATTATTTGTTCCACCTGTTTCTTGAGGTATAAACAATATACAGGATGGCATCGACGCGAAAACTGTTACCAAGGATTCAATAGGTACTATCGAGGAACTTCATATCTAAGCAGTTTGAATACAAAATCCCGTGAACACGATGACCACGTCTGTTACCGCCCCGGTTCTATAATCGCCGAGCGCTGCAAGCAAAAATAGTCCTTACGGTGTATAGATATGAACTTGAAATGTTTCGTCGGTTATTAAAAAAAACATCTGCTATTCTATACATTTTGACCGCGTAGGTATTGCACTTTTGTATGAAACAGCAGTATTTTTTTTTCAATATCTGGCGAAAAATTTCCGGGGATTCTTTTTTTTTAATTGCCTTGTTCGCGTGGCTGCCGGGGTCGCGAGAAAGTCCGAAAGGGATACCGTGGCCCCTGGCAACGTACAGGCAACTGAAGGAACACGGTTTGGTTTTAGTCAGTAAGAGTCTGACACGCCCTCCCGCTCCGTCCAGAGCGGGAGAAGTTACTTGATAATTTCCAACATATAAAAAAAAACAAAAAAAAACAAGGGGGTCTCCAGAATCATTGTAATGAATCCATGGTAAAAGTTTTTGCATCCCTGCCACCCTGAATTATGTCTAGATGCATTCCATCCGGTTCCCTGGCATCAGCACGCCATTACACAGCTGGCAATTTTTTTGTGACTAAAACTTTAATGGGACAGCATATAATTTTTTTATTCAATCGGGTCAGGGGGTCTATTCCCTAAGGTTGGAGTCCGTTGTTACGGAATTCGTATCACTAATGAACATTTTACAGTTGTCCTTACTCCTAAAGTCCCGATGTGTTTTTGCCCGTCCGAAAAAGTTAATTCATCGGGTGTAGGGTTCACTTCGAAGTATCGAACTACTTTCGGATGGGTCCGTATCTTCGGTGACGGACTTGAGAGAGTAGGCCACCAGAATCGGTTGACTATAAGTCTTCTTGTTACCTAGTATAGTATTGGCTACAAACCCAAACATATTTCCTCCCATTGACAGGAAGCCTAGGATTATAACATGCAACATCCTGGCACAAAATACACACAGATGCCAATCTATGTAACTTTTTCTACGTACGTTTTTTGTCGGAAACCAGTGCCCCTCAGGCCACAGTTGACAAATTTACTGACCTACTAAAACCCCCAAGCAGCTGTCCACTTTATCTTTGACCACCTGCAATTTTTTGTTGTTTCTTTTTTTTGCACTTTTTTTTTGTTTTAATATAGTCCTACTTATATTAGTACAGATGGTTCACTCCGCAAAATCATTTAAATAAAAAGCAACTCTTGCTACGACACAATAAAGTGCAATTTAGGTCGCATAGCGCCAATTACCTACAGTTATATTCACCAAGAACTTGTCTCTCTTTCTATTGCGTAACTCTTATGCTGCGGTCATTTTGTATTTTGTGTTTCACGAACTGTGACCAAAAAACATTATTCTTTATTTCTTTCTTTTCTGTTATCTGCGTATATTGTGACGAAGCTTCGCACAGTCATACGATACACGCAGATGTGACCAACCATTATCGGATATCGTCGCAATAGTTCGGGCTACGTAGCGCTTATCGCTCGGGTGGCGGTGCATAATACACGTGACGAAACCGCTAATGTGACCACCGGATTAGCGCGATAACTTTAAAGCGAGCAAAACATACGAAGCTTCGGCACGCATTGCTTTGCCACGATAGACGCAAATGCGGCCGCAGCATATATCGCACCTTTGGTAGAACAAGGGCATAATTGTCATAAATTGCCAAAATGACTTAAATATGCAGAAATGCTTTAAAAAGGCCCTTTGAACTGGAGGGACAAAGAAATTCGTTTGGCAATTTATGACAATTATGCCCTTGTTCTACCAAAGGTGCGATATGTTCTTTACGTTACGCCCACTGAATTCGACAAGTCGAGCCCGCCGAGAACCTACATGTAGCATCATACCAAAAATGCGGAGTGAACCATCTAACCAGTGAGTATTCATCTGTGGTAAAATACACAAAAAGCTGTTATGCCATCAGGTTATGTCGGATTTGCTGGGGTAAATAGTTGATGACGCTGTGTACTATCGAAGAACTTCATATCTAAGCAGTTTGAAAACAAAATCCCGTGAAGACGATGACCACATCTGTTACCGGCCCGTTTCTATAGCGGCCGAGCGCTGCAAGCAGAAATAGTCCTTACGGTGTATAGATATGAACCTCTTCGATGGTACCTTCATGTTCGTAAATTACCTTCTGTTGCGCAGAGCGGCTCTCCCTGAGCGAGAACACGGCGCCTCCGACGGAAGTCTCGCGCCACGGCCCGCAGGTGGCGCTACCGCCGCAGAAGTCACCGCGCGGATGCATGATCAAGACACCATTTGTCGTAAGTCCATCTATTTCGTGGTTCTCTGTCCATTTTGTCGCTTTTTCCTGGAAATTATGATGTGACATTCAAATATTGGTGGTATGATTTCGGTTAAGGAAAATCCTAAAAGTCAAAGTCAAAAACGTTTATTGCAAACTAAGTGTGCAGTGTATCCTATCACTTTCTGGTGGGACCTATAAGAGGTGACTACTACACTAAGGAGACCGAGAATGTTATTGTGCCATAAAGGCTCGTACAGGCCAACGCGACGCGACTCGGACAATACAATTTCTAAGAAAACTTGATGGTATAACAATAACCGGTGTCGCGTCGCGCTAGTCTGCACAAAGATTAACTGGGGACAGAAATTTTATCCATCAATGGATGAAATATGGAGAGCTATAATTATTATGGCCAGCAGTGGACTGCGATAAACCGAATTGATTTAAGAGCATCTTCTTGTCTATATCGTAGGACGATTTGATAATTCGAATTTTCGCGAAAACCCTAGGGATTTTGCGAAAACACGGATAATTAGAAAATGGTGAAAGCATGTCTGCGAGCAACTCGGAAGTAGCGTGGTTGTTCACAGTTCCAACCTAACCTAATCTATTTCACCCAGTTGCTCGCAGTTTTCACCATTTTCTATGTCCTATGTCATCATCACGATCACCAACGGGACGTAAGAGCTAGTTTAAAATCCTTTGGTCTTAAATCATCATCTATTCATGAGCACATAAAATCCGCCAAAAAAAAAAAAGTTTCAATTTCTGATTGTCTTTCATTAAAAGATCGCTGAATCTAAGTGGAGGCTCATTGCGAGTAAAGGTGACTTAAATTGTTGGCATTAGCCGTTCATTTACGTGAAGCAGGTCTACGTCACAGACGCCTACGGATGACGTCAGGAGCGTCAAATCTGTACCAGGTTTGTACTCAGTTTGTACTTGTGATACAAGATCACTGAGGTATTCTCAATAGTTGTTTGTTTCTTACTCAAGTTACAAAACATCCAATCAATAACTTATCGTCCTCCTACGCCTACTAGGTAATTTCAGAGACTGTTTACATAGGTGGATCCGTAACCAGACACAGAACCTAGAGCCTAAGCTAAGCTTACACCCGGTTCCTGCAATGAAAATTGTCGACGTGTCAAAATTAAATGCAAATCAAGTGATCCAATTGGCTATTAATAATTCAGTCAACCAACCAATCACAATAGTTTACGAGCTCTTGACAATTTGTCAGATAATTTTTGTGTTAACATTACGTTACAGCAACGGGACGTTCAAGTCCGACCCACGAACGAATTCGTTGACATTACATAAAATACAACAAAAATACTTTTCGCCCAACCTTACGGTAAAAGTATCGGTCACTTACCCCTAAAAATATATTTCTGGAGGAGTCAAAACCGGCTGCGTAAATGCGGCAGTTGTTCACATCGTTGCGGTCTGCTATGATGCGGCACGCGAACCGTGATATTGTGCTCTGCAGCACTTTTGTGTCGCCACTCTTGTCGCCAGCCACTGTGTCCATCACCACGAAGTCGATCGGCGATTCCGACGATCTACCGATCTGGAGACAAGGAAAGAATTCTGTTGGTTATCAACATTTCACAGTTAGAATTTGCCATGTTTTACGTAATAGTAACGTAGAGTAATAGTAACATAGAGTAATAGTAACGTAGAGTAATAGTAACGTAGAGTAATAGTAACGTAGAGTAATAGTAACGTAGAGTAATAGTAACGTAGAGTAATAGTAACGTACTTTTCTTACACCTTTCAATGAAGGTATAAGAAAAGTAGTACATACATTTAATGCCAGAGCCCTATGATGATACCATTTTCGTTAGAACTTACATCTCACAATAATACGTAATATATTAATCACATTAGTAGAACATTAGGTAGTAAAACTGTTTCAGTAAATAACAGAACAATATCCTATTAAAATATTTTTTTGGACCGGGGGAATACCGAGATGTCATAAAAAATCCAGAATATTTATAAACCAAATGAAAAACAATTGAACTGATAAAAGATTTGCTTACGAGATTGGAATTCCCGAAGTGTGTTATATGTACGATAATAAGAAGTCATGGCTATTGCATCAATTTGAATAAGAATATTTTTACGTGATAAGATTATTTATTTATTTATCATAAGCACACCCACAGCACAGTAATTTACAATTCAAATTAAATAACATTGAAAATTAATATTTCAGTAACCATGCAAATGACAGGTATGCATAACATCCAGATATGAAAATTAGAGACAAATGAGAACAATATAAAAAGTGTCTAGTAGACATAAATATAGAACACTACAAAACCAATTTGAGCTACATAGACGAGCACTCATCACACTGTGTAAATAAAAAGGATTTTTTTTTAATGTAAAAATAGGTAACTGTTAAATTAGATAACATACTATCCTATACCTAAATTAATTAACCGTTTAGCAATGACGTTTTATAAGCATTGAATTGAAACCACAGCACAGTAATCTGTTGAGTTCCGATTTCATCAGGAACAAAAAAAGTTAAAGACTGAGGAAATTAGACGTGACAAAAGCTTTTTTTTTATGATTAACGAGTAAATCCTCAGCCTGCAGCCGAGGAGTGTGAAGGCTGCGTTACGTCACCCGTTCCAAAGAGTGACTGCAGCGCTCTGATTGGCAATGCCGAGAAGCATTCGCGAGCCTCCTGTCAAATGCTCCTCAAAGTGCATCGTAGAGGCCAGAGGAAGTTGCGTATGTAACTTTTATTTGTATTTGTAGAATATAATTGGCAGCAAAATAAAGCCTTTCGCAACACTAAATTAACCGACGCATCGAAAATTGAACACCACGACTTTCCTCTAAACCAAACTAACTAATTGGTGGTTACCGTGGTTGGTATAAAAACAAATTCTGTTCTGTATTCCGACTAATTTATCCCGAACAATTTAGAAAATTCAATAGTTTTGAACTTTTTTTGGGTTTCTGTCTGTGGTGGTGCTCGTGATTTTGATAAAATATTTAACAATTTCGTCAACGTTGTCCCATTTGTCGCTTGGCAATCACGCACCTTAATTCTTGAGCCAACTGGGACGTCAGTATCATCATTGTATTTTTAAACCTCCAACCACAGGCAATTATTTACACAATTTTAAAGTATTTCATGTGTAACGGACGGAGTAAGCTTACCTTCAGAGCTGAAAACGGTCAAATAATCCCTAATTAATGCTTGTTTACACAGACTCGAAGCAACCTTTAATTCCCAATTACGAGAAATTCAAAAATTCAATTTCTCTCGATCTTGGGTAAGATACTTTAGGAGTTTACGAGCATATCGATTTAATGGAAATACGCATTTGAACCGTGGCATCCATTTAGATTAGGTACTTGGTAACGGACAAATCGGTGAAGATAAGCGTTGAAATGTAATAATTTAAATTACAAAATGATCGGGTAAGTTCATACGCGCGATCACGCACATGTTGTTCAATAAGTCGATGGTGTAAGGAATGGGTGAAGGCGTTGATCCGTCAACATCGGAATTCGTTGCGTCAAATGGCAATGTTTTCAATAGTGCAGTAGTTGTGGGGGGCATATCGTACTCGAGTATAAGAATGCAGATTAGCGTGATTGATGCCGCATTGCCGCTGTTGGGTAACTTGAGGCAGCGAGTTAGCGACGAGGCGTTTGCGCCACGAGCCCGGCGCAGCACCGTGCACCGACGCGACGCCGCATACATTACCAGTACACAAGGCCTAACATTATGCACTTGTGAAATTAACTTTATGACAATCGATCGGCCGACTTTTACTCAAGGCTGCTTAGGAAATGGAATCTTTCTCCTACTTTTAACAGTAACTGCCTTGTTCTTGAGAATACGTAATATAATCCAGTATGATCCCATTACATTCGTAGTTCAGCGAGTCAACATCTATATGCACTCTCAAAATTACTATTCTCAAAACTAATCTAAAATGAGCACGAATCTGTTCCTCGTAATATTATAACGACTATGACTCTCCGACTATTCTATGCGAGTAACTGGCTAGAACATCATTACTCCAATTTGTCGTGTCTAAATTCTATCGGAGTGGTACTAAACCCATTGCGCAACGACAGCTGCGTCTAGGTTTCAATTGAGCAACTCTGAATTATATTTTTTCCCTCCAAACCACAGAATTGGATCAGCGGGCGTGACGAGAGAATAAAGATGGTGGAGATTACATGCTATCCGGTTACCATCCCGTTACACAGCGAGTTGCGTCCAGTGCGTCTGTTCCTTAGCACCAAGACTAATCTAATCTAGCCGCGGTTAAATATTAACCAAAACAATCGATAATTACATCTTGTGCAAAGAGATAAGAACCGTCTCACGCACGCACGGATATCGGTCGTGATCCGAATGTGTATTGTTCTCAAAGTCTGTAATTGCGTAGCTATTTCTAATAATATTTCACCGTCTGTCGCCATTAACCGTCCCATAATATACGGCGTAAAATTGTATATAAATAAGGTTTAAAGAGAAAAGCTCAATGCTAGTTCTTAAATCTAAATCGTTCTGCCCGATTGTCTTTTTACCATTGACCAAGGTTAAATGTCGGTCAAGGTTGAGCCGTTGCTGAAACGTTGTATTATGTAAATTGAAGCATTACAAGATAAACAATGCACATAAAACAAACGCATAATCAACTGTTATAAATTCTATAGTGTTAACAGGTATTAGAGTGCTGTGATTTGCCAGGAAACTTACGTCAGTAGTCGCAGGCATTTATTTATTACAATCAGCTGTAATATTAGGTGTCAAGCCGCGCCATTTTGTGCTGGCTATCGGTAAGGTAATGCAGTGGCCGCCTGTAACTGATATCAGCTGACCGCAGCAAGATAAGACGCACCTACATAACAAAACCACAACTGATCGATAAAATAATTAGAAAAACAAGAAATAAATTATTAAGGGCATTAAGGTTCAACAAATATTCCACTACTCGCCTGGCAGGTAATTGCTAGCCTTCAAACGTAGTCGAATTAAAATTTTACGTGATTCTATTGGCACCCGTAAGAAAATGCTTCTTTGAACCGTTTAGTCCTTTAAGGACCATTGTGTCGGGCGCGTGCTGCATCTTCAAGATTACCTTTTGAAAAGGAAATTCGATTTGGTTCTGTTCTAGATATGTCCGCTTGTTATTCTTGTCTGGCTTCCGAGATACTTTATGCCAAGGAGCGTTACATACAACTTCAATATTTAAACGATCGAATTTGTAAATTCGAAGGAGAATTTCAATTGGCTTAGTTAAATGTAATCTCGGTATTGCTATAAATAATTGAATTTAGTGTTTTCAATACTGAAGCCGTGTAAGAGACAATAAATATTCCCCTTCTTGCACACAAATTCATAACAACCGCAGGTGTGAGCGGTTAAGGCTGGGGCTGTGCTTCGACCCGGCAAGCAATGAAGCCTCCACTCGAAGGCAATTTCCTTTCCATAAATTTGATACTGGCGTTATCACCACGCTTCGCTGCCTTTACAATCTAATTAGAGAACGGGGAAGTGGTATCATGTTCACATTTGACTGCCATTGTCATTGAAACGGGCCATTGTCTTTGAAACAGGCATTTGTTAGAAATAAACTTATTAAAAGGATATTGATGTGCGATGGTCTACTGCACTACAGTTAATGGAATTCCATTGGTGTCTATATTGAAACCGTTTATTGTAGATCTCAAATTCTCAATCCTACCCATAAAATTGTACAGTTAAAGTGAAATCATTTCAGCCTTCAAATCCGCTGCAAAATATCGTAGAACAAAACATAATCGCATTTCTCAAAAATACCCTCTTTCTTTAGAAAGTACCGTCTGTCTGCCGGCGGGCGCCATTTACCTGGCTATGTGGCTATACATTCATCTGCTTCCTGTTATTCGACTCTCGGCACTCAACGTGGCGACAAAAACTCAGGTACGGAACAAACACTATTAAACGCATTGTTCGTATAAAATTCACTATAATTTTTCGGTAAATAACGGAGATAATACATTCCTTTCCAACTGTTTTCTGAGACCTCTATTCTTTGCTAGTGTAACATGATAAACCGTATATTGTTTTTTTTTGTGAAAAGCTTAGTATGTTGAAATTGGATCCTAACGATTCACGTGTATGTTAAGTTATCTGATCTACACAGTTTCGATTATTGAATAAACTTCAGTGACCAATTCGATTGTGCAATGCTCAGATAAGCTCGATTTAATTTCGATTAAACAAAGTTATGTTATGAACTCGTCGAGAATTTAATACGCCTACAATCGAGTGCTATGCAAATATTACAATATTGACCAGGGCTGCCAGATGTTCTGGAAAAGTTATAACATATTCTTGTTTAAAAGTTCCTGACAATTTCAAATTTCCAAATCAATCTTGCGTTTGGAACAATATCCATTCATTTTCCGAAAGCTTTTTCCGATATCATTTATTTGTACAGTAATTACGCACAACAACGAAAATAAATGCGTAATTGAGTACGAAATATATCAAGTGGATCCCTGCCTTGACAGCGATCGAAGACAGAGCATTTGATAGCTTCGTGTAGGCGGCAACGTAGGCGAAGATACGGGGGCTCACACGACTATCTCCAAAACATTCAGTATACATAATTAAACCACATTATCTGAACAATGAACCTACATAATTTAGCTTATTCTAATCCCATCTACATAATTAGGTTCGTGCCAAAAAGGAAACTAACTATTAGAGCCATTGCATGATCCAGATTTTTATCGGTCGTTATAAGCATAGTTGGTAATCTGGCACAGTCCTAAAGAGATTCAATTACTTAGCGTACGTACTCTGCTTGCTTCAAACTCTGTATTTGTAACTAGGTCCTATATCTTCAAGTCACAAAGCATTACAAGTTTGAACTGAACCCTACACAAATACGGTGAAGTTTGTTTATATTATCAAATGTAGTTTTACAAACGCCTGAGCCTCATATCCTCGCATGTCATAAGCATGTTACGGCACGTGTTCCGAGTCAACGCATCTGCTCATGTCGATATGCGGATACAACATTTCATTTGGCTACCTGGATTTTCACGGCATTCGCATCATGCTATATTGAACTCTGTAACTCTTTATATACAGTTTATATTACATATTAATATTAAATAGGTTATGAAAACTTGAATGTAGGGAACTTGTGTGGAGTCCCCGTTGTTCGCGAAATCGCGACATGCCGCTGGCTGACTGTCAATAGGCAGCTTCCCCTACGAGAGGACGTCTCAACGGAAGGTCTTTTGAAAAGGTCGAAAGTGATTGACGTGAAATGAACAAGATGGTTGAATTGGCCGGTAAATTGGGACCTCGTATCTAAGATGTTTCGCGGAGACATTCATGTTTTATTTACCGTGTCATGTCACCCTACATTTCTATGCCATTCGATCTATTGATAACAAGAATTTACAAAGATGCCGTGACAGTTCCAACTGGAAGCGAGGAGTCATCAATAGAAGCCCTGATCGCGAGTTGCCGACTTAAAATCTTGGCATTTATTTTTGTTGATGCTGACAAGGCGAATTCTGGTAACAGTTAAATAGGAAGTGTTTGGATGGACGAAAAAGAATCACGTACAAATCCTTGACCTAAACGTATACCTACATAGTTTCACATACATTACGAAACTGCGAAGTTCCGTTCAATTTTGAACCTGTAAGGCTAATGCCAATTGTATGCTACCTACACAGACATTACGCTGCACTGGCATGGAACATTCACCATCAAAGCAACCAATAATCAAGTAGCTGTATGCAAAGTAGTATGTGCCTCAAGGTATTATGTGTTAGCTAGTAAATTTGGCTTGTTGGTTCAGATTGTATGGTGAAATTGGCCGTGGCGTTTCCGGGAAAGAATAGAACTTAGAACTCTTTAAAGACCATTAATTGAGGACAAGCAATGGACATTGGAAGAGTTGCCTCACGATCAATGTTGGACATATTTGAAAACCATAATTTTCAAGTTGGCTCACCAGGGCTCCACAGATATATTGATACATATCTTGCAAATTGAGAAACATTTAAAAAAATCACCAGCTTTAGCTTTTAGCAACAGTAGCCTACCAGGTATAGATAGATATTGGACGAATTCCGGCGCACAATGAGGTCGACCCACGCAAATGGCGCGAAATGGGACATCCTTCGTTCTAGTTGCATGAGCTGCATTGTTGTTTCGCAAGCTTGCGTACTAGAGCATTAATTAAATTAATTTGTTTACACAATGATCGGTACAGCTACAGCAGTAGCGGCTCCTTGAATTATTTTCCAATTAAAACGTGACTGACGAGGCGTTTACGAATATTTTTGTTTGGATTTTAACCTAGAAAATACTCGAGACATGTTCGTTTTCTATTTTTATCTGATCCTTACTATGAAATTACATCGTAATTTTTTTCATGCATACATATTTCATACTGCTGCTTACTCAGAAATAATTAACGTTTTAAATGCATATAAAAGAGAATGCTGTACGTAGCTTATTTAAAACTACATTTAATAAGCGTTGAATGAAATAATGTATGATTAAAACTATTCGTCCATGCACGTTGTGCGGCACGGCAAGGTAAATCCTTATATTATAATAAATTTCAGATATTATATAAAACGCATCAGAAATGCACTTTTTCCCCAATTAAAAAAATGTGACCGAACTGGGGGAAAATTGAATAGTCAAACGAACTTACCTGTAAGTGAAGTTCGACGGTAATTATACTCGTTGCTGTCTCGCTCGAAGATGATGAGAGAATACAATGGTAGTAGGCGTTTAGTCGAGTCTCTAGTCACATAATTTTGAAGAAATAACTAAAAAATGAACGCGTCCTATCCTAACGCGTGCTGCCATCTTCCTCTGCAAGCTATCTTCATTAAGTTCATAGCGATTTATTGGCTTTACAACACAGGGCCCATGCTCATATATCTAGGTATATAGCATGGAATGTTTGGGTCGGGTGGGACTCATCATCTTCGAGCGAGACAGCAACGAGTATAATTACCGTCGAACTTCACTTACAGGTAAGTTCGTTTGACTATTCAATTATACTCGTTGCTGTCTCGCTCTCAATGATGAGAGAATACAATGGTAGATGTTCAAAGACTAGTTGTAAAAGCAATAAATCTTAATAAAAATAAAAAATAACGAGGATTTGTTATTTTTAACACAGGTATTAGATTAGCATTCAAGGTATGTACCTACTTGTACCAGTAGTAATCAAATTAGGAACAAAAATATATACTTAATTCAAAATGCACTAAATCATTTTAATTAGCAATAATCTTCAGGAAAGTATAAATTGTTGATTATGATCAACAACAATAATAACTTTATAATTTTATTAGACAACAATATTAGTTGATAATTATCAATCATAAACCTATTAAAATCTTGTATCAAATCAAACTAACGTTGAGTAGAGTTTGTAAGAGAATGTATTAATGTCAATAATATTCCACACTCTTCAGCCACAAATTATACTTTAGCTCAGTTTTAGCAATTTAGCAATTAGTAATTTAGCACAGTCTCACAGGCATTTAGGACTTCTAAAGAACTACAGCCTGCTGTAACTGCGTGCGTGCTCATATTATATTAACTTTTATTATTAGTAAAGTAATTAGTAAAAATAAATTAAAAATATCGTTGTTATTTTTCCCTAAAGTTTTCTTTAAGTAGGTACTTAACCAATTTAACCTTAGTGTTATCTATGTGTGTATTTATTGAAAACTTTTATGTGGATGTTGATTGAATCATAATGTAGTGTACTTTGATCACTGTATTTTTAATAATATTTAATTTATGAGATCGTTAGCTCCATTTCCAAGTTACAGTTTACGGGTGGCAATTAAAAAAATTATTTTGGTGAAAATAGATATTGCAGTTCATTTAATGTAAACAAGATATAATATTATTAAGTATTATAATTTATATAGGTTTTGAAGGTCTTTATTTATAGAAAAAACCTCTGAATAGTGTTTTGACTTTATCAGCTGTTGTAGGTAGAATACCTAAATGTATAATTAAAGCCAATTAAATTGATTTGGTTTAATGGAATTTAGACTTCTACAGAAAATTCCTTCTTGAAATCTCTGAGTGAAAATATTGTCTAATCTTGGTAATGGTAGGTTTTGTAATACTTAATTATATTTTGTAAATTACAATATTTAGCCTATGCTACAAATGCAGGTGAGTAGGTACTGATTCATTGTAGGTACTTTTAGATGCTGACTTTATCATAATTTCTACTGCTACATCAGTGATTCCTTTCTAAAAACCAATTTCTGGTGAAAAAGGTAGGTATACTTAATATACTGTTACCCTGTTATCTTTGAAAGTTAGTATAGCTGGTATGGTTTTGAGAACCATAGAGAATAGAAGGGAAAAAACATAAAATAGATTATATTATTCAGACCTAATTATGTACTTAAAAAGTAATCACTGCCACAGATCCTGGAGTTTCAAATTGGCACTATGTGTTGTTTGTGATGTAAGTAAATAAATAAATTTTAGTTTCACCAATGAAAGAAATATTGAATCTTTTGATAATGTGTAGGTATCATTCAGATCTTATTCTGCATGGCTAAGTCTGATTTTTAGACTCACAAAGCCATAAATGTACCATATTAGGTACTTATACCTATATCATCATCATCTTCCCCATATCCCAATTTATTTGGGGTTGGTGCAACAAGCCGTTTATTCCATACTTCTTTATTAGTCATATATATTATAATTATATATATTATGTAGGTATATAAGGGTTACAGAATATAACAAATTTTCCTGACTCACACTTTTGCTATATGATAGATACTGCAGTACTTAATAGATATTGAATTTTTTAAATAAGATTTCATAATCTCATAAAAATCTGTCAGAACATATTTATCACAAGAAAGCAATTAATTAATGTGAAACTGAGCTTCATTCTTAGTCCATTGCAGATATGCAGTCTGAGCGCTACATGATATTCCCCACCCTGTGAGGATCTGTAGATATCCTCTAACATGAAAAAATATTTGTAAATTAATTTCCCCAATGTGGCTAAGTTTATAGACCACAACCATCACCATGATCATGTTTGAAGATCATGTGTGTACAGGATCCAATATACCTGGTTATCATAATTGTCATAATTAATCTCTTTACTTGTAATAATTAAAAACTAGACAAAAAACGGATAAAAAATTCCAATAACCTAAGTATGAAATCTAAACATAATTAGATTTTAACCAATTGCAATAATGCAAAAAATATGCTTATTATCTTCAAGCTGTTATTTGTTTCTCTCATTACAATATCAGAGTTATGTTGTGTTGTTGGAAACAATTAGACCTAGAAAGTTTACAATGCTGTTTTGGTATCAAATCTAACTTTTCAAGTATAGGTATCTAGTGTTGACTGTGCTTTCCAAAACACTAGGTATGTGAATGTTTTCGATTGGAAGAAGATCATCTTAAATATACATATCCCTGATAACAAACCCTCTTTCTTTAAGTAAGCTCTAATAGGTTTCATGTTTCCAGAGCCAAACAAGAGGCAAGCATTAAATTGGTACCTAGTATTTTCTCTAGGACCGCATCTTTTACATCTGAGGTTATATGAAAGTAAATTTCTGTAGTTTTCTACTGTTTGGTAGTTTTTCCAACTTGATATTATTATGTATTATTTTAACAATACTAACATCTTCCAATTCAATGTAAGAAGTAATGTCCCATTGGGCTTTTAAACAAGAAATGATTGTTGTAAATGTACATTGTAAATGTATACTTAGAAAAAATAACTAAGTTATAGTATTTAAAGAAAGGTCATCCATTAATTTCAGATGTTACCTGTAGGTAAGGACTCTAAAGAATTTGACATTCAGCAGAGTTTAATCTAATTCTGCTATGACTTATTATGTAAAAGGGGTTGTATACCCTACTTAGTGATAAAAAAATACAAGATCTGTGGTGATTAGTTTCAAATTACAAAACTATAAGAAATAAATGTGCCACCTGTGGGTTCACTTGCGATGTTGGTTGTTCCTTTTGTCTTCCAGTTCCCATTCACAGATCCAGGAGATGCCTCCCCCCCCCCTCTCTTTTACGCTTCTGCGCGAGGGGGTGTAGTTTTATTTAAAAAATGTTTGATGTAAGCAATGACCTTGCAGTGTTTATTTTAGCAGAGATTTTCACCGAAGGCGTAAGTTTCTGTCTCCGACTGTACCAGAAACAACTCTTTTTCCTTTATAAAAGGCAGATAGTAGGAGATAAATGTCCTCTTGTGCCAGGATTAAGTAACAAACACCATAACTGTTAATAATCGTTCAGTTTCTATATTTAAAAAGAAACATCTTCTGGCATTAAATGTCCTTCAGACACAGCTGAAGACCCGAGGCTGGGCATGATAGTGTTGTAGCAATTTGTTGCTTCTTTATTTGTATTAGCTAGTCTCACTTCCTAGACATTTCCTGATCTGTAATGCTAACTTTTGTTTGATTCAGATTAGAACATTTGGTAATTCAAGTTTTCTTCTCTTTTGCTAAGCCATTTTGAATAAATGAAGTATAAAAAATATTTTCAGACTCTGTTTTCAATATGGTTGAATATTTTCTACCAACTCCGGGTGGTCATTCTCATGACTATCATGTAGGTATGTCAGATGAGCTACTTACTGGGGGATATTAAAATATCTGAAAAAAAATATACTTCATGCATGCTGTAGGTAAAGGGCAACACATATTGCACCAAATAACCATGTAAGTTCCCACAAAACTTCCCTTTAAGGTTATAATGAAAAAGTCAACCATAGGTTGCTTAGCTCACAAGCACAACATAGCCATTGTAACCACGTACGTCCCCACAGAACGCCCCAAGGTCAGGCAAATCGTTCACATTATAGCCCTTTTAAACCATGTGCGTTCCCGCAGAACGCCCCCAGGTCAGGCAAATCGCTCACACTATAGCCATTTTAAACCGCGTGCGTTCCCGCAGAACGCCCCAGAGGTCAGGCAGAGCTTCAGTTTCAGTTATAATAAAGTCAACCGCGTGTGTCCCTTAAGAACACCCCAGAGGTTGTTTAGGTTACAAACTAGCCGTTTTAACCTCGTGCGCCCCCGCAGGACGCCCCATAGGCCAGGCAAGTCACATTGAAGCCATTTGAGGCTCAGAATGTTCATTCTTAATTGCAAAATTTGCAACCATGTGCAAAACCTCATGACACAAATCACAATATAACACTCGTTGACAATATCGAAAATTACATTTTTCGAGTTTTTTAATCTTTCACAATAATGGGAGATCCTTAGATTTCCTTTCTGACTTCCTATTTTCCATTTTTAAGTGAATTTAAACACTTTTTACACAAAATAATAAAAAATATGCGGAAATATGTGACGCCGATACTTGACATAAAAACCGAATGAAGATAGCTTGCAGAGGAAGATGGCAGCACGCGTTAGGATAGGACGCGTTCATTTTTTAGTTATTTCTTCAAAATTATGTGACTAGAGACTCGACTAAACGCCTACTACCATTGTATTCTCTCATCATTGAGAGCGAGACAGCAACGAGTATAATACTAAATTATCACTCGCTTTGGGGAAACTAAATAAAACGGAGTAGAATGCTGATTCATGAAGATAAAAAGGTGATTCACCCAAATACATGTTGAAAAATAAAATAAATAATAATAATTAAACACATCTTAAAGCTAAGAGAATCGTAATCGCGGGTAAATCGGACCGTAATTAACAGCTGCATTGTCGTTTTCTGTTACTAATCTTTTTACCTTCCCGTTCAATGCAAAGTAACATTACGTACAATTTAACAATTGGAAAACCAGAATTTTGATCTCAAATATATCGGGAATTGAAACTGTATATAAAATGTATTCGTATTTTGCCTGCGGGGTAGCGTTGGGGGAATTCCGATACGTCTGGCGTATTCTGATATTATTACGAAATCGCATAACTTTCGGGGAAAGCCACAGAGCACAGCGCGAGGCAAATTCTTTTAATGTGCCTTTTGCTACAGCACCAACTGACTTTGCTTTGTCAGTAAAATGATCGTAAATAAAGACCCTCACACTATTTCATCAAAATTCAACTCCAGCAGATTTTAGAACGCGGAATTCAAGGTAAGTCAATTACTGCGACAATACTATTTGATACGCCATACACTGCACATACATTATCTCAAGTGTGTATAATTTATGTCTTGTTGTAAGGCATTAGATGTTGTCGTATTCACATCATTGTTTTCTAATGAACCTTAGGAACTGACGGTCAGTGCGTAAATTGCCGAACTGTTCATTTGGTAGAAAAACATACGGTAGTTACACAATACAACAAAACAAATGTCCTATACAAACTAAAATTATTCTTAATGAGTAGCCGATTGTTTGCCATTGTCCACATTTTCGCACATGTTCTCGACAGGCCATCCCAATTCTCGGCGCCATTGTCCTACGAACAAAGGCCATATTCCAAGATGGCTGGCGGCAAGTACAATCATCATAACCACGTCCTTGCTTGTGGTCTTTAAAAAAATGGAATGGCCTGATGGACGCGGGTGGTTCTACAGATGACCCAATTTGGAGCGCCCCCAAGGTACGAAATTGCGCCTTTTACGAACACAGTGCTGCGTTTCAAGCCATGAAAGTTCTTTGATTGCGTTAAGTTCCGGTACACCCGTGTAACGTTTTGCTTTTAGTGAAATTAAAACGAAGATACGTCGCTCAATAAATTCTTGCGGCGACGGTTCCAACGCTTTCAAGTTGTTGCTCTAAAAGCCTGAACAGCGATACATTCTAATAAATTAACCAAATCTTGTTATTTACTGACAGCTTACTAGCTAACGTTAAACTGATATAAATTCGTTCCGATTTTACCGAATAAACAGTCTTGAGAATTGGAAAGTAAGAGACCAAAATAAATCAGATTTAACATGCTGTAAGAGGACTAAGCCCATGTAGAATTGGAACTACATTCAGACTGGGAAAGGTGGAAACTAGGCCAGTATGGCACATTGATACTATAACATTGCACGTGCTACCGGCAACAGTTTCAATAGTTTTAGCCCAAAATAGTCCAAATCTGTCGAGTAAACAAGAATACAGTTTTTCTGTTTAAGCGTGTTTCCGAAGTCTCATTCGTACAGCTAATAGTTTGTTATATTACAATCGTTAGTATAATAGTACGTGTCTGTATTTTCATCAAATGTGTCAATCTTTTGTTCATTGTTCACTAAATGATTCACTATTTGATCGTTAGCGTCTGCAAGGTATAGGAAGTAACGAGCAACTGGACTGGTAAGAAGCAACTGTGTGTGACATGTTTTGATGGAAGGTAATAAGTGCATTAATAAGCCATAAGTGAAGTCGATTAGAGAAGTGTATTCAAGTGTCAAACGGTTTTACTGCCGACCCACAGGGAGGTCAAATGCACAAGACTAACGGTACTCTTATAATAGTCTTCGTGTGGTGAATGAATTATGGACTGTTCCGTTTTTCACGCTATGTCGTCCTTAACAAAATTACCGTCTTTGGAACCGATATGAATTTAATATTTAACATGAATGCCATTTTACACGATTGCTCTTTAATAGGTTTCATGGAAGCGAATTAGGGATTCGAAATTTAACGATCTCGATAAAAATTTCGATACTGCGTTTCCGAAAGCTGGTCATCAGTATGTAAAATTTTAAGGAATAACAATTCTGACCTTTTCAATACTATATCATTAACATTGTGAACTTATTCAAAACATGTTTTCTTGACATTCAATAACGGTATGTTAATAGATACTATATGGAAGACAAAAAACCGTTACATCATGAGTATAAACAAAAAAACCTTGTATATTTGAATAGAAAACAATTTAGTAGTTGACGTACATTAATGAGCAATTTCAATCCAAGTAAAATAATCAATAAATATTTCACTTCATCTACTATTTAATCAGACTAGTGCTTAATACGAAGACAATAGAAAGTAATTTCTTTTTTCCAGTACCTGCCTAGTGACCTAGAAGACGATGATAACAAAGAAACAATTTGTACGGTCATGTTAATTAAGGCAGGAAACTGTGATAAGTAACGATACGAGATGAAGAAGTTGTTAGCTGGCTAAATCCTACTAATATTATAAACGCGAAAGTTTGTGAGGATGGATGGAAGTTTGTTACTCTTTCACGCAAAACCTACAGAACGGATTTGGATGCTACGAATTCGATGAAATTTGGCACACAGACACATAGTTTACAACCTGGATTAACACATAGGACACTTTTTATCCCGATATTCCCACGGGATCGAGACTTATGCGGGTCAAACCGTGTGGCGCTACTAGTATTTTTTATGGTACATCTCTTCAGCGCTATCGATTCAATTCATTCGATATTTTATCAGATTGCCATGGTTACCTTTCGTAATTTCTCTTCAGCCTTCAAATCATTGCAATCATCGTTACACGAATTGGTTTTACGTGGAGCGATTGCTATTTGATGATTTTCATCTTGAAAACCATCAACAAATTCTTTGAAGCTAAGTCCAGCACTTACTAAGAGTTATTTCTGACGAGCATCCATCAGCCCTACCTCTTACCTAAGAGAATGGGTCCTAGTGTGATTATGTCTACGATAAGATTGAACTAGACATGCCATACAATATTCAACAAGATAATGACGCCTACATAGGTAGAGAGCACACAAGGGCTTGAGATTGGTTCCACCCTATTCATGTAATTTCTAACAATCACAATTACGAATATGATCTAAGCGAGCATGTTCAGCCAGATCAACAGCATCCTTCGTCTAGACGTAGAGGAGATAATGAGCGTTGAGCGTCGCGTCTCATCCCAGGGTCCGATGAACCGTCTCGCCACTACCCCCTACGGTACCCTTACCCACCGGGCCTCCCCAACCCATTGAGGTATCTAGGTGAATAATCTCCGAAATATTGAAGTTCACATTGTCTGCGAATCGGATACAAAGGTTACAAATATTTATATTGTATTAAATTCCACGTGTATTTGTATGGCTTGAGTATACTGTTGAGATCTCTTTGAACTTTTCGAAATATTTTAAGTAAGTAAGACATTTGCTATATTCGAAATGATAATTTATCTCTCAAAAAGAGCACAATAAGGTTTTTATAAAACCATTTCAAAGCAAATTTAATTGACATAAAGTCTCTATGTTATTAATTGAATAGTTAAAGTTCTACTTAAACAAGGTGTGAATATATTTAACAGTAATTTGAATAAACGCTAAACATCTAAAACAAACATATTACTAAAACATATTTGATATAAGAGATTTATTGTTCAAACAGCACAGCTTGTTTACACAACCTGGCGACTTTGATGGTAATTTAAAAAGTTTCCAATTTTAAAGCCGTATAAATAGTCTGTTGTGAACGTTTCGGGAGCTCTCTGGGGTGAACACTGAACACTTCATTATTAAAAGATAAAAGAGAAACTTAGACTGAAAGCACTTTGTTATAAACTTCAGTTCTTAGAACAATATCGAAACAACCTTCTAACTTCGAGTGAGTGAAGTATCGTTTTAATTTTAGTCTGGTAGAGAGTAAGTTGTGCGAATAGTAGGACACCATTAGACTTGAGGTATAATGGAAAAAGTTTCAACTACAGCAAGTGTGCCGCCAACGATGATAAGCATGAACTCGAAGCCGGCGCTGCTAAATTGCAGTTCCACGTTATTTGATTTGCTTTTTAATTTTAAAGCCCCTTTGATTACTTTGCACATGAGAAACGAAACGTGCGGTGTCTGCCATGTGACTATAGGTGGTAATATGGAAAATCCTATGAATTTTCAGCGCACAGATATTATTGCAGTTGGAAAAGCTATCCAAAAGGAATACTTTCACCAGTAAAAGCGGGATGTTTCCTGGACAGCGGCCAAGGCTGCACTCAACGATAACGCCCGAGATTTCCGCAGAGGGTTATTTTGAACTGTGATTAAGGTTTATTGCATTGCATAATATATATGTTATGGCTGATCAAAATATCAAGCGCAAACTTTTATAATGTAATAATAGTACAACAAGTTGTTGGAGTCCCTTAAAATCGTGCTATATGTGTGCAGACTTTGACAAAAAGATCAGTTGCAACCTTTACATAATTACAGATAATAATACAGTTATATCCTCATGATAATAGTAGGCTTTTACGAGACATAATCTAGAGTAAATTCATGAGAACTTAAACCAGTTCTCTTCGTGATCTTGAAGGTTGCACGAAGATAAAATACGAGTGAAAGTAAGTTAACCGGGGCGGGGTGAACACGTAGCAAATATACTTTTGCTATATAAAAGAGACGGTGAACGACTGTTAGGCGAATAACCTAAGTTCAACATGACTTTCCAGGGAACCGTAATAAACCCTAACATCGTCATAAGTCATAAGTCATAAGTCATTTATTTCATAACAATATGGAAACATTGTGTTGAAAATAATATAAAAATAACAAATTGCAATGAAATTAAATTAAAAATAACAATTAATACGGATCAAAATTCATTAAAATACATCAAAAACGTTGAAAATATAAAACAGTACATGGCAATTAAATTACATTAAAATTACAATGATAACAAAATATAAAGAATTACAGTGAAATCAGATTAAAATTACATAACATAAAACATTATAATTAAATCAGATTAAAATATTTAGAAATGTCTATAAATAAAAACACTAATAGTCAATTGAGAATTCAAATACAATAAGATTATAAATAATAAATGTCAAATTAAATTAAATCAAATACAAATTTACAATAATATTACAATGTCAAATGTCTTCCATGAATTCATTGATACCATAATAGCCTTTCCTCAATAAATGGGCCCTCAATTTATTTTTAAATAAGTTGACACTGTAAATACTTTTCAATTCTATGGGCAACTTATTATATAAAATTACTGATTGATATCGTGGGCTGTGATGCACAACTTGCAATTTCGGTTGAATGTTGTTGGGCACATCTTTCCTACGTGTACTAGCTCTAGTAATTCTCTGCTCAGCGTTCTCAATTTTGTTCAAGTTTTTAACAAAGCTAGTCAGTAAAACCAATATATAGAGGCATGGCACTGTTAAAATATTTAGTCTTATGAAATGCTCTCTACATGATTCCGTCTGTTTCATGCGGAGCATTGTCCTAAGAGCTCTTTTTTGAATGACAAATGCCGTTTGAACATTGTACTTGTAACTGTTGCCCCAAAATTCGATGCTGTATCTGAGCTTGGATTCTACCAAAGCAAAGTACACACTTCTAAGTTGAGGCAACGTTAAAACTTCTCTCAGAGTTCGGATAGCGTAACATGCCGAGCTAACTGATTTAGTCAAAGCTAATGTCTCAACCTTCCAATTTAATAATGTATCAATGTGTACACCCAGGAACTTGACACTATCAACTATTTCCACACTGTTTTCACAAGAAACAATGTCCAACTTAATGTCATTCCGTACAGTGGGCTTAAATAAGACACATTTTGTTTTACTTACATTAAGTTTCAGATTATTTGTGCTAAACCAGATTTCGAAAGCTTTCAAAAGAGCATTGATCTTACATTCTAATTCTAGTGTATTGTCTGCCGAAACTATTGCATTTGTATCGTCAGCAAAGATAATTAGTTGTGCGTCATTAATACATTTTTTGATGTACTCAACTAAATCATTCAGGAATATAATAAAAAAGATTGGACCAAGAACGGATCCCTGGGGAACACCACGGCACACAGTAGCTAGATCAGATCTATAAGTTTTTTCTTCTCCATCTATTACGGATTTTATCTCTACATACTGCCGTCGGTTATGCAGATAAGAGCCAAGTAGTTCCAAAACATTCTCTCTTACACCATAATGTTCTAATTTGGCTAGGAGAATACCATGGTCCACTGTGTCGAATGCGGAACTGAGGTCTAGAAAGATACCAGCTACTTTTAGTTTATTATTTAAGTTACAAATAATATTGTCTATTAATGCCTCAATGGCATCGGAGGTTCCTAGTGATGTTTGGTAGCCGAACTGTTGATCATTTATTATACCATACATCTTTAAATGCTTTATAAGCCTATCCTTTATTATTTTTTCAAATATTTTTGATAATACAGGCAAGAGAGAAATAGGTCTGTAGTTTCCAGGTTCCGTCTTTGATCCCTTTTTGAAAACCGGTATAACTCTTGCTATTTTAAGCTGATCAGGAAACAGGCTTTTCTCGATGCACTCGTTATAAAATGATGCTAACGGAGTTGCTAACAAGTCTATATTCTCCTTGATTATTGTTAAGGGAATTTCATCATAACCCGAAGAAGGCTTGTTGATCATTTTATTTACCAAATTGAAAATTTCTCTAGGTGTGACAATATCAAAACTCATTTTATATTCAACACGACTAACACCTTCAGTTAAGAATACCATTGCCAATTGTTTGTCACAAGCCTCTAAGTGGACCGTGTTGTCAAACCTTTTGGAAAATATTTTTGCCACTTCTAAAGCATTATTAGTAGCTGCGTTATCAATTTTTAGTGTAATAGTTTCATTATTTATTTCCTTAGTAGCATTGCGCTGTCTATTAACTATTTTCCATATCGTTTTAGAAGAATTTGATGCCATGTTTATTTGTTTTCTGACATCATTCCTTTTTGCACAACTCACTACCTTTCTGAAGATACGGATATAGTTGTTCCGATACTCCAAAACCGAACGGTCACAATGTGTTTTATCTGATGTGTTAAGGAAACGTTTCATTTTACTAGCTATCCGTATTCCGCTTGTTATCCATCCAGAACCTCGATTCCTTTTAATATTAACCTTTATTTTACTCTTTTTAAAGACGGTAGAATGGATTTCTTTAAATTGTGTCAAGAATGTATTAATGCCTGTGCTCCAGTCAGTCTCAGAGAGCAATTTTCTGTAATTACTTTTATTTTCATCATTATATCTCCTTTTATAAATACATACATAACTTGACATCTTCTTAAACTCAGTTCTTTCCAAACGCAAAGTGCAGAATATACCAGCATGCCCATCAGCTAAACTATTGTGATCGACATGTGTGTTTTCTATAAGGGAGGCTGGTAAGTTCGTTATAAAGTTATCCAAACATGATTCGGACTTATTTCTTCGAAAAGTAGGATCTTTTATTAGATACCTAAAATTGTAACACGATAATAATGATAAGAAAGAACCATGTCTCAGATCATTTTTTAACACGTCTATGTTAAAATCACCACAAATTAAACATAATTTATTGAGGAAATGCTGTAATAGCTTTTCAAGGCCATTCATGAAGTTGTCAAAATTTTTGTTTGTGGGAGTTCGATAACAACAAATAATATTTAAATTGGTTTCAACGTCTCTAACCCCACATATTTCAAAACAATCAATTTTATAAAGTTGTTTACACACTTGCAGTTCGTCTACGTTATTAGCTCTATTTGCGCGGAACGATTTCAACCGTGGCTAGTGTTGCCAGACCAGTCAACCGACATAATTCAAGAATGTACGACCCAAAAGAAAAACCCTTCCATCTGATATGCATAAGATCGCAATTTAGTACGGATTTACTACGAATATGCAAATGAGCACATTCGTTGTAAGTTGTAAAACAACCGGTTAGGAGACCTCGAAAATTAAAAACATTTCTGTTTGCTGAAGAACAAGTTCATTGATGCGGGGAGCTGTCTGCTGTCACGTAGCACTTAGACTTAATAATGACTACCGTTTGGTTTCTATAGAGGAGCTTCCAAGGACCAGTAGGAGGTTCCTGAAAGGAGGTAGCTTAGTGCTTGTCTAGATCCTCTAGATATGAGGATAGGCAGTCGATTGCAGATCGCGGTTGTCAAGCCACGGTATCGATTGCGGCGGGTGTTGCGCGCCGGTCGGCCCGGCGACGTCCTTGGCCCGACCACGCCGTCTCTAACTCCCACCCCAAGTCTGACGTCACGGCTCACGCCCCACCCTCGTTGACATGCGGATCGGGTCATCCGTGACGTCACGTGTCACCCCGTTAGCGCCACCAAACATGATGCATCACTGAATTTTTATGACTCGACGCTGCCAATCACCGAGGACGGTTTTGTGCAAATATTTTAGCAATGCCTTTTACCTCGGCCAGGTTAATCTATCTAACGGTATCGGAATTTTTTATTTATTCGGAATTCAGACATTGCTAGGAGCCTGTGATGATAAATTCCGAAATTAAATCAAAGACAAACTGCTTAATGTTTCACCCTTTCATGAAACGAAATAAATTACATTGTCTGGCGTTAAGAGGATGAAAATTATGAATTAATCATCGCAAGCGGAATTTATTACTTTGGCAACTCATCACTGGTTCGTCTGTCGGAATTCATTTCATTCATGCAGTGCTCTTTAATACACGTTGTACAAAGAACCAATCAATTTTTATTGAAGTTAATAGTGCTTTGCAGTTATTTTTATGTTTTAAGCATTTAGTTGCACAGTTAACACTTATGTTTAAGTATTCTTGGCGGTAATAATAAACTGAGGAAAATCTGTTGTCTAATCACTATAATTTTACGATTACATTAAAGAAGAATCTAATAACATGATATAGCGCATGAAAGTACAGGTAAGTTTTTGTTTTATCTCTCTCTCTCCCTAAGGGAAAAAAATCTGGGGTAACGAAAATTTCTGCTCATTTAATGTAAGTATTAATTGTCTTTTTATCCAGTATACAATGAGTCTTTACTTGTGGGTCATTGGGTCATTAAACCTGTACATAACATGTGTGTTGCAGAGCTGTGGCACAAAATCCATCGCAAGAAGATTACCGTCGTGCACCGTTCACCTCGACCATGTTATAAAGGAGCATTAGCATATTTACAAAAAACTAGCTACACCTAGATATTAGGCCAACGACCTGTGAAACAAGAATTATTTGCTGGAAATAGCAGTATAGATGGAACAAAGCCAATGACTGATTAACCATAATTATCAGCAACCCCGGTAGAGATTATAGGAGATGATAATTTTAATGGTGTGACTGTACCCTTGGTATAATGATGGTTAGTTTTGAAAATTATGCAAACAATTGAAAAGATTGTATCTCCGTGACTTAAGCAGACACTTTGTACAAATCGGATAATGCTTACAACAGTCCACTGCAGATAATGACAAAAGCCTAGACAACAAAACCATTATGTGGACGCAAAAACTGTCTGTAATTCTAACAATTTATTTTTTTACAGTCGTAAACAAGTTTTGATCGATATATTCTGATAAAGAAATAATCCAGATGGAATACGACGTAGAAAAATATTTATGGAACAAAACTTGCTATCTTATTGAATATGAATGATTTTTTTGCGGAAAATGAAGGATATCATTCATGACTGTGTCTGTGTATCTAGGAGTAAACAATGACGCGATATATGCTAATGTTTGGAACACTTCCGGTGCCCACTGTGCCACTGGTGGCGAAATAAATATTTATTGGAATGCTCGACTCGTATATGATTTTACGGCAAGTTTGCGATGTGTAAGTGTTGGCAACAATGGAAATGGCGTTCAATCAAATGAACAGGATGCGGAATAGTGCGTCGACCGCGGCGGCAACGAACTTCGACGCTCTATAGAAATTAGCAAGTGCGGCTGCGTCAAATGCCCACTTGGATTAAAGTTGTACAACAATTGATAACAAACAAACTCGTTAATATTTCAGTGGAGGTGAACGTTTTAAAACAGTCGCAAGGCTTGAAACCTTACAATAACAAGATCCGCAAACAAAGGACAAAGCTATTAAACGACACTTAATTTAACTACAGGTAATCTTATTTCATATATTTACTTAGCCGGTGATACTGTTTGGGTTAAATAAAGAGGAGGTCCTTAAGTTCGAAGAAGGTAATCGCCACGATCTACTCATCATAAATTCGTGAGCAAATAACGTTATCAATATCACAAACTATTGTTGTAGATCGGTTTCACTGGACGTTATCATGGGCTAAGTGTTTGTAACACGATCTGATAATGTGATTGTGGCTCCGCATGGGCTCAGTTCATCAATGACGCTCGTAGGGACCAACGCATTGTTCTCCCGGGGGGCACTAACCCATATGCGCCGATTAGATATGAGAGACGCCACGACATGCCGCCGCCGGGTAAACACACTGCCTCATGCCCAACGCAAAACGTAAACAACATGATTTATAACAACAAACAGTCTGACACTTTGCAACTCATTTTATATTAAAAAGGTGGGAGTTGGACCCTTCGTGGTTCTGGCCCAATTTCGATGCTCAATTTTAATTATTCATAAATGTTACAACGTTAGACTGTCGGCAGCTCCATTAGAGACACATGTTTGCGATATCTTTTTGGCATAAAACCAACGTTTTTTCCTTTGTATAATCTTGTTTAATCGAAGCATGCCTAGTGGCAAGGCGTTGTGTTCTATTTGCGCATTGCGAAATTTTGAAAGCGTTTCCGTACCGAGGGTTGTTATCCATACCGGTGTAGATGAAATACGCGTCCCCATTTAGCAATCGTGTATCAAGGCCCATTGTTTGAGCTCGTGTAGCACATTGTTCAGATGTTTTGTAGTGCAAACAGACAACGTCTGGTGCCCGATAAGAGGACCCATGCGAGGGGATCTTGTGATATCATTTCGAAACCATAAAGCTGTTTTGTTCCCCTTGATGTGGCAATGTCTTTCGCACGTGTGAGAATATGTAGGTGTGGCTCCATTCTCCAAGGCAATAGAAAGTATTTACGACCAAGAATAGCCTGTATTATAAACATGACGGTTCAATTAAAATGTTTTGTGCGTAGTAGTAGCTCTCAGCCCATTGAGTAAGCGTGCGCAGTTTACCTCAAGATTAGCTTGGAAAAACCAACACTTGGAAACCGGACAAACGTAAATCCTGTTGATATGTCTTTAGTCACGTGTGTCAAGAGTGTGACAAGACAGGGTATAGAGGTCTAGAGATCGTTTACTATCAAACTTAAACCAAAACATTGACATAAGTGATTTGGGTTTTCCCGCTTATGTCTAAAGACGGAAAAGATCAAATGGAAATCAGATAATTTGCCAACGCAAAGCGACACTTAGGAAAAAAATATTGTGTGTCCAATAAAGTTCTCTATTGCTAATGGCTAATCGCACCAGATGCTATTGAAATAACTTTCTTTCTCCTGAAGTATCGCTGGGTCCAAATTCTCTAGGTCTGGTTCTATAAAGACTGCTTCGTTACAGTGAGTTTGGGAGACACACGGCAATCCCGTGACGGGGTCTAATCCTATCCAAAAGTGGATTCATGGGTTAAATAGGCTCAAGAATCTTCTCGAAATCTAGTCTTACCTGGAACATATCCGTATCTGGGTCTTCCGTGTATTCGACGATGACCGCCTGACTGCGGCTGAGTGTGTACGATATTGAGTGTTGGCTAGCATCGAGGATTGCCTTGCTGCTGTGCGGCGTCTTGACCACATAGTGCTTTGAGCGCCTCACACCGTTTGCCGAAGGTCGTCGGTACAGCACAAACTTGCTGCGGCGTCGACCTCGCTCTCCTGCTGGCAGGTATCCGTTGTAACTGGAATAAGAATACTTTTATAACTCTAGGAAAAACAAAAGTGTTGAGTTTAGGCAACATCTGGGAGTCAAAGTTGGGGCGAGCTATTTTCATCTTGGGAAAACACCTGAATATATTAATTTCGTTTCGCGATCATCAATCAACTTCTTATCGATAATCCACAGAAGCGAAAGTAATTAGGCAGTTTAGGCACAAACATTTTGGAAGACGACCTATTTTCAGATGTTTTTTTCGGAAAAATTGTCTGTCGTCAAGATTTTATCGACCAAATTATGTATTTGGCAATGACATTGAAACGGCGACCTCCAAAACTAAACTATGTGACAAACTTCTGAAAGGAAAATTTCAACGTTGTGGACCGACCTTCCAGTCGTGAAAGATTTCTTAGGTCAGTGTTAGCTCTCAACGCTTACAATTAAAACAATAAGTGCTCATTGTGGGCACTTAGTTATAGCCATTATGTGCATTAATCGTCGATGGGAAAGGTTAAACTTCCGTGAGAATTTAAATCGAACAGTCGACACGTACTTTGTATCTAAGGGTTATATTTCTCACAGACTCACAGCTAAAGAAGTAAAGTAAATAATAAGTATTTAATTAAACATTGCATTTGTGGATTCTAGAAGAATGTGTTCGATTTGAATACTTATGCATAAACGTTGCTTAAAGTTAAGTAATGATTAGTCCATAATATTTTAATTTTAGAAAATTGTTTGTAGACCCTAAATATTTTTGATTGTATTTATTGACGAGTTCCAATAATGAAAGCGCCAACGCAATGTCAAGTTCACGTCATATGAAGTCGAGGATGACGTCAAAATTTGCGTTAAAATGCTATGAACATAACACATGCGCCGGTAATTCAATTCAAGTAGTTCACAGAGGTGTAGTATTTTTATGAAACGGCAAGAAATCATACAATGTTGACAGCTGGAGGCATGGGAAGCTGCACAAGTGCAAACCTTTTGTATGCTGTTATATAAGTCGGCGTAACACTGTCTGACATAAGACGTTTTTGTTAAAAAGTTTATTCTCGCGAATTCCCATCAGATAAGCCCCGTTTCCGCGCGCTGAGCGAGTTATTTTCACCTTTGATCAAATACTGCGATTCATTTATTATTCTGTTGGATTTTCCTGAATAAAATTATTTGGTTGTTGGAAGTGGGTATATCCCACATATTATTATAAATTTCAAATACATCATTATACAAAGAATGTGCCTAGTCAAAATTATCCTCAATACACCGTTGGTAACATCTGATTCTTATTTAACGACCAAATTTTCTCGTTTAAGGCGACGATAGCCAACTTTTAATGATTTTATATTGAAGATCATGTCTAAACGAGTAGTGTTAATGATTTGGAAAAATATGTTAAATTACAGCATTTTCTTAATAACTTAAAATTGTATTTATTATTATTTTAGATTATGTTTATATTATATCGTGTAATTAATTTGTCAATCACGCAAAAACTATCAAGCGATTTTTTCTGAAACCTTCACGATTTTAAAGATAATTTATTGTGTTTTAGAGGTATGAGGAACAAGGTGTAAAGTTCACTCATCCACCATAGAAAAGGGAGGATCCTCCGACCAGACGGGTGTCAGGTCTGGCGGGCAATTGCCCAGAGGTTGAAGTCGGGAGCTTGTATACATGTCCACCGCGCGGTAAACTCTAATTGCGCGATGCAGGATTTGAGTAACGTCAGGATGTTGTGTGACGTCAGGTCTTTGATGCGTAGTTCGCATGTGGCGATGTAGATGCCGCCACAGTGTATTGGTATTTTATTAAAATACCTTTTGATATTATATGTATTAAAAAAAAAAATGCGTCTTATTTGGGACACGCTCCTTGATGGACGAGTCCTATTGCTGGCTGGACGTACGACACGTTGCGTGAGCTCAGCACAGAACACGCAAGCTAATATAATATTCAAGGGCCAATCAAACGAAATCTTGGAATCAAATAGTCTTTTAACCTTGATGTTCAAAATAGAGTCAATCAAAACTTCTCCGACCTTTGGTTTCACCCCGGGCCGCCATTGTAAAGGAAAACTCAACTCGTATTCAATATAATTAACCACATTAAGTCCAATAAAGGTCTTCGGGTCTACAATTTGTGGTTGCTTGGTAACCGAATATAGAATAGACAGGTGGCACAGATTGGTACAAATATAGCTATTATATTAATGCGTACAAGAAAAACAAGAAATAGCCGGAGAGAAAGCAATGAATTATGTCCGAGCAATAAGACGGTTAAATTGAGTAAAAGCACCATTGTTTCCGTTAGCAACATTGGCCACCCATAAATCTGCACGCTTACACAATACCTAAACGATAGTCCATAGGTTTGTACCTTTGTGCTATCTTTACACTTATATATTGTGCTCTATTATTTAGTACCTGGGAGACCGAGCTCTGCTCTGCTCTGGTGAAAATGGAGAATGCTCATTTAATAATATGCTGCCATGATAGTAGATACTAATTCCATGCTGCCATGATAGTTGGTACTTACTAATTCCATGCTGTCATGTCATTCTCATTATTCTAAGGTAGCCTTCTTGTTCTACACTTTAGGCGACGAGCTCTGCTCGGGTAAAAATACTGAGACAACCAATTTTCCCAGATATGAGTATATGAGACCCAGCTAGATCGATTTTTCGCCCCCGTAAACCCCTAATTTTCAACTTTCATCGAAATCGTTAGAGCCGTTTTCGAGAACGTGATTGAAAATTATATATGTATACAAATATTGCTCATTTAATGCTATAGGATAGCATAAAGGAAACATGTAGAAATTCAATTGTTTTCTTCCACGTCGTAGGGCCTCCCACGTCATTGGAAAATCCTATTAGGAATAAATCGATCATGATGAATACATGGGTCCCGGGCACCCCTGTAGGCAACCGATTGCATTACTTATAGAAAAAAGGGATAGCATTTCAGTGTAATGGAATTAGTGCGGTTGCATGCTTGCATGGTTACGCAACTCGCAACTTGTGGCGAACGTACAAGAGTATTGAATAATATATCTTAATTATAGACAAAGTTTGTTGTAGCTCAGAATAGACTTCATATTATAAACATAGGAGTAGTGCTGCAGATCGGCTTTATGCAAGTACAGACATATTGCATGTTAGTACGCGTGGATTTTGCTATCAGAAAAAGGTTTGACATAATATCATTACGTATTTCGTTTTAAACTAGCTTATAAACGCGGCTTCGCTCGCGTGGATGTGGTTTCCTCCATTTTAGACAAACTCAACCACCTATGTTACTTAATCACGCAAAACCGACTGAATGGATTTTGATGAAATTTGGCACACATAGTTTATAACCTGGATTAACATAAAGCATACTTTTCATCCCGGTAGTATTACCGGGATGAAACCGGTTTTGCGTGATTAAGTAACATAGGTGGTTGAGTTTGCCTATCTGAAATTTCTCAGTAGCAGCCCGGAGTCTGGATTTGTGCCCGGTTGATGGCAATAGGCTCGCCCACTATTACATGAGACGGCGAAATGTGGGTGTACCTATAGGTACACCTCTGCCCAACCCTTCGGGGAAACAGGCGTGATGTTATGTGAGTAACAAACATCCAAACATACAAACTTTCACATATAAAATATTAGTAGGATGAGGCACGGAACGAGCGTCTATGGAACTAACGTCATTACACGCATTTTAAAGCAAAACACGATTTAAAAAAAAATGTACGTACACATATGTTATGTACGTACATATTACTTTTTATCGTGTTTTGAACTTTATGGGAAAGGACCTCATCTATTCTATATATAAAAATGAATCCCTATTTCCCTTGGTTACGGCATCACGCCTGAACGGCTGGACCAATTTCGCTAATTCTTCTTTTGTTATTGTCAGGAGAGGAATCTTACGGAAAGAAAAATTAAGAAAATTACGCAGAAAAATGGAAAATTTCACAAAACTTAACGACTATTTTAACTTCGCGCGTTGGACAGTTATCGCATTTGATGAATGTGAATTTAGCAGAGTAGAGTAGGTAGGTAGATAGGTAGGGTAGGTAGGGTAGGGTAGGGTAGGTAGGTAGGTAGGTAGGGTAGGTAGGTAGGTAGGGTAGGTAGAGTAGGTAGGTAGGGTGGCTAGACCAGGTAGGGTAGGTAGGGCAGGTAGGGTAGGTAGGGCAGGTAGGGTAGGGTAGGTAGGGTAGGGTAGGTAGGGTAGGCAGATAAGGTAGGTAGGGTAGGCAGATAAGGTAGGTAGGTTATGTAGAGTGGGTAGGGTAGGTAGGGTAGGGTAGATAGGGTAGGTAGGGTAGGGTAGGTAGGTAGGGTAAGGCAGGGTAGGGTAGGTAGGGTAGGGTAGGTAGGTAGGGTAAGGCAGGGTAGGTAGGTAAGTGAGTCGTAGATAAGTACATAGTGCTACCCGTGCGAAGCCGGGACTGGCAGCTAGTATTATATAACAACAAAGGATAAAACAAGCATTGATTCGGAAAGTTACGGGGCTTGACGGATTACGTAGTATGATGTATCGTCCTCAAGTCCTCCCTTCGATGTCAACCCAAGTTATGAAAATTTTATTACAAGAAATCTGTGGGATATTATGAGCCCGCAAGGGGAAAGATATATTGAAGCTTTTGCTTCATTTCATTCACTTGAGATTGCTGTTATTTTGAAGGGAGATTTCGAGGAGGACGATATTGATTTCAGTCAGAGCTTCGGAGTTTTCTAGTATATTTTTTTTTAAATACCCAGCGGTATTGTAGGTAATTAGCGCTGTGCGACCTGAACTGCAGTTTATAGTGTCGTAGACAAGAGTCGATTTTTATTTAAATGATTTTGCGGAGTGAACTATTGTACTAATCTATGGTAATACTAAAAATATTTATTGACGACTCTTTTAGACAGGATTTGCTAAAGTATAATCATATTTCAAGATCAAAAGATAACTCAACATTACACAGTTTCCATATAATTTTAAAGCACTGGTGGACCATTGGTAACGGCGGCGACTTACGAGTCGTGGCTTCGAACCCAGGCTGGCGCTTTAATTTGTGTAAAATAATTTCATCGCCACTGCTCTCAAAACTGTGAAGGAAAACATTGCGAGGAAACCGGCATTACTAGAATAAAAAATTCAAAGACATGTGACATCTATCCATCTACCCAGCACTGGGCCCGTGTAGATTACAGCCCACTCCTTCTCGAAGAGAGGAGGCCTGTGTCTCAACCAGTGGGAACGTGGGCTGATTATGCTAAGGTATCCACTGCTATCCAGCTAGCTAATGACTGCACCTGTCCAGTGATAATTTAATGAATCCCTTATTATTCTATTTCTTGGCTATATTCAACAACATTTTGGCTACCGAAAACAAATCAGCATTTCTTTTAATTTTGGTTTTTCCTGACCACATGGTGTGGCGCTATGTAGGACTATTAAGACTGCCGATTAGTGCACATGTTTGCAAATCTTTATTTATACCAATAATTTTAATTGTTTGGGTTTTTCACAACTGAGTAGGGTAGGTAGGTAGTATGGGAAGTACCGCATCCGCTTGGGAAGGGAAGCATCATCGTCAGTCACCTATTTCTCATCTCGCAAAAATATTGTAAAACCAAATGAGGAGAACGGGTTAAGCCTCGTGCAAACTGGCGCGACTCGACAGCGCGGCCTGCAACCGGTAATTGTTCTACCGTGTAGTTTTCTTAGAAATTGTTTTGTTAGAGGCGCGTCGCACCGTCGCGTCGCGCCAGTCTGCACGAGGTTTTATCCTGGTGTTCCATTTACCTGCCGTTTCAAGGCCCGTGCAGACCAGCGCGACGCGACGGCGCGATGCGACACGAACAATACAATTTCTAAGAAAACTTCACGGTATAACAATAACTGGTGTCGCGTCGCTCTAGTCTGCACGAAGCTTCATATTATTATTTTGTATGTTTGGATGTTTGTTACTCAATCACGCAAAAACGGCTGAACGTATTTGGATGAAATTTGGCACACGGATAGTCTGTAACCTGGATTAACACATAGGATACTCTTTATCCCGATGTTCCCACCACGGGATCGAGACGTATGCGGGTGAAAACGCGGGGCTAGTATGACATAAAAGATTCTACGACTTTTTAGAAAGTCCATGCCATTATTAACTCGCTTATGTATAATTCCAAATGCCATTCTTCATTAGGGGATTAGCGACTGTGATTTTAAATTATAAGTAGAAACACGTCGCCGCAACATGTCCCTTCCTTCCATACTTCTCTATCAGTCGTCATCTCAGTAGTCACCTCCTTTCTAGCCATATCATCTTTCACACAGTCCATCCATCGTTTCTTTGGTCTTCCCCTACTCTTAAAGGGGTGATGAACGTGCGAGCAAGTACGCGTACTTATTGCTCGGCGACCTTACTCGCCCGTGTGTACGCGTACTTTAAAACCGCTGATTAAGTTCGTCAGCGATCCAATAGGTTTGAAATTTTGCTCGTAGCCAATATTAGTTCGTAGTTTCGTACGTCTGTCATCGCCGCGAGCCGCCATTTTATTTCGACATTTGTGTAATTATTGTTTAGTTTGGTTCAGAAAATTCAACATCGAGATACAGTGTGAGCAAGCTTCAGCCGATCGATTCTGTAAAAATATCACCGTGAAACTTAGGTGAAGTGAGTTGTTAATAATGTTAATCCTAGCAACCTGCCGGTCGATTTGTGACAGTGACAGCTCACTCCACGCTCACTTCACCTAAGTTTTCACGGTGAGATGGTTACAGAATAGAGTGACACGTGTCGCGGTGAGCCGAGTAAGTTCGCGAACTTAAAAACCGCGTACTTTAAGTACGCACGTTCATCACCCACTTTATAGCCATCGATATCCAATACAAGTACAGACATACCGCCTCAAATTTTTAGACAAACTTATTTTCGGATGAGACAAAGTCTCTTTCGTTTCATCAAAACGAACGATCTCAATTAAACTCAATTATTATTGTATCTTCGAAAAGCCAATGTCACGGGTCAAAGAGTAGACGCACCGCATTGATTTCATAAATATTTGGTTTTTCCAAATTCGATACGGAACAGTAAAGTATTTTACCGCTGTTGCGGAAAGTGATTTCACGCTCGCGTTATTACATTTTAGGTAAGACAGCACTTTCCAATTTTCTTTTAATTTTTACAAACAGAACCCTTCTTTCGACGGCATTGATATACGAGAACAATAAATGAATTGGGAGGATAAGGGGGTGGCAAATAACCAGCACACGTAAAGGTTTCCACAATCAGGCGCGACGCGACTCTAAAACAAATTTCTAAGAAAACTTCACGGTAGAACAATTACCGGAGTCGCGTCGCGCGACAAGTCGCGCCAGTCTACACGAGCCTTTACACACTTAAAATCACAATCCGAGAGTTTTGAAGGATATTGCAAATCCTTTGCTTTGATTTGAAAAATTCGTCTGCTCAACAACGTAGGTATATAACACAATGAACGTGGGTGAATTTTCAAAATGAAACCCATTGCGATCCATTGTCATTTTCTGTGTGTCTACGCAATTACACCGCTGATTGTCCTATCGATATTTATGACGACTATTTACATCTCAGCATTCTCAGTTCTCAAGTGTTTATTTTTTCTTACAAAGTATTAACCTTGATAAATAAATTAATATTTATTCGAACCACATCCACCCACTGATAAACCAAGAATGTAGAACTTACCTACATTCTACAATATAAATATTTTTATTACATTTCAAGTAGCAGACCAAATAGTCCGCACGTTTCAGATATCTCGGAGAACTAGTGCTTCACGCACGTGAGCGACTGGTAACCGTATCCAAATATCTGAGAACAAAGGCCACGTTAGCGCAAACCATGTGAATTCGTTCGACCTCTGTGCTCAATTAAACGTAAATCAAAACAAGCTAACATCTAAAACTTTCCGAAAGTTCGACTAGTTACAAACAATTAGTAGTAAAGGCTTCGAAACGAGCCTTCTCGAAGTAGGTACGATCAATAAAATAGAAATCTGGAATTCGGTCGAGGTTCAAGAATATTTTTCGTCAAACTTTAGTAATTGAACATCCGTTAGCCGAAAAATGAATTAGAAAACGTATTTTTTTGCGTCTGTACTGTATGTACGTGCCAGCAGAATATTAATAGCTAAACGTGTTAACGTTTATTCACCTGCATACAAAGAAATAAATTCAGATATTCGGTATGCATGACGGCTAAGTCGAGATACCGATTAAATATCTTCTTTGCTAACGGATATTATTTTGGGAATATGGGGATTCCGTGTAGATTATGGCGTCAATAATTCAGCATCCAAATACGCTGTTGACAATATTTAATTAACCTTAACGACACCCACGAAAGTGGACGCTGTATTTTTGGACGTGGACCACACAGCCCCATGATGTAATAAATAACGATCCGAGAAACAATTTTAGCTTGTTATGATTTTAACGCATAGAAGCAGAGCTATTTTGGCAGCACCGCTCGTCTCGTCTCGCAGACGTACTTCCGCACCGCGCATAACATTTCTGGTACAAAGAAATAAGGAACGCAGTAAACGCATCAAAATGACGTCATGCAGCTGTAAACCCTATAAACCCATATACCTACAATCAAATATGTCGTAATTCAGTTTTACTACTACAGTAAGGAAGCTCCTAGTTGCGCCGTATTTCACGGATAAATTAAACAAAACATTGAAACTGACATAGTAACCTATTAATCTGGTAATTTTGTTGCATTTAATAGCTGATATTCTAGAGACGTTGCCCGATGATGTAATGGTTTAATTCAAATTCCGAATACGCTAGCAGCTTAATTGGACCGGCAGCACGAAGCATACCATTAACATTGAAAATTAGCAGTTACTTTGGCAGTGGGCAGAATAAGAAAACTCGTTGTAGCTTACGTAACTAAAAGACTGTACGGAATCTAATAATCACAACAGTAGCTAAAACTTCGTGACGAAATGAGAAAATAAAGTCGGCACCATATTCGTTCGTACATAATTAAAGACCGGAGTTACGTTTCAGTAATGCGAGTCTCGTCGGTATTTCCACTCTTCCTCACGTCATATTTAAATCACACATGCTTTGTATATCTGGCTCGAATTTGTATGTGTATTTGGGTCAAAACGAGCCGCAAGAGACCAGGAGGTAAATTGCTAGAACGTGATGTTGAAGCAAAAGAGATGTTCCATGTTCATGACCTCTACGTTATGGGAAACCAAGTTTTGCGGTCAGCTGGTCTTGAACTCGATATACTGCGATTATTATGAATTCATGTCATGACCGTGATTATGAGAATACACATGCGTGCCGTAGATTACAGAAACTAAGTACGCCGTTTGTTATGACCACACCGCGGTAATTTACATCGTTTTGTAAATAAAGGTGTTAATACTAGGTCTTCACCCGAGAGCTTGTAATTCTTGGCGAAGAATAAGCTAACACTGAAATTGTATAGAGGGATGCTAACTGGTAAAAGAAGTGCTTCTTCTACCACTTTGGTATTAAAGTACAAAATAAAAAATCTATCTGCCTAGCCTTTTCCCTATGTCGGGGTCGGCTTCCCGTTATAACCAGATGTAGCTGAATACCTGTGTTTTACTTAGAGCGACTGCCTATCTGACCATCTCAACCTGACTCCCGTAACGACTGTCAAAGATCTACGAATGGTGTATTGAATAGTAACCCATCCACGGACGACCTCGGAAAGCGTTGCTTAACCTTGAAGATCGACCGCGCGGCTGTTATTATTTAACCACGAGCCCCTACAAGTAAAAAATGAAAAGTACAAACTACTATAGTACTAAATGATTAGGTAGTCAGCAAGGTTGGCAGCGATGCGATTTGTTCATTGAATGCACCTCAAGAAGGCCAATTTACGGCTATGTCATAACAGATAGTCATTTTTCTGACTGCTAGTAACAAACTGCCTTCACCGATCATTTTCCCATGTAATGACATCGGCTATATCCAAAAGCTGCCTACTACAACGGGGCGTTTGAGGGCTTATGGTGATGACGATGGCAATCAAAAAGAAACTACGACATTAGTACAGAACGTGAGAGATAGTCTAAACAGTCCTCAAAAGGCATGGCATGCACGATAAGCGTTGTCCATAAAGATTAAACAAGACAACTGTGTCTCGAGATGACATCAGTCAGCTAGCCATCCGCATCGCACATTTACTCAGTGGGGAGTCCGATTGGTTTATACTTTATAGCCAGATTAAATTTGTAATGATAACTTGTGGTTTTGCTGCTAATACAGAACGGTAGTAGTAAGATATCAAAAAATCATTTTATCGAAGGTTATACCGATGAAAAATAACATAAATACCTATAACCATAACCTTTAGAAGACCAAAGATGTGCAAAAATAGCAGAAGACATTTTGGGACCCTTCAGAAACTGAACCCTGGCTCTTGTACACGATATACAATTGTGAGGCCCGGAAGAGATGGTGTTCAAGCAGCTTTGTGTGGTTCAAGAAAGTTTGGGAACTTTGGTCTTTGTCTATGATTCGGAAATCCTTTCTGACATGTTTTCTATGCAACCCTATCCAGGGGTTGTCTACAATCGAGTGTCAATCATAGTGTTTGCTACTCGGTATATCCCCTTTACTTCAAGTGTCAGATAGGGCAAAGCCCCCTGAGGTATGATGAAAGCCTCTTCACTAACAATAGAACATTAAAATTGTGTAACAATATTTTATAGTTCAATGACTGATTGAATAAAAATATACATTTTAAATCTGACGTCACAAACCGTACAAGATAAGGAAAATATATGAGAATAATCTAAACGTAAAAAAAAGTCTCAAGCTGGCAATCAATGGCAATGAGCAAGCGTGGTGATTAATGCTCGTACCTCCTCAGGAAGCCTCTTCTCATAGAGGAGGGTCCCCTCGGTGAAAGAAGCGGCCTTTGAGATATCACCTACCAGTGAGATAATAATAGGGGTTGGTTACGTACAACTGTGCATCTCCAAGATAAAGAAAAAAATTAACAGAACGTGGTCGTGTGTTTCCCAGCAGATATATCTCTGCTGGGAAACACACGACCACGTTCTGTTAATTTTTTTCTTCTTTTCAGTAGTATATTACATTAAAAGATGACAAAGAGCTGTCTAGTCTACATCATTAGGAATAGGATCCTCCTTATGAACCAGCTAATAACAAGATAATTAATGTTTTGTAAATATGGCAAGACTTGCTTTAGCCTTCGGCTACACTCGCGTGGTGGTCGGATATTTTCCTACGGGAACGTACTTGATTACTTAATCACACATGATCAGGAGTTGCTGTTTATAAGGTTATACCGCCAAACATGGAAGAAAAGAGACTGTTGCAGGCTTGCAGTTACCTATTATACGGGGTTATTATGCCATACAAAGATGAACGCGTATTATAAAACAATTGAATGTTAATATAAATCATTTTGTTTCCACAACACGGAAGAAAATAAATATAAAATACTAACAACACTAATTATTGTTTTCTTGGTTATTAGTTATTATGTAGAACAATCAACAACAACGATGATAATGTATCTCTAGGCTTTAGCTATTCCGTTGTTTCGGTAAGTCAAACAAGATAATTTCCAAGAAATTAATTGGTTGGCAATAGAGCATGTAGAACAAAGGAGTGGAAGTACTTTACATATGACGATTCGAACCACCATAGAAGCTTTCACAGGGTTTTAATTTTCAAAAATCCAATTAGGAACTTTTGTGCAAAGTTTCATGGTCTTCGGCCCAGAGGATGACGCTGTACGATGTCTGTCAGTGAATTTAAAGGTGCGCCCTTATCGGGAGCATTAGCCTGTAATGTAACGTTCAGAGTCGAGCATTACAGTGCGCAATGTCTGTAATATTTAATCTGTAATGTTACATTACAGGCAAATGCTCTTCAGTCAGGCAGGCAGTATTGTAACGAGCATTACGTTACAATACTGCCTCCAAAAAAATCTTAGCTCAAAATTAAATCTGAGATGTACATTACAAACGAATGTTCGTCAGTCAAGGAGGCCGTATGGTACGTGACATCGAATCTGTAACGTTACATTACAGAGGAGCACCTTAAGATTTTTAATAAGTAGAATGTCGACAAAGTACTTAATTAAGTAATGAATAGTCACGATAAACGTCTACCGTAAAAAATCAAACTTTGATTAAAAGATTACTTTTTTACAGCGAACTTCCATTTTGTATCGAAATTGGCAAACCGTTTTGCAAGACCGTCTGCGTAGTGTCGTAAAATTGTTGTTCATTTGCTTTGTTTCAGTTTTATTATAGGGACAGAGCTTCACTTTCACCCGTTTGTCTCAGAAGAAACCGTAAAACGTTTTACGGAACATTTCAAGCGACATTATTACGAATACTGGCTATTAAAATATACCTGTAATGTTTCGTGCGGTTTCAGCCCTAGGGTTGCACTTTTCTAGCTTCGAAAACGCTGTTCGAATAATTTATTATAAGAAAATGCATGTGACATTTAAAAATATAATGACTATGTTACTCATTGCTACAAGAGTTATTTTATTCGCAGCCCTGTAAATGTGGCCCTAGGCTAAAGCCCTGGCGAACACACAAGTAACAAGAAAATAAACGTTTACAAATAAGCACAAGACGAACAAATGAAACGTCTTGGATGAACAATAATTTTGTTACGTTTATCAGAGTTGTTATCACAGACACCTCAAACCATTCAATCCAAACGTATAGACGGAACTCAAATCAAATTGAGACCGGAAACGTCTGTAGGCTGGCAATAAAATTCGTTCGAGTGATGTAATGTTGCCAACGTTAATGCTTGTAATATAGGTAACTATGTACCATTACTTCAATTAATCACGATATGTGATTGACACTGCCTGTTGTGTAATATTTAATAAGGCATTTGAAGGGTGACATTCACAAAAACGGTGTACGTTTCGAGGTCAGAAAGAAGATTACGAGTTACGACGAATGTAGCATTGGTACCATATCTTTAATGGTTAATATCGCTTAGATTTATTGCTCGCGTGGAACACATAAATAAATAACCTTTGTGGTAGTAATATTTTAGGGGTGACTTATATTTGTAAGAAAACTTGCGTGGGTGTCATAGTGTGCCATGCCATTCTATATGGGTTTTTTCAATTACATAAATATTGGAGACCGGTCAAAGTACATTACATATGAACGATATGAAAAAGAAGGGTCTGAATGATAGCGTGGCGGTTGAAGGGGAGAATGGACGAAGAACACGTGTTGCGCGGGTTGCGCCGACCCCATGTAAAGCCTCCGTCCTCATTTGGCGCGCGACACGTGAATCTCAACATGTACGGCAACGCTGCACAACAGCGCGCGACGTTGCCAGCTGCCGCGCAACATGACGCGCGGCTTGTTGTTTGTTTAAAGTGCATCGTTAGTTGAGCATCAATTGTTGTCGAGTGGAGACGTGCCGCACAACAATGTCCGATAAAATTATAACCACTGCCGCTGAAATCAACACAAGTTCCTCTGGCGACATGTTGTCGACGACTGAGAATGTGTGGACAGACAACGTTGTTAAACAAATGTTCCGCGTCATCATTCAACAAGTTGCGAAACATGTTGAGCAACATGTCGCGCGTCAAATGTTGCCTAGTGGATACGAGGCTTGAAGCTTCGAGCGACGCAACACCGGTAAGCCCAGGGAAGGCAAGAGCGATTTTTTCCCGCGGCGATTCTTTTTCAACGCTCTACTTAGCGCCGAGAATTGAAGATACAACAGTGTGTTTTTTCAACGCGCTGGGACGAGAGTGCGTCCCAGCGTGCTGGATTCTCAACGCTCGGCTCAACACCAAGAGTTGAAAATCCAGAGCGCGATAAAATCCCGCCGCGATATTTTTACGCCGCGCGAACGTGGGCTAAATGTTCTACCTTAACATGGACAAGGGCAGGAAGATGATGGTGGTCAAATCACATTAAATAAAAAGCATTTTATTGCAAATCCTAGAACACATGCGTGAAACATAGAACACATACTTCAATAAAGTTTTTATAAGCGTATATCAATCAAATATGCGGAGCTTTACAAGCGTAAAAACTATTACTCGGAAAAAATCTCGTTTCAACTTGCATTGTGATTTCTGATTGTATTATATAGACTTGGGAATGTGCAAAGTGCAAGCCGCGGAGTAGAAACCAAATGGAAAAACATGTTTGCATTAAAAAATCTAGCTTCCTTTGGTGCGGCGGCACGCGACTTCCGAAAACCGAATAACACAATGACACGTATGAAATCATCAGTATCAAAGTATCAAGCACGTTACATTTACACAAGTATTCATACTTGGAATTTCTGACAGCTCGTCTCTGAAATTGTGCAAGAATCAAGAAGTAGAGAAGGATGTGGGCAATCACTCGTTTAAAAAGTAATGTGCCTACCGTGACTGGGCAATTACATACATAACATACATATAGTTCAGTTTCTGCGATACCTGCCCAAAGCATAGTTACTTCCAGGTATAATGATCCGTATGCGTAGATTGCGGCTTGGTGATGGGTGTTACTGGTAGCGTGATGAGCACTGTGGCCAGTACACAGTTGCACTCCATGTAATCCTACTCCGTGTCGCGACGAACTAACCTACCATTACTGCGTATCTACGCAGACATGTACTAGGTATATAGGTACCATCTTCTGCCTTGCATTGCACTCGCACGCTAACCTTGTTATTCTACTCGTAGATGACCGCACAAAGGATAATGAGTTGCAAGTACTGTCTACTGATATGACGCTATGAACCGGCTAAATCAGTTATTTGATCATGTCGTTAGTTTGATGAGTTCATGCACTCGAACAAAGTTTAGAATTTTATTGACTTTAGAATGACCTTATTCGGGTCCAGTTGACTCGGGCAGAGCCGTCACTGACCCTTTAAAACATTGTTCATTTTGATAGAACAATTAGACTTACTTTATATTAATTTTGATAATCATTTTCGATAACATACTTATCCTGCGTCCCATTTACAGCTACGCAGTTTTAAGGTACTTGAAACCGTAGACAAGCTAGTACTAAATTGAATCGAAAAGACCCTTCTCTTTACGTACAAGGACCACGCTTCCAACGAATCGTACCATATTCTAAGATAATTGGAAGGCGATTGAAACAGGCTTCTTCCTGATATTGTATTCTGATTTCTGTTATGTGATTAGCTGCCTTATTCAGTGTGGACTTGTGGAGCCAGCTGAATGTTGCGCCACGACAATTTATCTTTTCCTTATCAAGCCGCTCTTTTGCCAGACGGCTCTCAAAAGACGGCATTATACTTACAATAAAGTTATAAACAAGAGTTCGTTGCCTCTTATGAGCTGATTAGCATCTTACAATATTATTGCCTCTTTATACATTTTCGGGCTTTCTTCCGGAAGCCTGGCCTTAAAAGGCGTGGAGACATGGGTTCGACACGCAGAACCCCTCTAGGGAATTTTAATATTAAATGGAATGGGACATTCACTCCGGACTTTCACGGCAGGAATATAGGAATACAATCTGAGTTTGTCCCCAGGGGCTGTGGGGCTATTGTCAGGACAGTTACTCAATTGATTGGGTCTGAGACATTCTTTTGTCAGATTTTTCCGGACGTAGAGTATCAAGGTTTTATTACAATGTCTCACCAAAGATTCAAGCATCTACAGTGGATAGGCGAAGGTCGAAAAACAAAAGAAAACAATGCTCACCCGAGTATAACGAGTTCTCCATATTTGATGAGAGGCTTTGGCTTCTGTTCCGAGCCGCTCTCGCCAGCTTCCTCCAGTATTGGTGAGTCCGCACTGTCCGCAGCACTGGAACAATGCAAGACATAAAATAAATAAACAAGTACCTACTAAGATCATAAAAGAACAAAAGAAAGTGTACTAAGTAAAGTGTTGTTATACACTTCTAAATTCATAATGAACTAACAGCTGCTTATCGAACGTAAACAATTGCGATATAAGTATCGTATGGTCCCCTCCTAAGGGAGGGGACCATGTTTTAATAAGCCAAGCTTTGTCGGGATAGTCATCAACAGGATTACCACCCACAAGTTTTATTCAGTATGCATGTACTTCCGCCCAACAGATCTTATTGATATGACGGGCCAGCCTTTGCATCAGGCCGAGAAACTGGTTCGGGACAGCTGTGGGTCAAGATTAGTGGTAAATTATAACCACGCCCGCTGAAACCGGTTGCGTTCGATGCACCGACACTTACGCAAGCCACATAAACCTAACTATTAAAACTATAAAACGATCGTAACCCTCTATTTACGTCTATGGAGTAATTAAGCGACGACTAACGTTTCGCAATCCTAGGGTTTACTTTGTTATCCAGCCTAAAAGCAACTTAGTGCTTTGAGTGCTTTATCGATCGCACCGCGATAACTTATCGGCTGCCTGCGAACTAGGCCACTTTATCTCTAAACACACTTTCAGTGGAAGTAAGTACCTGCCGATGGCACAGTTCATCTATCGCTTTTGTTACTTGTTGTGACCGATTAGATATTAATTATATCAGTGTTGTTGAACACAACAAAAGAATTGATATCTAATAATGGCGTTGTTCATAAAAAGTTACAAATTGAACGAGACAGAGGATAGCAAGGACAGCGCCGGCCACAGCGTCCCTGATTACGGGCACGGGGTCAAAGCCCTCCGCCTCCCGCCGCCACCCCCTTCTCTCCTGGCTCCACGATAGGACACTCTACTAATGCCGACCCACAATTACCGAGCCAGCATTTAAATACTAACACTCTCCGGACGGTCCATTGTCGATATGGAACATTAAATCATTTGAAACAAAGGCGGAGCGATTTCTATTACTTAAAAAAATCACAAGCACTGCTTTTTAACTGCAGCCAGATAATCTAGATGGTATCTATAACGCCAGTAATTGTTCCTTGTTTTAGGTATTACATAAAAACGTGGCGGTTGATTCCGTGACACTAACAATTAACTTCATTTGCATGTCTGACTATAATTTTTCCGCATGATTCTTCCGCTTGTCTCACCTTCTTCGTCTGTTACGATTTTTGATCCGATTCCATTTTGATTTAATGGTTTGGTTGAGGAAAATAATAAAGAAGCAAACGTGTAGAATACAATAGGTGTGTAAGAGTTATCGTAGTGATATTTCTTTGAATTACTACGGAGGTGATTCACGTCACAGGGGTGACGAGTGACGATGGCCTATAGTTCTGACTATTCAGCACACCAAGCACGTGGCGATAAAAGGCTACGTTGCATCCGGTTTTGCCGCAACACACCAAATGCGGCGAATGTGGGAACGCCGGAAGTTTACGAAGAATCACTCCTACACGACGAGAATTCCGTTGACTCATTTCTTATAAAAGACAAACGCACGATACTATGGCAATATGATACAGTCCATACACCTACTCAATGTGGACGCGTCTTGATCCACGGGGCCAAAACCAGTTCTGAATGTACTCACGGTTTCAATGAAGATACTCTCGAAACTGAACGAAAATAACATTTTGATATGAATGTGCCCGTTCAGTGTATTCAATCCCTTGTTGTGTTTGTACTTTCACCATCCGTGTCACGATCTCAAGACTAGGCTCTCGTGTATTCAGATACTAACACGTTTACCCCGACCACCTGCTAGGCCTTCCCACTCCCGCTGGTTTGATTGGATATCTAATTTAATTTAAGTCACATCGAAGAAATTGGATTTAATTCAGGAAAGTATGAATCCATTAAATTGATGCATTTAATGGATTCATACTTTCCTTTTAGTGCACCTCAATTCAGTTTAAAATGATCCTTTAGTGTCATTGAAGTGAACAAAAAGAGCAGTCATAAAAGTACAATATAAACCTTTGTGCAACGCTCTGCAGAGCTGATTGTGGCACAAAGGACATTAAATTGACAAGAGCACTTTATGGGAATGGAGACCGTAATGCAAAAGGTATGGCTATAACTCGACGGGTAAAAAACATAGGCAAAGGTATAAGTGTAGTCGTAAAGAGTAATCAACTGCCGATGGGCAACGGTCGATGATCCAACGGTCATTTTTTTACAAGAGGCGGAAATTACTTTGAATCGACGCTCTATCCGGACACGAAGCGATTTATGTCTGCTTCTGATTTGATGACACACCTGAACGTTGGACCAATATCTGTTGATATAGCACATGGCTAAGCGAGCGGATTCGAGTTTATTGGCTTACGTAGGCCCCTTAAATTGCTATAAAATAGGTTATATTGCATTTGAAGGTAAGGTTTCTTAGTAGTGGCTGGGGGCAAAATACATTGAATTATAAGGCCTGAGCGTGAGAAGTGTCTGCCGATGACTCCTAAACGCTTGAGTTATTATAAGTTAATTAATGGTAAGGAAGAAATTGAACTAACAGGCAACAAGAAACCTCCAAATTTTTTCCAAGTTAAATCCAAGTATCTATTCTTCAACTATTCAAAACGGTATGTTATGTAATGTGCGGTTCTCGTTCAGCTCATACCGATAAATTGGAAGGGTTCAAAACACCGAGACCCGTCCGTGCTTCAGAAAGCACGTTAAGCCGTTGATCCCGGCAGTCATTCGTAGATATTTGACAGTCGTTACAGGTAGTCAGAAGCCCGAAAGTCTGACAACCAGTCAGTCTTACCGAGGGGTATCGTGTTACGCAGTAACTGGGTTGTGGAGGACCAACAGTAGCTCAATGTAAAATACAGCTGCATCAGGTTAGAATGGTAGCCGACTCCAATATAGTTGGGAAAAGGCTAGACAAATGATGATGGTTCAAAAGGGATCGATTTCTAAGCAGGGTCATTGTCTGTTTTGGGATACAGTTGTATATCTGCACTGAAGCATACAATTTGGCCAATCCATTAGACAAAAGGAAAAAAATAATTGTTATGGAGTATTGAAACGCAACATGATGAATGAATACGATAGGCCCATGGAAAATTGAGCAGCCAATCGGAAGACAGAAGATGAATGACAATGATACGAATTCAATCAAAATTGCATTCAAATGAAAAACATCTGGAGGAAATCCAAGCGTTTATATCATAACGTGTAATGCTTTGAGGACGGAAGTTGGTAATTGTACATCATCTTGTGGATATATTATCAGCGCTGCCTCTGCGTGGATTTCGAAGTCAAGATCGCGATTATACTCCATCGGATATTAATTTAAACCGGTTATAAATTAAGATCCACTAGATCTAGGTAGAGCAAATAAAAAAAAAAAAAAAAAATACTTATGTATGACTGTATGAACGACGAGAAGACAAGTTGTAGCATTAGAGCAATAGCCTTGATGGTAAATGGTGCCGAAGTTATTTGCCAAATAAACTGAGATTACCAATCCGTTTGCCGAAAGTGGTGAACCGTTTCTTTTAGCGGTTTATGAGGAGGTCAACGTTCAACAGTTGACGTTTGACGGATGGTAATTAGATGGTGACGATGCGCATTTCATGTAACAGTATAAAATGACGAAAACTGAGATTAGGGCAATCTCTAGAATGATGGATGATGTTTAACACCATGAATAAGAGATAATTATCAGGACTGTATATTTACTTTGTGTTTCAGAACATGACAGATAAACAAAGTCTACGCAAAATAAATATTTTGAAGTTCGAAACCAGCCTATCAAAACACACATTCACAGTAATCGCTAAATTTTGCGAAGCCATTTAGATCAATAAAGCTGTCAAATATTAACAGTATGGTCGTAAATACTGCAATTGCCTGTAGGTGCTGACTGTTGCGATATATTGGCTGTCAATAAACGTGTGATTAACGTTTGCAATTGTTACCTAGTCATTAACCTTCTTCTCCAGTTGGTACACAGTATATCTTGATCTCCAAATAGGTGTTTAGAGCAGTTGTAAGTTCAAGTAAACGATGCCTTCCCGCTAAGGATAAAATTCAAGTGCTTAAGTGACCAGAAACTCGTTTTAAAAGCCGAAGAAACTGCTTGAGCCATTGGTTTGTGAGTGGAAAACCGCAAAACCAACTCTGGCAATAAGCCGGAAGGATGAACGGTAGAAAGCACACCAACGTGTGAATACAAATACCTACCTAACATCTTCGGGCCAAGCGTTTATCATGACGACACTCTCGATGTCGAAGACACATGTTTTTGACTTGTTTTAGTTATACAAATTCTGACATAGCTAGATGTAGGTAATTACATTCTCACCGAATTTAATTCCGTCGTGCGACTAGGTAATAAAATATCTTTATCGCCTTTCAATAACCTCTTAATTTGACACATCTTAAATTACCTGAAAGAATTGGCAAGTCTATGCAATGAACGAGGCCAAAGTGATGCCATGCGGTCAGCGAACTGTAACATGTCGGCACTCGCATGCGGCCATGCGCGCACGCCGCACGCAGCACTTGGACGGGTGACCTTACGAATAAGCGACCAAATTCGATCAATGGACTGGCCAATAAATCAAATCGATAAAGCCGACTCCTTTATTCGATAGCATTAACATAAGCGCATGGCACGTGCCCGGTCTAAAGTTCCGAAAGAGGGGTGCATTCATTTAATCAGCTATTTAAAAATTCAATGCCGACCTTTGCAAATGGCAGCTTTTAACTGCACTCTGTTCTTTACAAGCCCAGAAATAGCACTTTGCTTGTAGGAAATGGATATAGGGGGCCTCTTTCTAAGGCAAGATATACCCATCTGTCGCGCAGGTGTGAGCCAACACGACGACACAGGGGTATCCAAGGCAGGTGCCGAAGACCGGCCGCCCATAATTGTTTAGGACTGTTAGAAAATAGTTTTTTGAATGAGATAAAAAAGATCGTATCATCTATGTTCTATTTTACGTTTGTAGTTTTCTGCATTCTTACATCACACCGAACGATTTCTCGGTGATAAAAAAGTGAAATATAGGTTATTTAATTTTTATGGGTTTCTAACATTGATATACTAAAAAACCCATATACTAAAAAGTTATATACTAAAAAGGGTTTTTATATATCAATGGTTTCCAATAAAAGAGAACTGACTAGAAAAATCATAACAGTTATGTACACAATTCTTTTACAAAAACATGACCCTATTTTTGTGTGATCTACAGTTTTCCTTGGCTTATTGAATCATTGGAACCGTTATCTCGGGGCGTGACAGACTCTATTATTAGGGGTTTTACGCGTTCAATGTTTATGAGTAAGCGTTTAGCTTGAAACCGCAATTTCTATTAAAAATGTATTTTCGTAAATTATTTATTGTAACTTCGGCCAATTCAGATTATATTTTTTTCCTCATAATAGAGTCAAGTTGTCCCAAATTAAGCTTCGTGCAGACTACCGTGACGCGACACCGGTTATTGTTATATATACCGTGAAGTTTTCTTAGAAATTGTATTGTTCGAGTCGCGCCGCGGCGTTGCGTGGCGCTGGTCTGCACGAAGCTTTATCCTAACTAATCGTACTAACATTATAAATGTGAAAGTTTGTATGTTTGTTACTCAATCACGCAAAAACGGCTCAACGGATTTGGATGAAATTTGCCACACAGGTATTTTATAACCTGCACGCTACGGGTTTTGTCGACGGAATAATAGATAAAATGACATATTGTGATTGTTTATCTGTCATTTTGTCTATTCTTCCTTCGACAAAACCCGTTTCTATTGTGGTCATGCTAAGTGTGCAGGTTTAACATATAGGATACTTTTTATCCCGGTAGAACGTTTCCGTGGAATAATTTCCAACTTCCACGCGAGCGAAAGCTAGTAATATATTATAATTGCGAAAGTGAGTTTGTTTGTTATCTACGCTTTCACGCTAAAACGGCTGACCAGATTTTGATGAAATTTGGCACATGGGTAGACCAGACCTGGATTAGGACATCTAGGATACTTTTTATCCCGATATTCCCACAGGATCAAAACTAAAGTGTCATACAGACAGGCGCGATGCGCCAGCACGACGCGTCTCTAACAAAACAATTTCTAAGAAAACTTCACGGTAAAACAATCACCGGTGTTGCGTCGTGCGACATGTCGCGCTTGTCTGCACGAGCCTTAATGCGGGTGAATCCGCGGGGCGCAGTTAGTGATGCATAAATTGAACGCGACAAAAAGGCTCCGAAAAGGCGACTCTAACTTTACGGTAGAACAATTACCGAAGTCGCGTCGCGCCTGGTCGCAGGAGCCTTAATAGAATAGGTAGCGGAACACGTGCAGAACGTGCATTAGTTTGATAAATATAATGTCGTCTAGACACGGCTTTAGCTCGGCTCAGCTTGCTAAGTAGCTCCCATTCCATCCTTCGCATCTCTGAGTTTATAGTGCTCCAACAAAATGGCATAATTGGAATTCCTCTCTACTACATTTCCCGTAAGAAATTGTATCGTTTTGCCATGGATGGGGTAATTCGCAAGTCATCCATTTACGGAAAGGACGTGTAAATTCGTGTGGGGTAGGGATCAGTGAACAGATAGCGATACCGGGTAAATCTGTGGGGTCTGTGAATGTGAAACAGGTACCAGCCTTCTCGGAAATGCTCTCAATTTATCACCATACTAAGCAAAGTTACGAAACAATTTCCGCTGAATTCAGATTACTCAGAGGCACTTGACATCTAAATTATGTACTTATTGCAAAAAGTTAAGTAATACATATTGCACTATGAAGCCGGAAGGAATGAGTCATTTAGTCCTCATATCCTTGCCGATTAGATTCTAATTTCTTAGGAACTTGGAATTGTACTCCCGGGAATTAGTTATTGCGTAAACTAAAGATACCTACCTACAATCAGGTCATCTACTAGTGATAAGTAGCGAAGTATTATTTTATTACTTTATAGCGGTTTGAGAGATTTAATACAATGTATCTACCTAGGTCCTAAACATTTTACGAATTCGTTTTGCGACACATATTTCGCACAATCAGCCAAGCGAATCGGACGTGGCCCTACCAAGAGTACCAAGCTGAAACTTTAATGAGTGAGGGTTAGAAGAGGGCTCCACGCAAACGCCAGGGCTTTGTTCGACGTACAGCAGGTTTCGTTAAAAATAAAACTCGAGTGTTATTAAACGTCATACTTCGAGTACCAGGCTTAAATGTAGCCATTAAAAGTAAACAATGATTGAATTTACTTATATTTCAAGACTTGACAGGAGTCTGTGCATTCCTTTGTTTGGATGGACCATAAAGTGGACGCACAGGCAGAGGTCGACGACAGCCTGAGATAACAACGTAAGAATAACATTAATGGCGGTCTGTACTTGAATACTAGCGACGCAATAGAGGCATGCAAGGCCACGGCAGATACAGGGACCGGCACGTAATTTAATAAGTTCCTAAATAACTATTGTTATTCAGGAAGCCGTACACAAACGATTATTATCATGTACCTAATGAGTTCACAAAAGATTTAAAAATTGCACGAACTTTGGAATATTAATTGGAAACAATGTAAACGGTAAACAAAGAAGGTCATTACAATGTGAAGGTTTTAAAGGTCAGACAAATAAAAGTTACCTAGGTAAATGGTGGATTCTCGCGAGGTCCTATGTTTAAGCCGGATCGAGAATAATGGCGAAAGTGTGTGCTTAAGTTAGATAAATTCGCGGTTAGGGATTAACTTAGCCGCCGATAAATCGTAATAGACTCGCCTCTACAATAGCTACGATTTCTGTGTTAAGCGAAGGGAACCAAGCAAGTTCGTTTAGATTCGCTCATGCAGGTACCGCGTCTTTTCATACTTCGGTTCATAGTTCGAGGTGTGAACCTAAGTTCCCAGTGTGGTCTGCATATGGTGTATTCACGTAGAAAGTTGGTAACCGGCACCTATATAAAAAGTATGAAACTACCTTTCTACGTGAATACGCCCTTAGATCTCTATGATTAGGTAGGTATCACGACTTAAATGACGGTTGCCATATTTATAAACGTCTTAAGGCTTGTTCAGACCAGCGCGACGCGACGGCGCGACGCGACTCGAAAAATACAATTTCTAAGAAAACTTGACGGTATAACAATAACCGGTGTCGCGTCGCGCTGTCGCGTCGCGCTAGTCTGCACAAAGCTTTACGATGTAACATAATCATGTGCGTCGGACATCATCTCGAAGACGCATTTTGAATAATTTCTTGCCATAACCAGCTTTGATTGATAAGTTAAGAATGAATGACATTGATTAGCCGCCGACCTCGACCCCGTCATGATGAAATACATATCTACGAAGTAGGTAATTATTAAAAATACTAACGGCAGTTTTAAGATGCGTTTAATTTTATGTCATGAAGTAAAATATCCGAATTTTAAATTCAGCTGGATGTTTTTAAATAATCTTGGACAGTAGCCACTAGCCACAGTGTGATTTTATAAATCGCGCAATGTTTGTTTTTTTCGAGAATATGCCCAGCTATTTTTTTCTCAATAGCCAGTGGAATGACCTAAAAATTGAGGTCTTAATTTAAATGTTTATTTTTAAACTGATTCGAAAGGATGTTCTTTCCAAATTAGCTGATAATCGGTTTTATCACTGCCTTGATCTACTTAATTTTATTTAACAAATAAATAGGTTTCCTGTTTTAAACTCATTACTACAAGGATTTCCTTTACATCCAAGAGTGTATGAAGTAGATAGATGTACATTACATAATAGCCCTAAGACATTCAGAATTTAATTGTAACAGCAATAATTGTATACCTATAATTTGTATGTACAGAACAATAACCACAGGAAGTTACCTACAGTATGTAAAAACATATTGGAATGAATCAAACTAAATTGTGTAATATGTAGAGAAAAATATAACCATCTGTCGAGTACCACTTTTGTAAGGAAGGATATAATCACAACACTCCAGGATAAAAATTAAAAAAAAAACTCACTTCTATTTCCAAATATTTAAACTAGGTTGGTAGTCTAGGGCTTCTACGAAAGTATAATCGGATTATATCACAGTATATATGGGCAATTAATTCTTTGATGATATTGTACATTCTTAATTTAATTTCAAATATTGACATGCACGAACAAAAAAACAGTAAGATACCAAAAAAAAAAAAACAATATTTAAATCATTAGACTGGCTGTCAAAACACCATGTTTCTGTAAGTTGTATTGTGACTAGCTGGTTATAATTTACATGAGATTTATAGTCTTGTAGAATCAGTTGGGCCGAGTAATTAAACATTTTTCTTTACGCAATTTTGTATCTAACTTCATAAATTGATGGATATCATAACTATTTGACAAAAACATTTATTCTTATCTATGTTAACTATGTTTACATTTGTGACACACTGATATTGTGAACTGACTACATGATAAAAAAATCAAATTTAACACAAGTAAATAGAAAAAAACATTACTTAAGTAAATGTTAGTTCTTGTAGGTAGAACTGATTCATTGTCTGATCTACATGCTAATTGACATACAAACCTGAATAACTGATACTAGTGACTTGTGTACTACAGTTATTTGTGTTAATTTCTAAGTAGGTATTACTAAGTACGAATGTACTTTTTCATGTAAATTCAATGAAATGTACCTACAATAATACATACAAAATACAGGATATAATATTATATTGTCATGAATAAAAAAGGGTAGGTTATACATTACTGTTGTATGGTCCAACGTTTCAATATTTTTTACGCATCTGAAGTGCCATAACAGCTGTATTCTAAAGAGTCATTGTTGCGATGTTTAATTTTTAATTATGGAACAGAAATAATAAAATACTTCAGGATATTGAGAACGATTTCTTGTGATCGATAATTTGGACAAAAACGCATCGTAATTATGTTTTGCATTTGAATACGTGCAATAAAACGCATGGTCGGTTACATTACGAAACAATTTCACACTGAAAATCACGGATCCTTTCATATTCTGCGAATTGCTACCAAACATAAACAAACAAAAATATATATCTATGCGACTAAAATTTGCCTATAGCATACATTCGGTCTACTTTGTAGAACAACATCCACCCATGAAACAAAGCATTTTGCTTATAGGCATATCTTACTGGTTTATACCCACTTATAAACATAATGTAAAAGGCACCACGTTGTAGATAAAAACTTACCGTTTTACGACCATGATAGAATCCGTCTCCTCGTTTGTGGACCCTATGATTCGAACTATACTTTACAAACGGCACTAACAATATCGGAAACACCATGAATTTTATTATATCACCATCAATTCAATTTACGAAATTCACACATCGCTACAAAGCGATAAACACACTTTTCTTCATTATTTCACTAACTTCAAATAATTCGCACTCCACTTTGATGAACATCAAATCTCATAAACACAAACTAAAACTAAAATTGTGTTTTTAGATTACAACAGCACGAACTTCACTACAGTATGTACCGACGACGAAAACATTACAGAGTTGCCAACATTCCGCAAAGAAAAGTACATAAAGTTATTAATAGTTTTATAACGTAGTTTTTTCAACCAAAAATATTGTTTTGCTCGCGGTATAATTAAATATGAATAAATTCTGAAGGTTTGTTTTGCCAAGCCTTTTCCTGAGAAAATAACGTCTAATGATAACTTAGGTTCAAAATTTGTGGCGTCAATTTAGCCAACCCAACCTTACAATTTTGCTGCGACCCAACTGATATTCTCACCGCTCTGCTAGAGACAAATGTATGCGGGGATGCTCCGATGAGTTGATTTGTAAAGCTAGTTCCACACGCTTGGCACTTGCTGCAAACTACAAACGGACACGTATGGATGCATCACAAGCGCTTGGCGCAAGCTTCCTTTGATTTGTGTACAACAACCGACCTTCGATCGAATCGGCAGGAAATACTGCTTGCCAGCACACCACAAACCAAGTTAAACGTCATCCACACTTTTAAATTATGATGGCCCGTCGCGATCTCGGGCCGAATTACTCGAAACTTCGGCGGCTGGGGTGACGGATGTGCGGTGGAAACGCGGCCTGTATGTATGTACTGCTACTTCGGCGCCATCATTTCGTTCTTGGTGACGTCCCTCCTGGTGACTCTTCAGCTCTTCAACTGTTCAGCCTAAACCAAACCTTAGACGTATCAACGAATTGACTTTATTTTTAACCGCCTTCTTAAAAAACGAAGTTGTCAATTCGACACATTTGTATGTAATATTGTTGGAACTACATTAAATTCACTATAATAATCTAACAGGGCGTCTAAATAAATATACAGAATATTAAAGGTTGTACCTTTAAAATTTTGTACATATGCCGTACATACAAATATTCAAACATACACAAGTATGTATGTATGTTTGTCCACGCATTTCTCCGAAACTATTAAGGGGTCGTACGTAAATCACGTGAGGCTCTAATGGGGGGCAGAGGGTTCGGATAAAATCACGATTTATCACAAGGGGCTTCCCCCTTGTGATAAATCGTGATGGTGTAGTGAGATATCACGTGTATTAATTTTTTCGTTTAACGCGCATTTCTAAACCGCAATGCGGACCCCAAATAAAATATTTTACTTTCTTTGTTTCTATTTAAAGATAAAATATTCGGTTTTTTTTTTGCACCTCAGTCAATTTTCATCTATTTTCTTTAAATGTATTTAATTTTTAAATGATAAAAAATGTATTTAAGATCCTCGCAATAAGCCCTTTCATTTGTTATGTCACACGATACAGTTCGCAAAACTTCTTTCTTAAATTTTCTTACTTGCCCCCAAAAGTGACCCCCATATTCAAAATTCATTTATTTACATATTACGTGTAAATAAATACATATGTGTACCAAACTTCAACTTATTCGATCCATTAGATTCGGAGCAAATTGGCTGTGACAAACGGACAGACAGATAGACATACACACACGAGTAATCCTATAAGGGTTCCATTTTTTCCTTTTGAGGTACGCAACCCTAAAAATGGGGGGAGGGAATAGTCTTAAACCTTACCACATATCAACAGGGGGAAGGGGGGTTAAAAGTTTTATTGATACGAGCTACGGTGTAAAAGGGAAAACATCTCAAAACCTTGGTCTACCACAACTAAAAAGTGAAAAAGAAAAATGATTTTATGAAAAAAACAGACTTCCAAAAAAAACATAAAACGAAAATACAGAACCAAAGACACTTCACATACTTCCAAAATAGTTATTTTTCTTGTTTTTGTATTGGAAGTCAGTTTTTTTTTGTATAGATATACAATTATAACGTCAATCCGTTGACATGTTGCTGCGTGAAAAAAGGTCAAACCAACAAACACACTTTCATATAGTAGGATGACAAACCGACTTTAACCGACGCGCAACGGTTGTCCGTGGCGTTTCTTTTTTTAGGGTAGTTTTCCACCAGAAAAGCAGATCAATCTTAAAGAGACGAAACTTTATGCTTCGATCTGTCAAAATCAGTGAATTTTGGCTTTATCAAGACAGACGAAGCCTAAGTTTATGCTAAGTTTCGACTCGCTATCTCATTCTAGGTACACACTGCGACTTTAGTCAGCCGATTTGTCGTTAGTAATGTCAAAATCTGAGTGAGGACTTGAGATTTTGAAATTGCCAGCGAGTCACCTGCGAGCCCTGCGACTAAAGTCGTTGCGTGTGTACATAGCATTACCTTAACTGACAGACTGTTCGTCGAGAATATCACGCCGAAAAATATTACTTTTGTGCGCGCTGCTTCGTATCCGGCGCGGGTAATTTAAATTACACACCCACATAATTTTTCGAAAGTACGATAAACTAGTCTGTGAAAGTACGATTGAAAGAAACAATACCTTTTCCAACTTGAACTTTGTTCTAGGTTTAGCCAGCCCCTAGTTTATTTTATTTATTGAGAAAAAGAAAGAATTGTCAGCCGAGAGTAGAGAAACATTATGACTGGTAATAAACAGACCTACAATAAAATTTATGGCTCTTCAGAACTTTATTTCTTTATGATAATTAGGTAATTTCCCTAAACTGTAGAACATAATAGTACATTTATTATAATTAGTATGTAATCGTTGTTCAATAAATCCTTTAAAATCAACAAAATGTTTGCATAGCATTTTTCTGAAGCCTATTTCATTATTTTAGCTTCACCTCTTTGGTTGCTTGACTAGCAAACCAAGTCAGTAGCAATCTGCTTAGGGTCAGTTTGCTTAAGTTTATGTTCATTTTGGTTTATGTATGTACCTACTTACTTTACTTATTTGTTTAGGAGCGGATTTTCAAAAATGAATCGGTCTTCATCATCATATCAACCGAAACAAGGTCCACACTTCCACAGATGGTCAAGCATCGCTAAACGAGCGATACTGTGCCGTCCGCTGATAATAGAATTGCATTTCAAAAATATAAAAATCACACTAAAACCGAAATAAATAATTAAAAAAATATAACAACTCACCGCTTTAAACGTGACCTAATACTTGCATCCATCAAAAGACGTAAATAAACTGAATTTATTTTAACACTCCCTCTCCTTGTTTTCACGCAAACATATTTTTCTGACTTTACCCTTTCAACAAGTTTACTCTTCGAAAACTTTCTTATTTTCTGCTCTTGAGATTTGCAATAGAAACCCATAATAAGTATAAATAATTTGATCGAATATATTAATTTTTATCACTTCAAATATTGACTAGAATGTATTATTAAGTCTTAGTATTTACACTGCACTCTGATCGGCGCGGAATAAATTTGATAGTAAACCTCCGACTTCGCAACGGAACAACAGGGTTGGGTGTTCGTGTAGCGACATGTCGCTCGCCGTAGTGCTGTTCAGTTTCGAGCACTATTATGTCCATCTGTGCCAATCAGAGGCATAATAAATCAAAATCCTCTACCTAACTACATATAGAATGCGGAAAAACAATAAACGGACACAGGCTTATGAGTTTTATTATTCTTTTTCTGGTTTTTCAAGCCTTCTCCACATTCTTTATAAATTATTATTTTCCCAAGGTTTTTGATGTCGCTCAGGATAATAAATCAAAGATAAAAGTTTTATCAAACATCGTTTAAGGAAATCAATACTTACACCATACCAAATTAGACAGGTCAAGGCACATTATTATGTCATGGTTAAATAAAACAGCAAGAAAGTGTATCTAAAACGCGAATAGACTGTCTAATTCTAGATAGAATATTTGAAATAGCTACGTGGCAATAAATTCCCGCCAATTGCACCAAGTGGAGCAAATTGAAAACAAAGGAATGTCTGTAGCAATTAACGGAGACGGCACTCCCTATCTCTCTGCCTATACCTTTACAGATAACGATACCTATGTATTTAAAAGTAAGTCTGAGATTAAAATAGATTGCCACGAGGCAAGAAGCCTCAAATATCTAGAACAGCACTAATGTTTGCTTTGTTATATGCACTTTTCCATACTCGTGAATGTTTCAGAACTAGACACAGAGTTGCACTGTGTACATAGTACTAACACTATGACGCATCGCGCTTAGTCATTATGAAGGCGGTCAGACACAGCGAGACACGAACCCGCGGCAGGAAAACGGCGCTCTATGCAGGTTTGAACTTGTCTGTATGTGTAATAACATTGCGGTGGCGGACTCGTGAATACTTGTGATGTAATCAGATGACAGTTGTAAAATTAACATTTACGACCGCGCCACATTCCGGTATTGATTTGCGAGTTTCGATTACAGACTGACATGTTCTTGGGAGCAATATCTTTGTTATAGCTTATACCTATCATATATCTTTTGTATTGTTTGCTCAACATGTAACGAACGATGATAACATTATGAACCTAGGTAGTTAAGGCCGCCACAGATAGGCGCGACGCGACTCTAGTAGAACAATTTTTACGAAAACTACATCGAAATTGTTCTACCATCGCACTTATTTTTGCACACTTAAGCGAGGAAGTATTTTAGACCTCATAAAATGCTCTAATGGATTCAGCAATAATATTATAAAATTTTACCGTCATTGAAAAATATTCAAATAAAAACAATTTTATTTTTAATAAGAAACATTTCCTTTATTGCTGTAAGATATATCTCGGAACTTATCAACAACATTACTTTTGTCAGGTTACAACCAAAATCTGGTCTAAGGCAGATCATAAGACTATTGTGTACAATTCTTTCTCTAAAATATAATACATCTCTTAAAAATAAACAATTAAATGATGAACAGTCATGAGCATAAATACCTTACAGTTACGCCACATTTAAAATCATTTTTCTCCTGTAATAAAAAATGTCACTTTGAGAAAAAACTTATTTTTACCCGACTGCCCCAGACAGAATGAGGGTAGTGTTTTTCGAGAGTAAGTATGTATGTCTATTTCTTTGGCACGCTTTGTAGCCTATAAGGCTAGATGTTTTTTGCAAAGTGGTGCTTACAAACCTGCCGTGCTATTCTGTAAACATCTCACCGTGATAACTTGGGTGAAGTGAGCTTGATGTGAGCTGTCATTGCATCTAAAGGTAGGGTTTGACACTATGGACAGCTCACTTCACCTCACTATTCACGGTGAGATGTTTACAGAATGGATCGACTGAAAAATGGTGTAATTTTTTTTTGTCCTCGCCTGCAATACCTTACAAAAAACAAAAATCAATGCTGGTTTTTGTCTTTGCAGTTATGTGGTTTTTGTTTTTTAAATAATTTGTTCTTAATATTCTCAAAACCATACGTTTTGAGAATACCATGTTCGTAACATCATAAAATATCTATCAATACTTTAGGAGAAAATCGCTTTTGAATCTTGCGTAAGTGTAAGGTATTTTTGATCGTGACTGCACAGTGGTATACTCAAAGCTAATTAATAGAAGTTGCTTGTTCATTAAGGTACTTACGTCAATTAGTCATTGACCCGTAGGTACAGTGGGTTAAAAATGTTTGAAAACTATTGTCTTGAATATATTTTGCATGTCATACTACGATAAGTGTTATTTTGGCTTGGTTTTTACAGTTATCATCATTATACTACGAAAAGTGACGTCATTAAGTCGTAATTTGTTGTATTTCTAGTTACGATATTTAAGTAGACCCGATTTCCATGACAAACGATCTGACGCGCATGATCATTTACTACGCGCTACATGTAAACGGTCTACGAACATTGACATAAGTCCCAGGGCAAAGATTTCAATCGTAGATTTGCCCTTCCGCGTCAAAAGATGGCCGCGTTTCTGTTTCGTTTTGACACCTCTGAAACAGACAGTGTCGCAGAGACTTGACTTGGTTGTCATGGAAACACCATTGTTAATGTGTGAGCTCGCTCCTCTCATTATGGACGACTTTTCGTGCGACTTAATACAGTGAGGGCAAATCTACGATTTAAATCTTTGCCCCAGGGTAGCCTAGCTCGCGAAATTCAAACTTTCTTAATTATTCTGTTAAATGTTGATCAAAATATGATTTGCGATCGTAACAAACATTTATTTATAGAATTATAATCATTAGAAATATTTAATGATTAATTTAGCCATCTGGACCAGCCAGCCAAAAATGTCCCGGACTCATGAGATCGGTTGTGATTATACCTATACTCGGAATTTTAATTCGATTCCAGATTTGACAATTTCAGTGTTGCAACGTTATGACAAGTACTAAATAGTGACGTTGCGAAATTATTCGATATGGAAATGGAATATTTCCAGATCGATTCTTCTCGTTTATAATTTTACTCTCGTAAACTAAGTATATCAGGAAATTAAATATTTCTGAACCGATAATTTAGTTTTGACGATTAATTAACGATCTGAGACTTTTCTTTTATAATTGTGTGTGAAATAAATAAAAAAATGTGATCATGAAGGAACATGACAAATAAAACAGATAGATGTATTATGGTAATAATTTATTTTATAAATTGTCGCCGTCATCGCTATCGCTATCGCTGTCACTTTCTGTAACATTTATTATAAATAAAAAATAAAAAATATAATTATAATAAAAACAAAAATATTAACTTTTTATAAAATAGAGCAGCGATTACTAATTAATAAATAATTATTATGAATAATTATGTATTAATTAGTAATCGCTGCTCTAATTATATATTTTTGTTATAATTATGTATTTATTTAAATAAAAATCAATAATTTAGTCTTTAATTGGCACACTGATGGCACACACATGATGATTGTTTATCGATTTTTGTGTTCATCACTACACTATTATATGTGGTATCATTATTTCACAAAATGACAGTAGCTAATGTCAAATCTGGAATCGAATTAAAATTCCGAGTATAATAAAAAGGTTTTCAAGTTGCGGGTTCTCAGAATGCGTCAGATTTTTTGACATAGGAACTGGGCCTTAGGCTATGTTCAGATGGTAGATTTGACGCGCGGTAAGACTGCAGCAGCTCGTTGTAGCTGTTTGCTTTGGTGGAGCATGAAAACAAGGCAAAATATGTACGATCGCAACGGAAACGCGCGGGCAGATTTTTGTCATCAGAACATAACATTAGTCAACCATTTTTAACCCACAGTACGTCACTACAACAATTGTACAACTTTTCTATAGCACTTAACAACACCTAAGGTATATCTAAACTACGCTAAAGATGCTAGTTGTCCTTTCTACATTAGTTTTCCTTCAAGAAAAAAAAAACGCGTATTTATATCAATTTCTATAATACCTAGAAATAAGTTGAAACTAGAAAAACTATTTAAAGTAGCTCTCTAAACATCTCAATAATTTTAATAAATTAAATCAGTCAACAAGCGTACATGTTCTATTAACCATTCCACACAATATTATTCTAACATTCGGTATGTATTGGCAAAATGGGTTCAAATACTCTAAAACTAAACCCCCGTTCACACGACGCGGGATTTTTGGCTCGGCGTGTTATTTTTTTGGAATTCTATGCATAAGGCTTAGTATACAGACAAGCAGCGAGAGCAATTTCTCGCCGAGACAAAAATCCTGCTTCATTAAGACATGACACAATATGATACAACAACATAATAACACCTCAAATATGAGTAACAAAAAAAAAATGAAGTGAGATCTAAAATTTGAATTTCACATTTCGATTTATACATAAAAGTTTTCTAATTTTAAGATCATTTTGTTCATGATAGGAAAATCCATGAAATCGTAACTACATTAACCTAAATAAAGTTAAAACATTATTGTGACGATAGCTTTAATACCTACAAAATTATCTGTATTATTTATAAGTAAACTTATAGTTCTCAGAAAACATTAGGTCACAGTATTGTGTCACAACACTTTATTGGGTTGGATACAACGGTCACGCCATTGATGTTTCATGTTAGGACTTGTAAATGGTGAAGACACGTTTGCTCGCCCTGCAAGAACTGTCCAGTCTTCCAGTCAAGGCGCTTTACGCGCGTAACTTTGCAAGATAGATAGGTGTGCCGACACGGGGGAGTTATTCGGTCTTATTACAAAATAATACCTAATGGTTGGCACTTCACATCGCTTTTCGTGTTGGCGTATTCGTCTTATTTTCCCAAATACGACGATGTGAAGTTACTGTATTTGCCTATATTAAAATTTGTCTATTTTTCACGAATAAGACGGATACGCAAATACACGACCATTCGTATTCGGTTGTCGGTTTTTGGTCACATATCAAAGGATGGCGAATATACCGAATAAGTTCGTTTACCGTCCACACATGGCTTGCTCAGTAGAGTGCGGTGTTTTATGTACGCATAACATGTATTTAACACGTTCAGATTAGCAAAAATATTTTTGAATGTTCGGTGTATTCGCTGTTCATGAGGATGTGTGGACGGTGTGTTCGGTTATTCCGATTTCTTCACAATATTGGCGAATAAAACACAGTAAAAAACGCGAATACCGATGTGAAGTGCCACCTTTATAAAGAAATAACATTTTTCGTGGTTTAAACCAGGGATCACCAATTGGTATCACTGGGTAATTTTTATTAAATAATAGACAAATATTATGTAATCAATCTGCCTAGCCTTTTCCCAACTATGTTGGGGTCGGCTTCCAGTCTAACCGGATGCAACTGAGTACCAGTATTTTACATGGAGCGACTGCCTATCTGACCTCCACAACCCAGTAACTGGGTAACACAATACCCCTTGGTAAGACTGTCAGGCTTTCGGGCTTCTGTCGACCCGTAACGACTGTCAAAGATCCACGAATGACAGCCGGGACCAACGGCTTAACGTGCTTTCCGAGGCACGGAGGAGTTTCGGTATGTAAAGGTGGTCACCCATCCACGGACCAACCCCGGCAAGTGTAGCTTAAGCTATTGGATCGACCCATGCGGCTGTTGTTACTTAGCCATGAGCTCATATTATGTAATAATGAACCAAAATAACAAATGAAGTAATTTATGTTAATGTGACAAATGTCATTCTTTACTTTGAACTTTGTCTAGTCTGGAGTGTCGACGGCAGAAAAAACAAAACGCGGGCAAAATTAAATGAATTACTAAATTATTATATTTAAATACAATCAAAACAGTTTTAACGAGTTCGAAGGGAACCACGGGTTATGGTTGTTATAGCCGATAGTCGTTATAACCAAAAAGTATGTTATTAAGTAAACAGAACTGGTGGAACGTCAAAATTTCTTCTTAATAACGGTCCTTCGTTATAAACGGTTTTGACTAATATTATTGTTTACTTAACATAAAAAGGTCCGCCATTTGGTGACTCCTGGTTTCAACCATCGAGCCAGTTTTTGCAATAAGAACCTAACTGTGATCGAAACACAGTTCTTTATAGAAAACTGTCAGTTTACTCCGCTACTAAGTGGTCAACTTAACTTTGGTCGGAATAAAGTCGGAAATACAAGAACTGGCTCGAAGGCTCGGGCTACAGTTAAATCTCGCTTTGTAATCGGGTTACGTTCGTTATTCTTACGCGCGTAAAACGCCCGATTTGGCATACCTACTGACATACCTACTGACATTGTACAGAACAGCACCTGATTGCATAACACACTTACAATCAAACGTCCTAACCTATTGCTTCATAGGTTTGAAAAAATCGTCTGCTCAACAACGGAAAATAACGCAATGAACGTGGCTGAACTGTCAAAATGAAAAGCATTGCCAACGATTGCCATTGGATGTGTGTTACGCAATTACTCCGCTGATATTACTAATTTTTTTACAATTCTTTTGAGGTACTGGGTACCACACAAAATTAATTATACATCGGCCAAATAGTGGCAAAACGCTCACTAGCCTCTCTTAAAATATAGTTTTGCTAGGTATCTTAATTATTAGTTTATGGTACCTATTTATTACAATAATAATATAGTATCTTTGAATCACTATTTAGATTTTTCATAGTTTGTAAAAGCAAACTCATTTATCCCGCTTTGATTTTCGTTTCTTTTATATTTGGCCTCATAGGGTTTTATTTGATTGGATGCAAGGATGCAACTCAGTAGATATACAAGGTCAAATTAAATTAACAAGCAAAACTTCACAGACTTGTTGGGTAGGTATCGATATCTCATAATGACAATATCAGCGGCCGCGGACCAAAGATTTAAATCGTTAGATTCGCTCTACCGCATAAAAAAATGGCCACGTTTGTATTTTGTTTTGACACACTGTCATTTATGCAATTTTTATTTGATGCGAGAATAAACATAAAATAACAAACGTCAAAATAATTTATAGGTGAGAGAAAATCCATCACCACTCTCAAAACGATGAAGGAAAACATCATGAGGAAGCCGGCTTCAGTTAAAAACTCGAAGACATGTGACATCCACCAACCCGCACTGGGCCCGCGTGGTGGATTATGGCCCACTCGAACTCACAGAGGTTGCGTCCCCGTAGAGGGAACATTGTGAGAGAAAATCTAACGATTTAAATCTTTCATCGACCAAAGTTACTTGAAATTATGAGTTTGTTTTAGTATTATAAGATGTCGATATCCATCACACTGTCAAATTTCGCCAACAAATTTAAATTGATCCTGTATAAACGATATTTTGTAGTCTCCTGACGGTCATTTAATCGCATCTGTCTAGATTCCCCTTGTTCTTTCTCTTCTGTAATTGGAGCCATATAAAATTAAATTATATTATCAGTATACTTGCTATAGTTTCAAGCTGCAACTCTGAAGCCCAGCTATAAAATAGCGTCCAATACAAACACCACTTCTCAAGCTTAGGCAGTTTAACTCAACTTCAAACTTCCAGCTTCCATCCAACAAAATTATCGTTCTTGCTGGCAACATTACATTAATACTGTGCCGTTAGATGTTCTATAGTTTCGTTAATAGATTAAAGTCATGTACGAGAATGTGCATTTTAGCCGGATTCATTTGATACGCAAAAATTTAAATCGATTTGAATTCTATCCGTAATGTTGTTTTCGGGATTACGCGACTAGTTTTAGGGCAGTTTAATCGTCTCGCGATAGCCCGATGTGTTTCGTACTAACCCGATGTGTTTCGTACTAACCCGATGTGTTTCGGAATAGCCCGATGTGTTTCGGAATACTCCGATGTGTTTTGAAATATCCCGATGTGTTTCGGAATAGCACGATGTGTTTTGGAATATCCCGATGTGTTTTGGAATATCCCGATGTGTTTCGGACTCATACATAATTAAGGCTCCATAACGAACATTTTGTTGGATGTGACGCTCATATATTTCCCTGATATTGGTATTGAATCCTAAGCAGTAAGCTATCGTCAGCATCCAATACTCCTGAGCTTATATCAATATTCCTCGTAGTCGTAATAGTCATCATCTTGCCCGTTTTGTAACATGGCGGCTAGGGATAACTCGCCGCCGACGTCCACTGGGTCCGGTTCTATTTCGTCTTCGTAGTCGTCTGCTATTTCTGAAGACATGAAAGGAGAATGTATTAAAAGTTAAAATTGCAAACTGCTTTTCGGTAAACAGTTTATTGATGCCAACCTTTGTTATAATAACTTGTCCTATCATGGTTACTTTGTTTATTCTTATTATGGTATTAAAAACAAATACACAATTTATGAAAACTCGTTTTGTCGTTTCATTTAATTACAGCAATTTGAGCCATATGCAATATAAAGTTGAATCTATATTTGCTGTCGAATTAGGTTTTTCATTGCCACTCCTTTGGTCTAGTCTAGAACTGAAGTCAAAGTTGAGCCTCACTCATACTGTTTCTGTCACTTCAAGATCTATTGTAGAGCACAACACTTAAACACTTAGATTTCTTAAAGTTATGTTTTGTTTGAAATTTGGGCCCAATGCCGTTTTCACTAGCATTAGGCCACAACTAAATGAATGCCTAAATAAAAGCGCGCTGTTGGATTTTCAACATACGGCCCTGAGCCGAGGGGTGAAAATCAAATAGCGCGATATTTAAAAAGAAATTAAGTGTGGCTAGGTTGTGGACACGGTCATGTGTTTTACGAGAACACGTGTACGTTACGAGTAATATTTTCTTTAGCTATGGTGTCCTAAAATTTTGGATATAGATGAAAGATATCAGTTTTTTGAATTGCTTTCCATATGGAAGTAAAGACGTTTGCACATAATGCTGCCACTTAGTTGCAGAACTTACCAGTAACAGGCTGTGGTGTGGGCGGCGCGGGCGGCCCGGGCGTGCGCGGGCCGGGCGCGGGGGAGGCGGGGGGCGCGGGATTCTTCTTCTTGCGTTTGCGCGGTACTGGTGATGCTGGGACTGCGACCGTTGGTGTTGGAGGTTTGTTTCTAGAAGAGATAAGATTATTAATGAGATAAAGTTTGAAGAAAGGCAGTGAGAATCATTCAATGACAAAAAACAGCCTCGAAAATTGGTCATTCTTGCCCCGATATTTTTAGGCCAATTTTGTTTACTAAAATATAAAATAGCTAAGGGAAAACTAGTCGAAAATCGACGATAATCTATTTTCGACTACTTTTGTGGGACCGAGTAGTGGTCGCATGCGAAAATATCAGAATGGGGAGAGCTATCTCAGTAGTATACTCGTACACTCTCGATTTTAGTCTACAAAAGCTGGAAACAGCCTTAAAACTGCCTTATTCAATACAATAGTATGGACTTAGTGCACAAGTAAAAGTAAGTGCAAGGGAGGAATTACAAAATAAATCTTTGGTGCCTAAAGCCGTGTACAAATGCGTGTAATGTATCGTGTAAACAAAGTTAACGCGAATTCTGCGTGGATTCTGTGGACGGGATGTAACGCTCGCGCTGATCCATCGGCTGTCGGTATTTTGCGTGAACACAAAGGGTCTCGCAGTCGAATACATACAGCACTCTGATTACGTAACACACGATCAATCACAATCTGTTTCATTTCAATGTAAAACCGCCTGTAATATTTTTGGCAGTAAAGTGTATTTTTATTTATTTATTTAATCACTTACTCAACAACAACGGCCTCCTTCGGCGTCACTGGGGGCAACGGAGTGCCAGGAAGGTCCAAACTCTTAAGAATATCATAATTAATCTTAGAGCTTATTTTCTTCTCTGCAATCATCTTCTCGATAGCCTCCCCAGCAGTCGCAGCGTTACAAGGAGTTCTCTTCTTGTAGGAACCTCGAAGTTTCTTCTTTTTATCCTTATTTTCTTCTCTTTCCTTCGCGCGAAGCTCTTCTTTTACTTAAACATGTATAACTACAAATTAAGATTTTATGATAAACGCTAGTTGGTTTCTTCACCTGGATGGTTATGTTAAATCTTACATGCATAAACACTCCGATCTGTAGATCGTATAAATACTTGATCTGTGCAGGAATCGAACCCGCTGCTGCGCTCTTAAAGATTATATTGTAAAATACAGTATATTATATCTATCTAAAGGTCGGTGGTAGGTTGGCTGGTGGGTAGGTTGGTAGGTTGGTTGGCAGGTAGGTTGGTAGGTAGGTAGGTTGGTAGGTAGGTAGGTTGGTTGGTTGGTGGGTAGGTTGGTAGGTTGGTTGGTTGGTAGGTTGGTTGGTGGGTAGGTTGATAGGTTGGTTGGTGGGAAGGTTGGTTGGTTGGTTGGTTTGTTGGTTGGTGGGTAGGTTGGTTGGTGGGTTGGTTGGTGGGTAGGTTGGTGGGTAGGGTGGTTGTTGGGGGTTAACATGTTTTTTCAACTGCAAATTTAAGTTGGTCGATTACTTTATCGTTAATTTGTAGGGCCTACTTAGCTGTGATAGTTTTCCTTTCAATTTTGTTATACAGTGTGTCTGGACACCGGTGTCTGCCCCGTTAAGGCGAAGCAATATAATAAATTTTATCGACAAATCCTCAATTTTTCATTCCAAGGCTTTTTTTTTCTTGTGTGTAAAATCCGGAGGTAATTTTGAACAATTATCGTAATCACTTCTGTACCTTTTTTAATTAAACGCCATTAAATTGTTATTATATTTGTTATTTTCCTTCTACTTGGCAGGATCTTTAAAGTAAAGGGTCATATTCAAATAGTCACAACTCCTAAACTATTTGACTCAGAGCTTAGGTCTCAGACATGTTTTTAGATAATATCTTATAATAGTGCATCTAAAATATTTGACAGCGATGTGCGACGTAGCCAACTTTTTGGATGAACGCTCTTAAGTTGTCCAAACTGAATGATTAAAATTTTGTGGGTTGGTACATTTTAGCAAAACCAGTACTGCCCTGCTAAGCCGAAATGCGCAATCCCAATCAGAGTAAGTTTTCAGAAAATTTACTTTTTGTTAATTGTAATTTAATGAAACTTATGGATATGAAAAACTTCTGAGTGGTTTTTATAAATGTTTTAAGTTAGACAGCGGTATTTGGCTATACCATTACATGCGAAATTGATATAGCTATTTAATGGTATAAAAAAAACTAAAAGGGCGTATCTCTGAGATAGCGCCTTTTGGCTTAGCAGGGCAGATTACAACCATAAAAAAAAGACTACGTACTTTTCTGCTCCCTCAGATATCCAGCATTGACCTTATTCCATAGCAGCGCTTTATGTTTCACCTCTTCTTCAGTCATGATGAGAGAGTTGATGTACTCCTCATCCTTCTGATCCAGGACCATTTCAGCAGCATTGTGGAGGTCTTTGGCCACCTGTTTCGGTTCAGGTCTTAGGAACTTGTCAGATTTATCGTCTTGACTGGAACCTGCAAGGCCTATAACGGCTAGATCTGGACCTGAAGACAATAATTAAGGAAATAATAATATAAAAATTAAATGTATGTTTAATTACTTCTAATTTGATAACGGGTGCAATAAAATTTAAATTAAATCTGTGAATAGATGATGTTGAGTCGTTGATGGATACTTCGTTGATTAAAATGTATTTTTAAATTAAATATACGCGTTTAACTAATACTAAAAATATTTATGACGCCTTTTTTAGACAGGACTTGCTAAACTGCAATCATATTTCAAGATCAAAAGATAACTTAAAATTATACAGTTTTAAAGCACTGATGGCCCAGAGGTAGCGGCCGCGACTTGACTTGGAGGTCGTGGCTTCGAACCCAAGCAGGCACTTTACTTTGTGTCAATAATTTCATCACCACTGCTGTCAAAACGGTGAAGGAAAGCATCATGAGAAAACCGGCATGTCCTAGAACCAAAAATCCCAAGACATGTGACATCCGCCAACCTGTACTGGGCCCCCGTGGTGGATTATGGCCCACTCCCTCTCAAAGAGAGGAGGCCTGTGTCCCAGCAGTGGGAACGAGGAGTAAATAGCAAGTAGGTACAGTCAGGGAAATAAACACAAACAACCACTATTGTATTGGGGTCATCCTGTAAGGATAGTGTGTGTATGTTTAATAATAAATAAATAATAATAATAATTAAATTGTTTTTCAAATTGACACACTACGTCAATTCCTTTGCCAATTTGACAGTTATATTATGAAAGGACTTTAACTGTCACAGAATGACAGATGTGATTTGAATATAAGGACAGTTTAAGTTGGTAGTCAATTTGCAAAACGATTAATTTACCTGACTTTACATACCAAGTCCTTTTTCAACCTTAATTTTTTCACTCTTGACATCTTCTTTATCTTGCACCTTTTTGGCTATTTCTCCAATGAGGTCCAACGCGTCTTCCGCTGCGAATCTTGATGCCTCTGCATCTTCTGAAGTGGTTTCGTCTGGAATAAAATAAAATAAAAATACTATTGGTATCTATAAAAGCATTACTACTTCGTTTGCTAGCATAGCAATAATTAGCAATAATTACATCAGTTTTCATGACATTTAACAGTGTCTTAGTTATTTTTTGTGTTGTCCACATATTATTATTATTTCTATTTTTACCCGACTGCGGAAAAGCTAAAAAAGGAGGGTTATGTGTTTGACCTGTATGTATGTGGCTCCGTCTCTACGTTCCCTCGTAACTAATAACCTGAACCGATTTTGATGAATGATATGTCGTTAGATACTTCTTTATTGCGCGAGTGTCACTGGGTACATTCAAATGATAAAAAACAAGAATGGCGGATTTTTGGCGCCAAAACGTACGTTTGAAAAAAAAGTTCCATACCCTATTTAGTGGGGTATAAAAAAGAAGTGTTTCGAAAGGTGATTAAAAAAATATATACTTACAAATTATATGTTTAAATGTAATTTGGATCGAGGAATGATAAAAAAGTTATTTTAAAAACGGAAAAAAAACTGGTATCCCAGGCAAACAAAAGTTACACCATATTTCAGGTTATTGGTTTGTCTCCACCTGCAATACTAAAATTATAGATTATAATGCTTGTTTTTATTCTCTTTTCCGTTGTGTTTTTGAAGCCGGGTCATTTTGTTTTTTAAATTATAAAATAAATCCAAAATTAGATAAGTAATACATTATAATATACTATGCACATAATATTTTTGCTTATTTTTATTTCATCATCATTTCAGCCGAAAGACGTCTGCTGCTGCACATAGGCCACCCCAACCATCGCCATTTCGATTACCACGGCTATTTTTTAGAAAATTAAAAGTAAATGGACGATTGTGACGTAGTTTTATGTCACTGCAATTTCTGGAAACATTGTCTTGAGTAAAAAAACCGGCCAAGTGCGTGTCAGATAACGCACAATGAAGGGTTCCGTAGTTGGGATGAATTTATCCCAAGAACAAACTTAACATTGTAGTTGGAAAACATTGTTCTCCCATACATTCCAAATGCTAATGTAAGTTTCTTTGCACAATATTGGGATATCCCATGTTATTACAAGACCATACACTTCTTATAGGTTTTCCTGTAATCTATAAGTATAAAACTATTTTCTGTATTTTATTAAAAATTTTAGGCTCAGTAGTTTCGGAGATCAGGGACCATTTTCTTAAGTAACTTATAAAAGATTAATTTTAAAATTATTAAAAATATATACACGAGACCCTCACAGTAAGCCCTTTCATTTGATATGTCACACGGTACAGAGTACAATTTTTTTATTAAATTTTCTTTTTTTCTCCCAATACTGACCCCCATATTCAAAATTCATTTATTTACGTCCGTGTTTGGGTCACAGAAATAGATGTGTGTACTAAATTTCAACTTAATCAGTCCATTAGATTCGGAGCAAATCGGTTGTGACAGACGGACAGACAGACACTCGAGTGATCCTATAACGGTTCCGTTTTTTCATTCGGACACACGGAATCCTAAAAATATATATATATTAATCTACCACTATTTGGAGTCAGAAAATAGCTTAGTTTTTTATTTCAGAAATAATTTATGCCCATAAGATTTTTGATTTTACAATTATTATAATTTAGATATTACAATTTTGTAGGTTACGCAGTTCTTTATGCTAAGTGCATAACCTACGTCTACGTTACGGTAATTAATCACGTATTCCACATTTTTGACTCAATAAAAAAAACATACATTACTTAAAAATATATCATCTACGTATGTATTCAAAAGAATCTACATTTGCAGATAAGGTTAGCATAGTTGCTCCTAGTAGGTATATGATTAAATGTTAAATAAACCAAAAAAAGCCAGCATGAGGAAACTTTAAAAGGTAACTCAAATTACGTATTAAGAATTTTGGTAAGGCAAAAAACCAATAAACGTTTTATTCTTTTATTTTAAGGATCAAAGGATATCATAAAACCGGTAGATTTGAACGAGTTTTGCTCAAAGGTTGATACCAAATGGAGCTTTATAGATTTTTGTCAAACATGCTTGGAAATTAGAGCGACAACCTTCTTCATACGAGCGCCCGGCCGGCAATGTTTGTATGAAAATCAATATCTGTCGTGTTTAGCGGCCAAGTAAATTACTATGAAAAGTCATATCTGTCGTGTTATTTAAAAATGGAACGAACTTTTTACTTAAACACATGGCAACCAAGGAGGTAACTTAACAAAGATTTTATTTAAATTTCGATTTGGCTTGCAAATAGAGCTGTTTACAGTAAAGAAGAAACAAATGAACATATTGGCGCGTGAAAAATTATTGTTGTTCGTCATTGATTCTGGAATTTATTAGTACATTATTATCCATTACAATCCAAATAATGCGCGGAAATTCAAATTAAGTAAATTAATTATGAACTTTTTACTTCAACACACCAATGTGTTGAAGTAAAAAGTTCGTTCCATTTTTAAATAACACGACAGATATGAGTTTTCATAGTAATTTATTTGCCCGCTAAACACGACAGATATGGATTTTCATACAAACATTGCTAGCCGGGCGCTCGCATGTATTCGACCAGTACAGCATTTTCGAATTATTTCAAAGAAGGTTGTCAAAACAATGCTCGAATTTCCAAGCACTTTTGAGAAAAAATAATTTTCTTTGTTTTAATTTCCGCGCATTATTTGAGAAACGTACTATACAAGCCTTGGCTGCAACCAAGCATTGATGGACTCACGTATGTGTGCCTCGGCTTCGCCTCGGCCCACATTTTAACGGTCGTCCATCAATGCCCGTGACAGTAATGTACAATAACGCTACACCGTTTAGTTAAACTTCAAATAAAAACAATTTCTCACGAAGCCACGCGCGCTTTACTTGTGGTAACCAAGTGTTCAAACGTGAGTGCAGGAGAGAGGGTAAGCAGGAACTACAGAACCACCTGCTACGATTATTACATATTGTTTTTGTAACTGTGTTATGCTGTTACTCCGCGGGTCCCCAAGTACGCGGATAATATGATTCGGGGAGCGAGTTTTCCATACAAAATAAATCAGATTCAGAACTTATCAGTTCAGTGCATAAATAATTATATAATAAAGATAATTATGTATACATAAAATACAAGCCAGCTGCGTGGAATATTTATATTATTACTTATTAATTCCAGAAATTAACATAAACAGTTTCGCACTTATCAAATATATGTTTATTATCTTAAGTTTTAGAGGTAGGCTGTTAACCTGAGATTTCAATGTCAAACCAGGACAAAGTAAAATGCGTTTAAACCGAATTCCCATTTAACCGAGAAGAGGCGTATGTCCTGCGGTGTGATAATAATAGGCTAGTATTATTTATCATCTTCCTTATAGAATAGAATAGAATAGAGTTTTATTTTGCAAATATGGGTAATACATAATAGTTCTTAAGATTACATTTAGTTCAGCCACATTTTACCAATCGGCATGCAAACATTTGAAATTATTTATAACACTATTATTACACTTATTTAGATCAATTTATAAATGACTATTATAAAATTTTAAATCATCAACTTAATTAAAAATATATGTTTGTATGTAAAGGAAAAAACAATTTAGTATCATTAGATTACATTACTATTACAAATATCATACCATTATAATTACATCATTTAATGTTCTAGCTAGATCTTTGACCGTCTTTACGATAGTCAGTAAGAACTGACAACCAGTCTCAGACCAAATAAAAAGCAAAACTAGCGCTGAGAACAATACAGTGAAGCATGCCAAAACTACACCGCCGCTCTGAGCATACACTCTCACAGACACACATTTACAATCAAACTACACCACACAAATTGCACACATGTTTACGAAACCGGCTTCACGTCACTGTTGACAGCGCTCTGTCCTGGTTTTTTATTTGGTCTGAGCAACCAGTCTTATCAAGGGGTACCGTGTTACCAATTAACGGGGTTGTGGAGATAGGCAGTCGCTCCATGTACAATACTGGTACTCAGCTGCATCCGGTTAGACTGGAAGCAGACCCCAACATAGTTGGGAAAAGGCTAGGCAGATCATGGAGACAATGTGGGACCAGAGCAGGTGCAGACTGCAAAGAGAAGTTCCGTTGACCACCAAATACAGAAATTAGATTTCAACGGTTCGGTTTCAAAGAAGATGTAGTGACAAACTTTGAAAAGGGTATGCTGAGATGGTTTGGTCATGTTGAGAGGATGAAGGAAAGGCGACTAACAAAAGGTATTTACAAGGCAGATGTGAGTGGGAACGCCGGGAGGGGGACGCCCTAGGAGGACATAACAGTGACCTTATTGGTGATGTTCTTCAGAAGGGTCTGGTGCGTAGTTCTCGCAACCGGCCCGCGTGTATGACCAGATGTATGGACGTAAAAGCAGTACGTACCCCATGGAAAGAAGGTGCATGATGCTTCAGGGGCTAGTGCACATCTTGGGGTTAATTCGATCTATCGAGTCTGGTAAAACCACGCTGGGGTCGGTGCATTTCATTCATTCATTCATTTCATTCATTCATTCATTTCATTCATTCATTTCATTCATTCATTTCATTCATTCATTTCATTCATTCATTTCATTCATTCATTTCATTCATTCATTTCATTCATTCATTTCATTCATTCATTTCATTCATTCATTTCATTCATTCATTTCATTCCATTCATTAATTCATTTCATTCATTCATTCATTCACCTACCCCATGGAAAGAAGGCGTGCGTTCATATATGTGCATGTAATTAGATTTATACCTTTATCGTTTTTATCTATATAAAAGATTAGAACATGTATATTTTATGCAAAATAACTTTGTAGTAGTTTGTAGATCAACAATATAGACGTTTCAACTTCCTGTTCAGTACCGGTCTTTTCGAAGCTGTGAAATATTATTTATAAACCAATATAATTTAGTAACTAGTTTGAGCTAAATATATAAATAAAATTATAAGATTACTAGGTTTTGACCGCGGCTTCGCCCGGAAGTCGGAAATCCGTTCAGCCGTTATAGCGTCAAAGCGTAACAAACAAACTCACTTTCGCATTCCTAAAATTATTTAGGATGATTTGTTTCTGCTAATGACGTCATGGATCCAAGTAATATTATAAATGCGAAAGTGAGTTTGTTTGTTACGCTTTCACACTAAAACGGCTCAATGGATTTGGATGAAATTTGGCCCACGGGTACACCATGACCTAGGTTAGGACATAGGATAGATTTTATCCCGATATTCTTACGGGATCGATACTTATGCGAGTGAAACCGCGGGGCGCAGTTAGTGTAGTATGAGGCCAGTTCACATTAGTGTCTGTAGTTCAACCACGCTGACCGAACGCTCGCGAAACGAGCTAAACAGACGTCAATGTGAACAAGGCTTTAGGGACTGACTGGTGGATAATTTTTAGCACCAGTGGGTTTTCTGGTTTCCTCCATCATATTCTGAATTGAATCAAAATAATAAAATTTATTATTTAGAATCGATTTCTCTGATATTAAAATAAGTGCGAAGTTTTTACTGATTTAAGATTCAATTTATTTAAATATTTTTTTATTAATTGCATTTTAAAGGAACTTTGTCCAGGTATAATGATTATTAATTTATCAAAAAACATTATCTTACCAATTCCCAATACAGCGGTGGATGTACCAATGACAGCAGCAACCTTTCTTCTTTTATTGCCGTCTTTTTCTAACTGATGTTCTATCTCTTTTTGTAGATCGGTCAGCTCTTTCTCACCATCTTCCTCATCCATTAACTGGAATTCGAAAAAAAAAAGAGTTTTATAATGTCAATAAAAAACAGAATAATAACAACTAATCCTATTATGTTAAAGATCAGGCAATTTAAATCAAGAATTTACATCAAAACATGTACATAAATCCTTTTTCACCATCTTCCTCATTCATTAACTCGATATCGCAAAAAAAAGGCGACGATCGATCCATAAGAAGCGGAATTTAAATGAAGAATTCGCATGCTTTGGTTACCCTGTGTATAGTACAGTTTTGCTGGAAACTTAATTTTGTTTTAAGTTTAACAAATATATGTAGTTATAACGTATTTCTTGACTGTTTGTAACTCTTGGCTGCCCTTCCTCATTAATATTTACTGTGATTCAATAAAAACACAGTTGTTTGATCTCGCCGTTGTTTCTACAAATCCAGAGACGATCCTATGTTATGCAAATGCAAGGAAAATATTTCGCACACAAAGAGATCGAGCGTGTACAATCTATGAGAGAGTTAATTTATGGTCTCTAATAACATGATGAATGAAAGGAGACTAACAAAAGGTATTTATCAAGGCAGAGGTGAGTGGAAACATCGGGAGGAGCCGAGAAGGACGTAATAATGACCTTATTGGTGATGTTCTTCAGAATGGTCAGGTGCGTAGGTAGTACTCGCAACCGGCGTGCGTGCGTTTTTTTTTTTTTTTTAATTGCATCGTCTTCACATATAATTATGTAACTAATGTACGTACATATACAAAATATTGTAACACTTTTTAAAAGAGTAACGGTGTAGTTTCTTGCCCATTCTTCTCCATACGAAAACTACCTTTTGGAAGGGGCTACTAGAATCAATTCAATTTTTTGTATACTTTGACGTTCAAAAGTGCCTTACAATGGCCTATTTGAAATAAATGATTTGACTTTGACTTTTGTCTTTGTGTATGACCAGATGTATGAACGTAAACGAAGCATAGGTGTATGTAAGGATCGTAGCAGATGGCGTTCTGTAGTTTCTGCCTATCCCCATGGGAGGCTGGCGTGAGTTTATATATGTGTCAAACTCAAACTCAAAGCATTTACTCCAAATAAACTAATTACAGGCACTTTTGAATTGTCGAGGTGGTCGGTCAGCGAAGTAGGTACCTACTTATGGAGAAGAACGGGCAAGAAACTCCACGGACAATCTTTTAAATCATGATATGGTTACAAAATATTGGTTACATCATTCATGTTGAAGTTATACATGTGAGAACGATGCAAAACGTGAAAAGCGTCCGTAACAGAAATAAAAAATAAACAATTCAAAAAGTAAAAATTAAAAAATTCAATTAAATTAAAATAAGCCGTATGGTAGCTAAGAGACGACCAGTCCCGACTGATGGCGCCCTTTCACGAACATGACGCATGGATTCTAATCCATGCGTCATGTTCCAACCATTCAACCATTCAACTCAACCATTTTGAAGGGAGCTAAATGATCCAACACACGCGCCACCATCAGCGAGACATCGAGTGAGCATGACATACTCTCATGTATGTAATATCATGATGATCGCATTTCATGATAATCGCATTATTTTCTCTTTCACGAAAAGTTTAAGAGCGTTTATTGCATTTCATAATCAATATTCTAGTTCGCTAGTAAGCCACATTTTTTATTTCCATACAGTAGTATTGCCAAATTAATCAAAACAGCGAAATATTTGACATCTATTTGCGACGTTGCCCGCTTACTCTACTCTCTACTCGGAATAAATAAAACGTAGTGACGTTTATTACAACTTACCTACAAAAATTAAACTAATGTTTTTGGCACGTTGTTATTGTATTCAAATAATCGACGTGTATTTTGATACTTACTAATTTAAACATGGCAGTATATTTCCTACAATTTATTCAAACTATGACGTATAGTACGATTTTTTTGCGTAGAGTGATTCATTATACGGAAGTACTTAATAATACTTTTAAACTGGTTTTTTATTGCAAATATATTTCGATGTAGAAAGCAAAATTAATGTTATTTTAGTGAACTTGACGGATACGTAAAAGTTTCTCCTTCGCATATGTAATTGTGGATAACAGCCGCACGGGTCGATTCATCAGGTTAAGCTACGCTTGCCGAGGTTGGTCCGTGGATGGGTAACCATCTTTACATACCGGGACTCCTCCGTGCCTCGAAAAGCACGTTAAGCTGTTGGTCCCGGCTGTCATTCGTGGATCTTTGACAGTCGTTACGGGTCGTCAGAAGCCCGAAAGTCTTACCAAGGGGTATCGTAGTACCCAGTGACTGGGTTGTGGAGATCAGATAGGCAGTTGCTCCATGTAAAATACTGGTATTTAGATGTATCCGGTTTGACTGGAAGACCGACCCCAAGTTGGGAAAAGGCTAGGCAGATCGATTGATATGCGATTGTGGATCTATTTTTCGTCGCGTTTGGACGCAATCTAAATTGAGTCGGTCCAGAACGCTACGAATCCATCAGTTCCTTTAACGTGCAGGCATCTGGGCGCGCAGGACACGATCCAGGTGTTCCAAATCGGCTAATATCTGTAGGTCCTTATAATAAAATAATAACGAAGATTTTGTCTGGATGTACGTTCGGGATTGGCGCAAAAACGGCTGAACGGATTTGGATGAAATTCGGCACACAGATAGTTTATAACCAGTACCCTAATTATGTTATACACGATCAATCAGAATCTGAATCGTTTTGAAACAGTTTGCTAATCCATTGCTTCGTACGTTCGAAAAAAAATCTGCTCAACAACGTAAATAACACAATGAATGTTGTTGACCTGTCAAATTGAAACAGATTAGTCGGAATTGTCAACGTAAATGTGTTGCGTAATTAGATAGTTGGATTAATACATAGGGTACTTTTAATACCGGTATTACGATCCCGTGGGATACTTTCTAACATCCACGTGGGCGAAGCCACGGGTAAAAGCTAGTAATTATTACAGAAACAATAGCCCAACGGTTATGGCTGGGCGTGTAAGCGAGAGGTCGTGAGTATGTACCTCATGTTGTACAATTCATGCAAACCCACGTCTAACACAGAAATATTCAGCTTAATCAAAGAGGTAGGTAAGCAAAACATAATTAATGTGAATCCCAAACGACTTTTTAATAATAGTAAAACTGCCAATCAGATATTGGATTGTTTAATTCGTTTTGTGAGGGGAATTACTGCTACCATACCTATTTATTTTAAAATCCGTGTTTAACCACTCAAGTATTTGATTAAAATAGAAAATACAATTTTTTGAAAAATACCAAGAGCGGTATTTTTCTGCATTAGGCTAGGTATTAGGTAATGGCGCTAGACAAATATTGTGCTAATTGATTTAATACATCGTCGGTCGGAGTCATTACTGGAACCTGCTACTGGACTAAGTATGCAGAATGATAAAAAATAAAAACACAAAATTTTAGAGATGTTCCAATAATGGCTCCGACCGACGACATATCCGTAATAATATTCTGATAGCAGCAAAATCAAGTTTGTCCGTCTGTATGTTTGACACATTTTCACGACTTTACTAACGCACCTATTTTAATAACGAAAATATCGTTTATTTCAGGCTATAATTTGTCCACATTTTGTTAGTAACCATTATCTTAAATGTTATCGTTAAAACACATACCTTCGTACAGCCAGCAACAAAATTCGATTAACATTTCAGTTTTCTAAACCTAAACGTAAAATTGAGTGAATATTAACTTTTCCATATAACAATATGGAATGCTAAAAAGCAGGTTATCGAATAATTTTGGGTATATATATAAGGTGATGTCTAAAAATTTTAGTGTTAATCGACTTTTGTTGCTGACCGTACTTGGATGAGGAAAAGAACATAGGGTATACTTGTCGTCACGTAAAAAGAACGCTGAGCGACAGTGCAAGGGATGTGTCTGCGCACGGGTACAGTCGCGTCAGAAAGAACAATACGACACAACTTAGATATAGCATAAATATGAAAATTTGCAATAATTAATTTCAATTTTACGAATGTATTTGGTTATATGACTTCACAAGTTATTGCGTTTGCGTAAAGATCATTTTCACCTAAAACAAATAAAGATTGGTGATTTTGAAGGCGCACTCAGTTCGGATAGTGATCGTTTTTACGAATTTTGCCGATGCTACATCTAAGTTGTGTCGTATTGTTTTATAATATAAGTGTAATTGTTTTCTCTCTCTATTAGCTACTTAGTAATATGGAATAGGCTGGAATCGATAAATCGCTCAGTGCGCAGGTAAACGGCTGGCATTCTTTTTACCTGACGGGACCTGACCGGGATGTTTTGTCGCAGAAAATTAAAAAATCACGCTGTTCCGTGGGATAGTTACATTGTTAAAATACCTTCTGTAATCGCTCCTTATCCCTCTTTCTAGCTGCTCTAAAGGCTGGTGGATCCTGTTCCTCTTCCAAGTCCACAGTCATGAACTCCTCAAGAGTTAAAGCGCTGGAGGGTGTATCTCCGAATTCAAGAAGTCGCTTGCGCAGCGTCGACTCGTGAACTTTGACTATTCGGACAACATCGGCTGGCGTTCGGTTGAATTCGTGGAGACGAGCTGCTATGAGGAGGGCTGATGAAGAAAGAACATGTTGGTTACAAGAGCTGATGCTTAAATAAAAATCTGTTTGTAAAGCCAGGGAAATTAATTGTTAACCCAATAGACAACCAACTTAAATTATCCCCATAATAAAATCACAACTGTCATTCTTTGCCGAAGGGTGTCAATTTACTTTACAATTACCCTCTTATTCATAAAAGATGATTAAAAAGAGACGTAAACGTTAATAATTCGTTCGGTAATTTATGGTTAAACAGTCGCTAATCATTACTTAACTTTAAGTAACGTTTATCAATAAAGGGGTTAATGTCCTGCATAGTATTTTCTAGCCACAGTTCAAAGTTTTTCCTCAAAGATATCTTACGAGGATTTATAAATAGTTCTTTGCAAGATTGCACTGCTGGGACCATGGGGCAAATAACTTCTCCCGCTCTGGGCGGAGCGGGAGGGCGTGTCAGACTTTTACTGACTAAAATCCACCCGTGTTCCTTCCGTTGCCTGTGTGCCGGGGTCGCGAAATCCCTTTCGGCCAAACTCGAAACCCTGGCAGGCATTGGCCCTAACGGACCCCGTGAGTTGGTGCAGACATCTCTTTGAGGCGTGCGTGGAAAACAACGCGCCGTTGACCCGGACCTGGTCCTTATCGGACGGCGAGCTACCCATCGCTCATCGTCCGCAAGTCCGCGCCTACGGTGGCCGGAAATCGGCTTCGACGCCCGGGGCGTCTCCTGCGGCGACTAGGGGCGCGAGGGCGCGATTCTTGCCTCTCCCTCACGCGTTCCGCCTCCTCTTTCGCGTCCCCCGTCAGTTGGTGCTGATATCTCTTTGAGGCGCAACAGAGGCGCAGAGGTGGGGCAAAGTAAATAAACTCGATAAGTAGTAAGAAAATATCTCGATAAAACTCTATAACTAAGCATGCGCGCTCAATTCATCGAAGCTGCATTATTTCGCGCGGTAATTTTGAATTTGACCAAATTAATGACTAATTTTGTTACTTAAGGCGACGATAAACGACTTTTAATGATTTTATACTGAAGATCACGTCTAATCGAGTAGTGTTAATGATTTGGAAAAAATATATGTTAAATTAGAAGATTTGTTTAATAACTTAATACATTAATATTTTAGATTATGTTTATATCACATAGTGAAATTAATTTGTAAAGTTATGTCTAACGCGGATAAATAACTGACAATCACGCATAATCTATCAAGCGTATTTTTCTGAAACATTCACCATTTAACAATTTAATTATTGATCTTTTAGTATACGTGTTTTATGAAAATACATAAATTAATAATGCGTCAAATTTGGGACAGTGCTCTTGGATGGGCGAGTCCTATTACTGGCTGGACGAACGACGCGTTGCGTGAGCTCAGTACAGAACACGCAAGCTAACTCAAGGTCACTGGCATATATCTGCGTCTTACACCTAATTTTCTGCTTCGAGACATGAGGGACTAGGGTGGGGCAAATGCCCCACCTTGCTCCACCGTGGGTACGCCCATGGCTGGGACGGCTCCTCTCTGTGAGAGGGAGTGGTCCATAATCCGCCACGTGAGTCCGTCCAGTGCGGGAACAACATTTAAGGCTATTTAATTATTATTCAAACTTCTTCACTAAAGTACAATACGGCCGAGATATAGAGTCTAAATAATTAAATATTCTCATAGAAACCAGGGTCACATGTGCGAAAATTTTGCTTCCGTGCTCAATAATTATGACAGCCTTAGATAAAGTGAACAAAGACACTTTTTATAATACACTCGAGAGCAATGAATCCGGGTCACTTAAAGAATGTTAAAAATCTCGGAAACTAAAAATGATAGGTTAATGCAATAAATTGTATTTAATAGACAATGTAATACTCCTTAAATGAAAGTAAAAAAAATATGAGTCACCATACATTTTATTAACACAAAATTACATAAAGAAAAAAACTGCTGATCTCTCCTTAAAACAAAAATAGGAAACATGAAATTTTTTAACTTTATTACGATTTTCTTGAATTTTAATACTTCGTATTGCCTCCTCGTGCTTCCATTACTGCGTTTACGCGGTTTGGCATGCTGTACACCAAGTTCCTTATACGATTTTGGGGAATATTCTCCCATTCCTCTGTGAGAGCAATTTTGAGCTCACGAAGCGTGATTGGGGGAGGGTTTCGTTGTTTTACGCATCTGCCTAGCTCGTCCCAAGCATGCTCGATCGGGTTGATATCCGGGCTGCGCGCTGGCCACTCCATACGAGTAATGTTCATCTCTTGAAGGTAGTCATTCACAATCCTACCTGTATGAGGTCGGGCATTGTCATGCATAAATATAGCATCCTCACCTAAATTGACCATAAATGGACCAACTTGATCATTGAGGATTTCTTCCACATATCTTACGCTAGTTAAAGAGCCGTTTTCTATGATCACCAGCTCTGTGCGACTTTCAGAAGAAATTCCGGCCCACACAAGTACAGACCCACCACCGTAGGCTACTTTTTCTTCGATGCATGCTTGCTTGAATCTTTCCCCTGGTCTTCGATACACTCTGTGTCTTCCATCGTGCTTGTAGAGCATAAATTTTGATTCGTCGGAGAACATAACTTTTGACCAATCTTCAATACTCCAATTTACGTGGCTCTGGGCATATCTTAGTCTTGAAATACGATGCCCACGCTCCAGTTTAGGGCCGTTTGCAGGTCTAAGGGGTTTTAAGTTAGATTCAGCAAGCCGACGTCTTACTGTCCATGCACTTGGGTTACTTCCTCCGAGGCGTCGAAACTGATTTGTGAGTTCAGTTCCTGTGAGAAAGCGATTTCGAAGCATGGTGTTCACCAAGTATCGGTCTTCTCGTGCTGTGGTACACCTGGTTCTGCCCGTTCCTGGTCTGCGTAGGTTAGAACCAGTTTCTTCGTAACGTCGGAGAACTCTTTGTACTGTTGACAGCGACACACCGACAGTCCTGGCTGTATCGCGCTGACTCCGGCCGGTTTCCAGCATTGTAAGTATTCTGGTGCATTCTTCAGGCGTAAGCGACATAATTTCAGCTTGAATAATGAATATAGAGCACTATCAACATGGTTTATGTACCCACATAAATGACAGATTACAAACAAAAGCAAAACCAAATGCTGTAATTTCGTAGTTCCATCTTCGAAAGTGGCCCTTTTTCAAATTTGATTTTTTTATGATATAACTTTACAATAACTAAGAAGTTTTAATACCTTCATTTAAGGAGTATTACATTGTCTATTAAATACAATTTATTCCATTAACCTAGCATTTTTAGTTTCCGAGATTTTTAGGATTCTTTAAGTGACCCGGATTCATTGCTCTCGAGTGTAGACATTTCATAATTATCTGCTCTACATTGACACTCTATTTGTATTCGTAGAATGCAATGTTTGAATATACAATGTGGGCTATCGTTTTTAGGGTTCCGTAGTCAACAAGGTTATAGTTTCGCCGTATCCGGCTGTCTGTCTGTCTGTCCGCGGTTTAGCTCAGAGACTCTTAATACTAGAAAGCTGTAATTAGACAATTAATTATATATTTGACATTTTATTTTGACGAATATGAAATTTTTGGTTCAAAAAAAATTAAAAAAATTATCACAATTTTATTTTGGGTTTTATGTGTTTAGAATTTAAAATAGTTTATAATTTAAATGTATGAGTGTACTATGGACTAAAATTATGTCTGAAATAAATGAATTATTATTATTTATATTAATCACTCGGACAAAGTGGTAAAATAAAACCAGGAACTTAGTTTTTTATTTGTCATATAATTATGTATACTTTGTGCTTGCTGCGTTCACGTATTTATGCATGATACGAGTACAACATGAACGGCCGCGCAGCGCCGTTTTTTAACCCCCGACGCAAAAAGAGTTATAAGTTTGAGCTTCTGTCTGTCTGTCTGTGTATCTATCTGTGGCACCGTAGCTCTTAAACGGGTGAACCGATTTGAATGCGGTTTTTTTTATTTGAAAACAGGTTTTCAAACGATGGTTCTTAGACATGTTTTATCGAAATCGCCCCTCACTTCCCGCCCCTGGGTACGTACGCCCATGACTGCCAGTAATTTTTGGGGCTCTTGAATCTAGAATAATATGAGTTGTTCCGTCGCTAATTTTAGAGTTATTCTAAAAAGGAAGTATCGGTAATCTTAAATTTTTGCATATACTTAGGCAAATAAAACTTGTCTTCCTAACGATGAATTACATAAGATTTTTAAGCAAAAACATGTTTTAATAATATAATACTAGACGCTCGTGATTTGACAAGAACATGATCTTATAATTTTTGTATACCTATGGATCAAAAAGATCTGGATTCTAGATCCTTCGAAGCATTTACAGAACTCAGATTTTATTGGCGAAAGAAGTAACCTACAATCCAGTTTTAAATGACTCCATTGATAAGTATATTACCTCTCATTGTACGGAAATTCTCTACAATGCGAGGTCAGCTTATACTGGAAATGTATGATGTGTAGCCGTGTGTACAAACAATTTTGCACGTCAATCATATTTTAAAAACTAGATGAGGTCAGCGTTTACTCTGAGAAGAAAGGCCCAAACAAACTCAGAGGTCACAGTCTCTTATAAAGTCCAGACATAATCTTGGTCAGATCATGTGAAGAGGAAGACCATGTAGATGAGATTGGTGTCTGGAATGATCTTTTGAGGAAAGAACCACACAGACTGAGTGGACCTGTCCAGTCAGTGCACGCATTTGTCAGTAATCGTGCAGCTAAACTCAAAACATAAGAAGCTCAACGATTAGACGAACAATACCAAAGAAAGGACATTTGGGTTGGCTACATAGGCTGGGTAGGCTACATAAATTACTCAAGCTGCCAGACCTCGATTAAAAACTAACTGAGAAAAAAAAACAATGCCCCACATATATATTACGAGTTAAAAATATCAGTCAAGGAGGCCAGTTGATATGGTCGGCAAAATGGAAGAACCTTATAAGGAAACAAGTTATACTTAAAAGATCAAAAATATTCTTGACCCTATTTTTTTCAATCCTTATTTTGTTTCGGGTAAGAAACGGAAAAAAAAAAGTTGACCTCTGTCTCTAAAGAGAAACAGATGCTCCTGAACTACACGACGAACTGTTCCATATTTTTGGTCCGATAAACTATAGCCGTTACAGGAGGCACAGATTGTTCTCCGTGCCTTGGAGTCGAACCGGCGTTGTCGTCGCACGAGCCTAGTCCCCTACGGTGGAGGTTTGCCCAGCTTGGGCGGAGCATCGCCGTGTCCTCGCGGAGGCGATCGGTGGCGGTGATCTCTCGCGTCCGGTCCTGGTCCAGGCCATGGTACGTAGTGAGAGGGCATGGGAGGCCGTCACCTCCTTTTGCGAAGCATTAATGCTTGCGAAGGAGGAGGCGGAACGCGTGATGGAGAAGCAAATTTTGCGCCCTCACGCCTCTAGCCCCCGCAGGAGACGCTCTGGGCGTCGTCGGGAATCGCAGGCCGATTCCCGGCCACCGTAGGCGCGGGCTTTCGGACGGTGAGCAATGGGTAGCTCACCGTCCGATAAGGACCAGGCCCGGGTCGACGACGCGTTGTATTCCACGCACGCCTCAAAGAGATGTCGGCACAACTGAAGGGATACCGTGGCACGTGGCAACGAAAAGGCAACTGAAGGAACACGGGTGGGTTTAGTCAGTAAGAGTCTGACACTATTCCCGCTCCGCCCAGAGCGGGAGTAATTATAAAAGCCCAGTCCCCTGTCCCGCGCACACTCCTGCGCTCAACGCTCTCTTGGATGCTAAGCCGGACTGTAAGTAATGTTCGCGGAACGCGGACAAATGGTAGAAGTATTGTGAAATGAGCGTATGAATGTCGTGTAATTGCATACTTGGCCATTTAAGGTTAAATAAAAAAAACTACTAGTTACTAAAACCTATTCAATTTCAATTTTGAGCTTCAGGATAATATATTAGACCTGCTTCTAACAGAGGCTGCTCTGGTAACTAACAGATAAACATCGCCAGGCTGTAGACTCCAGTCCAGTCTTTGACTTACACCTGTAATGTTCCCACTGCTGGGACACAGGCCTCCTCTCTGTGAGAAGGAGTGGGCCAGAATCCAACACGCGGGTTCAGTGCGGGTTGGCAGATGTCACATGTCTTCGAATTTTTGGTTCTAGGACATACCGGTTTCCTCACGATGCTTTTCTTCACCATTTTGAGAGCAGTGGTGATGAAATTATTTACACAAAGTAAAGTGCCTGCTTGGGTTCGACCACACGACCTACAACTCGTAAGTCGCGACCGTTACCACTGAGCCACCTTCTTTCTTTGACTTACACCTAAACCACAACAATAAACTCTGGCAGTCACCATCGGCAACAACCAACACAGTCAGAAAACAAGCAAAACCTCTTTGTTAAAGAATTTCCAATCGAACATTGAAACTTTCCGTTGCTGCTTCTTTCTCGCTCTAGTAAAGGACGCTTCGGAGCGCCAGAAAGGGATAGAGTTACGGGATAAAGCAAATCTTACCAGCTCCACAAATACCGGAAGGTCTTCGTCCAGAGTGTATGGAGTCCCTCTTCATCCTTTGGACTAATCGCAGGGCAGTCATGCTGACCTCGTGCGATTTGTCGTTGAACTGCAGTTGTGATGAGAACCGGAGAATGTACAGACATGGATCTGGAAAAGAAAATGACTTGAATGAAAATGACCGAATGGCTTCTTGCCAATCGGCATTAATAGACTTTTAAATGGAGAGAAATTGAATAATATTATGTCAGTCTTGATAACTTTCGACATTTCTGAGGAAACCAGATTTTAGCAGGATGCTAGCAACTTATTAATATACCAAAGTAATTTTCGACTTTCTATTAGTGTATTTTGATAGCGTCAACGACTCCAAATAGAAAGGAAGGCGGGGCGCGATTCCTTATAGCTACAGATCAAATTGATTCAGCCGTTCATCATAAACTATTAAATGAGCAATATTTGTATGTATATATGTATTTGCAATCACGTTCTCAAAAATGGCTCTAACGATTTCGATGAAAGTTGCAATATAGGGGTTTTCGGGGGCGTAAAATCGATCTAGCTAGGTGTCATACCTGGAGAAAAACGTTTTCTGCGTATTTTCACCCGAGCAGAGCTCGGTCGCCCAAAGTTTAGAACAAGATTGCTACCTTAGAATCACGGCAGCATGGAATAAGTAAGTACCTACTATCATGGCAACATGGAATTAGCATGTACAATACATGGAACTAACTATGATTATTGTCTATTTTCACCCAAGCAGAGCTCGATAGACCAGGTACTGCTGCATAAAATAGATTAAATCGCAATTCCATTGACGTATTAACATAAAAAGACAAACCCTAACATGAAACGCGTAGCATTTGTGCAGTACAGATTTACTGGACGATGACGAGAGACGACGGATAAAACATGTCGACTCTGTAATTAGCGACGAGTTTGAGGAACAAATTAGCTGTAGGTACCTATATTTTTTATTTGAATTACGTCTAACTTCACCTTCATTAGATTTAACATCTAAATAACATTAAATACCAGCCGGTCGATTCTGTAAAAATATCACCGCGAAACTTAGGTGAAGTGAGCTGTCAATAGTGCTAATTCCTAGCATCCTGCTGGTCGATTTGTGGCAGTGACAGCTCACTTCACCTAAGTTTCACGTTGATATTTTTACAGAATCGACCGACTGTTGTAAACCGCTCTAATATCTTAAATACACATCGTACACGCCAGTGACGCAAGAACCCACATTGCGATTTGCGCTGTAAATGCTCTGATGGTATAAAATCGTGTGATTCTAATATTTCTAATTATCGTGTCTACTGCATAATTTGTTTTGCTGTAAGCTGTTGCCAACTTGATATAGCGTGTAACTTAGGTATAAATCTATTTCATGTAAGGCCCAACTTTCCCGACTTTTGGGTCCGCCATCTTTTGACAAAGCAGACCCAAAAAAAGATGATCGGTTTCTGAGAATGCCAGATTTATAATTAGTTGAAAAAAATGTTGTGTCATATGAATGATGTATGCACGGAAAATATGAGTTGCTGTCTCAACACTCCCAACCTCGATCAGGTTGAGCAAGCCCAACCTTCAGACACCCAGGACTGTAAGTCACCTTGCTTCCAACCACACTAGACGAACTACGCTATTGTTCTCATGAACCAGAACTGATGGCGTGCGATACGAGATATTAAATTCAATATTTTTCCTGTTGGCACAACAGCATTTGATTTAGAGTCTTCGATTGGTCGGCTATAGACGAAAATTTTATAGGTAACGAGGTAGCGTGACTGATCAAGTACGAAATTCATTACTTAACTATACCTGTGATATTGGCAATGACTTTTATTATAGACGCTAAAACGTTGGATACTTTGTTTATACGAGTAAGTTTATACATTCCAAAGATTGTTCTCGGTTATTATAATAATTACATTGATGATACAAAAAATGGCGCGCAGCCTTATTAGCAGTGTTTGAAAAAAAATATTTTATTGGATTGTTAGACCTACTGTTTGCAGAAATGATTTGAATAAGTAGATATTTTAGTATCAAAAGATTTATACCCATTAGTTTAATAAAACCTGTCCATTAATCATGATTAAAATTCATTTAAAATTCTGTTTAAAACTTTATCTACCTATTTATTATTGATTTATATCTATAAACTTTATTGTAGCTGCACCACAAATATACAGAAAAAAAAAAAAAACTACAAATATACAATGGGCGGCCTAGCAAAACTTTTTCCGATTTAACGAGTAACTGTCTTTAAAGGTTACTGCAACAAAACAATTCAAAAAATATAAATTATGTTTATCCTTTGTACTAACCGGTCTAACTGTTTACGCAAAAACGCGTAATTCTAGACAAGAAAAGACAAGACAATACAGCTGTTATCGTGGGCGGTGAACCCACTACAATCGTAGGTGTTGACTTACCGTAAAACCTAACAAGGATATCCGGATCCGATAATAAATGGCTTCCTTGTGTCATTTTAAACCTTTAAAATCTAACAAACTTTAGCAAATATTCGATACATCGCAAAAGAATCTTACGTAATATCGAAGAAAAAATGCACACATTTTTGCACGTAACGTAGTCCGTTAACTACTTCCTCCTGCTCGATAAATCGATTTAAAGGAACTCGATTCTTATTGGTGTTAGCGCTAAATAAATTCATCGAATGCAAAATATTTGTGACGCTCATTCGATTATCAAATTGAACACGTAGGCACACTAAATAATCATTAGGAAAACACCTCAGAGCAAATAAAAAGCCAAGCGCTGTCAACAGTGACGTGAGGCCGGTTTCGTAAACATGTGTGCACTTAGTGAGGTGTAGTTTGATTGTAAATGTGTGCGTGTGAGCGTGTATGCACAGAGCGGCGGTGTACTTTTGGCATGCTTCACTGTATTGTTTGCAGAGCTATGTCTTGGTTTTTTAATTGGTCTGAGGAAAACACAGTGACGTTTTTGATTTTTCAATCTTGGCGTACATTGCTGATTTTCACGGTATATTGAGAAACATATCTTTTCACAAATAAAGCAATGGATATGGATGAATGACTAATATTAACCAATGTTTGAATTAATTACTAGATATGAGGTTAAGTTCTGGGGCAAATACAGAAAGATGTTTTTCATAACTGCATATTTAAGTATTTATCATAATTTATCTAGACGAAGATGTCAAAACTGTTGGTGTGAAGAAATATTATATTCACAAAAGTCTTAAGCTTTATTAGATGCAAAACGAAACATAATAATCTTCTTCTTTTCGTGTGGTTAGTGTCTAACCTGTAATTGCGTAATACACGATCAATCAGAATCTGAATCGTTTTGAAACAGATTGCTAATCCATTGATTAACAAAAATCTGCTCAACAACGTAAACAACGCAATGAATGTAGTTGAACTGTCAAAATGAAACATATTAGTCGTAATCGTTTACCAAAATGTGTTGTGTAATTTGATAGCTGGTGACGAGAGATATAAAGCCCTCATTACGCTTATCTATATTTTCATACTAATTACTAATATTATAAACTAGCTGCCGCCCGCGACTTCGACCGCGTGGACCCAAACTCTTTTGATAAAATAAAATTAGTCTAAGTTACTCCTTATAACATCAGCTATCTGCCCGTGAAAGTCCCGTCAAAATCGGTCTAGCCGTTTGGGAGTTTAGCCGGAACAAACAAGTAATTAAAAGTTTTTTTTTTTTATAAGTAAGTACCATGTAATATAGTTTCATACGCATTTAGTCAAAAGCTGTTCTCTGATCGTTATGAAATTTGACAGATAGGTAGCCTGGACCTGGCGAAGGACATATATATATATATACACATACATACACATACACATAGGACATATGTAGATACATAGGCTACTTCTTACCCTTACCACTTTGTCGGCGTCATTAATATGTATACCCATGCCAAATTAAAGCTTTCTAGTAACAGTTTCTAACAGTCTCTGAGCTAAGCCGCGGAAAGACAGACAGACAGACAAATAAATAAATTAAAAAAAGTTTTTTTTTTCTAAGTACCATGTAATATAGTTTCATAGACAGACAGACGGACATGGCGAAACTATAAGGGTTCCTTATTTACTACGGAACCCTAAAAAGAGATTATCTTTGCTATGTCTTATATTTTCAAAGGCCATGCAATGTCACTGAACGCGTACTTACCTATTTTTTAAGAAGGTACCTAACTAACTACCTCTACCTACTCATTTGAATTGACTTTAGTTTAAAGATTTTATTTATTTTTGACAAAGTCAGTGAGCCAATATTATTCGTTGATGCTCGGTGTGGCCCAAAGGACGATTCAGAAAAACAAGGTTTTATGAAGATTTGAAATCTCAAACGGTGTGTGTTAATTTATGGTTATAATTTAATTTGTGACATAACAAAGCTATTTGAACTGTTTAAAATGGTGCTAAGTGCTGTGAATATTGTAACTGTGATAAAATGGATTTTCTACAAAATTAGGTAAGTCTTGGAAAAGTGATTGTTAATAAAATAACTGAGCGCAAAACCCACGAGAAAACAAAACGATGCGACTCTAGCAGGAGCAAAAATGAAAAAAGACGATTAAGCGCGTTCATTCTAAAAGTTGGCAACTTCACAAATAGCTGTCAAATATAATATACCTACCTGTCTTTATTATTTTGGCAAAATTACTGTATGGAAATAAGAAATATACTTAACTAAAATATTAATAATGAATTGGAATTATAACACTCAATTTGATGTTGTAACCGTTTTAGGTGCGAAAAGGGTATTACGAAAGATTCCAAATTTGCCATCGTTTCAGCCAAAAGACGTCCACTGCTGGACATAGGCCTTCACCAAGCATCGCTACTTCGACCCATTCTATGCTTCCCGCATGCAGCGGATTCCTGCGGCCTTCACAAGGTCATCGGTCTATCTTGTGGGAGGCCTTCCAACGCTTCGTCTTCCAGTACGCGGTCGCCACTCCAGAACCTTTCGGCCCCATCGGCCATCTGTTCTGCGAGCCATGTGCCCTGCCCATTGCCACTTAAGTTTGGCAATTCTTCGGGCGACATCTAAAACTAAATATTCGGTGTTACGATATTATATTATTGCATTTCCTAATCAATATTCTAGTTCACTAGTTAGCTATATTTCTTATTTCCATACAGTAATATTGCCAAATTAATCAGAACAGCGAAATATTTGACAGCTATTTGTGACGTTGCTCACTTTCAGAATATAGACGTAGTGACGTTTATTATAACTTACCTAAACAAATTAAACTATTGTTCAAATAATCTGCGTGTATTTTGATACCTCTAATTTGAAACATGGCGGTATATTCCATACAATTCAAACTATAACGTATAGCACGAATATTTGACAGCTATTTGCGACGTTGCCCACTTTCAAAATGAACGCTCTTAAAGACGAGGTGAAGTCGTGACAAGGCCAAAATCCAGAAAAGATTCACTCACACATTTCAGAATAATCTAAATTGACAATAAAAACACTGAACACGTAACCATATGCAGCTCACACACAGAAAAACAATTTGTTTATATTACGAAACTTGCAATTGGCGCCAAAACAGGCTAATTATAATGTCTCTTTAATTACTTTTGTATCTGTATGCTGAATTCGTATTTATGGAGTGAAGGCCACTACAAGAGGACCTTTAATGCAATGCCTACATAAATACTGTGTTCAATAAATATCGTAAAATATATATTATAGCCTGTTTGAAGTATTACATTATAAGATACAAGACACCCAAAATGTATCCAGTATTAATGAAAGGTCAAGGATTCGAGTAAACTTGAAGTGGTGAACAAGAGGTTTAAAATGATGAATTGATGACAGATTCTTCTGCAGATCGCAGTCATAGTGCTATTTTTAAAATCATGTTATTTATAAACAAATAAATAAAATTTTCATTGTTGTCGGATGACCGTTTTGTGGAATACTTTTTAATGTATGAGGTCCCCACTGCAATGACAATTTTATTTATCTGTTTAGTCAGCGTTCAGCGAGTAAATGAGTGACCGTTCGCTTTGTATATTATACAGATTAACTAATACAACTGGTTTTTTACTTTTAGTTTGCTTTTTAGGCAGGTAATCGTGTTTTTAATTTTTATTTATATATTTTAGTGACAAGTTATGCCAATAAATTATATTTATATATAGTTTTGGAATGTTTTCATCAAGGCCTTCAATTTGATTGGTATCAATAAAGTAATATTTAATTGACAAAGAAAAACGCATTTCAATACGCCATACTACCAACATATTGAAAAAGAAAAATATTGGATTCTAACGTCACGATACCCCATACATCCAAATCTGTTCAGGCATTTAAAAGTTATGGTCGAATATAGAAACTCACATATACATGAACCCTGAAAAGTCTGAAAACACTCCTTTTGTAGGCAGTCGTGTAATATGCTTCACTCCAATCTAATATTGACTGTGAACAAAAATTTTGAAACAAATCTGAATAACTTTGGTCATCAAAACAAATTACGATAATTCAAAAGCAACTATTGGGCAGTCAGAGGTCCAGGTTAATCTATAAAGAGGTTTGAGAGAACCACAATTATCCTACTATCTTGAACGCTAACCATTCTCAAGATGACAATTTTATTTATTTAGATCTTCAATCAACCACCTCCCTCAGCCTTGCATTTTCTCCCTCCTCCTCTCCCCAAAATGAGAATAATTAATAAAGTAAATGAATAATGCAAATGTAGAATAACTGCAAGAAATAATACACCCTTACTAAAGGCGCCTTTTGAACAGCTCCCGGAACTGATACTACTCAAGTACTCCAAACACATCACAATATGTCTACATGCACTATCTATAAAGTAAAAGGTAATAATGTTTTGTATGCAAGCCGAACTCACTAGTCCAGAAAAATTAAAATCCAACTACGTCAAGAACGCCACATAATAAAAAAAAATACAAAAAAAAAACGACTTCCAAAAAAAACGGTATATCTATAAGAGAGACGGAGAACGAAGCGCCCGAAACTACGGATTTCGCTTAGGGAGTAGGCCCCCTGGTCCTTGTCGGACGGCGAGCTACCCATTACTCACCGTCCGCAAGCCCGCGCCTACGGTGGCCGGGAATCGGCCGGCAACACTTTGCACCTCTGATTTGTATTTTAGGGATTCACCTGTGATATTCTTATTTGACTTGAAACATCCGATACATCATTAAAGGACAATTATAAAGCCTACTGCAAATTATAATTAGCTGATGGTGTAATGCATTAAGATGACCTTATCAGTCCTGGTGTTTAGCAAATATTTGTGCTAATAAGAATTTACATAATTTTCTATGTCTGCATTTCGCCATTCCCACCACTCATACGTATTAAATTTAAAGGTCACACATTTCCACAATGTGGCCGATACAAATATTATCAATTACTAACAGTTCACGGTTGTTAGCACTGTAGTTTTCAACACTGGCTACGAAAATATACCGAAAGGTATCGTAACAATACTTGTTTTTATTGAACGCCTTATTATAACCAAGTTCTCACAATATTATACGAACAATATGAGAGCAATATCAAACAAGAATAGCATCTAATTTCTTCATCTATATATACAACAGTTGATCATAACATTTATCAAATTAATCACGCTTCTATAAAAATTACAAAGTCATTTAATATACAATATAGCAAAAGAATTATCCAATGATTCACCATGCCCATAAAATTCCAAACTCCAATTAACTTCATCGAGCGTAATGAGTCCAAAGTACAGAACTTACCCACATTTCGCTGACCAAGAAGCTATAAGTCTACAACCAACAATTATAATTTCAAAAGAACACATAACGATTGATTCATTTTATGTGATAATTCAAGGTGGATTTGTTAAATTCGTAGCAAATTAATTAGCAGCGGGACTATGAGTAGTTGCGTCAAATCTTTCACAAGATGTGGCTACCGTTGTCGTTTAGTCATTACAATCTTGTAAACTATACTACCTCGGATTCCGAGGACTATACGACTGTGATAAGGAAAGAAATCACGGAAGGATAATCAAGATTCAAGAGGTTTGGCAGTTAATCGTGGCATGACGTGATTATTTTAACGAACCCACGTTCGTCATTTCCTGATATGATTTCCTTAGTCTTTAGATTTAGCGAAGATAAGAGTAACAGAGTTCACGCGGAAAGTTTTTAGTAGGTACTGAGAACCAATTCACGTCAACATTATCTGCAATGATAAAGAGGAAATACTGATTGATATAAAACCTTCACTGTCAATGAAACATAGGGACCCTAATGTCTAGACTAGAGAACCAAACGTGGACAAATATTGAGTAACATTGGGGGAATGAAGGCCCAAGGTGGTGTCTAGGAACACCATGAATGGATATTCTATTACGGAAATCAGGAAAGTACCAGACAATAAATAATTCATTGAGATTTTTCAGAAATTTCCGAAGGTTCAGCTAAGGAAAATTACAGAAAACTGTACTCTCGTAGCAGGTCCCGTTGTCCTCTGTAGCGAAGTGTCGCGTCAATGATTTGCTGGTGTAATCTTAAGTTTTCCTATTGTTTCTTTATAGCCTTATTATAGACCTGTTTTTAATGGGAATCACGTGGGTAACGAGAATCGTTTGCGTTCAGAATAGGATATTGACACCATAAGCAGAGGTTGTTTGTAATCTTGTTGAGTTAGGGCTGGGAACTTCAATTTGACATTAACGTCCAGATCTCCTGCTCCCAAAAGGAAAACATCGTGAGGAAACCGGCATGTCCTAGAACCGAAAACTCGAATACATGCGACATCCACCACACCGCACTGGGCCTTTGTGATGGATTACGGTTCACTCCCTCTCTCAGAGAAGGAGCCTTGTGTCCCAGCAGTGGGAACGTTATAGGCTGGTTATGTTATCCAGATCTCCCGAAGATTCTAAACTACATTATATGTATGTAATTTTTAATGATTCTTTCATATAATTATGCTTTCATTGTTTATAACGATTATAACCAACTTAGAACCAGCACATAACTTTAGACGCTAAAGGTATTTATTATCATACTATCCTAGGTTAGCTCTTCCTTTCTACATTTGCGTAACCCAGGGCTGAAAATCTTTTTGATCAGCACGTGGGTGACAATGACAAGGCGCTCGGTAACAAAACTGGATAACCTTTTAATCGATTACCGATTACAAAATGTATGAACTTGAACAATAACATATTTATAGTAACTATATATATGTGGTCAGTAGTGAGTCAGGCTGTAACCGAAACCTTGTGGTATTACCTCATTGACATCTGAGTGAAAATAATGATAGTTTACTTTAAAGAGCAGTGTTATTTTATAAATGTCAGCCGTTAGCAGATCCATACACACGACTTACATTCCAAAGATTTATAACGGAGTCTATATCAGAATTCGTTATAAATCTCCGTAAATGTAAGTTTTAATTTTAGGCCCTTCTTAATTTAGTAAGACAAACTCCAGAATTCTTAAAAAGTTGATTGAAATGCTAATAAAATGCAGACCGCAGAGGTATTTAAATTTGTTTGAACATCCAACATAACGCCTCTCCGATAGAGCCAAATGTGTTTGATACGAAAACAAAGGCGATCTCGCTCAGCAATAGCATGTATATGGTCTGCTTACAGTCTGCGCAGACGCATCTTGAATGCCGATGACTTTAATGCCACCCGCGCTAACCTCATTCGTCGTATGAATATGAGGTGTGAATTAAATAAACATAAAATTCACATAGGTAGGTACTCATGTGATGGAGGGCACTCTGACCTCGGGTCGCTTTTAAAATCAATCGGGTCTTGGACGAAATGACTTCGTGAAAATAAGAAGGGCAACTTTTTAAGGGCATGAAGTATAAGTCAACAAAATTAATGATTTATAAAATTGATTCATTTAATTTGCCCTTTAAGGGTACGCTAGTCGGTCATTCTTCCATACAAACGTAGTAGTTATGGTGTTTACTCGTCTGTTTGACGGTGTACGTTCAAAACTAAAAATTTTATTAATTTGTCTTGTCATTATCTAGCCCTGTATGGAAGCAGAATTGGAAAAAAACGTAGGTATTGGTTTGGTAGTTATGAGCGTCGAAACTTGCTTATTTCAACACGAATTTTTACTCATCTTTGGGCGTAAATAAATAACTTATGTAGTATAAAAATGGCAAAATAGGAACCGTACAGGGATAGATAATTAATTTATTCAATAGTTCAATTTTTTTTTTTGTTTTTTTATAATATCTATACACTGTTCATGAAATTTTACGCGCTCGTTTTCGTTATAATTCATCGTCTGTGTCACAAAACAATAATTTCATAATATAAACAAAAACTAAATAAATACATAATTAGACTAATTAACATACATATTAGTCACGCACAGCAATGAGTTCGAGCCGTCGACTAGTTGTACCCTTAAAGCCATCTCATACAAATGTCAAAAAAATACAGTTTTGATTTGAATATACTGACATTTTAAGTTGGTTGTCATAGTGAATTTGATAAACAATTAATTTCCTCAATTGAGAGTCTAAAGCCTCGTGCAGACCAGCGCGACGCGACAGCGCGACGCGACACCGGCTATTGTTATACCGTCAAGTTTTCTTAGAAATTGTATTGTTCAAGTCGCGTCGCAGCGTCGCGTCGCGCTGGTCTGCACGAAGCTTTATTATCTACAATTAATCTTCCGATTGAATATACGATAAACTTCTTTGTTCTCCGAAACTGTTTTTTATACGGTTTGACGTCAAAAGCTGTTTAGGTGGCAGGAACTAGATTTAAATTCAAAAATATTATATCAGTTAGTGAGCAGTGCGTTACCACTGCTCACTAACTGATATAATATTTTTGAATTATGAGTTGTAGGTCGTGGGTTCGAACCCAGACAGGCGCTTTACTGTCGTAAATAATTTCATCACAACTGCTCTCAAAACGGTGAAGGAAAACATCGTGAGGAAACCGGTATGTCCTAGAACCAGAAATTCGAAGACATGTGACATCTACCAACCCGCACTGGGCATGCGTGGTATATTATAGCCCACTCCCTCTCCAAGAGAGGAGACCTGTGTCCCAGCAGTGGGAACATTATAGGCTGATTATTGCCTCTACATTTGTCTCAATAAATGTTATGGAGGTACTGTATTTGAGATTATAATCATTTAGTTGTCAAAATATGGTACATTTTCATTCTGCCAAGTTTGGCGTGCAAATATTAGATACATACATTTATTACGGGATAGAGATAATATTCTCCATTAGAGTAGCTCGTAAACTCGTTACGAGGTTACTTCAAAATTACCATTGACATTATGTATAGGTAGCTAGGGAGTTGTAGTATTGATGAGTAACAGGTAAAAACAACAGTATTTTTGCTACAATAATAAAGCAGAGCACATAACTGTCATTACTTATGTCAAGGCAGAAAAAAATAAACTAAACAGTACAAATATTATCAACGATATCATTGCGTGGATGGCGCAGGCGTCACCCTCACCAATTCACCACAAGTACCCTAAACATATTTTCCTAAAAAATGTAGTAAAATTCTCAAAAGTTATTCATGGTAGTCGAAACATTTATCGTCAATGGTATTTTATTTACCGTGGAGTTAATTACAGTACTAGCATGCTTGAGCCTCCAGAATTTCACATTTTTGAGGCCATATTATTAATCGGTAGGTAGGTTATTTTGAGACTCCCATACGGTCCTCAGTTAAGTGGTTTATTTCATTTGGACTAGATTGATTGTATTACTCAATTTGTCGGTTCACTGTGGCACCCTAGTGTTAACGCAAAAGAAGAGCAGTGTTTAGAAATACTACAGCAAAACAATCCGTAAAACATGACAGATGCCAGATAAAACATAAAAATAAACAATCACTTGGGAATCAAAACACAACAATTAGAAGACATCGGACATCGATAACGATTCCGGTTATGGTGACGGGACGACGGTTAACAAAATCCAAACAAAGACGCGGAAACACGTAAATTGATATCTATCTGTCTCTACCGGCAAATAGAACTTGATACTGCCTAATAATTAGATACTCACGACAATACGTGATGATTCATTAAACTAACGCAATCTTGCAAAGCTAATGAAGAAACCAAATAACTGGAAATTAAGTCAGTGTCATATTTACATTTTTAAGATAACGTGTGTAGACGAAATCGATAACAGAAACTGCATTATGCCCTGCATTGATAAATTATGACATCATATACTTTCTCGGTCCAACTTGGCTGCAGAGGCAGGTGTCCCCAGTGGCCTTGCGCAAGAGTGGGCCGCCTGTGTTCGTGAGCCGAGCCGCAAGATCGGGCGCAGTCGTTCGAGCGCAGTGGCGCGAGCGTATTGATTCACGGAAAGAATACCAACAACAGTTCCGCTGTCATTCACGAAATATTAGTTCGATAACCCGTGTGTTTATTCAGTGATATAATTATAAATAACATAGTGTTGTGCCCTGTGACAAGTTTTTTGACAAACCTGTGGTCATGTTGCAAGGGCTTCGGTGTCCCGAAGGAATGAAATGAAGGGGAGGAGCTACAGGGAACCCAGTAAGCTTCCAGTGGTGCTGGGGAAGGTACTCCTGCGCTGGCTCTTCACCAAAGCCGACCTCGTGTTCTTTGTTTACCGGTTTGTTCTTCTTCTTATATATGATATAATGTGCTTCCTCGTAGTTGACGCCTCCTACCTCGTACACACTGCCGTGCCTCCATAAATAAATAATGATTGACTAAAATTAACATAAGTGCATTCCTTGATGGCTTCGTAAAGTGTTTTAATCGATTCTTGATTATTTTATTCGTCTTCTACGCCAAGTTTGACGAGCATAGGCAAAATGAGATATCATCTGTTCACTATTATTTAAAAGAACCGCCTTTGTATCGGACGATGAGAACTTGGGTTAGATTCAAAGTAAGAACATTTCCATTATCATCAATAAGGAAACAAATTGTAGAAGCCGAAATCTTCGGAAATCTAAAATACTCTTGGATTGAAGAAGTGAACGATCCAGTTTCATCATACCTCCATAATATTCCACATACCTACCTAATTATAAATTCAGACATTTATTTAAAACTTCTGGAAGTTTTCAGGCTTTGCTGGAAAACAGATGATTTTTCCCGTTGAATGGTGATTTCGCTATATTAATGGAATAAAGAATTCGCCAAGCATGCGAAGAAAAAATCCGGAAGTATACTGCCAATAATTCAATACGATTGAAGAACAGACTAGTCGACATAGGTAGTCCTCAGAATTAAAAGTTGAAGTAGCAATAGGCCCGCCATATTAGTGGTAGAAACCATGACCGGTGCGCGTTGGGGTTGGAGACTTGATGACAGCGACTCGGCAAACGAAAGCGCTAAACTAGGTGTAGGAACACCCCTTGGCAAGACTGGATGCCAGACTTTATGGACTTTTGGGAGAAATTTGCGGAAACGTACCATCAAAGAAGTTCATATATATACGATCAATTAGAACCGCGCACCTAGCTTCTGACGTTTCGTGCCCACGTAAGCTTGAGTTTTTTTTTTTTTTGATGTTGCTGGTGAATAAAAGCGCTTACCAAAACCAAAACCACTGGCCAGGAAGAACAAATGTTACTAAGGCATTCATTTCTCTTTCTACCCAAAACTATTTTGACACTTCGATCATATTCAAAAACCGAACTTCGAGAACAGTCGGTTTATTAACAACAATGTCAATCAGGTGGAATGATAGCTCACTTCACCTTAGTTTTCAAGGTGAGATTTCTATAGAATAGATCCGCAGGACGTACCTACAGCTTTTGAGCTAAACTAGTTTTATAATCAAGTTAATATCACCGGCATACGACATAGATGCTATTTTAAGCACTTAGACACGTTACATAACGCACTTATTATAAAAGGAATCTAGAGCAAAAATAAAACGATGTCTCATTATTTAAGTTGACATAATTATGTACAGCCAATGACAGCGTTTTCTCACGAGAGAAAAAAAAGGCTTGTTAAAAACCATATATTTTCTTTTGACAGTTCTCACCGTGAACTCGTGACTAGTGACTCGCGATGAATCGTAAAATTTTAGTCAAAGTTAAATTGCAAAATCGTGAACTATCTATATTTCAAACTGTTTGTATTGTATTCAAAGAAGGATGACATCCAACACAGGACATTTTTGGCGAACAATAAAAATTAAGACGGTCAAGGCAACATGTTTTTTTTTTGTCGAATTGCCGTTGCTAAACTCCCTGATTATGGCGATGGTTTCGTTCGATTAAAGAATTATGTAAAAAAGAACAAAATGAAATAGGTACCTTACAAAAATACTAATACATCATTTGTGAAGCCATTTTGAACTTTTGAGTTGACCTTTCTGGTAGGATTGGGATTTAGATTTTTAATTTAACGACGCACGTTTAATTAAATAATCGAACTGTAATTACTAGTATTCAAGCAAATTTTGTTTTCTCACGCGTAGCATGACAACCATAGAAACGGGATTTTTACGGGTTTTGTCTACGGAAGAATAGAAAAAATCACACATTGTGATTGTTTATCTGTCATGTTGTCTATTCTTCCGTCGACAAAACCTTTTCTATTGTGATCATGCTAAGCGTGCTGGATACTACAATATTGTTTCCCAAAAACGGTAAAAAATATTTAATTCCATAAAATATATAATTTTATCTTATTTACAGCCAGAAGCATCTTATTTATCGTTTTTTTTTTTATAAACTTGTTTAAGGTGGTTCTCAAAGTGGAATTGACATTAAATGCACGACACGGGTCAGAGTCATAAATGCATATTGGAAACATTTTTGTAACGGAAAATACGCTGCAATAATATTCGAGAAAGTCAAAGCTTTCTGTCCAATGATTATGGCTAAGAATAAGTGATTAGCCTATATTAAGTTTAACAGGAAAACGAATCATATTTCTTATAATGATAAAAAAAATGCTTAATATCTCTGTAGCTTGCTGCTCGTTTTCCTTCTTGATTGGTATACCTACAGTAAGAAAATATGGTATACTCTTTTATAGACCATATTTGCTCAGACTCATTTCGCTCACTACACTAGTTGGTTTAACTAAATAATTTATCTAGACTAGAGATTATTCAAACATTGTTTGACTCTAGAAATTATATGTTTATCGTTTGTCTGTGTGGCCGCTTAGATCCTCTAAACTACACAATGTATTTTAATGCGGTTATGACCATCGTTTAGAGCAATTATTCAGGATTTTTTTATGTATAAATAATACTTTAATATTTAAGTTCGATATAGCACAGAAATCTCGGCGTTTTAACATGGCGTCTGCGTCCGTGCGAAGTAGGGGTTGGGCGTTAGTTTACACTAAATTATTTCAATTCATACTGACTTTCCTGATATTAGCGCCGTGTATAAACTAATGGAAATGCTAATTTATAAATCATAGTAGTGATGCGCTAAATTAGCCCGCAAAATTCAAATTCTCTTACGTTTTTTGCAATTTGCAGGTTAGTGTCAGGTTATATATTGATTAAACTATCATTCGCGACCGTAAAAACTATGGCTTTACAGAATTATAATCATTAGAATCAGCAATACAACTCCTTATGTTAGAATTGACCTCAAATATCATAATTTCATGAAATAGTCATTCAATCTGATAATAAAAACTTAGAGAGTTGTATTGATGATTTTTATGATAATAATTCTATAAATAAATATTTGATACGGCCGTGAATCATATTTAGATCAACATACAACTCAGTGATACTGACCTGCAAATTGCAAAAAACGTAAGAGATTTGATTTCTGTGAACTAACCAGACGCTTGCGCTTTAAAAGTGGAGACTGTTGAGTACCTGACCCGTCTTTATCCATCGATCATCGTTAAGGTAGTCACAGTCAGTCCCGCAAACATGTCAGTAATGGCCTCAAAGATTTGCCAAGGGAAATTCTACAACTTTCGCAAGACGACACTGAAGCACCGTTATTTTCGTGGTTACAATAGAAACAGACACTTATCCAATAATATGTTAATATTATTTACGTTTTCATGTTAATATTAAGGACCTGTGTCCCTGTGTTTGACCGTATAGTTGCAAAAATACGCCAGAAATAAAATGGTGTTGCCTGCGCATGTATCATGTCCACATTCTATAGTGTCGCATCTTATTTAATAAGTCTTTTATTAGATTTATAACTAAAATTTATAACGTATAAGCGAAAGTGCAAAATGATGTTTCGCAACATTTGGTTTAACTATCACTAGAATATTTAAATATTTCATAGAGAGAAACACGTTTTTTTTAAAGTCATCTTTACACAAACATTTTATAGATAGCTTCTGCCCGCGACTTCATTCGCGTGTTTTAACTGTATGCACTCGACAATAGCGTAGCTTTCATGTGTCATGTCTCATCATAACAGAATTTTTTAAATCATAGTTCCGGAGACAACCTTTTACCTTTTTTTATAATGTTAGTATGTATACAGGGTGACGGGGACACCGATGCGAAAACTGATACCATGGATTCAGTACATGATTCTGAATTTACTGAATCCATGGTGTCAGTTTTTGCGTCGATGTTCCTGCCACCCTGTATTTAGTCATATTATTATAGATAAAAAGATAATATTAGCTACTTACTGTCTAACACGCAATTAATGGTTTTGCAGTTATTAATTCAATCATCAAATCACAGCACATAACATGACAGTGACAGTCTATTAGCTGTGTGATCTCTCTCTTGTGTGTTTTTGTGTTTCGCGAACTGTGTCCAAATAAACATTATTCTTTCTTTCTTTTCTTTTCTCAAAATGTTGCATTTTTTGGTCTCCCATACCTTATTTTATTTAAATAACAGTTTTTGGCTGATTGCAGTCTTTCGTGCTTAAATCACCACCATATAATCACACATATAATGTAAGATAAGTAAGACACAAGAGGAACTCTAATACATGCCTGATTGCCTGCCTACAGAGAATATAAGAAACATCTTGCCCACGACCGTCTCTCTCTTTGTCTTAATTATAAATTAAAAAAACACAGAAATAATATTCCCATGTTCCCAATGTGTACTTACCACACAAAAAGTTAATTATTAATGTTTGTGCCAAAAACCAATACTTACCTACACCAAGCACCATTGTGTTTAGTTCATATCGTAATAAGCTGAGAAAATAAATTTTAAAATTAATTACCATAAGATTATTATTGCTAGAGATATCAAATTACTGATGGATTAGCAATACATCATTATTTGCTACAAAAATATTACGATATTATCGGTTTTGGCGACGACTGTATAGGTGACAGTAACCTTTGACATTCCAAAGGTTCACAGACTACAAAATGTATTTATTTAAAATACGACGAAATTACTTACAGCATTATTTATGAACTTGTTTATTTAGTAAGTTGACTTGAAAATACTTAATACAACAGGCAAGTAGACAGCAAAATATGTTGTTCATCATAATTGGGAATCAAACGAGCTTACCTGTTAAGCGAAGTCTTGATTCTAATTTTATGAACGGCGATCTGAAATATAATTATTAACAGAGTAGTATTTCTAATACACGTCATCTAACATCGCGTTTTTTTAGAGATAAAATATTGTAAATATTTTTTAAATATGATTATTTTCCTCGTTCATTGGTAACACCGAACTGTCACTTATTTTTAGAGATCCTTAAGATGAGGAACAAGCTCTGTTTTCTGTACAGAGTAGTTCCGCATACTTACATTCACTAGGTTTTCCTGAAAGGATAAGTGAATTAGTTACACTAATTATTGCAGCTTTTGGGCTGTTAGCTAGTGGCGGGTGGGTAATTATATTTCAGATCGCCGTTCATAAAATTAGAATCAAGACTTCGCTTAACAGGTAAGCTCGTTTGATTCCCAATTTTACTTCACGGCGATCTGAAATATAATTATTAACAGAGTAGATGTTTAGAGTTGTCTGCAATAATTCAATTAGTTAATAAGTTATCTGATTATAAATATTCTGGTTTATTGAATAGGTCCTTTTATCTTCCTTCATTAGCGTTGGTTATTAAGGAATCTATCGTTAATTAGCATAAAAGTATAAACAGCAAGTAACACATTGTGTCCGTCTCAATTGATGCCTGTTCTAAGTTGAGCTGCTGTGTGTTGTCCTGTGAAAGGAAGAATTAAGTCACTCTCACTTTTATTATACTTAGTTATAAGCTTTAAAGTAGCTTTAAAACAGTCTCGGTATTTGTTTTATTAGTCTATAGTCGACATTGGGGCCAAATCGGCAGCCAGCTTTGTAGGGTTTCTCCAAGTTTGTTCTGTACCTATTTGTATTCAGATATTTGTTGGGATGAATCATTTTGAAAGCTTCCATGACAGAAAATAGGTACCAGTTGTAGATGTTTCCGTAAACATTCGCTTATTTGAGATGCAGTGTGGAACTTAGTGCGTGAGTTTACGATAAGCTCATTTAATAAGATCTTTAGAGTTATGTTGTGTATTTATGGCCGATTCCTGCAATTTGCGGACCATCATTGTGGCATAAAAAATGCTACCATTGGTGAGCTAGAGGATTCGTTTTTGTTTATAGTAAAGCAATTCAATTTTTTTTTTTTTTTTTTTTTCTTTCTACCTAACCATTATTTTTGCTGTGCCCTGACAGGGTTTACAACGGCTCTTAGCTCTAAGCCTTTTGTTAACATCTTGCTTTACCTTGTGGAATGCAAATAAATGAATATGAATATGAGCATAATTTTTTTTTTTTTTTTTTTTTTCATTATGAATCTTTATATGTATTTTACACCTTTACGCCAATACTTCAATGCCACCATCAAGAATGCAATATCTTAATTCAGCCCCCCACTCGTGGCCTATGCACGGGTACTTATCTAGCAATTTCACCTTCTTTCAGCTGCCAATGCCCTGGTAGGGGTTTTTGGAGCTTTAGCTTATGAGTTTGGTTATTGAGGTTATTTTGGTAAATAGGGTCAAGCCCGGAATGAGCTTTAAGCTTGATCAATTTTAAGTTTTGCAAGCACCATTTAATAGGTTAGTTTGGCTAATTTCCCTTTGTGGCCTCACATAGGCCTTACTCTTTTTACTGTTTGTGTTTTTGCCATTTTACCTGTGATGTCCGAGATAAAATATTTTCCTTTCTTAATTTACGTAATGTGGAAGTGTCTGTTTCAGATAATTGACAAGAGCTAGTCGAAAAAAAAATAGGTTAATTTTTTAAGCATAAAGATATGAAAGTTTTTTCTCTGACCTCATAATGTATCCGAAATTAAATTATGGAATGAGGTATATAGTTTAAGTTAGGGAGTTGTATAGTTTGCTATAATGTGCACTTGGTGAGCAGATGGTTTTAGTGTACAATCATTTGTAGTTAATTCATTCATGGTGCCTACGTTGATTATATGGTACCTGACCATGTTCATGTTCTAATCTCAATCCATCAATGCTTTATCCTCACATCACAATGCGCTCCCCCCCCCCCTCTTTGTTTCTTCGACAATTTCATTTTAGTGTCATAGTTATCACTGAAGTCTACTATTAAGTATTTAGACTGTTAATTGGGATGGTTGAGTGTTTAATTAGACATTTTGATTTTATAACCTTTGAACAAGGTCAACCATCTCTGCCCGGCCCTTTGCGAAATACAGGCCTGATGTTATGTAATGCAACTAAGATCACTAATACTTTAAGTTTTGTTTTAAAATGGGTACTTCAAGTCACGTGTTTTGTTTAAGAAAGACTTAACAGTCGAACCTAGCAATTCACTTAAGTCAGGTGTTAGTACTCCATGGTTAATTTCCATTGCAAACATATAGTTACATTTATAGTGTTTTCTTTAGGTATTATGATTTATGGCAATCTTGTTATTTGACAAGTAAATAATCAGGGTAGGTTGGTAGGAAATCTTGTTTTGGTAAGTGTTATTCAGTACCGGTAATTTAGTCAGTACAGGTAAAGTATGAAAGTTTTAATATGGAATTTATCGGGCAATGTATTTATAATGAGCTTTTTTTTAAAAGTCTTGCAGGTAGCCCTCAGTGATAGAGGTACCTATACGATTACGATTAGAACCTATACGATGAGATCATACATCTGTCTTTTTTGGTGTGTTGAACAATAATGTTTGAAGAATGTACAAATTGTCAGTATAAAATACTCTTGTTAGTACTGGGAATTTTATTTGTAATTTTCTGCCAATCAAATATGGTGGAGGTCTCACTGCCCTAGAGGGGTTAAATAGCAGTTTTAAGTTCAGAATGAGACAGAATTTTCTATTTTGTTTGAGTCTGAAGTTTATATTTAAATTATTTGTAAATCTGTGATGTATTTTAATTCATCTCAGTATTTACTTGTAATGGTGTTAAGAGTTACTATATTGAGTTTGATAGGTATCAAATATATAGTTTTGAAGTGTAGATATAAGCCGGGTTGTTATTGAGGTCCACTAGAATTATTTTCGTTATTGAGTGATTTCTGTTATTATAGTTAGTTGTAGGATGTTTTAATTTGTTATTTAATATAGCAGATCAACTCCTGTTGCACTAGTTTTACATTTTCTCAATAGGACCGGTAAGTTTTCTTTATCATCCTGAGTGTATGTCTTGTGGTTTTAATGTTTATTGATTAATTGTTATTGTTTGTAGCAATGAAGTTGTATGCTCAAGTTTGTTAAATGTATCTGTTTGTTTATCAAATAGAGTAAGTTGAAATTCATTATTGGGTATTAATTTTGTTCTGGTTTTAGTTTGGTGGGAGTGAACATTGACATTATCAGGTATTTTGTTCCATCAGCCAGGTCTGTCAGCGGTTTTTGTATGTCTTATTTATTTGTTTATTCACTCCAAACACAAATATCCTTATGGGCTAGACCCTTGCCCTTCCTATGCTTATGTTCTTCATAAGCATAGGATCAGTCATTACTTTCCCTATGACAGAGGTAACCAGTGCAATTTGGTTGTGGAATATCTCAATCCCTTGTTCCCTCAGTTTAGAGGAGTCTGGGAGTAAGGCATATGCCTTGTGAATAAGTATGAGCATGGAATTATGCTTTGTAGGGGGTCGATGAATCATTTGTCAGCAGCCATTGTATCACGGAATCATTTTAACATAGTATCTTGTACTAGTATTTGAGTGTATGAGTGTAAACTTACACAATTTTGCTTTATTGTTTTAATTTTCAAAATAGATATCATTTATCGATTTATGTCGGAATAATTAAGCCACCTAGTGCTTAGGAAAGACGCTGAGTATCTTGTACATCAGATTTCTTTTAATTAGGTATATTTGTTTGTTAAAAATAGTAACTCAGGGGTATAGCCATGAATATAAGTATAATAGCCTTTTGATGGGCTGGTGTTTATATCGGTAACAGATATGTGTAGTATTAGCTGATAAGGAGTAATCCGTCAAGGCGGACTGTGCTTCCATAATATTATTATCCTTGATGTCAAGCTAGATCACACATGGTATTGGTTTAACATGTTATGATCATCTCATGCTAAGCATGTGCACGCTATGCCAAATATGTACCAGCTAACAACATACAATCAATGTTGTTAAGAGTATCCCGTACTCGCTGATAACAATCCAGTTAGTGGGGTAGAATCCTGCACTCACTATAGGGAGTATAATACTTTTGCAAGTTTATGTATATCAAGCAGACAATGTGCTGGGTTAAGTAAGGCTGTCTCGCAGCCTTCGTGCTCGAAAATTAGGAGCATATAGAACCACATTTTTACAATTTCACTAAGGTCATAGAAATGGGACTTACCTCTTATGACGAGTACATACCAACATTAGCTGTGTACAGTAACATCGCTAAGTGCATCACGTGCAGCATTGGTAATCATCCAGCTCCAGCTAGTAACGTGGAATTAACGTTGCTGAGGACATCTCGTGTCCACTGGAGGGGTAATGGTGAAAATCGCATACCAGTTAGCTATGTACTTACATAGCTAAGGGCATCACGTGCCTCTCTGGCAGCATCTCATCCAGCTAGTAACGTGGAGGTAACGCTACTTAGGACATCTCGTGTCGCGACTGGAGAGATAATGTTTTAACAAGTTTGCAGCACACATGCAATAAACAGTGTCAATGTCCACCATAGTGCTTATTCAGTATCACGTGCAAGGTGGTCAGTTAGAGCCAAGCACTCTCGCACATTAAGGTTGTGGGACGCCTCTGGATCTGAGTACATCCAATGTTGGTCAGGATCAGGAGTGCTTTTGATGTATCTATTGATGTCGTTGATGAGCGCCGCGGCCGTCTCAGGTTTCCACTAACGATGCACATAATACGGCTCAGGTTTCCACTATCGATGCACTTAATACACTTTCTATCACATATCATAGTTAACATTTTGTTATTTTAGTAAGGACTATCATAAACTAATTTTAAATTAATATTTTTGACGAGAGAGAATTTTTCTTGCGATGTCAGAATGCGCGCGAAAAGAAAAAGTGACAGTTCGGTGTTACCAATGAACGAGGAAAATAATCATATTTAAAAAATATTTACAATATTTTATCTCTAAAAAAACGCGATGTTAGATGACGTGTATTAGAAATACTACTCTGTTAATAATTATATTTCAGATCGCCGTGAAGTAAAATCATTATTATTAGGTATTATATTTTATGTTTTATTGTCAGTCCGTAGGTAAATGACGAACTTACGTCTTTAGGGTAAAACTAAAAGCCAGCGAAATCCAAATTTTCTTATAAACGTAAGAAAATTTGAATTTCGCGGGCTACAACTACGGATTCACCTTAAAAGACCGCGTAATAAATGCCTCTTTAGTATTCCCCGCCTCAAAGAGTAACCCTAATGGTATCCCTTACCCAATATAAAGACAGACTGGCTATGACTTTCATGAACTCATAATCCTCAACCCCCTGCCCTGACCCCATTATAATGGGGTCGACGAAGCACTTCTTTTTTCTCCCATACATCTGTTTACACCCCTTTTCTAGCCATCTTTCACCCATCGATTCTCTTGTCTTCTACTAATTAAGCCACCTAGGTACAATAAAATTATATTCCAAACTTTTGGAGCCACAGCTCTAATTTTATAACTAAGTATATTCACATATACTCATGACCTGTTTTCTTTGATTTCAGTTTTATTGGGTATGCGTGTCATTCACACGTGCGATCATCGATGAACAGCAGCGTGGATTTCTTTGAAAGTCTGATAGACGAAGATGGGCGCTTCGCCGAGTTAAATTGTCAAGAGCCTCAGCGAGGCTACCGGCCACGACAACGACAGTTACCTCAAGGTAGATACATTTTCACGGTAAATAAATGAAAATAAGGCATGCCATTGAACATTATCCTTGTTATCGTTTTGTAAACAAGAAGTTTTTGTAAAATAAACACTTTGTTTCCGAACGTAAGAAATGTCACTGGCCGTTCTCTGGCATGCGCGCCATGCGCGGCGACCTCGGTTAAGTGCCAGTGTTGCCTTACCTGAAGAAAACCAACCAACTGTATGTTTTATTAACAGATAAGAGAGTGTAGTCAACCAATCTATTTCGTTCAAAAGGGGAAATGCTAATGTGTCTCATGAATTTGAATAGCATCACCATCATTAACAGCCTCTGTTTATTCGCTGCAAGAAAATTCCAAGTCCGTGTTGGGCCACGCGCAATGAAGGATTCCGTAATTAGGATGAATTTATCCCAAAAACGAACTTAACATTGTAGTGAAAACATGTATACACCGATAAACGTCACGGTAAATTGTCTAACTGCAAAGGTAAGGTTAAATCGCAAAAAAAGGAAAAAGTGATAAAACCACAATTAATTAACGATTTTCGAACTTTTTCCTTGATTTGTGCTGTGAGACCTTGTTTCTTGCTAAACATGATACGAGGTCAACGGGAAGTACCCTATAGATTTGTTTTATGTGCGATTATGAAAAATTAAAAATGTGGCCATCATGGGACGCCCGGCAGATTTGAAACATGCCGGAGAGCCCGCATAAGAGTACTTAATGCCGTTTGCAGTCACGCCATCCATACGAGTCGAAATTACCCCCAAGGCGCGCCTATAGATGTTTCACATCAATACTTAATTTAAAAAACCTAATCAGACATGGGGACTGCCGACACAGTGAAAACTTAAAACTGGTATTAGCGCCATCTGTATTCTATGTTACAGCACTACGGCACGCGGTGACGCAAACATAAGTTTATTCATTACCAAAAATTGCTTATCGCGCCTAAAGAAGTTTTCACTTTAAAAATACGGCCAAGATTATCACAGTAAAAATCAAACATTTTTTTCGGTACAATATTTAACTTTTCGTACGTTTTCCATGTCTGCGATATGACAACACTGTCTTTTCCGCCTGCCAGCAAACAAAATGGCTGACGTCAGTGCTTAGAACAAGCTCGCGGCCCAAATGTTTGCGATATAATTTTTAAATATTGTGAGGTCACATAATCACTATGTCGAATTTGTGTTCTAGAATCGTTTCAAAACCTCCGAAAAGGTTACAAGACAGTATCCCTAGCATGTCTGTAGCGCAAACAAACGCTTGGATGAATGGTGAGCTTGTGAAGCATTGTAAATATTGATTTATTCATGCGTCAATTTAAATAAGTGTTTTTAAATGGTTGTAGAGGTCAACAAATAGGTTAATTACAGTTGTTTGGTTTAACGAATGTAGTTCTGTGTCATGGTTCGCAAGATTTAATTTAGCTCGCAACCTGAATTCTGTTGTATTTATAGCTTGCCGATATTATTAATTTACGGGATGGTGTTTACGTGTTTCCAGCTGAGAATATTAACAATGGAGGTGGTCTGTCGCTGTCCCCGCCGCACACGGTGTCGCAGCGTGAGACGGGTACGCAGGTTTCTCAGTGCTACAGTGGGCCGCCGTCTCCGTGCGGGTCCGCAAGCGCTACGCCTTCCCCCACGACCTCCCCGGCCCCGCCGCCGGGCACCGCCACTTTAGACCCTAATTGGCAAGCCACTAAACCCACAGTACGGGAGAGAAATGCAGCTATGTTCAATAATCAACTCATGTCGGACATCACATTCATTGTTGGAGGAACCGGTATGTGTATTTTTAAACCTAATGTTGTTTTCTTAAGATTATAATTATTCCATAACCTGTTATTTTAGTGATAATTTTAAGTATCTATTGTGGAAAATTGTTTTTAATTATCATTATCATGCTTGATAATTGTTTTGTTATTAATTTTAATCAGTTTAACTTCCCCAAATAATGTACACTCATGATTATAATAATATTAACATGTGACTTTATTTATGTTCCAGGCCACTCACAGATAATACCCGCTCACAAATATGTATTAGCTACTGCCAGCTCTGTGTTCTACGCTATGTTCTATGGAGGGCTCGCTGAATGCAAGCAGGAGATCGAAGTTCCTGATGTCGAACCATCTGCTTTCCTTACACTTCTCAAGTGAGTTTTGTACTTTTCACCTTTAAAGCCTCAAGATCAGCATGTATTTTAGGTATTCATGTATTTTTATTGTTTAAGGTACATTTACTGTGATGAAATTCAACTAGAAGCAGATACAGTATTATCAACTCTTTATGTTGCCAAAAAATACATTGTTCCACATTTGGCCAAAGCCTGTGTCAATTATTTGGAAACAAGTCTAACAGCAAAGAATGCATGCCTGCTTCTCAGCCAGTCCCGTCTCTTTGAGGAACCGGAACTGATGCAGAGATGCTGGGAAGTGATCGATGCTCAGGTATGTGAATCTACTGAGAATCTCGCCACAATGTGTCTCGACCAATCATCGTCCTACAGCAGTCTTTTGATGGAACTATCAGAAACGTCCAGTCGAAATTATTCTAGTCCAGAAAGCATGGAAAATATCCATGGTATTTACAATTAATAATTTTAATATAGAATTGTAATTCTATTCTACCCATTACTGACTGATCTTCTGACCAATAAATTATTTTATAAAATTGGCAACTATCTAAAGATTTTGTTGTGAAAGTTTTCTGTCACTGTCAGACCTCTCAAAATCATTGACACAAACTATCAAAATTAACATAAAAATATTTTTTGTGCCACAAAAATGCATTTGTATACTCAATTTTAGGTTGTGATTTAGGCTTAAGGGTGAAATGCTATACATATTATACTTTATATTATGTAAATAGATTCTATTACTTTACATTCCAATAAGCTCTTTGTGTATCTCTAGTCATGTTCATATAATACAAGATATAGATTAACTGCAATACAGTTTGCTTGAATTAGTATGCAATGGTATGTTTTCCAAACATTATGAATGTTGTGTAATGCATGTAATTCTTTAAATAGCAATTTTGTAATATTTATAATGTAATAAGAAAATATAGATCTGAATAAAGTATTGTACAAATTGTATTGCAGTTTCAATGATCCTACACCTTCTATAACAAATATTGTTTTATTTTAGGCAGAGATGGCCCTGACGTCAGAAGGCTTTGTTGATATTGATGTGTCAACATTAGAATCAGTATTAGCGAGGGAAACACTCAATTGCAAGGAGATCAACTTGTTTGAGGCAGCTTTAGCGTGGGCACATGCTGAATGTGTGCGAAGAGATATAGACCCTACACCAACAAATAAAAGAGTCATGCTGGGAGGGGCCATATACTTGATAAGGTTTCCCACCATGTCATTAGAGGAGTTTGCTAACAGTGCAGCTCAGATTGGCATTTTAACTCCACAAGAGACGATTGATATATTTTTACACTTTACTGCATCAAGCAAACCACAATTATCATACCCGATAAAAACGAGAGCAGGACTGAAAGCTCAGGTAATTACAGCTTTGATGCTGAATCAGATTACATTTTACTGATAGAAAATGTCGTATATCAATGTCTTACTAAATAAAAGTTTTCTTTGCATTACAGATTTGTCACAGATTCCAGTCATGTGCCTACAGGAGCAATCAGTGGAGGTACCGCGGCAGGTGTGACTCCATACAGTTCTGTGTGGACAAGAGAATATTTGTCGTCGGTTTCGGACTTTATGGATCCTCAAATGGGGCAGCTGACTATAATGTTAAGATTGAACTGAAACGCTTGGGCAGAGTCCTGGCTGAGAACAACACAAAATTCTTCTCAGATGGATCAAGTAACACTTTCCATGTGTACTTTGAAAATCCAATACAAATTGAGCCAGAGTGCTTCTACACTGCTTCGGCGATACTAGACGGGAGTGAATTAAGTTATTTTGGACAAGAAGGATTAAGTGAAGTGTATATGGGAACAGTGACTTTCCAGTTTCATTGTTCTTCTGAGAGTACTAATGGTACAGGAGTGCAGGGAGGACAAATCCCAGAACTTATCTATTACGGACCCACAGTCAACACTTCAATGGCCAACACTACCACAAATGAGGACTGACAGTTGACTAGATCTCGCCCTTTTAACTATTATTCCGTATAGTAACATCGGAACACTTAGAAACTCAATAATATTTGATCAAGAATCTAAATTAAAATTTTATTATAGGTACTTAACCATTCCCAAATGTTAAAATTGTTACGTTGGAAAACTTTGAAGTTCTTGTGTATATTGTTGAACTTTAATAGCAATTAAGATACGTACCTTAAGATTGTGATATGGGTGTCGTAATAGCTCTCTATAAATCAGTGGGTTCTAGACCTATCATGATACAAATTCATTGCAATATATATAGTTATTACTTAATAATTAAAATGTTGTTTCTTTTTTCCTTCACCTACTAATCATTACATAGCAATTACCATAATACAAGGTGTCACGTCTAGTACACCACCTCATCGGTCGTAAAAAGCATGTATGCAAAATTATTTTCGTATTTATTTGTAACAAGTTTTGAGTCCATCCATATTTCATAGACCTCGTATTATTATGCCATATTGCTAGTGGACCCTCCAGGGACTCCACCGGCATTACGTTTGCGCTAGAGTGAACCCTCGGGGAAGGTTCTTGGCATTCAATTTGAAACCGTGATATAAAATATTATAAAGCACTGTAAAATGTAGTAAAAAAAGCTTTTGTTAAAATATTTTGAGTGAATATTTGTAACCGTAACAATGGTTTTCCACTCCTGAAATACCCTCAAACGCCTCCTCCAACCTCAAATTTTATTAAAATTAAAAATGGTTGAACTTTAAAAACATAAATCCTGTTTACTGTTGTTTTAACTGATGTTATTTTCACATACATTGCTGTATTTGCTAAGAAAAACCTATATTTAAAATGAGCCCTCCACTGGGGTTCCCAGCGTCCCAGGTGCGGTGCCGAGAGCCCTCCTGGAGGAGGGCGTCCTCCAGGAGGGCTCTCGGCACTTTTATTAATTTTCTAATTGTGTAAGGTTGAAAATTCTCATAAGGTGGGTCCAGAGTCCAGATGGGCGCGTATTGGAAATTTATGTCGTAGCCGCATTAGGAATTGCTGCTCCTTCTTGGGAAATATGAACAGTAATGAACATTCTTGGTATAATATTCCGTGATGTTGTAATTGCAGCCCTACCTTTGAATTAGTACACGAAATCTGTTTTTTATATATGCTATGGAATCTTGAAAGCTTCAGTAAGCAGTATTCCAAGTAAGTAAACGTAGCACTCAAATTTTATACCATCAAACTCCAATTTTGTACAACTTCTTTCACGCCCTGCTTTATACATGTGATGGGAGTTGCAAGAAGGCATCGTAAGTCTATACAAGCAGAGTAGCAGACTGAAGGCACTTCTAGAATTATTTATGTTACATAGGATCATTTCAGATAACAAGGACTTGAAGCATATTTTTATTTCTTCAAACTGGCCAAAGCTCTTCATTTCATTTTTATCCGAATTGTGCCTAGGAATAAGTTATTAAAACTAGGGTAGGTACTTACCAGTAGGTGGTATGTTGATGCACAATGCTCTCGACAGCTTGAAGTATGTGCGGCCGACTTGATAGCAGCAGATTGGTACCGCGTCACTGACGTCAATCAACAGATCTGTGCTTTGTTCAGGAAAGTAAAGATACATGAGAATGGCAGAGTTTCGAGTTAAATAGCGTGCGATTGGAGTTGTAGCGGACTAAGGCCCGTATTACAGAACCTCACTCAAAACTCAAGCATTACATAAAACTCGTTTAAAGCCTTTTGATTGGTTGAAACTAGTTTTAAGTAATGCTTGAGTCTTGAGTGAGTTTCTGTAATACGGGCCTAAGAGTGTTAGGGGCCCGGGGCGCCAAAACCAAATGAGGGCCTCCGGTCTTCTCAGTTCATTACCCGACCGCGGCGAAGCCAAGAAAGTATTTCTACTAACATTTTACAGAAAATAAAATACAAATTTAACGTGCGTAATTAATTAGTTATACATTCTCTCTCTATGCACAACATGAGCCTTACACCCAGTTGGTTCTTTTATTCATTGAGCTACATTTTCATCTGCACATTATCATATCGAAAAGAAAAAGAAAACCGGCCAAGTGCGTGTCGGACCACGCACAATGAAGGGTTCCGTAGTTGGGATGAATTTATCCCAAGAACAAACTTAACATTGTAGTTGAAAAACATGTTCTCCCATAAGGAATGTATGGGAGATCTGTTTTTCAAACTGCAATTTTAAGTTGGCCGATTATTGCTCGTAAACCTGTAAAGCCTACTTAGCTGTGATAGTTTTCCTTTTAAATTCGTTATATATACTACTGCTGTGAATTTTTTCAGATTTTCAAAACCAACCATTTAGCTGGCAGGGACGACGACACTTGACTCTAACAAAAAAATTCAGTTAAAAGCTTAATATTTTGCAATCGAATCCCTGAATCCAAAAATGGTTTTCAAAAACTCACAATATTTTTGAACAACCTTTCTAACGATACCCCACAACATGGGGTACATGAGAAAAAAACATTCCCACTTTAAGTGTAGGGGAAATATTTTACTTGATTTTATTTATTTTACCACTGTCGGCATGATTAATGTGTATACCCATGCCAAATTACAGCTTTCTAGTACTTACAGTCTCTGAGCTAAGCCGCGGACAGACAGACGGACATGGCGAAACTATAAGGGTTCCTTATTTACTACGGAACCCTATAAATGTGGGATGCAAGAGCTATTAAGGCGAGCTCGAAACTTCAAACCTCGTATCCACTAGGCAACAATTGACGCGCGACATGTGCGGCAACGTTGCACAACAGCGCGCGACGTTACCAGCTGGTGCGCAATATGACGCACGGCTTTTTATTTGTTTCCTTTGACCATGCAGTTGAGCATCAAATGTTGTCGAGTGAGATTCATGTCTCCACTCGACAACATTTGATGCGCAGATTATGTCCGTAATGTGGTGTAATGAACGAGTGCTCCAATTATTTCAATAAACCAAAACTATGGATATCTGGATACTGCTCACAGAGAATACAAAAATAAATGTAAAAAAAACAGGGTGCATAATGAATGAATGATCTTGCTTTTAAGGGTGGGTTACATTTTTTTAACAGTATCTCGAAGTCTGTTTTGCTCATTCGGGTAAAATTCGTAAAAGATCAATCAACCACGGAGATCATTGGAAACATTTTCTTTATTTTGAAGTAATTTCTAACCCACCAGCGTGTTTTTTGTTTTCTTTTTGATTCAGTTTTCGATAAAATGATAACCACCGCCACTGAAATCGACACTAGTTCCTCTGGCGACCATGTAGTCGACGACTAATATGCGTAGACAGACTACGTTGCTAAACAAAAGCGCCGCTAACTTTCAACATGTCGCGCGACAAATGTTGCCTAGTGGATACGAAGATTTACAGCCGTCTCACAATTCTCAGTTAGGTTTCTTTTGAACGTTCATACGAGTACGAGTATTAGAGGAATATAGGATGCAGGAACGAGCGTCAAAAATTTTAGCACCCTTCATTAAAATTTCGCAAAAGTAAGAGCCCTTCAGCTTTTTACTAAACATTTATTATGGCATTTATTGGGATTAAATCATAAAGTACATCTCCCGATTTGGGGGCCCGGGGAACTTTGTGCGTTGGTGGATTAGAGAGGCTTTCATGTTACAGGGGACTGCCATAGGCTGATGTTAATGAAAAGTAACTTAGAAAAATAAACAACAGTTGTTTTAAGCATAAGACCAAAATGTGGCTTTGGTCAAGTTCTAATTGAACCTGTTTATGATTAAATACAACAGATTCGCAATAATAATATTTATGAAGTAGCAAACAATTATACTTTAACAAATGCCATTGGTAGCAAATGGAAACTACACATTCATGTTTGACCTTCACCCATTTTTCACTTGTTACATTAATTTAAAGGCATTGGCTCGGCCTACTTTGTAAGAAATAAATATAATTGTAGTCTATATGAAGACAAAATACTAATAAGCATTCTACTGCTGTACATAGGCCTCTGGTCGTATTGATAAGGTCCTTGGTGAGTATTATTTAATCATCTTTCTTTTTCATGTGGTTAGTGAATAACCTGGCATCAAAATTTTTATGCTGCCCATAGGCCTCGTAATTTGGTTTCATATACCGTCGAGAAATATTTCTCAGGCATGTCGGTTTCCTCAGAAGGTTTTCCTTCACTGTTTGAATAAAATTATAATTATTCAATACGCACATGAATCCAAAAAGTCAGAAATGCGTGACTTGGGTTTGAACTCAAGACCTATGACTTAGCAGTCCAATGGTCACACCATTGGGTTTTCACTGCTCGGTAAACCAGTTTTATTGGACATCAGTTAAAATCCCATCACTGTGTTGCTTAATCAAAAAAAGGATACGGGCTGTGCCTTCAGTCCTGCATGTCATATACACGCAAGCTGCCTGTGTGTGACTGGAGGGTCTACCAATAGTCAAATGACGAGAGAGCGCCATCTTGTAGAAGTTACAGGCGATGTCTATGCACTGCTGGTTGAGACGTAGCTGTTGGCAGAGAGCTGTGATGCCTTCCCGGGCCTTTCTTAGTGTCACCTCCCTGGATTCCTGGCCAATACCAGCGTTGAAGGCTGTGGAGAGGAAAGTATTATTGTTTAATTGATGTTGGTTCCTGAATAATGTAAATTAAGATTTTATACATAACCATCATTCATTTACAAGGGGAAAAGTTGTGTATTTAAAAAGAGTTTACATAGAAATCTTGTCTGAAAATCAATATATTGACTGGGATGTAGAAAGATATCTTAGAAGAAGACAGGCTGCTTACTTTTATAAGAAGAGTTTAATCTTCTCCCATTATTCTTTGCAAAATAAGTGTATACCTATATTACTGAGACTATTAAATTATACTCAACAACATAGGTACTAACTAAAGTGGTAATGAACTAACAATTTAGTTGCTTTCTATTTCAAGAACTTATTTACCTCGTCCAAAACCTGTAGCTCCTCCTTTAGACTCAGCAGATACGAATTGTCCGATGGTAGAAGCACCGCCATGGGCGTTCTCTTGGAACTCGATTTCAGCAACAATAATATTGTCTTCCAACACCGACCCGCAGTTCGTACACACTGCATCACCGCGGGCCGGGTCCACCTCGATGTCCGAGGACCCGCAGTGCTTACATTTCTTCCCAGACATTCTTCTGTTCACAAAAAGAGAACATAAACATTGATGAAGATTTAGGTTAAGTGGAGGTATAACAATTATAAAACTTTACCCGACACCTTTAGATAATTACCTAGCAACCTAGTCTTAAACTAACGTACTATACGGCTGTCGTACTTTATGTTTCACCTATGTATTTACTAAGTCTTACTCGAGCTGGGAGTAAAAACATAAAACTATTCGCACTTTCGCAGTGCAGACGGCTGTATAGCTAGGGTACCTAATTGACGTTGGCAAGGGCAACTTGGCGTTTGATATTGGAAAACAAAGAGAGGCTATATAAAACTCTTGTAGTTCGAAGAGGACATAAATAAAATGAGGAGGCTCAAAATCAGAGCAAGTATATATATGGAGTACCGACTACTGAACTACAGACACTGACAGTGACACTGACAATTTGACACAAGTTGACAAATGACACAAGTGATGACGTTTGAAGGGATGTACTCATTTTAGAAAAGACTAAAATACTAACTAGTTTCGTTTGTACTTTAGTCTTCTAGTAGTAGTAGTCTTGTAACCTTTTTCGCTTTTGTTTCAACTCTAGTTTAGTAAGAACTAGAGAAGAAACGAAACCGGTTACAATGATGAGACCATTGCAACGTTTGGAAATTTACAAAGAGTACATTACTGCTGCAAATGGCGGCAGCGCAACGCATTATCGTACAAAACTGTAGTGTGCGTTAGTTCATAGAAAATGTACTTTTAAAGAATTTTTAACTTTTAAAATAAATAATTTTTGCAAGGCTTTGCGTCGAATTATTCAAACATATGAAACGATAAGCGATGGATTAAGAATATACTTCAAAATCCTTCAGATTGTGATTGAGAATGTGCAAATATGCACACCGTGCTTTGAGGAACAGTACTTAATTTTCAATTTTATTATGGTTAGCCAAAGGGTCAACCTGGGTGTTACTCAGACTTCTTTCTCATCATCCACCTGCCCTCATAAGAGCGTTTATTCTGAAAGTTGGCAACGTCGTAAAAAGCTGTCAAATATTTACCTGTTTTGATTAATTTGGAATTAATACTGTATGGAAATAAGAAATGTGGCTAACTAAGTTACTAGAATATTGATTATGTTATGCAATTGTAACATTGAATTTGATGTTGTACCCGTTTTAGGCAATTCAATGTTACAATTGCATAACATAATCAATATTCTAGTAACTTAGTTAGCCACATTTCTTATTTTCATACAGTATTAATTCCAAATTAATCAAAACAGGTAAATATTTGACAGCTATTTACGACGTTGCCAACTTTCAGAATAAACGCTCTTAATTTGATTTGGGTTGGTCAAGTACATCTTTTTATTCCATTAATTTAATCCCATGCCATGTCTAGAGGAGGCCTATGTCTTGCTGTGAACGTCTTTCGGCTGAAATGATGATGATGAATCCCATCAGGACAGTGGTGAGAGTGTTCACTTCCGCCCTTGCCATAATAATCAACTGCCGCACAAATTCGATGGTCTGCCTCTTACATAAAGTGGCATAAAAGAGGAAACGAACTTGTATTTTTATTGTGCTATAAAGGAACACGTGATAGAAGTGAAACTTCTTAGAAAATAAGGAATAAGAGAGATAGTGTGAGAGACAAAGAGAGGGAGAGTTATCTTTATTTTCTGTCAATATGCGTCCTTGAATTACTATCGTCCAATATAATATCGAATCGCCACCTAAGAAGTTTCACTTCAAAAACATTATGAAAATTATCTTTAAGTGATTACTAAACTTTTCGCTGTCAGCTTTATGTGTGTATATTAAATCTAGCGCCAGATAACTCTTTTCTTTTAAACCAGTAATAGTGAATATGTTGTGAGTTTTTGTGGTACTCCGCTGAGTCAGGCAACCAGGCAACCTTGTTCAGCCAAATATTAGTGACGTCATTGAAACGAAGTTTCGCTATTGGTCGGATATCACGCTATCCATTATTTTTAGACGATGAGATCACCCTTCAGTTTCGTTTAGGCTGAAGTATGACGATACGTCCAAAAAGTAATTTTGTTTATGATAATAGTCGGCGCTTATGTCGTTTCGTTACGGAGTATAACAATTTCTAAGGAGAGAAGGGCATCCCCAAACCGACGACGACGTCATCGTTTGTGTGCAATCTGCAATGATGAGTCATCATTGTTGTGTTCTCGTTGGATAATCTTTTTCTATTCAAGGCGCCTTATTTTGATTCCGTTGCTGTCATTAGTGAACTGTCACAAGAAACTTCGCAGCATTTGATAGTTACGCGGAACTACAAACTTTGTTTGAACTTGTAGATCGCATTGATAATACGCGTTGTTTGTTGGACAAATTACGTAAATCGCATCTGTGTTGAATCTTGGACTTGAGTGAATCTGAACTGATGACGATGAAGCTAGAAATCAGTGATAGTCAATCAAACCAGTCGGACATTTCCTGCGATGACAGTCAATCGTCGCAGGACTCCTCCACAAATGATTTCGTTTCCTCCGTACCGACCTCTCGATCCTTACTTACGGTAAGTAACTCAATACACACACAGTCCAAATTCCTCAGGTTGATGATAAATTACTTCAAACAAAGGTTAAATTTGCATACTTCAAAATAACTTTATTTTAGTAGTTTCGAAGTTGTTTTCAAGTATTTTCAATGGATTTGGAATATCTTTTACTGATGTGCGATGATGGGATGCCTGACAAGTATCAGTTTTTCGCTGTCATGGCCATAGTTTCTTATTTTTACTACATTTATGATAGTAATAACAGGTTTAATTGATCTATTCTGCTACAATTTAGTAAGACCTTGGTGTCACCTGACTTCCTGGTATAGCATCATGAATTGATGAATAAAAATTACTCAAATATCAACATTACAATTCTGAGAACCATTTTAATGCATTTTTATCCTTGTTATTTAGATAATATAACTGTCCTACAACAAATAATGTGTCTGGAGTAGAACGAATAAAAAAAACAATAAATGCCATAGACTTTAATGCACTGTTTTATAGTAGAGATATAAGACTTTTACATAAGACCATTTTATGTGTATGAAGGTAAAAAACATTATAAATTACCTATATTCTAAGAAAACAAACAATAATTTACTGAGTATTATGTACTTGAATCTGAAACATTACATAAGGAAAACAAACAAGGTGGTATGTACTGACAATTTGAAAACACAAAAGATATAATACAAGTAATGTTCACTCAGAGATTGTTTGACAATGCAATACTATTGATTGTCTATGGACACCTTTGATTTATTTTTTCTTGACATACCTATATTCCTTACCTACTCGTCCTGGGAATACAAAAGTGATGTTAAGCTATGTAATTTTTTTGTATACAAAATTACTTCAAGTTTTTTTACTGGTTCTCTTTATTTAATTGCTTGAATTTAATCTATTATTGTATCTTTAGTACAATATTAAATGCAATTAGTAAGTTTATAATTTAAAAAATCAATGAACAGTAAAAACCGTTTATAACAACTTCGAAGGGACCATCGGATTACGGTTTTTATAGCCGATAGTTGTTATAACCAAAATCTATGTTAAGTAAACAGAAATGCTGGGACCTCAAGATGTCGTCGTAATAACCGGTACGTCGCTTTAAGCGAAGTCGTAAACGGTTCACTGTATTAATTAAAGCCACAATTTAATAACAAGATTAGATTCCCCACAGTTAGTTTACTGACTGATAATAACACACTTAATATTTATATAAACCAAACTGTATTTAAATAAAGCCACAAGAAAATAAAAATCATTTTGAATAAGGACGTAATCATAAATCTCCTTTCCTTAACCCAATTCTTTGAGGTTGTGCAAGATTTTTTCTTCCTTACTTCTCTATTATTCGTCATTTTGGTAGTCAGCTCCTTTCTAACCATCATCTTTCACACAGTCCATCTATCATTTCTTTGGTCATGAATAAGTCATATTTCCCTGCACAGCCCCCGACAATAGAATCATATAAGTGGATAACTTCTGCGGATTGATAACAGCGCTTATCTAATATCTCCTGATAATGTGGATTTATACCTGTCAGAATGAGTCACCTTTCTTTAAATTTAGTTGCTGTGTCATAGCAAACATATTACGCCTTAGCATTGATAAGATTCTGGGAAATCATTTGGTATTTTTCACCGATGTGCTGATAGAAGTTATTATTATTTAATGATTGATACTATTATTAACTATTTAGTCATTCAACTAAATTGTATTTTTTATTAATTGTTTATCTTTCATCATTCATGTTTGACTTAGGACATTTAGTAAGTAAATATTATTTTGATAAAGTTTCAATTTTATTATCTGTAAGTTATTATGATTAAGATATACAAAACAACACTTTCTAATAATTCAATAGCTTATTATTTAAATGTATCATTTAGTTATATTTTGATTTAAAAGAGTGTCCATGCAGCCTCTTTCCTGTTTTTCTCCAAACTCCTTGACAGTTCAAAATTGCCTGTAATTAACGAATAGTAATAAACTAATATTTTATAGAGAAAAGATTAGATTTTGTGTATGTTTGTTTTCAATGGATAAACTCGAAAACGACTTAACAAATTTAAAAAATTCCTGCACTATAGAAAGCTTCATTATCAGCGAGTAACATGGGCTATATTTTATTGACTTCCACACGAATGAAGTCTTGGGCAGAAGCTAGTTTGAAATAAATGTTTTGAGTTTAATTATAAAGCCAATGACCAAAACTGTATTACCTATGAGTAGTACAAATTAGAAAATGCACTGTTTAGGTCCTTTAAAATATAAATTATTAAAACATTTTCCCTGACCAAATACCTATTAGTACTAATATAATAATGGTGACAGGAAAATACTGAAATAATCTTAAATCCTTTTATGGCTTGATAGTCGACCATATGAATCCCTATTCTATGAAGGAAATTATATTATTGTTAGATTTATTGTCCTAATGAGGATATTTATAAATTAAAATATCCTTGGATATAGAATCAGCATAGTAACTATTGTTGGTATCTCCTTCTCAGGTGATGGAAACACCATTTTGTTACTAAAATTGCAGCATAAAATAAGACATACTGTCGATTTGTTACAGGTTTACTTGTAAGTCTTTATTGACAAATAATAACTTCCCAAAAAAAAGAAATGATAGCGCTGATAGTTTTTTTTTTTTTGAGCAAAAAATGCTTGATAAGAAAAAAATTGGGCATAACTTTTAACCGTAAAAATTTGCACCAACATTCTCAGGGTTATAATGTTTGGATATGACCTTGCCCACGTCCCCATTCGATTTGATGCATACTTCCAGAAATATGCATCAAATCGAATGGAATGGGGAGACCCTGTATTTTTTTTTCATTAACTTTGTTTTCAATGAAAAGATTATATATTGAAACAAAATAAACTTGAATTTATTGAAATGAATGATTTCTGTAACCACAATAGGTTTATAAAAGGGTAACAAAGAATGTATTTTTTAAATACAATGTGGGAATAAGCAATACATACACCGCATACATAATACAGAGACAGACGGTTACCACAAGTTTTATCTAATGTTTGGTATATTATACCTATTGAATTGTCTATTACCTAATATAAGTAGGTAATAGAAAATGAACTTGAACAAAATACTATTAAAGCAGATCTTTTTTAGAAAACTTATAAATACCAAATAAATCAGGATACGGTAATGATGATGAAGATTTTTAGAAAACCTATTATTATTAACTAATTCTTTAAAATCTCCACTGGCAGTCCCAAATTCCCTATTAATCTAAGGAAAAACTGAAATGAGGTAGAAAATTAAACAAAACAAAAGGTAATTAGGTACCTAAGTATATAGGTAACTAGGCATATTGTTATACGCCATGTCTAGGCCTAAGTAGGTAGTTGACTAGGCATAACATAACATCACACCTGTAATCCCCGAGGTAGGAGGCAGAGGTGTACCTATAGTTCACCCACATTTTATTTACTGTTTTGTGTTGTATAGAATCAAGTAATTTTTATTTTTTTCTAACTGAACAGACAGCAGTGCTGCTGGGGAGTTTGTTGCGCCACTTCTTCTTCCCAGCTAAAGCACTAGGAAGTGGTGAAGGGTGGGCGTTTTGGGGGACTGTCTTATGTTATTTTGACGTTCGAAAAGTGCTGATTCTCAGCCTAGTTTGAATAAATGACTTGACGTTTAAGCCCCATGTAATAAAGAGCTTGCCTATTGCCATCAACCGGGCTCAAATTCAGGCTCCGGACTGCTATTGAGAAATGCCTGATGGAAAAACCCAATAACACATTTGCCTTAGATGTGCAAAACTAATCTTAAAAACCTCAAAGCCGAAAGGAAATGCCTATAAAAATATGGCGTAATTATAAGAATTATTGAGTTCTTTTGCGGTGTTTTTGTTAAGGGTAACACGTGTAAGTGAAGCATGTACTAACTTAAACAAACACCCAGGAGTTATGATAACAATTTTGTTTTGAACAATGGTGTTTCCTTAATTGCGTATATAACATCGGCTTTAATTTTCCAATATGTAAATCTCAGTGTATCCTTAATTATAATTAAGTATTATGGTTAATTATAACGGGGAACGGGGATATCGTAACCGATTATATATACCTACCCATTTTGGATATTCCACCAAAACAATAACAATCAATCTGCCTAGCCTTTTCCCCTATGTTGGGGCCGGCTTCCAGTCTAACCGGATGCTGCTGAAAACCAGTATGTAATTTACATGGAGCGACTGCTTATCTAACCTCCACAATCCAGTCACTGGGTAATACGATACCCCTTGGTAAGACTGGTTGTCAGACTGTCGGTCCTCTGACGACCCGTAACGACTGTCAAAGATCCACGAATTGAAAGCCGGGACCAACGGCTTGACGTGCTTTCCGAGGCATGGCGGAGTCTCGATATCTAAAGATGGTCACCCATCCACGGACCAACCCCGGCAAGCGTAGCTTAACCTGATGCATCGACCCATGTGGCTATTATTACTTAGCTACGAGCTCCTCAAAACAATAATAAACCCAATTTAAAGTTGTAGGTAAGTTTTTTCTTCAAAACTTGTTTCTGAGCTCTATAAACCAATATTGATAATTATTTTTATTATACGATTTGATATGATATAATTAGCATGACTCATGAAATCTTACGTAATATTTATGCTTTTTTATCATCTCCTTTCGTATTGGCGGTATACGTTGATAATGCAGAAAAAAGATCAACCAGTCAATAGGGTTGGTAGCGGGTCTGACTGCCCAGGCGTATCTGTTCAAAGGGTCTACATTTAAGATTTTATATTATATATTTATCCGCGTTAGACACAAATTTACAAATTAATTACACTATGTAATATAAACATATTCTAAAATATTCACAGACTAAGTTATTAAGAAAATGCTCTTATTTAACATTTTTTTTTCCAAATCATTACCACTACTCGTTTAGACGTGATCTTCAGTATAAAATCATTCAAAGTCGCTTAGTGTCGCCATAAACTGCAAGCTAGCTGGAATGCAGACTGATAAACCCTAACTGAAACATTGAATAGTGCGAGACATCATTTTGGTCTATATTGGTGTAGGTAATAAATACTGTTTTCATTTCTCATACTAGGAAAGTAGTGTTTGTTTGATCTGAGTTTCGGGTGGAAGACGGTGGTCCCCATCTTTGGGCGGGAAAGACTCGTAGTAACTGCTTCCCTCTCTTGGGCTCCCTGAGTTGTTAAAATAGAACGACGAAAATTTTTAAATAATTAAGAAAAATACCGATTAAAATTAAAATAAAATGCTGCTGCTTGTGAGTGTATCAACAGCCAGTGTGAATTTAAAAAAAAATACGGCGGCCCGCAGCGGTGACGCGGTGTGTTCCACCCATATTTAATATTTTTCACAAATTGTTCTAACTTCTCAAACCGTTTAAATAGGTACAATTTATGTTATTATCTATACATTTTTTAGAATAACTAAATACTATGTTTTATATTCGAAATGAAAAGTAGAGTGTTTGACACGGATGAAAGTCATCAATTCCTTCTCGGACTATAGCCGCGCTCGCTGCGCTCGAACGTCTAAATACCTCGTATGGGAATTGATTCCTTTCGACCCTTGTGGGTCGAATCGAAAGGATAACAATCTACTATTTATAAACTACGGGATTATGTAACTTCATTCGCCTATTTTTCAAGAAGACCATCAGGGAGTAATACCACAAATCCTTTCCTCAATTAAAGTTCTCAAACTTTAGCAATAAAAAGAAATGAGTATTGCCAATATGTAATTATTGTTATGATGTAAAATGGCCTAACAAGTAGGTACCTATTTCCTCCCGCTTTTTCCGTTCTAAGTTGTTTGTTTCTGTTATCGTGGTTTTGTCCTAAGCCAATGTGGTAACTAGCAGCAATTATAGCAATAATTTAAAAGCAATAAAACTATTTATTTACTCTAGAAGGGATAATTCGCAGGATGTCGTAACATCCAACAAGGCTTGCTAAGTCAGTATATTGGTGTAATATTCGGTAATGGTGCTGACAATTTGTAGTCCATTATTTGGACCTTCTTTTTGTCGCGTAGGTACTGACAGAGTTCTCTGAGAGTTATGCAATGCTGCAATGCAACGCTCTCCTGAAATGTCTGAACTCTAGGCTCGCCTTTATGAGGTGAAAAAATAGAACCCAAGCTTCTACTATGCCTCAAACTAATCTGCTAACGCTGGTGAGCGTACTTTTCTTGAATTCCTGCAACATAACATACACATGTCTGTGTATGTGTTTTTTTCCTGAAGAGGCATAGGTGCACCTATAGTACATCCACATTTCGCCTGTTATGTTGGGGACAACGTCGCACAATTCCAACCCCATAATTTGTGAAACAAATAGAGGCCCCGAGCTTGTGCTACGCCCCAAAACCCCAAACAAATATCGAGCAGTTCTTGGTGGATAAAAGGCTCTCTGAAAATCCTGCAAAGTTCTAGAGAACTAAGTCTCACCATCATTTGGAGAAACAAATGTAACCCTAGAGCTTGTATTGTGTCCCAAAGAAATCTGCTCTCGCTTTTCGTCGGCGAAAAAGACATAACGTACCTAGCTTTCTGAGATGCATGCAATGCTGTAAGAAATATTAGCTTCGCCTTCAAAGGCCCCAAAGGTTCTGCAATGATCCTCAGGAATTTGCTCATGCTTTTCTGAGGGTTTTTTTTTTTTAAATTCCTTCCCAGTTCTCTCTTGCCCTATTTGGCGAACCAGAGAAACCTTCAAGTCTGAAATTTTCGCTACGTTCCATCGGAATTTGCTCCTGATTTTCTTCGGCGATGGAAACTAAGCGATTTGAAATTCCTACGACGCTGTAAAGAATTATCCAGTTTCTTTCTATAATATTTGCAGACATAAACCTTGATTTCTTTTGCATCCCATAGTTTTTTTATTATTAATGATTACAAATATTACTATGTCCTTAGCATAATCCCACGCTGCAGGTGTGATATTGACAAAGAATAATAGGATTCCCGTTTCGAATTAAAATCCTTTGTTTAACAATTCTTAGTCTCACTTAGTGTTATTTATTTATTCACGGTCCGCGAAACACCAAGTTTTTGTTACTGATGATTGAATACCTGGGCTGCGACAAAAACTCATGAGACTGGTTAAGCCTTTGGATTGACTAGTCGTTTCGTCTGTGCCGAACTTAATATCTTAATTAACCACTAACTTTGTACCGTACCGACTCACGTGATTTATTAACTGTGTAAATAGCAATATTTTATGTTTTATTACTTATTTAAGCCTGCAAATATTATAAAAATATCATTATTTAAATTACTACGCATTCTCTTGACAGTTTTGCTCGGAGTGAAGTGAAGTAGGTACTGTGTTTGGTTCTATACGGTACTTAACCTACACTTTAGGGTAAATAACATTATAATGTAATAACCAATTTCCATATGCCGCTATATGTTTGAAAAAGGTTATAGCAGGAAAACATCGCCGAGTGGCGATGACCGCGCTCGGCGCTGACGTCAGCGATTCGAGGAAAACTCGGGTCTCGGGCCCACGCGTCGCATGCGCATGTCTACCAACCAGCACTCACGAAACAAACGAACGTAAATTGATCACACATTATGTTACCATTGACTGGCTGGTAGAACATTACACTCGATATTATTCTATGATAATATAATTTAAAACACAAGACGTAGCTCGGAGAATTTGCTGTTGCGATTTAACGTTGAGACCTTGAACAGTGGCATGTGTCGGTGTGGCTCAAGGTAATGCAATGCGCAAGCAAACAGACGACCTACATGATATGCCTTAGCTCACTTGTTTTGATCTGGAAGCTATAGGAAATCTGTTTACTAATTAGAATAGGGTATAGCTGATAATAGGCGAACGAGAATAGAATTCTCGTAACGTTTGTCTTTCCGCTAACTCATGGTAATATACTGGTACATTAGCAAAGGTAGTGTGATCTGCAATAAATAATTAAATATTCATGGGCAATTACATGTGTTGTTAATTTGAATAGGTCTTTCGATTTGATGAGCATGTGAGTATCCTAATGATATAACAAAACATGTAAACAATTTGAACGATACCTATCTATCTAAAGTTTTACACTGACGTCCAGTCCAAGTGTGGAGCTAAACGACCCACTTATCTATTCGTCTGTAACTTATTGACACAGTAATAAAATGACGTGTTTTTTATTCAATTAAGTAAGATATAACAATATCTGCAATTAATTTCTTCTTAATGTTTTTTCTTTCTTTATTTTCTTTTGACTTTGACCTTCATTCTTTCATTGTGGATTTGAAACTCGTTTTTGTTCTTTGGTCGGAAATAGACTACTGATTGTTTTGCTGCTAAACAGGAATTGAGCATCGAATAGTATCGCATTAGTGGGCAGTGCGCAAACGTTGATTAGCAAGTCAATTAACACGAGTTCAGGTTGGGCAAGCACCTCACACCTCCACTGTCTCAGTTTGATTGTTCCTGTAAATGATTCCAAGATAGTCTACATAGATAGTGATACTTCCTTTTGGTCTAGTTAATACTCGGGCGTGTTTTGTTTAAAGTTAGATAGTAGAATTCTCGTTACTGTGTTACTTTCGCAGAATTTAGAATCTACGCCAATTTTGCAGATATTCCTCGCCTATTTTAAATATTACTTGGCATCTTCACAACGCACAATAACGATTGCATATGTTCATTGGAAACATAATAGGATTACAAGTTGCATCAGAAAAAACAGCAAGTTTAGAAAACATAACGGTAGTGAATCCGAATAAATTAAGTAAATGTGACGACAATGATGAAACTAAATACATATTTTAAGAAAACGTTCTTACGTAAGTGTGATCTTTGTTTTAAAGTTCTTGGCAGATGGGATATTAGGATATTACAATAGAAATCTTTGCACCACAAATAAAATGTCAAAAACATTAGACATTTAGAAAATAAAACGTCGATTGTCGAAACCAATTTGAACAAAGTAACAACAATTCCAGTGAAAAACATTATGAAAATCGAAATGGTCCGATACGATGCGATATCAATATGAGAACATATTTATTTCGAACTATGACATCGACAGTTTTCGTGGAAAATGGAGCTGAACTAGTGGAAGCATTGGTTCGCGTGACTGCTAGTCAAGGACGGAACCTTGAACTGTCCGGGAGTTGAACGACTCACGATCTCGCACGAACGATAGGCAACCACATGTTTTATGCTGGTGATGACTGTGTATGTTGATTGATGGTCATTTCAATTTTATCTGAAACAATCTATGACTTTTGAACAGTACTTGAGCATTGGTTCTGGGTCTGTGGCTTCGTCCAAGCTGTCTTCTGATGTACTAAAAGGAGTTTTGATTTCATAAAAGATTTTGTTCGAATCACATAAAATCCATTTATTTGCGAGAATGTAGGTTTACAATGTTTCATTATGTAACTGTAATGGCCCCACTATTACTTACGGTGTTGCATCGTACCTATCTGGGGTATAAAAGTTTTTGCGAGAATTCGTATGTTCTGGTGAAGTTTCCAAGTCTTAAGCTAATCGGAAAATCCCAATATCACAGCTAGAGGAACAGTTCGGGTTATTGCTTCCTATGGTGTTTCGACTGAGGATGGGTCTGAAAGTTCTTTCACGCATTCTTTTTAGCGCTTTGGTTTACAGCTCTGCTTGTCTATTCTAGACCACACTGCAAAATGGTTGAATTATTTTTCAGGCCCTTTCATGACTGTAATTTCGTATCAAACTGGCAATTGGTTCAAACTTAAGCCTTGAAAATCCTCTTAATATTCCAGAATTATTGGAAAACTTATTGGTAGCCCTGAAGCAAACATTAATTAAGCACCTTTGTATTGTTCGGAAAATTAGATTTCGTTGAATTTTGTTTTGTTATTTCCTGTAATGAGGAAAAGGGCAGTGTTATCAAAATACAACGTATTACTTGATTTGACTGCTACAATTTCCCGTGAAAATGATAAGCAATATGTGTTTCTGCCAGAGAGGTGACGTCATGTCTATATCAGCCCATCTTATGTAATGACCAATCGTGTTATCAGACGGCGTGGTTCCTTCCTTACGATACTCTATGACACCTTAATAATGATTGTGTAATTAATATTAACAGTGTCTGTATTTATTTGTTTCAAGTCTACGTCAAAACGTGCACTATCATCATTGAAATCTTCTGTATAATATACTCATGCTTCTTCTATACGCGTAAATAATTAAAAGATACTTATCAGAGCCTACAGGCTAAAGTTCATATGATAGTGAGGAAAGATTATTCTGTAATATGATTTTATAATTGTATTAATGATTCATACAATGTTTTCGTTAACATAAACTGGGAGATTACTCCAACTCACTTGAGAAACTAGACTAATGGTATATTCGTCGATTGTCGATAATCTTTGATTTCAAAATCTCAGAGGTGGTTTATACATTTAGTAGACAGTAGTTTACTATTCTAGTTCTTCATTTTACTGTATGTTTCTGTAACAAAGCCGTTCTAAATATCTACGGGCAAATCGATTGGAACCTCGGATAAGTTACTTATTGCTACAGCCAGCTGCAGTTTGCCGCATACACCAACCTCATTATTTCTGATGGACATTATTGAATTAAGGATACCTTTCTAGTCACTATTCACTAACTGATCTTCAGCCTCTATTTCCGACTTGTCTCAAGACAGTCTTTTCAAGAGTATATTTGTTGCACTATATGTGTTATATTGATTGTAACAGTGCGATTGGTTTTGTTCTGTTAGATGATTCATTAATTCATTATAGTGTAATTACTAGCTTTGTGGCGGTAAAATATTGACTACCTATATATCTTTGTTTGCTATTTCACTGCCTACTACGAGTATCTAAGGATAGCAAATGACCTACTTAACCATGTTCGTCTATCACAGCATTCACAGCTTTTGTTTCAGTTTGAGTTACTGCACGAAAACTTTGGACGACTTGTTTGCTTAAGTTTCTTACTAACCACTATAAAAAGAAAATGGAAATCCCAGATCATTTAGTCACACCGCTGTTTTGTTTCTTTTGCCAAATGATACTCTTTAACTGCATGAAAATATTTACTTCCCATGTCATGGAAAAGCTATTCCTTGAATCATTGGAACATCGCTTCATTCAAAGAACCGTAAAAAAATGTATTTGGCTCGGTTACCGAATTGTTGAAATGCTTGAACATAGGACGTTTTAGTTTCGAGGCGAAGTTTGCGCGTGCGCCGTACGGCCGCTTGGTATCATACAAAACCGGCCACAACCGCGCCAACTGACTCAGTCTGATATAAAACATTCTAGCTACGCGTACGTCTACAGTTTGTAGAAGCCTTCATATGACTCATACTCTTATCATATTGTGAATTGCCGCGCCGTGAGTTTCGCGAACTCTTTTTATTGTGAACTTTTAATTGTTGCCCTTAGTGGATAGTTTATATAGTAAGTTTGGACAATATTAGTGGAAAGTGGTCTTCATGTCTCAGCTGGTGCCATACACCTTCATCAGCAGCGAGCAAGACGAAAGTCTGATGTTCGCTACCATGTTTGAATACCAGGCAGACGATTATAGGAAGCCAATGGTGAGTTTTGAAAACATCAAGTTTTTGTCAGTTTTTGCGTCATTGTAGCCAGAGTTTTGCGCGACACTGCGTGAGGTGACTTCGTAAACAACTTTCTCAAATTGGGGACAGTTAGTTCAATGTATGTATGTGAATGGTGCAATCTTTTTACTTTTTGTCGTCAGTTATAAACTTTTATCACCGTCTATTTGATTGACCTTGGAAAAAATTCTATTGTACTTAGCTCTTATTAATAGGTGTCCAGTTTGTAAAAGATTCTTGAAAGTTACCAACTTCTTTGAAAATTTCAAATTCTACCAAGCCTACATTAATTAATTTTACGCATTAATTTGAAAAACAATACTGATACTGTTGTGACACCAATAATAGGGTCCCTGTCACTTGGAACTAGCTAGAACGCTATTGGTCCGTTGTTGGTGCGAAAAGGACGTAGACTAGATGTAACGAGACCTGTATCACGTTTGGCAATATTTTAAGTTTCAAACTTTTTGTTAAATTTTCTGTGATCTGTCTTTTAGTTTCATTTGCAGATCTGTTAATTTTGCTCTTCAATAATGTGATACCCAATTTTGCTCTTATTATGGAATATTCTAGAAATGCTAGCATAAAATTTTAACACCTGTGTTACATTAAGTTCGTTTGACAATATTTACGTCAGTAGCAATTCCAGGAGTTGTTTGTCTTTATTCGTATTGTTACAATAATTTATTCCTATTATTAGACAATGACGTAACCTCCACTATCCGAACAGTATGGTCGTCCTCGTCCACAATAAAATATATTGTTACAATTTTTTCAATAAACCGCCTTTATCAGTTCCGTTGGTTTGCAAAAGATGGCGCTACTCGCAGCTTTGCGCGCCAATTTTATCTACAGATACGACCACAGCACGATGTGATAATACTGTAGAGATAATATGTACTTACTATCAATATTCTATTTACAGTAATGAACTCTCATTTTCATGGACACAGAATAATGAAACAAGTTGTGTTTTATAATGATCACGTGCATCAATTTTCACTGTCTCGTGTTGAGGTTTTCTTCTTATCACTGCGTGCCTGACGTCACAATATGGTCCGACGGGGTGACGTCATCCGATGACGTCATCTTGCCCCACTGCGCAGTGCGCGAGTCTTGAGAAGTTCCACGAACTTGTATCGCTACCTGAACCATTATTATAATGTAACGACTGAACAGTTTTTACATTATTTTTATTGATCACTTATAATCAAGAAAGCGATAAAAAATATGAGCTGCCTCCTTGACGTTTAAAAATATTACTTACAGATTTGAGGAAATTGGAGAAAAAAATCAGCTTGGTATTTCCGTTGCCTGATATTTTCCTTGAAGAGGCTTTGGTCACGTATACCTGTGGTGCATGTAGGCACCTAAGCTTGTTTTTCAACCTCAATTCATTTCTTTTTTACTAGTGACTCATAGTTTAACAACACGTGCCATAAGTACATATATATATGTATTTCATAATCTTGCGTTAGATATTTGTTTCATTTTCTTATGGTACGAAATAATGAATGTAAAAAAATGTTAAATGAAAATTCACACACTACTTAAAAAACAGGAAAAAAAATATGAAAACATATCGGATGACGGCATAAGCTACACTTGTTTACTTTCAATATGCATGAATGAAATCCTTGGATTTCCCCAACACTTAGTCTAACTTAACAATGTGCATTCCCTACAAATATGATACCTAATAGGTTTTATCCTTATCCACGACGACAACATAATAAATGTTGTAGTGTAATATGTCCTTTGTGTTACGTGAGATTCTCAACAAAGGCGTGGCGAAGCGAAAGTGGGGATGTCTTATCCCCTCCTCTTTCATTGATAACTTCAAAGGACTTGCAACAAAAACACTAGCACCCCTGAAACAGCCCATTAAATCAAGTTGCAAAAACATCTGATCTTTTAGGATCTGATAAACGAGACTATCAGTTGCGCAAGCGCAACCGGATTTGCCGGGCGGCGGGGCAGGCGCAGCGGTGATGGTAACCTTTGCGAAGCGAAAACATCAAGTCCGGCTGACTTGACCCACTTCGCGCGCTTGTGAAATTTCTCCTGCGCCTGACTGCTTCCAAGAACACGTCTGTGGTTGGGGAATCCCCATACGCTAGAACGCAACATGCCACCATTTACCTGCCTTGAACAATGAATTGCTATTACAGCATTTACTGTTACTCTATTATCATTTGGATCATTGGACCTTTAATTGGTGATCTATTTCTCCTGACGCAAGTAACGTAACAGATGCATTGTCTATTGAAATTTAAACTGATTACAAGCAACTATTAACCTTGTTGTTGACTTGAGCAGATGTATTTTATTGACGGACACCTATTAAACAGTGTAGTCAATACGGGCCGGATGTGGACAATTTGTTTTAATTGTAATCAACTTCGAATCAGCCTTAGTTGAATATTTACTAGGAAAACCTCTGTCTGGATTTTCTAGTGTGGTCTTACCTACTTACACGGTGTGGCTTTTAATGCTTTTTTCCTATAACAATTAAGTCTTTAAAAGGTTATGAATTAAATGGCTTTCCCCATTAAGTTTGAATGAATTCAGACAAAAGAAGTTTCCATTATGTCGCCTGCTTTTTCGAAATCCTGAATCGAATATTATCCTCAAAACATACACATTGTAAAGAGATGCGTAATACAAGTTTGTGGTTCGCCGTAGTAGAATGAATTATCGATACTATCGTGTAACAACGGATTAGATAATCTTTATTATACTAATACACGCCGAGTTTTCCAAGAATATTGTGAATCATCGGAAGTAGGCATGTAGGCAAGCCATATTTTTTAATACAGACATGACAAATACTTGTACCATTACTGGTTAGCAGCAAGCAACTATGCCATAATTTACAAGTTTATTTTTAAAGCTTTAAGCCTTTTATCGTCGGGTAACACTATATTGGGCCAAATTATTCATTGGTGAAATAATATATGTGAATGAGATGACAAAACTTATTATAATTAAATGTTAATTACACCAAGAGCAGCTTTTAATCTCACTTCTAGAATTTTACATAACTTCATCGTCAGTCTAGTTCCATATTTATTACATAAGCACTTGAAAATATCAATATTTATAGTCACGTGTGCCAATATTAAAGTCATTATAAATAACTGGCCCTCTTGGCGTATCCAATTGATTAAGTCTGTATTCTTTGTCCCGTTTTTGTGAGCTGTCTGATCTTCTATTTTATGGTCCTTTGTAATGCAATATAAGTTCTTATGTTCATAAATTGCAATGGATAGGTGTTCTGATGCAATTCTCCAATGTAAAAAAATCGCGGCCTGCACACCTGCGCGCAGTCGCGCACCGACTAGTGACGTTAGGCATAAAGCACGCGGAGGTAGTATGTGAAACTTATTGTCTTTGCAATAATTTTAATAGTAAATTACCTTATTAAGACCATTTTTTTCTTCGCTCTGTCTTTGGTTTATACTCCTGGATAACATTCCAATCATCCTTGCCTGTCTGTCTCGCTTTACGACAGTTCCAAAGATCGTTTAGCCTTTCATTTCTATTGTAACAGTACCTGTTATTACACCGACTCCATTAAATCGCACTACACCAAAGACAATAAGATATTACGAAGTGATAGCTGTACTATACAAAACGAGCTTTTATGCAGTTGCACAAGTAGCTACAATAAACTCTGAAGCTGACTTCTTTATTACCTTGAAAAGATAACACGGCTGCGTTATCCGTTTTGACCCATTACATAAAGTGTTTTCCATTGTGTCCTGGCGTTCATTGCTTTGGATTCTATGCTGCGTACAAATCTTACAAAGAGAACAATATTGGAAAGATAGTAAAAAGGTTTACTTGGTGGTTCTTTCTAAATCTATAGAAAGAACCACCAAGTAAATCTTTTTTGTATTTCGATGTGTATGCTTTTGGAATACGTAGTGCAAAGTAAGCATTGTTCAATTCAAGTTTTGACCATGTCTAATAAAGTTGTGATTTAATAATTTATTTTTCTAGACAGTCTTATTTTATATGAAGTGTAGGACATTATAAAACTTGACAATTATACCGAACTGTAATAAGTGTAGACTCCTTGTCTACAACCAATATAATGACTTGCAAATAAAGCTGTAAAATACAACCATGAAATTTTAAGTCAAGGCAACTTCACAATAAATGAATGTAGATTTTATCATGATTGCTTACAATATTATATTGTTCCCTCTGATCATAGCCACAGAACATTTTAATAAGTCTTACCTTTGGATGTTTGTTAACGTTACACTGCTTTATGTTCTGCTATATTACAATTATTCGATTAAATGTGGTCCTATGGATTTAAGCCGAGCGTATCACCAAATTCCATAGGTTTTTTGCCATAATACATTTTTGTTTTGAATGCCTTTTGTCTTTACCTTTGTATATTTGTTAACGTTATATGGCTTTCTGTTTTGTTATTAATTAAAATATCTTTGTTCTATGGCATGGATCATAGCAGAGTCTATCACCAAATTCCACTGTTCTTTTTCTGCCGCAGTAAATTATCCCTAATCCCTTTTGTCTTTTCTTGCACAAAATGGTTCTCCTCTAATCGATTAGCTATCTCGGTCACATTAAGTTGTTAGAGTATGGTAGCTGTCACCGCGGTGCTAAGTCATGCGGTCCGGTCTTGTCGCACCATAACCAACCACCCACGTTGTACAATGTCATGTTGACGTTTATCCATATCAAAAGCATCGTAAACTCAAATATTTGTCTACAATTGAAATGTAGCATATTTGTCGTGTGAAATTGCTTTCAAGAAATGGCGTTTTACAAAGACGTTGAGGATATTTAGGATTTAGTGGAAATGTTTTTTAATCGAGACCCCATTTTTGGAATCAAATTTATTAAATAATAATGTATCTTGGGAAGTTGTTTGAAATGCAAATGATCTAACGATTTATCTGTGTTTCTCAACACTCAACGCAAAGAATATTATTTCTTGATCCAGGAATTTGCAATGGCGAATTTAAAACGTTACTTCCCACACAAAACTGCATATTTCGTGAGAAAGTACATGCAAGGTCGCCAATACTGTTAACCTGACGGAATTCCTCTTCTGTATTTACTGCTTCTAGAATTATAAGACAATTCTAAATAGGTTCTTTTTCTTTGAAATATATGTTTGCAGCAATTGTAACTTTAATTTTGTCTTTATTTAACCATAAATTGGAGTACATTAAAGTCTACTGTAATAACCGGTCACAACTACCCAAACCATTGTGACGACCACATCAATCTAAGTCGAAACAGGAAAACGTTTTTGTCTTTAATAGTAATTGCGAATAAATAGATACAAATAAAGTTATTTTAGTTACAGACCCAACTGTCCTTATCCGTTTGATATTGAAATTTCCTGTTTGTGTAAGCTCATCAGTTTTATTATAGAATGTGATATTGGACAAAGACCTTGTTATTGTATTATTCAAAACCCCTTCCTTATTCATAAACTTGACTACTTGACATCGCTTGATAAATCTTCCCGTGGTTTTCATTGTCTAATAAATCATTTTGTGAATTATTGTGTTTTGGTTATAGGACACCTATACAACCTTAAATAAAGGGGTTAATCTCCAACCTTGATGAGAATTTATTGTAGAAGTAAAAAATTCAAACAAATGACTCTTAATAAGGTCTAACACATTCCAAATGTAAATGAATTCTGTAAGTTGTGGTTGATTGATGCGTCCCATCGCGTCTTTAGTTATGGCTACTTATGCTTGAAAGACCCAAACACGCAACCTTGTACAAATAAAGAAAATAGTTGTAATACTCTTCTGCAGTTTCTTGTATAGCTGTTGCCTCCTGATCTATTGTTGACGTTAACTGTTGGGTTTGGCCGACAATACGGATTTCGTCAAACACAAAGATGACAATATCATGCCATAAAATGTTAAGAAGTCTATTTACAAATAATGCCGCAAAGCCTGCCGCTTAAATTGTTTCCTGGAGGTCTTTTGGGAGACATTGTAACGGTGTAACAATAATTGCATCGTTTTCTGTTTATACCGGGGATCCGTTAAAGGTAGTTAAGGATCCCGACTGTTGACCACGGGTACCCAATGAGTCACCCGCTTGGCTCGCACGGCATTCCTCCGGACATTCTGTCCATACCGTTTATTTATCTTGATCGCGGGATTATGAAGCTAGGTTGCCTCTACAATTAAACATTTACATAAGTGCAGTAAAGTTGAGTTTTATAAATTCCAAACAAAGGATTCCCTGTATAAATTAGCGAGCTTAATTTTCTTTGTTTCACGAAGCAATAATAATTACGTCACAATAATAAGCATGGAGCTGATATTTACAACAGCTGCGGAGTCCTTGTTCCGATTATGGGCAAGAATCGTGCTTACCGCTCCGTAGATTACTGACATTTTCCACGTTTCCGCCTCAAGTGCTTTATTAAAAGATGTCATACTTACCGTTGCAACCTTGCAGGCGAACTAATTGCATTAAATCATTGTTATAAATATTTACGCACATAAGATTTCTTCGCTGGTGTCGGGCTATCGGCCCATTTATAGAGCAGGATTTATCGAATGATGGAATTTCAAAGTTGTTGAGACACAGTGAGACGGTGAGACAAATTACTCAGAACAAAAAGCTATAAAACCTGCATATTTTAATATGCTATGCAGTTTATTATTGCAGTGATGCATTAAATTAATAAAATTATAAAGCCAGGCTAATGTTTCTACGTACAAACAATAGACTTCCAGGTAGAGTTATTTTGATAAGTACATAACATATTCAAAAGAGGATAGCGCAATTTGCATACTATTTATGATTATAAACTTTCTACAACTTATTATTTCAGATAGCTTCATCATCTACATGAGAACCAGAATTTCCACCCTCAAAGACTCTTTCAATAATATGACTATGAATTGTAGGCAGTCTGCTCCCGCCCACAACAAAATTCGTGATAGACGGCACAATAACCGCACTACCAATACCGACGCCATTATTTAATGAACCCTCGTCAGATGAAAAGGTCAAATTATTTGAAAAGATTAATCTCATAATTTATGTGGGCCTAACGCGCCCCGACAGATTTCTCGCCTGACGGACAGAGTTATATGACATTGATTTTATACTTTATGTAACCCACAAAGAAATATGGGACTCGTTTTTTTCTCAACGTCTTCTACAATCTTTTTTGTTACAGAATAGCTTTTTTGTGATCTAAATATTTTGATCACTATTGTTTTGCTTTCTCGACTCACCGTGTCCAAGTGCTCGGGTTAATATTAATCAAAGAACGTAATTCTCCAATGTGGTATAAATTGTCGGGCGGATAATTTGCACGGGCATGCCAGGTTACTGAGAGTAATGTACTCGTAAATATTTACGACTGTGGCTGCGTTTTCAATGTTATTTAAATCATTTTTTTGAGATTCCTCCGGCACTGTTATATTGGATTACCATTACGGATTATCGATGATAAATATTTTACTTTTATGGCATTCCACTGAATTTGTACAAAATTTTATCGCTATGACCTTCAGAGCGTGTAAAGATTGCATACTAAATCGTTTTTTGAAATATATTTATTTTATTAGTGGAAGATGTGTTACTTTCAATGTTGTCGTATTTTGATTGTAATTATTTCAGACAACAACTCGGTTGATCTTTCTTACAATAAATTATTTTGATAACATGGGATGTCGGTAAATAACTGAATTAATGGGTTTCGAATGGCTGCTTACTTGCCGCAATTCTTCGAATCCAATTTTGTATTTTACTACACCTACGCAGTTCTTAATTCTGAAACATTTGCAGAAGGTCGCGTGTCATGTTGGTACTGGATTCAGCTTTTTTGTTTCTTTTTAATTTGCTTATTTCGTATCGCATTAACCATATTGCGAATATTGCGATGTTCAACTATTTATGAAAACATGTGGAAAGCTTTTTGCTTATTTCGTCGAAAGATGTTTTTCTCATCACTGAATACAAAGTATACAAACGACGTAGTTGATAGTTACCTATTACATAGTGTGCTATACAACTTCGCAGATCATTGAACCCTGTGCGTATAGGTAGGTGATGGACTTAAAATCTGTGTGACGTTACCGACCAATCACCTACACCACCACCAACAATAGTTAATTACTTATTTTCGTTTTGAACAAAAGAATCATATTTTCCTCAATCTTTCTCTTTCAGTTCTTCCCCCGTAATTTATGGTTGATTAGTCGTCCGTGTGCGCTTATGCAAACGATTCTGCACATGTCCGTTGATTCTTCAGCATTAGCCTTCGATCAACTATACCAACTTGATGTTGGTATTGTTGATCGAAGGCATTAGCACTTTAGCACGCTTTTAATTATTATCATTATTTAATAGCCCCGTTTCAATGACTATTGCTTTATTAGTTAGCATTGCACATTGCTAACTCGTTGGTGATATAAAACATAAAATCTTGTCACGCTAACCACTTTACATCTTACTAAGAATATAGGTAGCCCGTTTCCCTTTTAGTATTTAGATCGTCAAACGATATAATTCCTCTGGATTTGGTATTTCACGGTAGGATGAAAACATTGCTGCTTGTTTTATCTTTTCATTTGATGATGACGGTCTCAGCTATAACTTCTATGGGTCAGTGATCACAAAGTTACATACCATCGTTTACGATAGTTCACCTTTTTGCAGTAAACTTGTTATCAGATCTGTGATTTGCATTTCCATACTTTATACGTGAGTGACAATGATCGAGTCCATAGGTGTGCAGTGGTGGACCGGGAGGCGGCGGCCTGGCTGGTCGTGCTCGACATGCTTGCACTAATTCAATTATTCCGTTTATGTACCGCACCGACCGCGTTGCATATTGAATTTGTGCCCGACGCACCACCAGCCCAATTAGGAGGACACTAAAAAGGTGCTGCGTTTGTTTGCGCCTCATTGTTCTCGTCGGTATCTGGGCTACCGCCATAGTTTCGCAACTGGCAAGTCTCTGTTTCCTCGTCTTTTTAAGGAATCGAAAGTTGTTGATTTTCTGCAATGCGCCGAGGTGCCTTGCAGTTGTGAAATTGTGCGTAGGTGCGGTGCATAATGCGCGGGGGCCCGTCTGGTCGGCGGCGGTGGCTGCGCCGCCGGTGCCGGGTGCCGAGGGGCGGCCGGTGGTGTTTACGATGCACCGGTGCGACGGCGCCGAGTGGGGCGTAGGCGTCGCCGGGGGGCGTCGCGCCAGGCTTATCAGACGGTGGCGGGGCCGGCGCGCGAGCCTCACTCCACGTTCTACCGCTGGCCGTGCGTGTCGTGCACGCTCGCTGACACCGGTTTTAGATAACAAAAACCTTTGTCCAGTCGAGGCAATAATATTTACACACTGCGTGCTTCGCGCCGCGTAGTTTCTGAGGGGTTTTCCGACGCCGACCGACATCTGTCAGCCGATTGTTTTCGTTGCGCGCACGCGGGAATCGCGCTTGCTTGTATCAAGTTACGACAAGTTTTTGAAGTTTTTAATGAAGTTTCCTGTTGCATTGTGAAGTGCGTTATTTGGATTGCAGTTAGAGGAAATCGGTAAGTGTTAATCTGTTATATATGCCGAGATATCGCGGTGAGGAATGGGAGTTCCCTTGTCGTTTCGTAATGATAACACAAGACATAAACAGAGATTATTTTGTTTGTTATTATCTGTTTTTTATTGCATCATCTTCGTTATTGGTTCTCTATTATCATCATTAAATGATGTCCAGCTATTAGTACCTATGGCAAGGGTTTACGATGTCACTTGACACTATCAAGATGATTGTCCACGTGGTCAGTATTGCTTGTTATCACGGGGTCTAATCGTTGTTGAGATGGTTGTCGCAGCGTGTTGGAGGCGGTGCGGCGAAGGCGCGCGTGTGACGCCGCGACGCTGCGCGCGCGCACCGTGTCATCGCTCGCGGTCAGTTGAACGAACCCTCCGCCGACCGACGTCAACCTTGCCATAATCGCGATTATTTGCATCGCCATTGTACCCACTGTGGGCTGTAAGTGAGCCTCTAATTGTCTCACTGCGCGGATGAAGCCAGAAGCAACAGATCAACGAGCAAAAAAAAAAAACATCTATGATGTACGGTTTTTAACAGTGCAATTTTAAAAATTACCGTTTAGCTTGATTAAATGTGGTCGTATTACAATCATGATAAGAATACTGTGGAACATTGTTTGCTTTCTAGTTTATCGGCGCCGCTGCTGATAATTTTTATTGAATGCCCCATCGTTCCTTGAAGTCATGATAATGTAAATATTTTTACGTTTCTGAAAACGGTATAAATAGATATTTTATAGGAATGTAATAGATTATATCAATAGTTATATATCCTAATTGGTTTTTCTTAATATTAGATTTAACACATAGTATCAAAATTCTACAGCATGATAGAACAAAACTCTAATGATTGTAGGTAAGTACCCCGATATATTATATTTAAAAATGATAAGATAAAAACTAGGAAATGTGTCGATTGCATTGACTCTATCGATAGTTGGCTATGCCTTCCTCTTAACATAATAGAAACTGCGATAACATAAAAATAACATTACCTAACTGTTTGAATATAACTAAGCAATTTTTTATTACTTATAGATAAATCTAAAACAATATCCGAGTTCCAGCTATCATTGAAGAAATCTTCAGTCCCGACAATAACTTGATTAAGTAGAAGCTATCAGCATAAAATAAATATTTATCAAAGTAATTTAAGACAAATGTGGGGACATATGCATGCACAACAGGGCATCCTGTTGCGCTATTCAAATTAGTTTTATACAGGAGGCATTATTCTCGTGGGCACATAAAAATGTATAAAAATCTATTTTATGCGGGCTTATTATTCGTCGTGTGTCGTTTAAATGCGTCTCTTGTCTTTAGATGACATCCATAAAGACTATCTACAGTTGTATGTAGGCAAACTTTTATTACTTTGCTTCACATGACATGAGCTATTATTTTTTCTTTTGCTTAAACAATGTTTAAACGGTATGGAATACTTCTAACTTTGCAATGATTTACGGTTAAATCAAACATATTAGTGCCCAAAAACATCGTCTATATAGATGATATGATAGTTACTTTAAAACTCGTAATGCAGGATGTCATGAAACCTTGTTACTCCTTGTTTCCACTGAAAAACTTCCAGGGTAAAGAAAATTCCGGTCGATTGTTTCCAAAGTCCACTATAATGAATTAGATTGCTGGTCAGGTCTGCAAATACATTTTCCTTTCACGTAGAAAGTGTCGAACACAAATTATGACATACTAATCGGTTAACTGTCTGCATTGTGATACACGGATATGAAGTACGTTTGACAAAACCTTGGGCTTCTGCCAAGCTGATGTCAGTTACACGATTGTACACTTTGCTTGATGTATTGTAAGTTTGTAACTCGTAGTGACGCTGAGTCTACACACATTTACGAATACATCTGAAATTACGTCTCATTTGTTATTTACACACTGAACTGTCTGATGTTCAGGGAATATTGTAATACGTGTATTTTCCTAATACTTTCAGTATTGCGTTTACATCATATTTTATTATGTCTATGTCTACAGCAGTTAATGAATTCGTCTTTTATCATATGAATATGATCTCTTTACTAGACGAGTTCTTTTTTAATGGCTGGTGTGTTTAAGACACCAGCCAACCTATGTACACACGGCTACACATCAAGCTATACATTTCCAGTATAAGCTGACCTCACATTGTACGGAAATCCTATACAATACGAGATCAGCATAAACTGGAAATGTATAGCTTGGTGTGTAGCAGTGTGGACACAGTTAGTACAGATAACTTCTTTACTTTTTCGTTCTTACTGACTAGGTTCGAAATTGAGCTTGATAAATTGCTAGAGATCAAAGGTCCTCCAATCAGTACCCTTTTGACATGTTATTTCTAGTGAAACAGGTTCAGACTTTGGACTTATTTACTAAATTGGCGTGAAAAAACTTGCAATAACAAAAAACTACCTACAATAACGATCTAAATAACATTCCTCTATATCTGATTCCCGTTTCATCGGTATTTTCTGTAAAAGAGCAATTGTGAAACATTTTGCGATAAGTGCAAGTGTTTGTGCAGCTAAGTGTTCGTGGAAGGGCGATAAGCATAGTGCCGGTGTAGGCAGCGATTGGGATGCCGCTATCTGCACTGATAACGAAGGGACGAGTCCTGCAAATTGAGACGTAACCCGGACAAAACAAACAATAGATAATATTTAGATCAATAAATTGTGATTTAGACATCGAAATCGGTTAATAGATTCTGTGGTGTTCAGTTGAATCACTTGTTATATAGGCTTTGGGTTTAGAGTAAAACCACCAAATTATCAGTAAGTACACAACAACTCAAAGGGAACGTCTAGTCGCCACCGGGGATAGAGCGGGACTCTCGGGACACTCTTGAGGCGCTACCTTTGAGTTGTGTGCTACATTTAATTGTATATCACATCTCTTCCTTTTTATATGTTAATTAAGTTTTAAGTACAATTACAATATTTATCATTTAGACGTCAATTAATTTTGTAGACGATAACAATTTTAAGCATTTAGTCATTCATCACGTTTAAAGTACAATAATAATATTTAGCACATTTAGACGTCAAATAATTTTAAAGTACGATAACAATTTTAAGCATTTAGAAAATACGTTTTAAGTATAGTATAGTATTTAGCATTAAACTTACAATTACAGTATTTAACATGTAAACTATTACAGTATTTAAGATGTAAACTAAACTCCTTTATCTGACGATTTGTGATCGATAACTTTCCATTTGCCTTCTACCTTCTTTAATATTCCTCAATTTATATCGCTTTATTGAGCATTTATAACTGTATGTGGTGTGGGATTAAATTCTGGAGTCAATTTGTTTTCTTATATCATGTTCTTTACATATACTTTTTCGCCATTTTAGAATTCTCTATCTGTAGTTTTTCTTTTCTTATCTTTAGTTTAATTTGTTGTTTTCTTATGTATTATTTGTCTCTGTCTCTAATTTCTGAATCGTCGTAGTTATTTTCGAGGTCTGTTAAAAAGGATAACTTATCTCTGAATGACCTTCCGTATAACAGCTCGGATGGGGATTTTCTTGTATACAGGGATACACCTTGTACAGTCATCTTTCCAGACAGTTCTTCACATTGACTGATTCTCAGCCGTTTAAGGATATCCCTGTTTTGCCTCTCGACTTCGCCGTTTTGCTGAGGCCAGTAGGGGATCGTATTGAAAAGCGTAATTCCTTGTTCAGTACCGAAGGTTCTGAATTCTTGTCTACAGAATTTTCTGCCAATGTTAGTTGATACGCTTGCAGGATTCTCGGTTCGCGAAAAGATCTTTTTAACATTTTTATTGTGTCCTGTGTAGATATAGATTTCATGATTTCGATCTCTTTGTATCTACTGTAATAATCGATGTTCAAGAAAAGATATTCCTCACTTGGAATAGCAGTATTCCCGTATTCACCCAGGCTTGCGATGGGATTCACGCTTTTTCATCGGTACTAGTGTATTTGGGCCTGAGACTAAAGTGCCCTCTGCAATTTTTTACAGGATTTTCGGCATCTTTATCTGTTTATGGCCATCAAACCTTTCCTCTTTAATAAGACGCCATTCCTCTTAAATAAGACGCCATTATGAACCGAAGCTCATGTTCAAATAATTAGTAGTTGTTTATTGAAGCATTCCAAGCATTCTTTTTATTAAAGCGTCTTTGATTAATTTAAATTCATTATCATTATTCGACGCTTCAATAAAATCGTTTTAAGGGATAATGCTACGGGTCGCGCATATTAAACAATCTGTTTAATATGATATTTGTTTTCAAGAGGACTTTTTTTGTATGCTGGAACTCGTACACAGACGTGATAATAGATCTGCTTTATTTGATTTTCCAGGCTTATTAAATGACTATAATTATTCATTGTAATCGAAGGACCCACCGCTCAATTCATGCGTAAGGTTTCGATTTCGTGTCAAATATTTTTTCCATACAGGTATACTTGTGAGGGTTCAATTGCCTATAACAAAGCTAATGCCTCTTTTTCGGTCTGACGATACCGTTTTTTCAACGTCTGTCAGACTCTTGTTTCCGAAGGAAATGATTCTTGTCGTCGTAATGAATCAGTACAGCCACTAAACATAATTTGAATTTAAAAAAACGAAATTGATACCTGAGTACTTTGTTGTGAACAGACGTGTCGAACATTTATTAAAATAAATAATTAATTACTTGCTGAATCGTGACCTGGTTTTACCAAATAGCCGGTAGTAAAGAAAACTGTGTCATACGTAAGCATAACATGTGTAAGTCGTTTCTGTGAAAATGTGGAAGTGATTAACAAGTAAATAACTTGTATCACAATGGATTCCAGTCCCTTCAGCAGGGGTGGCAGATGTGCCCGGAGCCCACCTCCTTCACCTGTGCCCGCACCTGCACCTACACCTTCACCCGGGCCCGCACCCGCACCTCACCCTCAACCACCCAGCCAAAGAGAAGATGTCACGATGGAAGTGATACCTACGACGGAAATTCAGAACTGGATGTCGTCCATTGAACAGTGCCTAAGTGAAGTGTGCTCTATTGTAACAGAGGGTAAATTAAACATGGAACAAAAACTGCGTGTAAGTGCCCTATGCCGAAAAGTTAGTCACGGCACATCACAGATGGCCGTACAATACCAGTCCCTTAAGATGAGAGCCGTCCGGGCCCACTCTACCGTCCAAACTCTCGAAGATCAAATTGATCTGTCGCAGCAACTGCAAGCCCTTAAGCTGTCAATCGGAGCTTCAATGAAACCGGTAACGGGAACTTCCTTTGCTGAGATGGTTAAAAAAGGTACCAATAATTTTATACAGCCGATAAATTTAAGTTCAGTGGCCATATACCCTAGCGACAAACTGAAGTCGAGTGAGGAGACAAAAACACTTGTCCAAAAAATTATATGCCCCGAGCAAATGAAACTACAGGTAAGAGGTCTACGTAAGACAAAGAATGGCGGTGTCATTATCAGCACTGAAACAAAAGACGATATTGAAAAGGTGAAAAAATCGATGCAGCTATCAAATTCAGGCCTTACAATAGACGAACCCCCAAAAAGGAAGCCTAGAATAGTAGTTCTCGGAGTGCCCTCATCCATGCAAGAGAAGGAAGTTTTTACGTGTTTATTCCACCAGAATCTAGCAGAGACCCTTCAGAATTGTAGCCTCGAGACCTTTTTAACCTCCATTAGGTTAAGCCATAAGTCAGGTAAGAAGGACGCTGAGACCTGTAATTATATAATAGAAGTATCTGCAGACGTACGTAAAGCCCTAATAGCAAAAGACAGAGTGTTTATAAACTGGTCGTCGTGCCCTGTGAGAGACTTTACTCTAGTCACACGCTGTTATAAGTGCCAGCAGTACGGACATGCAGCCAAGTCATGTCGGGAGACCACCATTATCTGTGGCCACTGTGGTGATCAGGGTCACTCTATTAAAGAATGCCCAAAGAAGGCTGAGGAACCAAAATGTGCTACTTGCTTGCACTTCAAAAAGCCGAGCAATCACAAGACAGGTGCTTCTGACTGCCCAGCGAAAATAATGGCTGAAAAAAGGTACATCAATTCTGTTGATTATGGAGGCGCCTAAGAGCGCCGTTAATTACGTATTTTTTTTAGCCTTTGTTATTGTTTTTATAATTATGATTAATAATTTAATTAATGACATAGATAATTTCTCTGTATCTGAATCCCACGTTTGTGACGTTGAACACTGTAAACAATATCTCTCTTCCTACACTAGTCCACTCACCATACTAACCCAAAATATTCGCAGTATTTTTAAAAATTTCGACAATTTTAGCATTTTTCTGCAACGTCTAGATATAAACTGTGACGTGATTGTATTAACCGAATGTTGGCTTTCTAAAGAATATAACATACCACTAATTCCGGGATATAATATGTATAAAAGTAATATAAATTACAATCAGAACGATGGGGTGATAGTTTATGCAAGAAATCATCTCAATGTGTCTGTCGAGGAACCAAATATGCACGACTGTAACAGATTGTTAGTTACAATTGGGTCAGAATTAGCGATACTTGCCATATATCGACCCCCCTCTTTTAGAAATATAAACAATTTCACTGAGTCTCTAAACAACACCTTGCAAAACCTATCGTCTTTCAAAAATACTATTTTAATTGGAGATATTAATATAAATATTCTTCCAGAAAATGCTGATGCATCCACTGAGGAATACCTTAACCTATGCGCTTTCCATGGTTTGCTTCCTGCACACACACTTCCTACACATCAAAGTGGCTCCTGTTTGGACCATATTATGCTGAAGTCAAATTTCCCTGCACTTGCCCTTGTAATTAATTCAACAATAACCGATCATAATGCTACCCTACTTATTTTAAATTGTAAATTACCTAAATTAGTCACTCGCACAATTTCTAGTTTAATTGTAAATAAGCTCGAAGAAGACTTACGCAATATCGACTTTGACCCAGTCTACGATTCCGCTGATCCGCAGTTTTGTATGTTATACTTAATCAAAAATGTACAACATGCAATTCAGAAGAACACGGTCATATCTCGGCGAAATAACAAAAACTACAACATAAAACCATGGATCACGACAGGACTTATTCGCTGTATGAAAAATAGAGATAAACTGCATATGAAAGCTAAATCTAATCCAGATAACTTAATTTTGCAACTGTCGTATAAACGATATCGTAACTTCTGCAATAATCTTCTAAAAAATGTAAAAAGTAACTACGATAAAATTGCACTAGAAAAAGCTGGTACAAATAGTAAACAAATCTGGAATTTTATTAAAAGTGTAACGTATAACTCGAAACAAAATCAGTCATCTTCAGGTTTATTACAAGCACACTCATCACAGTTAGCATCTGCCAACATTGCGAATAATTTCTTTGTTAATGTTGGTAAATGTTTGGCTGAAAAAGTTCAGGGCCAATCGCAATATCTAACAAGCACACCATTTACGGCTAACACTATTTTATCATCCTTCGTGTTGCATGACACTGACGAGGCTGAGGTAGAAACGATAATTATGAATTTGAAGGACGACTGTGCAGTTGGCTGGGATAGTATACCAAATAAAATTATTAAACAGTTCAAGCACATTTTGGGACCGCCACTAACTTATATTTTCCAAAAATGTTTATCTACAGGTCTTTTTCCCGAGTGCCTAAAAAAAGCTGTTGTTGTCCCTGTTTACAAATCAGGCAGTAAAGATCAAGTAACAAATTATAGACCTATTTCCTTACTGCCTACTATGTCTAAAATATTAGAAAAAATTATGAATAAAAGGCTTTACAAATACTTGGAGGATAAATCAATTTTATCTAAACGGCAGTTTGGATTTAGGCCTAAAATGTCAACAGACGATGCCGTGCATCATCTGACTGACTATCTAGCACAAGAGCTGGATAATGGTAACCACACAGTAGGAATCTTCCTAGACCTTGCCAAAGCTTTTGATTCGGTTTCTATTCCTACTCTGTTGCACAAGCTTGAAGCCATAGGTATCAGAGGCACCCAGCTGAAACTATTTAAGAGCTATCTAGAAGACCGTACCCAATGTGTAAAGATTGGTAATGTTCTCAGCGATACTAAAAAAAACACGTCCTTCGGAGTTCCCCAAGGAAGTATTTTAGGGCCCACACTATTTTTGATCTACATAAACGATCTTTGTAACCTAAATCTAGATCACGGCCAAATTGTTTCTTATGCTGACGACACTGCTCTTCTATTTTCAGCTGACTCAGAAAGAAATGTCTACAAGCTTGCGCAACATGGGTTCAATATTGTTAATAAATGGCTTCAACATAATTCACTAACACTAAATGCAGATAAGACAAATTACATTAAGTTTTCGATGCGCAAGCAAACATCAACAAGCACTACCTCGACATTATATGCTCATGATTGCACAATTCCTACAGATAACCAATGTGTTTGTCCCGGTATTAAAATGACCAATACAACAAAATACCTTGGTGTTATAATAGATGAAACACTTTCGTTCAAACAACATATACAAGCCTTAAATAATAGAATTCGCAAGTTGATATTTGTTTTTAAAAAGTTACGCTATATTGCTGACCAAAAACTAGTTAGACAAGTTTACTTTGCTCTATGTCAATCAATATTAACCTACTGTATTACCACATGGGGTGGAGCGGGTAAAACAATGTTACTTACCATCGAAAGAGCTCAAAGGGCGATTCTCAAAGTGTCTACTTTCCGCCCTTTCCTTTTTCCTACTAACCTCCTATACAAATCTTGTGAAGTATTAACAGTTCGACAGCTATTTATAATGGGTATAGTATTAAAACAACACACAGCTCTACCCTACAACACTGCAATTACTAACAAAAGACGTAAAGATATAGTTTGTCCACAAAATACAACAAAACATGCTTTTGTATCCAAATTTTACCTGTACCTCGGTCCTCTTCTCTATAATAGACTAAACTCGAAAGCAAACATTTACCCCTTGAACTACAAAAATTGTAAGAGAATACTCAAGGATGCTCTCCAAAGTATGTCTTACGAAGATACAGAGAATTTACTAACTGTGTTAAAGTGAATATACTATGTACAAATTTCACCTACGTTAAGTATTTATCAAATTTAGAAACTAAGAGTTAAGCTACTCAACATATAATTAGTGATCTATTGTCAACCTGTTATTTATTTATTTATTTTGTAAGTCTATTTTTAGCTCTTCTCGCCTGAAACACAGGATTACCTAGTTCAGGCACGTAAGTCTTAGGAATATAATTTACATTTAAGCAAAACTGTACTACTTTTTATACCTTGTAATTTTTTGAATAAAATATTATTATTATTATTATAATCCCAGGGAACTTAGAATTTCTTCTATGGTTTCCGGTGATCTAAATGACTCTATTGTTTTGATGTATTTTTCAAGTGGCTTAATGCCTGCCTGATGATGAAAGTTCGTAGCCCAGAAACTGAATAGTTTTATAATAATTGAAAACACATTTATTTTTGTTTAGTAAACCATTATTCTCTTCGAGCACTTTTATTACATGTTTAAGCCTGGCTTATTTTTGTTTAGTAAAACATTATTGTCTTTGAGCACTTTTAGTACATGTTTATTAAGCCTGGCATCATGTTCTATTTCATCACATCCAAAGACAACTATGTCATCAATAAAGTTTACAACTCCTTCGCTTGGCAATAACATTTTCTCCATGATTTTTTTGAAAATGTTCCGTTGCGCACGGTATATCAAAATGTAATCTTATGTTGTGATTTCTCTACTATTCTCTTCGAGTTCAACGTGATGAAAAGCGTTTTTAATATCTGATTTTGAGAAAAATATTGCTTTTCAAATTTGGGAATGAGTTGTTCCAATGGTGGACAAGGGACGTTTTTTTTTTTTTTTTTTTTTTTTATAATATCTTTGTTGGCAGCACGCTTAACCAAACAAAGACGAATATCATCATCAGGCTTTAGAACCGGTACCATCGGAGAAACCCAGGAAGATGGTTTGTTTACAGATTGTCAATTTTTACCAATTCGTCTAATTTCTTATTTAGTTTTGATTCCAAAGGAATTGGGACTCGTCTATAAGGATGACAAACTGGAGGAATTGTTTTATCAATTCTTTGAACTTGGGAGATTGTTTATCCTTAAAGGAACTCAGATCAAAACCTAGTTTTAGCATATTCAGGGATATGGTAGTTTTCTTTTTTTTTTACCAAAATGATTCCTTGAACCATTTTCTATGAGACAAATTTTGTTAGTTCTGATTAAGAACCAGCTTTTATTGATGCATCAAACGAACCTAGTACTTTTAGTGGATGTTTGGCACCATAAGCTATGAATGTTTTGTCTGGAGACGTTTGCTGGTTGGAGACTATAACTTTAGATTATTTCATGTGCTCCAATAGCTTTATTGTTATCATTTGACGAGAGGTCAGGAGTTTTTCTTTTATTGGCCCTTGTTCTGCAGTGTTTCTGGAAATGACCTTTGAACACATTTATGCAATTCGCACTAATTCAGGGCAGGAACTATTATCATTTATCACCTTTGTGATTTTTATTGCCATATTGGCAACGTTTTGTTGTTTTAGTGTCAATTTTATTAAGGCTGGTAGTTGTTGCATTTGTGCTCTGGCTATCGTGGAACTTGTTCAACTGCCGTTCGACAGTTTCTAGAGAGTTTGCTTCTACTATGATTTTTCAATTGTTGCTATGCCACCAAGTATCAAAATATTATTTCTTAGTTTAGTCGAGCGAGCTACACTTTTCCGTTATTTGGTCGGTAAGATTTTCGTCCTCTTTAGCAAAATTTCATTTTGAGCTTTGACGTATCAATCTAACCAAGAATTAATCAGACTTTTCGTCCGGTGCTTGTTTCATTAACCGAAAAATGTGCCCTTTAAATAAATAACTTTGTTTTGGGGAAAAATACTCCTCAAATTTTTTAATTACGGTGTCATAAGACGTCAGTTGCGTCAAGATTCAGTTGCTCACGTGACTGCGTGAGCTCTGGGTACATTTAAATTTAAGTCCTGTAGTGCCATACCTCAAATGCAGTAACATTGCACTTTTTTTGTTTTGATGATTGGTGTTTGTCACTGTGAAGTATATTTCTAAAGCACTTTTCCATCTTTCCCAACGGGAGCCTATGGAGGTTGGATCATCTTCACAAGCAAATGGTTCTAATGCCGGGACTTGTAATTGGGACATTTTGATCGGTCTGCAAGTAAGAGGGAGGGGCCCTCTTCAGCATATTGTAGTAAAAGAATCTTCAGATCGACTCCAAGGATTAGTATCTTTCTCACCTTCAAATTATTTTTAGTTTATTGTTATTATTAACAAAAGTACAATAAAGATTTGATGATGAGTTAATCAAACCCCGTACTACATTAGTTTATTTTTAACCAATTGATCGTACCCGGCTACGTCGACTTTTAAAATAAATAAACAAACTCTCTCAAACAAGTCGCACAAAGGTCCTTTATTAAGAACGTGTTAGGTGTCAAAGCAAACTAAATATTTACTTGAAATAATTCAAACACATCGGAGCACAATGGGGCCCATAGAGATGTGAAGATTTCTATGAATTCTTTTGTTGCGGTCAATTGCCAGTGCAAAATGAATTCGTTTTGATTCAAATTAGTTAATGATTTAGCCTTGATAGATTTCATGACATTTGTTCAGTTTTAACAGTAGGTAAGATAATAATTACCTACATAACTTCGATGTTTCCGAAGTGGAACTTTGTTAAAACGGGCAAATTAACGAATTATTCGTGGGTACATTCAGTTTTAACAGTAGGTAAGATAATAATTACCTACATAACTTCGATGTTTCCGAAGTAGAACTTTGTTAAAACGGGTAAATTAACGAATTATATTCGTGGGTACATTCAGTTTTAACAGTAGGTAAGGTAATAATTACCTACATAACTTCGATATTTCCGAAGTGGAACTTTGTTAAAACGGGTAAATTAACGAATTATATTCGTGGGTAAATTTCATTATTTGATCGAATAATATTTTTTCGATATGCATATTATTATTATTTGCAAACGGATTTGGTCAACAATATATATTTGGTGTGTGGTAGTACATTCTAAACATTGTATTCGTTATTTTTTAGATTCTGGTCATATTCCAACACACGGTTTTATTCCGGAGTTGATTTATTTAGTGACGTAATAACTCATTTCATGGATTTATTCAGCACATTCCTCTGTCTCAGCTGATCGCCGACACAGATTATAACGCCGCACATAAATGTACTTAAATTGAAATGATAACAAACACGATTCATGAATTTCGCTTAGATCACAGTCACTAATTTATTTTTTTCTTTTAAAACACTTTGTGCAATAAAATTAACATTTTGTTGCTGACCAATTTCCGTAAGCAGGTACATAATTTGAGCAATAATTTGACTTACTGCGCTTTTACTCGTCGCCAATGTGGTGTTCAGTTGAATCACTTGTTATATAGGCTTTGGGTTTAGAGTAAAACCACCAAATTATCAGTAAGTACACAACAACTCAAAGGGAACGTCTAGTCGCCACCGGGGATAGAGCGGGACTCTCGGGACACTCTTGAGGCGCTACCTTTGAGTTGTGTGCTACATTTAATTGTATATCACAGATTCTATGGAAATGTTGTTTACTTAAGTAATTCTACGACCCGTTTCAAATTAATTACTTAGAAACAATTACTATTTATTGGCTACAAATTGTTATGTTCCTACTTATGGTTCGACACTATAAATAAATAAAATAATGTATCAGGTTTTCAAAACTTTCTACGAAAAAGGAAATAAACAACATTTTGGAATTTCCACACATTTTTATGTTGAAACATAAAAACGCGTTTTTTTTTGAACACAAAAAATACTCTGTGACGTCAGATGATGGGCGTACAATTATCTCTCTCGTCGGCTCTCGGGTGGTGCTAGGCGGTGCCAGGGCCACAGCGAAGTGGCGGCCTTTCCGCACCCAACTGATAAACCGAAATGCTTTCAACTGCGCACGCGCAGCTGAGCCCACTTTGTAACAGATTAACGGATCCCTCAACGCCTGTTTTTGATGCAGGGATTTGCAGTTGCATCATTGTTTTATCATGTTGGATTATGTTTTCTGGAGCTCAGATCGTTTCAAAATGGATTTGGTCAAAATGCTCACGATTTCACAAAATGTCTGCAAATGTCATTAGCGTTCATGTTTTTAGAGCTATCGGTTGCGTGGTGTTGGTTTTCGCTAAAATATTGCAGGTAATAAAGCATTTTGTTAGCCCGCAATGAAGGCTCGAGTGTACCTCAAAAGAAATTAGCATAAGTGCCGCCAAACACAGCGAGCATCGAGACAATGGCTTTGTCTGTCTATCCGTCTATACGTCGCCTACTATAACTGTTTCGTTATGTTTTACAATGTTTCTTAAAATGTGCACCGACAAAGTGAATTAGTGCTCATGTTTTTGCGTTGCGATTCCAAAACGTTCACTATGTCGTTAAACAGTACGAGTGGCGTAAACTTTGTTCTCAACGTGGTAAACGTTGAGAACAAAGTTTACGCCACTCGTACGACGTAGCTCGATTATTATTGACCGGCAGTTACTGGTTGAAAGTAATGCCTACATTGACTTCATACTCTTTATATCTGCTTCACCTAACCTTTTAGTATGCATTTTATTTTAAATGCCATACCCACATAAGGAGCTGCTTTATTATCGCGTTCCGAATCTTTAATTCTCCGTTTGTATCATGTTATTTCCAAGCTTCGGGTTGGAACGTTTTAATAATGAGAATTTGTGCTACATAACCGAAGTGTCAATGTAGCACAAATTCTCAACCGAATATGCCAACTTTTATCGTATTTTGGTCGAAGTATATTTAACTTTAAATGAACTCCTTAAGTACTGCAAAGGCGATTTCTTTGATGGCAATGTAGGCGACGCAATTAAAAAATGAATAAAACAAGGCATACATTTGCGTAGGCGTCGGTCTGAAGACGGCAGTCGCGACGCGGCGACGGGTTACCGAGGATCTTGACTAATAATACGTAGTGTTAATTTAATTCAACACTATATTAACTCCATCGACATGCAATCTTTCATGTAGGATTAATCGTTAGTAAAAACATTATTATCAAGAATAAATATTGTGAATATTTTCGCAATCATGTTTTGTAGATAACATCCACATAACATATATTATGTACGTAGGTATACGCTAAAGCGATTAACCTATCAAATTGTTTATCAAATCGACCAAAATATGAAGGCATGTAATTTGGACTTTGTAAGCCCACATAATCTGCCATAATGTTTTTGTCATTTAAGTATCGTTTCAGTCGGTCAAAATAACTCTCCACGAGGACTTGAGAGTTCGCATTACATTTATTTCGTTATTGCGTCACTCCTTCCAGCTAATTAATTCGAGATAATGCTCATAAGTGTACGTAATCTGACCACGCGAAGAGTCACAATAACCATTAGCGTAGCTATATAATTTGCATTGCCTTTTAACGCGTTAGGATTATACCTCTTTGTTCTACCGCATTCGTGCAGCTGCTTGTTCCTTATCGGCGCAGAACAATAAATACCGATTTAAAACAGTTCTCACTGTAGATAACCCGTTATGCCCTTCTGTAATATTCAATCTTAATTAACTGATCTTTGTCAAAATTTCACGAAACAAAAGATGACCTAAAACCCAGTACTTATTAAAAATAATATACTATGTGTCGAGATCAGTAATTTTATTGAACAGAATGTCTGTAAAAAAAGCGCCAGTTTTTCGACAAGTGTGCGGTTAGCCGTCGGCGCCGCGCGGAATGCTTGCCATTTCCGGACGATATCCGGTCCTTGCTTCGGCGCCATACGTAGCGCTTTAGATAACCTTATCTTTCAGTTAAATGAGACGAATCATAATCTCTTTATCACAAAGTATACATTAAATTGTTTATTGTCCTACTGAATCAGCTATTGAAGAAATTATAGAATTCCTTGGCTCTACAAGTTTTTCCAGTTTCTTGCAAGTTATTTGTTGCTTTCATGTTCTCGTAACATATATTATAATACAATATTAGCCTATCATTTCACACGCAATATTCATTACACAATTCTTGGAATTCATATTTTGTTACCTCATTTTTTTTTACTTTTCACCAATGTCGCGCGATGATTCATAGTTCAGAATGAATCATTCAACGTAATCGAGTTTTTGAATTGAGCCGACGACGACGAATGTAAATACGCGATCGTAGTGACCCGCGATAGAGAGCGAGTAACGGTGAGTCACGCGGGTTTTCCGAGAAACACAGAATGGAGCAGTTTTCGTGAAAACGAAGGTCGACTCCGGTCGGGCAGTCGCTGTAATGACCACCTATTTTGTGCCAACAAAGACTAATTTTCTTTATACTTCCAACTTTGCTTTTTCGTGGTGTGGTGTGCTATTAAAAAGATTTACTAGCAACTTTACTTGTAACCCTTTGTCCTTGCCTAGGGTATGTGTGAAGGGTGCATATGGAAAGCGACAGTGCATCGATCGCGTCGTCCTGACAAACACTAATTTTTCACCGCTATCTGGTGTTTTATTCATTGCTGCCTAGGTTCGACTTCACTTTTCATGGTTTACGCGTCTGCAGCGATGGTTTTCGCTTGAGCGTTAGTTTCGTACAATAAAGGTAAAGTGAAGGGACGTTGGCGCGGTGCCAGGGCGTCGATTTATTTTATTATTCGCTCGGTGGCGGTCAATGTCGCGACAGGCCGTCGGCGGCGCCACACATCGGTTGCATGTGTTGCTCTTATTATTTCTACAGTTTAAACTTTTATTATATGTACTTTGTTATTTACATGTGACATGTCTATCATTTGAATCAATCCAATGTGTGACAATTTGATAGTACATATATTGTCCGACATGTTTTTATGATGCTTTTTTTATGCTTGCAGGCTCGTGTCTGCTTATTTTAGGGTTATAAACAGCATTCTATTACCTCAAATAATGATCTAATCTAACGGAACCTTGACGCGCACCTTTCCTTTCCGGACGAACAATTTATCAAGGATATTTGATGTTTTTGCTGCTTCTAAGCACAGATTTTTAAAGTGCTATTTATTCAATCGCAATACTTTAGTACTGGAATAAAATTGCTATACTTACATAAATCAAATAAATTGCCGGTGGTCTATGCATTCAATTTCAATTTAATTAAGCGCTCCAAATTATCCTCATCACATAAAGTACTCAATACTCAATACTCAATACGTTTATTGCATTCCACAATGTGAACTTAGGTGGTAGGTACATAAAGACATACATTCGTTTTGGAGCATTGTGGGCCCTGTCGGGCATAACAACATAAAAATTAGGAGGAGGGCTATTATAGATATTTGTTAACAATTTTAATATTAATCTACTCTTTCGTTTTGCAACACAAGCTGTTCTTTATTTTATTTAGAATCAGTTCAAGGAATTTTCTAACTCGCCGGAGCGTCGCTATTAGTATGAGCAATTAGCGTTCCGTTAATGAGCTCCCAGACAACCGACCAGATACGAAGAGACGGCTTTAGAAGTACACATCATGACGGGTTACTGGCCACTTAAACTTGATGGAGTAATAGCCTGGGAGTGCTTTATGGCGCCCGTGGTTAGCGATGTCAATAAGTTCCGTATCTCCATGGAATTGGGGTCACTTTTCGAACAGCTCAAGGTTTGTTATGGCCTGCTAGGAATTTCACATTGTGTACTCCTGTATAGTTCTGGGTAGCTCCTGCTGTAGCCTAACTACATTCTCTCTATTGTTTACTTGGAGCAGTTTACCCCCTTCATCTTGCTCTTTCATCTTTACGTCAATGGTTTTTTCGACTGATTTTTCAAGCTTTTCTTTAATGGATGGTTTATCCGCTTAGCCTTTGTATTTTGGCAATCCTTAAAGAGGTTCCTGCTTTATATCTTCGGCTGGCGAAATATGAACATCCTTCATAGGTACTATAATAATTCATGGAGTTCAGAGTAGTAAAAAAAATTTCTTCGGATTCCTTACATTAGTGGAAAAAATCTAGACCAAAATGACTTCCTTCATCTATAAGTTCTAGGCACACCTGTCACCTCATTACAAAGGTGACCAAATATTGTGTGCAGTGGGCGTGCCTCACCTGTCGCATCACGCGGCGGCCACGTGCGCCTGCGCATGTTCTATGTACGCGATTCGCATACCGATCCAAAGCCTCGTAGGATTCACACGTACTTTTACATATAGGCCAAGTTTTTAGGGGTACCTCATCCTAAAATCTGGTAGGAGTTTCCCTCATGCTAAATAGAGCAACCTCCTAATAACTGCATTGTATATATTTGATGTTTTTATTCGTTATCTGATTGTTTCTTGGTACGTTAATTAGTTACATGTATTGAAGCAGAGATTTTATAGCAGATTCTAGATAAGAAAGTGAATAAAAATGTTGCCCAATATTGCCATCCTCTACAGTGCGTCTAAGCTTTACTCAATCAGTAACCTCATCACGATCTTGAACAATATTATCAACGGAGAAAATCTATCCTATATGGCCACCCAAATGGTCATACAAACAACAATACAAATCTATAAAACACCGCGGTGCCGTTTATGTATACACAAGTGGTTTCCGAATACTAATTTCGCACTATTCTATGGGGTCATATACCTTCGCTTTGTTATTGGCAAACAAATTGACATTGTGATGTGCGTCTTACTTTTAAAGCTTGTTGCTTTTAATGGTTGTTGTTTTGGGAAAAAGACAAATGGAAAAATAAATTTGTATGGCCAATTTCTCAACATTAGTTTTCTGCCTTTCGATTCTACCAATATCCCTTAACTCTTTGTGAAGTTTATTGTTCCTCCTTATCCTCATGGTGCCTGGCCTATTGCCAGGGCTCACATTCAACAAATAATGTTAAGTAGATGAATTACTTGTGAAGTTGTGAGTCATTAATTAATTAGCACATAATATACCACTCTTCCTGTGATATACAGTTTCTGGGCTTCATATTTGCGGTAGCAAATATGAAGCCCAGAAACTGTTATGAAACTGAAATGTTTCCTTGCAGGGTACTGCAAGGAAACATTGTGAGGCCAAGAATTTACAGGGAGATACTCTTAGCCATTCCTATGGTATTCATGAGAACTTGCCAGCAACTCAATAATACTGGTGTTCTGGTCCATTCTTATTTCGTAGCCACATGGCGAAACATAGATCAAATACATGTTTTATTTACGTCAACGAGTTGCTCCTGTTTTCAGTCAATACCAATTTTATTCGTATGCGAAATTATGTTTTTATTTGTTTTGCACAATAAAATGTGAAACAGTGTGCAGATGTAGTATCGGGCATCGTTCCCGGAAAGCTACAGCGAACATCGCGCTCTGATACGGTGCTAAATAAAACTCTGACGACGCAGTTCGGGAAACATCGCGACAAGACTTTCAATTGAGGAAAATATAAACAAATTAATATGTGCTCTTCCTCGAAGCACCTGTGCGAATGATTACAGCGATAACTTTGATATTTACTAAATGTCTATAAGGAAAATGATACGGTATCCAACCATTTTTGAACCCAGGTACCGAGGGAAGAGCTAAGATATATCATAAACGATATCTTCTAGTTTCTACTTTAAATTAGTCTCAAGATAAGGATGACTTTGATGACGAATTGGAAATACGTGAAAGGTATCATTTTATTTGGGTCAGTGAGGACAGTTTTCCGTGAACTCGAATGCATGTGGACATTGCACACACGATTAGATACTGCATTATGTGGGAGGGCACACGTGCGGATAACGGTTTGCCTTATCAACTGAGCTTACAAACCTCACCTAGTTGTGCTGGACAAGAGAAAATCCATATTTCGCAACTAAAGAGTATTGCGCCTCAACGCTTGCGAAATTATTGTGCAAATTGTAATAGATAAGCAAGTGACCTTAGGTTATTTCTTAATTTCTAGAAACTCTTTCAATAGTTTTCTCAGAAATTCAGCAGGAACAATTGTGGGATCATTATTCTCAAACCGTACATTAGTCTCGTAACGTAAACAAAAATTTGTGCCTCAAATAATGGTTCAAGTGTAACAGAACAAAACATTATAGAAGCGCTGTATGTTGATACGTCACAACTAGATATAGTGGTGATCTCATTGGCGTGCTGCTGCCGATAACACCGCGTACTACGCTCTCTGAGAACCCTCAAGGGCTCAACGCGTATGATGCCGCAATGCTTCGACGCTTTCAAGAAAATTTGAATAAGCCCTAGCACACAATACACGCAGGAATGACGCACTTCAGTCTATAGGTCAAGGTAACAATTTCTTTATACACTGTGACAGTATTATGAAATGAGAGGTCTCAACACAAAGAAAAAATCGTGACATGTTTGCAAAATCCTTTGTCGTCCGTCACACGACCAGACAAAGCAAGTAGACTACTTATTTTCGAAGTGAAAAACTAAGAGAAATGCGAACAAGGATCCAAACACCCAAAAAGTAACATTACTAAGACTAACAAGCAAGAATGTGATAATAAAGCGTTGATTAATTGTTAGGTAAAGCACCGTGACCAATTAACGTACATGTTAGCTATACACTGCGCGCGCGCATTTGAGACGAATTTCATTTAAGCAATTGTAGTAATTGACCGGGCAGAGCGCCTTCCGGAGCAGCCGCGTGCTTTGTCTCCTCACTTGCACTGATGCACGAGGTCGAGAATGTCAGACTATTTGTTATACGATCTTTTGTATATCCATCATTTTAATTGAATCTTAGTAAGGCTTGCGCGGAATTTCAACAGAGTAATAAATGGCTATACATATAAGGTTATATTGACTCGGTATGTTCAAAAATCATTTCTGCACTTTTACAACACGCCTTTTAAGGTAGTATTGACGCGCGTCTAAGGCCGTAATGAGCGCGCCCACGGGTCCAACGCGTCCTTGCGACAAGGTCCGACCGAGCCTCCCGCCCACCAGTGGCGTCACCGCTCGCATCATAAATCTACAATAGTTAATCGATACTACTATATTAAGCTCGATATACCGTAGCCTAGCTGTCCATCAAAATGGGCCCAGAATGTTTTGATACAATATGAAAATATGTAGCCTCGCGGAAAATTCTGAAGCTTTGTTTGAAAGCTGTTGGATTGCATTAGTGCAGAGGCTTTGTTTTGAGTATAAAGCGTTACCTCAGATAAGTAACCATCACCGCGTGCGATGCGAAATGATGCGAAATATTTCCGGAGTTAGAGGAGTATTCTATTAATAAATGATTCGACGTCGCTCGTGGGCGAAGATTTCGGGCGAGCGTGCGCGGGCGCGGCGTTCAGTAGCGCGCGATCCGCCGCGGCCGGCCGCCGTACGCGCGCGCAACGAACGAACGACCCGCACTCCCGCGCACACGATACTCCACGCGATATTCGCGACATACGACCTACGATCCGCCCCTAAACACGCGTTAACGCCGACCCCTATACGAAAGTCCCGCGATATCAAGTCTCGACGGTGCACAGACGGATCGACCTCACGTAGTTAATACCTACTGCACTTTTGCGAGGGCGGATTATAACGAACAAATCGACTAACAAACTCGAACCGCACGAAGGTGTCGCGTCGCAAAAAGCGCAACACAATAGAGTAAGCGTCTAATTATAAACGTGGTTGAGTTAGCACCGCAACATGCAGAACATTGATCCTCTGGAGATCGCGAACATCCTCGCCACGGAGCTGTGGTGCCAGCAGGTATACCGCCCACGACCTCTGTATGCTAGACTCTAGAGCACAAGCCAATGTGTTCCACATTCTAGGACCCTGCCGTTCGTGTAGAAAATTGGCTCCTGCTCCATTTAAAGGTGTCACAAATGTTGAGTAAAGGTGTCTTTCCGCATTAGACTCATTAAAAGTTCGGTAAAATTTAGTATAACTGGAAGTACACTAATTTATGTTAATAAATCCTTATCACAAGTAATTTGCAACGCAAGTAACGAGAGTAGTAGGTACGTTTGTTACTAGAACATCACTTTAGAGGTGACAGATTTATTGGTTGGCTTTCAACACACATGCCATTAGCGTACTCACTACTGAACTTACGCGGAGTCTTGAGGTAAACAAAATTAATGAATAAAAAAATTTAAAATACCATTAAACTATTTACTTTTACGGAAGAATGTTAAATTAATTATGTAAATAAAATTGTTATGTTGTTGATACTATACATGTGTTGTGAAAATATTTTGCTGATAAATTGCGATTGGAATGTGGAAGCAACCACCGTTCGATCATAACAATAAATATTGCATAACAAATTATAATCATTTTGCAATGAATTATTGAAAAGTTGCAAATACTATCAATCAATTTAATTGTATAGTTGAACTTCTACGAATAATCGGTTGGGTTCATGAATTGATGACGATGCTTTCTTAGGTCTGTCTACTGTTAGTTAATTTGTTTAGTCTCAAGTTTGACAAACAAGTTGTAACAGGTTGACACTAGTTACTTTTTATTCTGCGATTTAATTATTTTGAAATAGGTACCATGACGCATGGCATAATAGCTTATCGAATCATTATTGAACTATTGCCTTATGTAATGGGGAAAGATATTTGAAGAGAGATGTGGAGTCTTTGGCTCCCTTTGGCTCTTATGGCCCATTCAGAGCTGGTTTTATTTATTCATTTCGCAGCACCCAACTGGGCTCCTATTCGGAATCTTACTATAGATCCTAAGGACCGCTCCGCTCCGCTCACATCTTTTCCCATTCAACACTGGCTTTGTCTAAGAAACTCTGTGCTCATAGAAAGCACCTTATCAAGTATCAATATTATTTAACCCTTTTCTTCGTATACTCATAGCTATATTCTCTTTTCCAGTTGGCAAACCTTGAGGGCCTCCAGTCGGGGGTCCCGACCCGCACCACGGCCACCATTACGCCCACTCAGCTGCGGAGCTTCGAGCAGACTTACATCGAGCTGACCAACTGCCGCAGCGAGCCGACCACGCACGCCGGCTTTGTACCACCTTCAGTCACGCACGCCAACAACTACGGTATGTATTTTGCGGAATTAGACCGGAATTTGGAGGATTTGAAAGGGAATTTGGGGGATTAGAAAGGGATTTTTGGGAATAAAAAGGGGGTTTGGTAATTAGAAGGAATATTTGGGAATCAGAAATAGAGTTTGGCGTTTTCGAAATGGAATTTGTGTAATTAAAAAGAGAATTTGGAGAATTAGAAAGGGAATTTTGGTATTTCGGTTGGGGGAACATTTCTAATCCGAATTTAAGGAATTATAGGTAAAACTTTCCGAAATTAGCAAAGATATTCATAAATCTCTTTCAATTAGCCAACAAAGCAGTAGCCTGTCAAAATCAAATATTAAAAAAAAAAATCGACTGCAACAAAACTTTAATAACATCTTTATAATTCCAGGCATCCTGAATTCGGTGGGGTACTGCGACTCGGGCCCGACGACGGCGCTGCACGTGTCGCCGGGCCCCATGTCCGCCAGCGGCGACAGTAGCAGCAGTCCCGGCCTGCCCACGCCCAAGCGGCGCAACATGGGCGGCCGCAGACCTACCAAGACACCCTCTGACATCTCCCCCGAGGAGGAAGAGAGACGCAAGGTCAGGAGAGAGAGAAACAAGATGGCCGCCGCTCGCTGCCGTAAGCGCAGACTCGATCACACAAACGAACTGCAGGACGAGACTGATAAACTCGAAGAGAAGAAACAATCACTCCAGGAGGAGATTCGGAAATTGAACCATGATCGGGAACAGTTAGAGTCGATTTTACAGACTCATATGCTGTCGTGTCCTCTCGGCAAGCGGTCGACGAGTCCTCCCGATGTCAAGCCCTTCCAAGAGTATGCCTACCCGGAGATGCCCGAAGACGGTGTGCGAGTCAAAGTGGAAGTTGTGGAACCTGTTGTGGACCCCGTCATGGTGTTGGATAATATATTTACTTCGCCGGCGAATGACAAGAAGTGAGTATACTCTTTTTTTAAATATTCGTCTATTTTTAAGCTATTGCATAGCTTTTATCGGAGACTCTGAGCGCGGCGACCGAATGTAGAAATTCCGTAACGAAAAAAAAAACCTGACGCGAAAGTTTGTGAGGATGGATGGATGGATGTTTGTTACTCTTTCACGCAAAAACTACCGAACGGATTTTAATGAAACTTTACAGTAATGTGGCTTATATATCAGAATAACACATAGGCTACAATTTATAAAGATTTTATGTGATTTAGCCATAATATAACGATAAGTATCCAGTAAGTCGGAAAAAATCCTGCCCTCTGAGATCTATCTTTGCGTGCGCTGCCTAAACCGCTGGAGTTACATGAAAAGAATGTATTGTGGGGTTGTTTGTCTTAAAGAGTTCTAAATAAAAGTCCGCGACAGCATATATCTACCTTTTATGTGGAAGCCATTATAGCCAAAATAGTGAGCTATAAATACATTTAAATTGAATACTTTTTTTAAGTTGCATATTTTAGAGTATTTAGTTAATTCGTATCAAAATAAATACCTTCATCGCTTTCGGTATTTAATGTAGATAAAATTTGTCTTTTACACTAAGTAATTTGGACTAATATTTTAAAAGTTAGAACGATAAGAATGACCTGCGATGAGTCGACGGCGGGCGCGCAGAACGAGGGTGGAGGGGCGGGATAGGCAATGACGCGCGATGGCCGAGTGCGCGACCCGAACGCGGGCAGACGCGTGAGGGCAGACGTCATTGACGGTTGTGTAAATTCTGCGATTTAGGGGGGGGGGTATAGGGGTATTTTTAAAAAAAAATATTTTAAATCAACAATATTATCTTCTTATTTTTGAATATATGCTATGCAATAGCTTTACCGCGGCAGTCCTCGAGTGCCACACGTATTTTTTTGCCTAATGGTCTCTTGACTCCGATCTCGCCCGATGGAAACCGATGCAGAGGGTTTCGATGGAACGAGCGTGCCCAGAAGATGCCTGTTGACTTTTGCTGTGAAGCAAGAATTGTTGCAAACTTATTTTAAAGTTCTATTTGATTCTGTGACGGTAGAAACGTTTATTTGTAATCATCTTAAAAGCGTGTAATGTAATATCAATTGTTGGAAACATCAAATATAATGTGTTTAGGGTAAAAAAGAACCTTTACAAATATGCCTAAGTAACACTTAGACTGCTTGATTTTAGCATAGCTCGTGTCGAAAAGAGAGACTTACTTGTGAATTTCCTCGAGTTAAATGTCTGTAACGGGTAATAAACTGACATTGTTTTTATTTTCTTTTCCAGAATAATGTTGTCGGCGGCCAACCCGATGGTGACGAGCTCTGCGCCGGCGCCGCTGGACACGCCGCCCGTGCTCTCGCGCCCCAACAGACCCAACTCCTTACAGGTGCCGCTCAGCCTTACGCCCGCACAGGTATTAAGGCTTTTTATTTATTTATATATATATATATTTATTATTGTTTCGATTATCAGAAAGTAGGATCGCGACACTCGACTCTGGGCTCGAATGGTGTATTACATTACTGCCCAGAGAGGAAGTCGGAGTCCCAGCAATGTGTAAATATTAAGCTGATTAAGCGAAATTTTTTGATTTGGGAATACTTCATGCTATCATGCATGATAAATTAGGAAAGTCCATTGATAAACTGATTTTAACTTCGACTACCCTCTTCTACTATGAAAAACGACTGTACACCTAAACTTCAAGAATTCAAATAGCCGTAACTAACAGAACCTTTCTCTATTCCAGTTACACAATAACAAAGCGCTCGGCAACAACAAAATAGCGGGCATAGAGATAAGCACGCCCAGCAACGGCATCCCGTTCAACTTCGACAGCCTGATGGAGGGCGGCACGGGCCTGACGCCCGTGCACCCGCACCCGCACCCGTGCGCGCAGCAGCAGCGCGCGGCGCCGGACGCGGCCTCGCCCGACGCGCACAGCAGCCTCGTCAGCCTCTGAGCCCTGCTGCGCGCCTCGGCGAGCCCTGCCCCTCGGTACGTGACGTCACGCGGCGTCGCCCGATACACACGACAACCTCTGAGACCTGCACGCCGTCGGCGAGCCCCGCCCCTCGGTACGTGACGTCACGCGTCGCGACTAGTTCGTCTTGTAAAGACTACGCTACACTTATTTATTCAACTGTATCGGCAGCGCCGAAATCTCTCTTTCTCTCGTCTTTTTCCGGTTCGGTCGGAAGCCGATCGAATCTTTCTATCTTATTACTCTTTATTTATTGAGAGGTATATTTAAGTAACATACTTGCTCACTTGTGCTTTGTATTTATAATCGTAGTCTTGTTAAACTTAGTGACGGCTACGTCGCCGTCGCCGGCCTACTGAAGTCAATTTACGAGCTGTTTTATAACATTCTAAAGAAAAAAATATTTTTATAAATAGATGTGTATTTCTGCAGAAATAATAATTGTGATCGAAAAATAAAACAGAGTTTTATTTGAAGCATTTCAGGGATTTATTTTCGTGTTGTGCTAAATGTCTAGCGAGGCTAGAATAAACGGTGCGTTTTATATTGTAAGGTAATGTTTGTAAAAGATCTCTTTTACACTGTTCACTTCGGAATATTTCGGCACAAAAATGTATTTATTGAACGATCCTCAAAGTATCTTGTCATAATACCCTCGTGCCATTTATTACGTCTACTCTCAGGAATACAATAATTACGAGTACGAAATATTTAGTTAACCATAAACTAACAGCAATATTACTTAAAGAATAATTAATATATTGAATGTAAGTTAGCTCAATGTTGAAGTAACCGTCTTACCGTTCCATTGGATTAGGTACTGATAGTGTAAAATTATTGTTAAGCCTTTTGTGATACGTCCAGTGACTTGTGTGCGCCCGCGGCTCGTGGCCCGGCGCAGTTGTCTTATTATATGTATTGTAACTCATGCCAGTACATGTGTTATCCCGTTGAACGTACGTACCATCGAAGAAGTTCATATCTAACCACCGTAAGGACTATTCTTGCTTGCAGCGCTCGGCGGCTATAGAACCGGGCCGGTAACAGATGTGGTCATCGTGTTCACGGGATTTTGTTCTGATACTGCTTAGATATGAACTTCTTTGATAGTACATACATGCTGCACTGACTGCATTTTTATACTCACATTATCTAATGTTAACTACATGAAATTAACTATTTTCTAATTACAGTTATTAAATTGTTACAGTAAATAAGTCAATTATAATATCATAAACATTAATGCTATGATAGTATTGGTCCGTGGCATGAGTTTCCTAGGATGTCTTAAGTCGGTAGAGACCACTGGAATAAAAAATAAATTAGTTTAAGGCAATAATTAGTGTAAGGGCACTTAACGATTTAATTATATATTGTATGCATAACTTAGACCAAATTATTACTTCATGTGCTTTATCGTAGTTGTAATTAAAATCTAAGCCAAATATTGAGTTTATGTCGTTACTTTAGGTTTAGTTATTCCCGTTAAAGTATTATTGTCTAAGCGCCGAGAGCGGAGAGTATTTATTTAGTAATCTACGACTTATTGTATGACCTGCATGGATTATATCTCGTGCAATAGTGCGTAACATTGCCTATGGTTTTATAAGCGACAATTTTTGCTATGAAGTTATTACTCATTCGAAATATTATTACGCATAATATGAACATCTAGGATTAATAGAGATGTAATTTTTTCTAGACGATTTTTCTTAACGCAATTGTAGAATACTTTTGTATTTTTTCATGAAAATTAGCAAAGCAATATATTTGATAAAATTATTGGAATTTATAAGCAGATGTAGTAGAATATATATGTAAATCAGAAAATATAAATTTTGTTTACATACACCTGAACTTGGCTTTTTATTTTATTTGACGAACCTTCCTAACGTCTGATGGCCATTGTGCCAATTTTATTGGAGAAAGCGGTGATTCCCGACTCGATATTTCTTAAAATCCCTTAGAAGAAAAAGTAACTAAATACCTTCTAGAATTTTAATTGTTCCTCAAAGTATTACGCATCCACTTCTCAAGCCGACATTGGATGTATTTTTTTATTCCGAGATAGATGTAAAACATTATCTCTAAGACACTAATGCAGCTGCATCCCATGAACAGGCCAAATACACCGCCCAGATTCGCTGAAAGAAAAACTATCATTAGTACTGGAACACACTCCATGAAGTAAGTACAGCGCAGTGCGGTTTATACTGGCAAAATAATAATGTGGAACTTATTTCCACGTTGTTAAGAACGCAATTTTGAAATACTGTTGCCTTCAAAAACAAAAGGTATGCGTCCTAATTTCAGTCTGATTTACAGGGAAGATCTTCTGCTAATAACCGGTCACAAATCCAGTCTGCGAGCTATAATTCGATTCAAAGTTTAATGGCGGCTCGGAAGTTAGCTGCTCGCTGCGTAGTTCCGCTGACCTATGAAGTTGTTGCTGCGCAGCAACTCGCATGTTCCGATCCGCCATTAAGTTTGAATCAGGCTGTACTGCTGCTGAGAATTTCCTTATGACAAAAGCTAATAAAAACGCTTCTCAAACTCAAATCCCCGATCCCAGAACACTCAACAATCGTACTTTCGCCCACTACACCAACAAGGTAGCCTGTCATAATCAGCCTATAATTTTCCCACAGCTGGGACACAGTGACACAGGCTTCCTATCGGTGAAAGGGAGTGGGTCGTAACCCACGCGGGCCCAGTACTGGTTGGTAGATGTCTCATGTCCTCGAATTTTTGGTTCTAGGACATGCCGGTCCTCACGATGTTTTCCTTCACCATTTTGAGAGCAGTGGTGATGACCCGACCTACAACTCGTTAATCGCGGCCATTACTACTGAGCCACCAGCTGCTCTGCTGGCAGCCTATAACGAGTACTTAGTTTAAAATAGAGAAAAAAGAATGACAAAAAGTTACTTACATACTAAACTGATGATAGACATGACCGTCTCTTGTTTTTGCTTCATATAAACCGGGTTATTGAAAAAGAAATGCATTGCACTCGTGGTCGTGTTCAAAACCAATCCCATACTGCAAAAGAAACATTATGTTATACGTCATATTATTATGTTAGTATACAGTATGTTAATAAACGAAAGGCTGTTAACACACACAGCCTCCAACGTGGAAAGACAAGTGCGCGTGCAATTTAATATTTTGTAAATAAATATTTTATTATTTAAAAAAACATAATACCTATGTTTTTTTATAGATAATTTTTTTTTTTGCATTTAGGGACGCTATACTATTGCGAGTTAACGGGAACGCCTTTCGTTAATTAAAGTACTGTATGTTAAAACTGTAATATGGCTAAGAAAGAGTCTCTTTTCCCTTTGGTGTTCTGTCAGAAGCTAATCAATTTTCGGCTTAATTTCAATGATAACCAATGTTGATATTTGTTTGGCAGTGAAAACTGTGCTTCGCCAGGTCTTTGCCAGCCCTAAGTCGTCCGATGGATTGGACTTCCTCCAGTTTACAATTAATACTGAACTACTTGGACATATTTTCTGATATCGAAACAAATTATGAGAATACTAGTTGCGTCCCGCGGTTTTACCCGCATAAGTCTCGATCCTATAGGAATATCGGGATAAAAAGTATCCTACGTCCTAATCCAGGTCATGGTCTACCCATGCGCCAATTTCAGCCAAATCTGTTCAGCCGTTTTACCGTGATAGCGTAACAAACAAACTCACTTTCGCATTTACAATATAAGTTAGGAACTAGCTCATACGGCATGAGCTACTTCCTTACTAATATTATAAATAAGTAAAAAGAGAGAAAAATACAATAGACGACGTATATTTAGTAACCTAATCCGCTTAAATGTTCTTAACGAGTCATAAAGAACCCTGTAAGCAATCGACACGTGTTTCACCTCTCACCGAGGCATCCTCAGGATGACGATTGACTTGTTGCGAACCCGGACCCGTGTTGACACGTCAAGCGTCGAGAGAGAGAAGAAAAGAAATAAGAAAAGGTAAGCATATTAGCCAGTCGATCTGTAGCCATCGCTCGTGGCCTGACGGCTGATGCCGATGCATATGTTTTTCGTGCAGTCGGATAGCCTACATTAAACTACATTTACTGACAACAACACCCAGTGCGAGTGTGGCGCCCCTGATCAGACTAAACCCCATCCTCGGAGTGACCCAACCCATGACGGTCTGAACAACGCCTCTGACGCCAAAATACGCCAGTGTCTCCTACTGGGCCCAAACAGTATGATATGGATGTACAGTCGATCGGAAACGAAAAAGACTAAGTACATTTATTTTTTAAACAGTGGTAATATACTAACTATGGGCTCCTGAGAACGTAAGGCAGGGCTTCAAAGTTGCCCATGTTCAGTTCGGCGCTGTACCTCCGTGACACACAGTCTCGAGGACAGTCGCACTGCCGTGCCGATAGCCAGTTGGGCATGTCCTCTGAAAAGTAACGCCATTTATACAATATGTCTTAAAACGTAAAGTAAAAACCGATATCCATTACGTCTCCGGAGTTTCGCTAACTAATTTAATTTGACCCTGTAGTAAAAAGAACAGCTGTAAGCATATATAAAACAAACGAAATTATATTAAAATAAAATAAAACTCCTACGCAAACATTTCCTCATTTCTCTTTCCTACTCCATCACCAGACCCTGTTCATCATCTATCTAGAACCTATTCATTGAGACCACTCCAATGAGCCTAAACACGATACCTGTGCTGTAAGTTGGTAAGGGAGTTGGGTATCCTGCAAATTCCAGGTGATGCTACAGGACAAGGTTACTATGTTCTTCTAATATCATTTAAGTAACAGAATACCAAATTTCAAATCAATCAGACCTGTGGAAGACGCCCATCGATTCATCAACTAGAAAACACCGATTATCTTCAAACGGCTGCACCGATTTCGATAAAACATGTCTAAAAACCATCGCTAGAAAAACTGCATTAAAAAAAAAAACCGCAGTCAAATCGGTTCATCCGTTTTAGAGCTACGGTGCCAGACACACACATAGCGTTCAAACTTACAACACCCCTATTTTTGCGTCGGGGGCTGGTATAGCCTTAAAATTATGTGAGTGTATAACCAAACCAATCCAAAACCAGGACCCCACTATCACTCCACCAACAAACACACACATAACAAAACATCATCCCTGTCATCCCCTAAGGATTAGGCAGAAGTGTACCTATAGTTCAACCAACTCCAACGATCAACAAGGAACACCAAGATCGGGGTTCCACAGGAATCATCTCTATTTTCCTTATAGGAAATTGTAAAGCCAAAGTAGAGGCCAGTAAAGGGTCATTCTCCTTTTTGCCCTTTCATCATGCGTCATAATGACGGCAATATTTCTAAACATTGTGCAACTATCATTAGCAAGGTACACGTCAAATGAAACATTAGTACAAGGTATATCTTGATCAACTTCAGAATTAATGACCCAACTTAATTTCAGAAGGAGCTCAATATCATGGGTATTACCCACGATATTGAGCTCATTTAAATTATTGTGACTCAATAATTATAATTTGGGTTTTTCTGTTAAGAAAGTCTGCGGTCGCTTGACCTTAAGAATTGTGCCCGGTAGATCGGACTGTAGCAAACAAAACGAGTACCGACACAGAGTTAAGCTTCGTGCAGACTAGCGCGACGCAACAGCGCGACGCGACACCGGTTATTTTTATACCGTATAAGTACTCAAACAATACTAGGTTAGGTATAATAATACTATAACTAATAAAAATATAATTTCTAAGTTTTCTTAGAAATTGTATTGTTTGAGTCGCGTCGCGCCGGTCTGCACGAGGCTTTATCGTTCTGCTTAACTAATTATAAAGCTAAGGGCACATTATAGCAGCGACGCAGTAATTATTTCAGACAGATTCAAATTTGGAATTTAAATTGTTTCCACTCCAGTGCCCATTTACACATAGGCTTTGCAGGTACGAGTAATAATCGACCAACTTAAATTTGCAGTTTGAAAAACATGATCTCCCATACATTCTGTATGCGACAATCTGGTATTGGCATTTGGCCTGGCACTGGTATGGCTGCATTTAGCTGGCAGGGGGGGACAGATGACTCTAACAAAAATTAGCACTTTACAGCTTAATATTTCACAAACGGATCCATGAATTGAAAAATGGTTTCACACACCCTAAATATTTTTGAACGACCTTTCCAACGATACTCCACACCATTGGATAGACGAGAAAAAAAAAACATCCCCACTTTACGTGTAGGGGAGGACACCATAAAAAAAATATTTCGCCATATTAAATTTATTTATTTGTGCACTTGTCTGCCACGCTTGAATTCGGCGCCCCCTGACGTTGGCGCCTGGGGCACGGGCCCGGCAATAGCAATTAGGATGCTGTTGCTGCTGCTTCGTAGACGGTGCAAAAAGGAGTTTGTTTTCTTGCGCATGATGGCTTGAAAGCCATCCGTACGCGCTTCAGCAAACATGCCGGCGCTGCAGCGCGTCCGGCATGTTTGCTGAAGCGCGTTATTATGTATACTGGGTGCGCAGGGCTCGAGTAGAATAATACAATACAATAATACATAATAACGCGCTTCAGCAAACATGCCGGACGCGCTGCAGCGCCGGCATGTTTGCTGAAGCGCGTTATTATGTATACTGGGTGCGCAGGGCTCGAGTAGAACGACTGGCAGAATGCCTTAAAAGGGTTATTTTCATCTCGTTGGTGCAACGTGCGAACCTGCGAGCGAGCATATTGCATCTCACCGCCAAAGCCCTGCGCTCCCTCTCTATGTCCTCGACATCCTTAAGGTCAGATCGCCGTCATCTTTAGATTACGTAAAAAAAGAAAAAAAACTTCTTCAATATTTTTTTTAACTCAAAGAAGGACAAAAAAAATTGTTTTGTCATCTATTGACCGTGACGTATATCGATGTATGGGAGTTATATGTTTTGCAACTAAAATCATGGACTCATAATAAAAGTCGGATAAATTCAAGCTAGCAAGACACTGTTCGCTCTGATTTACCACGTGTTTTTGTTGGAATATATATTTAATTGATCAAACAATATTGGTGCCTATATATTTATAGATATAATTATGATTGTGATGTGATTACTCATGGTATGTGTAGGTATAGGCGCTCGGCTGGTACCCCCTATGACCCTGCACCCGGGTGCTTCGAACCCCTTGCACCCCTGGGTAAAGACGGCCCTGTATGTAGTTGTACTACAGCATACAGTTCTGCTATAAAAGTGCATGGTGACACAGGTAACACCCCTGTAGACCCAAAATAAGAAAATAAATGTTAACTCACTCTTAACTTTAATAATACACGGTATGCTGGTAATCCTGCAGGCGGCATGCTCCGCCACATTGGGCAGGAAGGCGAGGAAGCACCCGCAAGCCTTGTACACGGCCGCCACGTAGCACATGTGGTCGCAGTCGGAGTTGTGGTATTTCCTGAAGAACGGCAGGTGGTGTTCGTCTTCGAAATAGCACTTGCGACTGTAAATTTTCCAAGCCAATGTAAGTAAACTGTCTTTAAAGATGGTCAGACGTCCCATAGAACATATATTGCATTCGCGATTTAGTTTCCAAACATGTAAACAAATATTTGTTTTTAGGTAACACACATAAAGTTCAGTTCAAATAGAAGTACTCGTACAAACATTTGTATGACTTGTTCATACTGAAATAAACTTAATTTATACTAAAGTTAAGTTGATATTCCTTTTTAAGGAAATAAAATCAATTTGGGAACAAGGATTTCAATAGACTTTAGTTACATTAAGATCTCTCTCTCAACTTTGACTCAACTCTCAGATTTGATCTTTATTTTCTAGTAATTATGCTGCAAGAGAGTCACTTGGAATAAATATGTGTTTCGGTAATCTTCGTGTTTTTGAATTAGCACGAACGTGCCACAGAGTAACCCCTCACAGAAGAAATTAGCTTCTTAGTTTTGCACTGCCGCGCTTTGTACTTGTGCACCTAACATTGCGCGTTTGTATGAAGTTTTCTTTCAGTCGGGCTACCTACTCCTTAAAATAAAAGGTTAAGGCGAAAGCGTCAAGGCAGCCCGCGAAATTCAATTTTTCTTATGTTTTTTGCAATTTGCAGGTCAGTATCATGTTCTATGTTGATCTAAATATGATTCACGGCCGTATCAAATGTTTAATTATAGAATTATAATCATAAAAATGATCAATACAGCTCTCTAAGTTCATGTAATCCCATTGAATGACTATTTCATGAAATCATGACATTTGACAATTATGCTAACTTATGGAGTTGTATTGGTGATTGTAATGATTATAATTATGTAAAGCCATATTTGTTACGGTCGCGGACCATATTTTAATCAACATACAACCTGACACTGACTGAAAATGGAAAAAACTCAAGAATATTTGAATCTCGCGGGCTACCTTAGCGCATCTCCCTTAAGTTGTTTCTTACCATGGTACATCTCATAATACATCTCTTATCACGAGAACGGATTTCCGAAGATATACGATGATTGCCGAAGTGCTTACTTTTCGTGGGATATCTGTAATGTAATGTGTTATATTACCTCCACACAGGCAGCGACTGAACATCATCAGAGCAGTAGGTGTAGGTGGCGTGTAGAATGTGGTAGGACTCCCCCTTAGTGTCGACGACGACTATCTCATCGTCTGACGGGAATTCAGACCAGTCCGTGTACATCACCTGGGTATGAGAAGTTGTAATATGTATGAAAGCTAGCTCGTTTTTGGACAAGCGAGCCGCACGACATAGGTCTAAGGGCACACGGCGCTTTATATACGCCCGTTTTACCTTCTAAATATTATACTTTGAAAACAGGGACTGAATTACCCAAAAATTAAGGTACCTACCTTTAAATTCCGGTATGACGTCATACCGTTAAATAAGGGTTACCACAATATTTCGATACCGTTCTTTTTTTCAGTAGCGGAATTTTAAGGTTTGGAAATGCATACCGGTATATTTCGGTAGAAATATCGGTACCTTTATAAATGTATCGGTAGCAGACCTTAACCTTTATAAATGTGTCGGTAGCAGTACCTAAACCTTCATAAATACACAAGTTCTAACGTGTCCGACCCCCCGCCTACCCGCGCCGAGCCGTCTAACATGTTTGTCGGTACCGAAATCGTGTAAACGTTAAATAACGGTTTAGCCCAACCTTTATTTAAAAATGTATCGGTATAACTCAACCCTTATTTTAAACCGGTACCGGTATATTTTAGAGGTATCTTAACCTTTAACCGTAACCGCTTTAAGTCCCTGCTTGAAAAAACAGCGCTTATTGAATTTGCAGTGCGTATACGCTGGTCGACGGCGGCGACGCGTAACGAAAACGCCGCGTGCCTAGGTTCTAAATAACATTTCCTCGTTGAAATTGAATAATATAGGTACCATAATAGCTCCAGCATTGAGTAGTGTGCCAGGTATAGCGTCTTCTACATCGTAGTCTGTGACCACTATGAGCGCGTTATTGAAGCCCACACCGTTCACCTTGCGGTTCCTGAACTTTGGTATCATCGTGTTTCTGAAATGCAAAGATAATATCAACCTGACGACTAAAGACTGTTGTCCGTCATGCCTTTGCATGCAGCAAGGGCATAATTGATCGCCACGCTTGCTCATTGCGCGTATAGAAAGAAAGGAAAAAAGAATAATGTTTATTTGAGCACAGTTCGTGAAACACAAAATAAAAAAGTGAAAATAATCTTTTAACAATTTGTATTTGCCTCACGGCTGCACCAAAAAGGTTCATATCAGCATTAAATCGCAGATATATGCCAGTGACCTTGAGTGGTTAGCTTGCGTGTTCTGTACTGAACTCACGCAACGCGTCGTACGTCGAGCCACTAATAAGACTCGCCCATCAAGGAGCTGTCCCAAATTAGACGCATTATTAATTTATTATACATAAAACCAAAAGTATTTTAATAAAACACGTACCTAAAAGATCAATTATAAAATTATCTTTAAAATGGTGAAGGTTTCAGAAAAATACGCTTGATAGTTTTAGCGCGGTTCTCACTTTTTTACCGCGTTAGAAATAACTTTACAAATTAATTTCACTATGTAATATAAACATAATCTAAAATATTCCTATATTAAGTTATTAAGAAAATGTTCTTATTTAACATATATTTTTCCCAAAGCATTTACACTAGGTACTCGTTTAGACGTGATCTTCAGTATAATATCATTAAAAGTCGGTTATCGTCGCCTTAATGCTAGACAAATGCTGTCCGACACTGGCTTTCAAATTTTTATACTTCTAAATAAATAATTTAACTAGTAATCTATATCTATACTTATATTATTTAGTGGTAAAATTTGTTTGTTTATTTGTTTGTAAGTTTGTATGTAAAGTTTGTGTGAGGGGGTAATCTCCGGAAGTACCAGTAGGATTTGAAAAAAAAAGGATTTTTCGTTGGATAGCCTAATTCTCGAGGAAGGTTATAGGCTATGTAAGATCACCCTACGACCCTAACGAAACGAGCAGAAGGAAAAAAAGTCAGAAAGAACGCTAAGCAAAAACCTAGTAAAAGCGTGGGCGGGCGATGGGATACGACGCTGTGGCTTGAGGGCCGAAAAAAAAAAAAAAAAAAACGTCATGTACTGTCCAATAAAAACCTGTTCTTAGCCATTAACTAGATTGATTCGTGCACTCACAAAGCGCAACTGCATATACTCGTAAGTACAAACGAATACTTTTAAAAAACATAATCCTCTCGCCCTCATTACTGATCCCCAAAAGTCGCCCTTGCAATTACAACACCTACGAAACAGTCAAGTTGTAGAAGTGTAGGGCGATTTGCCTGGTTGCCAACAAAGATACAACGTTCTATAAACTGGGACATAGCAAATGGATTATTTAGGAAATTCAATCTGCTGGAAGACAGTGGATTAATCTGCGATAGACAGGTTTCAATACATTTTTTGAAGTCATCAGATTTGACATTTACATTTCTATGAGATTTGAGAAGGGTCTTTTGTCCCTTCACAAAGTTTTACGGCAAACAAAAATATACAGGGCTGTGAAACACTATTGAAGCTTCATAATACATTTTCTTTTATTTGTGTTCATTTCTGGGCCAAGCTTGTATGGGACTGTTATCCATATTCTGTTGGCGAGACGCGCCGCATTTAAAAAATCCTCCTTAATCACTGCGTACATTTTTTATGAACCATCGTACCGTTAAACGACCTGTCTTAGACCCAGAGGTGCCCCGGGTTCGATTCCTAGAGGGGGCAAAATTTTCGGTTCGGCTCGGTTTGGTTGGTGGGTGTTCTTAGTCCGCCTGGCTATCTACCACCATCTTATCTATAAGTCTGTCGCCATAACAACAATGTTAACAGCATTTTTGTATATCGGCAGTTAGAGGTAAGATAGCCAGTGCCTCTGTGGTTGAGGATTCCGGGTGAAGCTCGCTTCCACCTTCGGCCTGATCATCATTTATCATCAGGTGACTACATGTCACCTGATGATAAATGATGATCAGGCCACGAGCTTAGAGGATAAAATAAAAACACCAGAATTTTTTGTCTTAAGAAGACAAAAAATTCTGGTGTTTTTATTTTACAACAGCTAAAGCGCGGTCACTGTCGGACTGCATAGAAATTAAAGAGAAGCGCGATGACACGACGCAGGTAATTTATTGCAAAATATGAAGCAGTTAGCGATTTACAGAAAATCTATTGTTTGGACTGGAAAATTAAAACACTATTATGCTAATATGTAGCTTGTAGAATAATCTGACAAAAATCAGAATGATTGCATGTAAATTAATATGATTTTTAATCGTTAAAATAAATTTTTAGAGGTATCTTAATGATTTTTTTCTATCGTATCAAATTAGTTGTATTATGTTTTCAACACACTATCATAATAGCATATATCCTGAAGAATATCATATATTTATCTGATTTTGTTTACTGCAGTGGATCATATACTTTTACGCATTATAAAACTTGCGTTTAGGCACGTTTAGGTCCTGTAGTCCCCTTAAGAACGTGAATTCTGAAAGTGGGCAACGTCGCAAATAGATGTCAAATATTTCGCTGATTTGATTAATTTGGCAATATCAGTGTATGGAAATATGAAATAATCGCTAACTAGTGGCCTAACATATACAAGGTCCCATTAAAATAGATGGAGGGCTCATTGTTAATGTAGGTTTTTCTTAGCGAATACAACATAAAAAAAATCTGATGCATATTTTAACAAGATTTATTAGTATGCGTTGGTTTTAAAATCCAAGCATTTTAATTTTTTATTCACCTTTACAAATATTCACAAAAAAAATAAAAGGTTGGAAACTACGTATAGCGACAAGACCCCCTGAAAACACTATTTGACTACGTTTTACAGTGTTTTATAACACGGTTTTAAACCTAAGGCCGTTGACCGTCCGCGATGGTTAACTTTAGCACAAACGTAATGCCGGCAACCCTCCCGGAGGGTTCACTTCCAATATGTATGGCGGCATGGCGTATGAGTTCCATGAAAAGTGAGTGGAGTTGAAAGTGTTAATGTGTGCCAGGCTTTATGGATTGCTAGCTGCGCCCCGCGGTTTCACCCACATAAGTCTCGATTCCATGGGAATATCGCGATATAAAGTATTCTATGTCCCAATTCAGCTCATGGTCTAACCACGTGCCAAATTTCATATAAATCCTTTCAGCCGTTTTAGCGTGAAAGCGTATCAAACAAATACACAATCAAACTCACTTTCGCATTTTATAATATAAAAATAAATAACTAGCTGCGCCCCGTGGTATCACCCGCATAAGTTTCGATCCCATGGGAATATCGGGATAAAAGGTATCTTATTTCGTTCTCCGGGTCATGGTCTACTCATGTACCAAATTTCATCCAAATCTGTTCAGCCTTTTTACCGTGAAAGCGTAATAAACAAACTCACTTTCGCATTTATAATATTAGTAAAGATAACTAAATAAAATAAAAAATATGTCATGATGGCCCAGTGGCTAAGGCCTAGCCTCCCAAGAAAAAAAAAAAAAAAAAAATGAAAAAGTCACATTGGTACTTGCCCGGATTTGAACGTTGTGCGTTCAAATCCGGGCAAGTACCAATGTGACTTTTTCAATTCATATGTACTTTCTGAGTTTATCTTGGACATTACTGACATCGGTGAAGGAAAACATCGTGTGGAAACCTGGACTTATAGTTAATATAAGTCTGAAATCGCCAACCCGCCTTGAGCAAGCGTGGTGATCAATGCTCGTGCCTTCTCTGTATGAAAAGAGGCCTTTGCCCTGCAGTGGGACAGTAACAGGCTGGTATATATTATCTAAATAGTTAGGATTAAATATTCAATTGTATTGTAGATACCTTTTGCCATTAAAAGTGTACAGACTATTGAAGGCACAGCAGTACCCGTGAGTGGTAAGAATCGGCTTGAACAGCTCTGAGCACTTATTATAGAGCTTGCCTTCCAAAAAACATCGCTTCAGAAATCTGTCGCAGGTCTGAGGCATCCTGCCCATTACTTCTGGAATCTGTAAGAGAAGCAGGTGGAAATGAAACTGAAGTGTACTGGCCTTATTACAATATTTAGGCTTAACCCGATGGTTTAATAGAGTTCGAAATTCAAAAATGACTCGATGTCATTTTTGAACTCTATAAGTATCGACGCGAAAACTGAAACTATGGATTCGGTACATGATTCTGAACCCCCCTGAGTTGAAATTTTTCGTCGGTTGTTTAAAAAAAAATCTGATGTTCCATAGACAACAAGTACAAAACCTACGCGGTCAAAATGTATAGAACAGCTGATTTTTTAACCTAACCTAACCATCCTTTTTGCTAAATTTGGTAGTATTCAGCTGCATTTGGTTAAGGCCAGTTATGTTTTAAGTCCCATGTAATAAGGGACGATGGGCGACACTTCCCTCTGCATGCGGGAAGCACAGAATCGGTCGAAGTGGCGGTGCTTGGGGGAGGCCTATGTCCAGCAGTGGAAGTCTTTCGGCTGAAATTATGATGAATAAGGGAAGAACAGACTCCGGGCTGCTATTAGGAAATTACTGTTGGAAAAAACCAAAAATACTTTTCCCGACCTGGGAATCGAACCCAGGACCTCAGGCTCAGCAGTAGCGCTTGCGACCACTAGACAACGAGGCAGTAAATGCCAAAATTATAGGAAAATAAAAACACTAGTATTTCTACATTGATTTGCATACTTACAGTGTATCGGTTAAGTTCTAAAAGGTACTGCAAGTGTTTTAGCATGTTATCATCCAATCCGTTCATGACTTCGTAGAAACCTAAGATCACGGGCAGAGCAGCTTCCAGGTCAATCGTTACGTCACCATCTCTGCAAACATCAATTACTCAAACGATAGTTAGATACTAGGAAAGAATAATAACAGTTCCAATTTTCTTAATCTAAGATTTCAAGTCCCACTTTTTTTTCCAACCCCAAATTATGGAGAAAAGTAAACATTATTAGGCTGATAACATTAAGGTTCAGGGTAAGACTGGAGCATGGAGGGGAGCTTGGAGGAAGGTAAGAGCATGGAGGGCTCACTACGGCAAGAAATTTTCATCTCGCTGTGAGCAAGGTTCCAGACAAATCGTCAGTAATGCACTCGCCCAGTTCATTCGCCACTGTTTATACGACGCTTTTATACGTTGCAATATTATTAATCTATCTATCTATTTATTTATCCCGTAATCCCACTGCTGGGCAAAGGTCTCCCTCTCCCTTTTCAACCCACATAATACAATATTTTTGGATGTGTTACATATTCTCGTTTCCCTGCAATCTGTGGGAGTGATTTCGTGAACAGGGACGGAAGCGTGTAACAGGAAGCCGGGGAAGCGCGCGCTATTTGATTTGACCAATAAGCGCGCGCAGTGCTAGAGTTGGTCATTAGATGGCGCCAACCCATTTTCCGAAAGGTTGGTACTGTCAGCCAAGATGTCAGATGTTACACATCATATGTGACTACTATAAGATTCGCTCGTTTTTTTTTTGTTATTGTTGCTATCCGAGCTGTCATTGGTTGGTACTGCTTGGACATTATTCAAAACTAAAATGCACTATTTACTTCTTAAATTCTAAGTTACTATACCCAGTACCCTAATTACGTAATACGCGATCAATCAGAATCTGAATCGTTTTGAAACAGATTGCTAATCCATTGCTTCGTATGTTCGAAAAAAAAATCTGCTCAACAACGTAAATAACGCAATGAATGTTTTTGACCTGTCAAAATGAAACAGATTAGTCGGAATCGTTTGCGAAAATGTGTTGCGTAATTAGGTAGCTGTTTCAAACTACCGCTCACCTAAATACTTACACAAGACTCCTGTTAAAATACTTCACAGAAGAGATGGTCATCTGGTTAGGAGAACAGAGGGTGATGGCAGGGTAGGGCAGGTTCGCCACCGGCTCAAACTGACTCTCAATAGTCACCCTCGTAGGCATCTCAGCAAACCGATTGTACAGCAGGAGGGTGAACAAGAACGACATCGCTAGCACTGCTATCATGTTTACTGCCCAGAAGCATCTGTGTGGGTTATAAAATGTCTATGAAATTGGTGGTTGGTTCTTCGCAGTGTAATGGTGAAGAAAAAAGTAATTCTTAGTATAGGAGTGAAACATATTTCCTGAAAACGGTCAATAACGAGCTTGGGCGTATCATACGCCCAGGTTTGCTCCTGAATGAAGTATTGTTTTTCTTCTTAAGCCATGCCCGAAATCCTCGTATAAAATTCAACAAATTCTATGAAACTAAGTTTCAAGACCATAGTTTAGTATAGCTAGTTCACTCGGAAAAATCATTTAAATAAAAAGCGACTCTTGCTACGACACAATAAAGTGCAATTCAGGTCGCACAGCACTAATTAACTACAGTTATATTCACCTAGCTTGCTTGCTTCTCTTTCTATCGCCTAACTCTTATATCTTCTGACTACGTTACGTCCACTGAATTCGAAAAGTCTCGAGCCTGACGCGTACCAACTTGTAGCTTTATACCTAAAATGCGGAGTTGACCATCTGAAATAAGACCTGAAAATTGCTGAAGGACCGAATGAAATAATGTAAGAATACCTTGATATTATATCCGGATAGAGGTAAAAATACTTGAGTCCTACTATAGTGCTCTTCAAACAATAGGTCTGCAGGAGACGCCGGAAGTTTTCCATCATGTTTACTGATATCCTATTTAAATAATTCAACGTAAATGTATTAGAAGTGAACAGCTTTGAACAGCGTTCCGCGCTTCCCCTTTTATAGGGCTGCAGTTAAATGCCTTATCAGAAGTGTATTTAAATATTTACCTTAAAAATCATATCGTTAATTCTGAAACACTGTATAAACAGTCACGATATGCTAATTAATTATAATTATGAATAATTAAAACATCATTGTAATCTCTAAATCTGCTGTGAACAAGCAGCTGTGTTTCATGTTTAATTTTTGTTGACGTCACTCCTCGCACCGTGAATCTGTCAATATGAATCAACTTGTGTGTGGCAATAAATAAAAGATAATATTTAGGAAAAATGTATAAAGTGATTTTATTGAGAAATTCTCATTACATATTTTTTATAGGTTAACAATGTTCTAAAGTTTCTGTTGACATTTCAAACCAATATATTTTGATGATATACATATATCTATGAATACACGGTGCATATACCGACACTCGTGTTGAAAGTAAATACATCAAACGTCTACTGATAATAATAATTAAGTATGGTCGTGTACATAAAATTACGCTAATTTCATTAGGGTAGGCGTTTAGGGAGTATCCCTTTGCTTCTACAGAAATAATAGAATTTTACAGAATACGGATTTTTTATAAACAATCGCACACTAACGTTTTGGATAATTTAAATATAATATATAATATTAACTTTAATATAACTATCTTTTTATATATGTATTTGTGACAATTGCATTTACAATAATTATATTTATAAATATCGATCTAAAAAGTTGTCGACATCGGATATTCAGTTTACCACTGGAGAAGTAAATATTTTTATACATAATATAATATATCATATAATTCCACTTAGTGTGGTGTGACATTTATAAATACACGTTAAAAATATAACACACAACAAGAGTACACTCAAATAATTTGCCTTATTTCTAAGGTAAATAGTGCCCAAACCTTTTTTGGCGTAAAATACGCCAACGACAATCATTGCAAAGAACATAGAGGTGCACAACCGTGCACTCAAAACCCACTAACACTACTACATGTTCCAATAACTCAAAATATATATTCCCATTATATTTTCTTATATACTCATATATGTTCCAAGTGCTTATCACATTTATTATCCACATGTTTTAATGATAAACTGATCGTGCTTATAATAGCGAAGATAGATATATTTCGCTTTATACTTAGGTATTAAGTATTTTCTATATTTTAGAGCAGGTACTATTTTGGCTTTCATCAAGAGATTATAACAATATGAAAAGTAGAGTACGCGGCAACGCGATTTTGAGTAAAACATAAATTTAGAAATGAAGTTGTTTTTCCTATAGTACGAGTATTTCCCAATCACATATTCGCGTCGCCGCGTAACTTGTTGGCTATTCTATGTTTTATATGAAATACTGGATGCATTAGTAATGCTGGCTAAGTCTGGACACTTAAGTGATATCTACAATTGGTCGTCTTAGTAAGCCTATAATGATGAAAGCTAAATGACATTGTACTTGTCGAAGTTGAGCCGCAAAAAACTGAGCAACTCTTGTAAATATTTCGGTGATATATAATAACATAACGCCTGTTATCCCCAAAGGGTTTGGCAGAGATGTACCTATAGTACATCCACATGTAATAGGGGCGATAATATTGCCACCATGGGCCTAAAATACAGACTCCACGGAGTCTGCTACAGAGCAATTCCTGATGGAGAAACCCAATAAAACTTTACCCGACCTGGACCTCTTGCTCGGCAGTATAGCTAGACAAACAAGGCAGTTTATTATATTCATATATATTTATTGTAATATTAATATATATTCGACTCTTCACGTGACCAGAGGGCTGGCCAATTTTTAGGTCAAAGAATCAGCATTGCGATCCAACGTGGCAATGCTGCCAGCCTTTTGGGCACTTTTCCCACTGACAGCGATGCCGACGAATTTTTTGATGCCCAATGAGCTCTTCCTTTATTTATGTTTTTCCTCTTTATACTTGTTTATAATTTATATATATATTCTTTGAGTATTCGCGTAAAATATAAAAGACTATTGTAATATAAAATACATTTGTTTATAATATCTTTTTGGTTGAATACTGTAATGTAAGTGAGTATTAGATAGTGAAAAAAAATAAAATTTTTACGTCGTTTTTTTTTTCTATATCTACGATGAGCAAACATTGAGAGATTCAGTAGAAAAAAAAATGTAATTATTTTTACATTAAAACAACCACTTATAATTTTTAATTATAAATTAAATAATGCAGTATTTAATGATACACAACTCTGAGTGTTAAATTCTTACGTTATAATTTAGAGTGTCTGTGAATGCGACATTTATTGTGACATTGCTATACAAACACCAACAAGACACCGGACGTTAGCAGACGACATTTAAATAAAATGATAATATATATAATGGGTACGGTCGGCAAGAGATACATTACCAATTTAGTAGAAGTAGTCAAATCTATGATATTGTTTTTCAGTGTTTCATACGTTTAAAAGGTTATCACGCAGACCTACTAACTGCATTTAAGTATGTAATAAATTAGTTTTTGGTTGGATACCAAACTTTTGTGCTGACACATACGTCAAATAAAATTTCTATGATAAATTCGACTATCGAAAGCTTTATATATTACACAAAAACAGTTGCAGGCAAATAGGGATTTTCCTAATGTTTTACAACGCTAATATAACAATACTTACATTCGTTTCTATGTCCGCATGTTTACACGTATCTACTTCCCAGTTATTCAATATTTAAACAATTTCAGTTTTAATATTATAGGAAGTATGTAGTTATATTTTTAATCACTCTAATATAAAAGAGTTTTTGCCGTACGTTCCATTTGGTGTTAGATATATAATTATATACTTTATAAGATATCTATTTGTTCCGCATTTAAGCTAATATTTCGTCTCCTTGCCTACAACTAAATCATATCGATGCCCCCAAGCAACAAGTCGGTAATGTGCTATTATGGACTTTTTATTGTTATGTCAAATTCGGAACCTATGGGTTGGGATACATCTTAGTAATTTATTTCATATTTTTCGTAGTGATATTTACGAAGATATCATGAAAAACACTTTTATTGTAGGGAAATTAAAAAACGAAATTATGTCGAGAATAGTATCTTAACGTATCAATACAAAAGTGTATTTTGTATTTAATTTTGGTAAGTTGCTATTACCGACTTATTGGCGTGAATGAATTCGTTCGATGTATCAATGACCACACTACTCCGACTCGTTGAAAAGCTATTCAACAAAAACAGAAAAACATTTCTCCTGTAAAATTTAAGTTTTACGATTACCGACTTATTGCTTGGGGGCGTCGATATATACTTTTATATACCATTTTGTTTTATTTATAATATTAGGCAGCAGGCTTTTACTTAATTTTTTAGTAAAATGTTGTATAATTTCAAGATACATACATATAACACCTATATGGTTTTAATTTATTATTCTAATTCCATCCAAATAAATTAATTTTCATATTATGTAAAAAATTTAATATATATTATATTTGTATAAATTTTGTAAATATTTCGTGCGTTTTGCCTTAAATTGACTTTGTCTATTTCAAATAAATTTGGTATTTTTATACAATCTTAATTTCATCAGCGCGGACATATAACAATCAGAATTCAATATTATAAGCAAAATAGATTCAGAATAAAGCTTACTACATAGATAATATCTTGAAAAACCAGTAAAGATCATATTATTTTCAAAAGTAGCCTATTTAAAATATTAATTGGTAGTATTGCTGAAGTACTGAACCTAACTGTATACAAAAATGTAATTATTTTTCTGAAAAAATGCCAAAGCTATTTTCATATAAAATTATTATTGAAATCTGAGTATCTTCGTAATAATATATTTTGTAACTATCTAATACATGAGTGAACAATGGACTCGTACCAGTTACTATACAAAATTGTTAGTTCCCTTACATATATATGAAGAGTATATTCAAGACTTATAGAATGAATATCCATACGGGTACAATATAGTATATCAATAAATATCCTTTCTAGTATCATAATTCTATCTCACATGTATTGTGCGCTCCAAGTCTTCTTCTTCATCATAATCTTCAACTTAATTCTTCACTTGTGTGTGGACACCCATATGCACAGTACGCGCCACTCAAAAGAAATAGATCGCCAACCTTTTTGCGTTTGTAGTTTGGTTAAAATTATAAAATTTTTAACATTTTAAAATGAAATCGTGCGCAGTTTGTAACGTGCAGTTCAACGATGGCGTCCAGTGTAGCAGTTGCAAGAAACACCTGGATTTTGGATGTGCTAACATCTCAGAAACCGGATGGAGAAAGCTGGGTGTCAATAGGATGGCACAATGGAAATGCCCCGCTTGCAGAACCTCATCACCAGTTGTGCCTACCCCTGAACCTGCGTCGCTGGATATCATATTAAGCGAGATTCGTGACATGAAGCGGCAGCTACTTAGTTTGCCGACCTTGGTAGATGATATTCGCGCGATCAAGGACGAGTTGGCTGAGCTTAAATTGACATGTGAGGGCACTGGTGGGAGACTCGACGATTTTGATTCAAGACTCGTGGAAGTCGAAGCAAAAGTGTCTGAATTTGATAAGCTCCAGGAATCTGTGAAATGTTTGCAGACCGACTTGGCGAGCACGAAGTACTTGCTCTCGACTTACGAACAGAGATCCAGGCTAAACAACGTTGAAATTAAGGGGGTTCCTATAAAGAAGGATGAGAATTTGTACTCAATTATCGACGCAATCGGCCGTAAAGTTAACTACAGCTGCCCCAAAACCCAGGTGAACTACATTTCAAGAGTCCCTATTTTTGGTTCCAATGAAAAGTTGATAATAGTGAGCTTTTTAAATCGGTATGTAAAGGAAGATTTCATTTCGGCCGCACGCTCCAGGAAGGACCTATCCACTTGTGACATCGGGTTTCAAGGCTCATCTCAGCGTGTGTATGTTAACGATCACCTAAGCGTGGAGTACAAAAAGCTTTTAACCAAAGTTAAAACCATTGCTAAGGATAAACATTATGAGTACGTATGGGTTAAACATGGTAAAATTCATATACTTAAAAACAATCACTCAAAAGTTATTATTATAAGGAAGGAGTCAGATTTAAACAAGATTGTCTAATGTGCTTCTTAATTGTTACACTTACTTACCTATTTTGCTATAATATTTTACTTCAATGGCTTAAAATGCTTAATACCATTTGGTTCACATTAACTTTTTGCAAAATGTTTAACACCTCTGCCGTACTAATGAGTTCGACACCTATCCTTTGTTTAGATAGTTGTATGCTTTGTGTTCGTTATCGCGCTGTTTACTTTAAAGCTTTACCGCACTATAATATGTTTTTCTCTCTCGCACTTGCACACACCACGCACTATTGCTTGCTTTTTCGCACGGCTGGTTACTATTTAACATCGTATGATTCTTGCGCTCGCGCAAATCTTATTGACTTTTACCTTCATTATACTAATTTAATTATATTAAAACTTATTCTGCAATGTTATTTAATGAAATGCTTTATTTTAATGGATTATACAGATTTATACTCAATTATTAGTTTTAGCTTTTAATGGCTCCTAAGTTAAATATATTTTATCAAAACGTTCGCGGGCTTAGAACTAAAAGTGATACGTTCTATCGTCAAATGTTGCTAAACTCGTATGATATTATTGTTCTTACAGAGACGTGGTTATTGGATGGAGTTTTAAATTCCGAATTCTTTGATGAACGGTACATTGTGTGGCGTCGTGATCGGGATTATGTTTTGACCGGGCAATCGCGTGGTGGGGGTGTGCTTATTGCTACACGCAGGGAGCTTTCAGTTATATGCCAACCTACCTTCTATTCTACAGCAGAGGATTTATGGCTCAGCATACGACTGAAAAATTCTAGTACACGTAAATATATTACCTTACATATTTGTGTTGTTTATTTATGTCAGCAAAACTTAGGCCTTTCTTTTTCTTTACAACTTCGTAATTACCTCACAAAACTAAACCAAGTAGTTATGAGTAACTCTTCTGATAACTTTCTCATCATTGGTGATTTTAACATGAGCGGTATTAACTGGGTCTTATCTGAAAATCTATCGCTCGTCCCGATGAACCCGAATGGTTCTGACGAAGTTTTATTTGGTGACGAATTATGTACCCTAGATTTTAAACAATACAATGGTGTTCTTAATAGGTATGGTAAAATTTTAGATTTGGTACTTTCTAACCAATTAGTTACTGTGGTTGAATGCTCAAATCCGCTGGTTCCCATTGACGCCTACCATCCAGCACTACTAATTAATATGGATTTCGTTGAAGCCCCTCTATTAGAGTGCGCGTCACGGACGCAATATCTGTTCGACAAGGGTGACTATGAATCTATCAATAAAGCCATTTCCGCGACTGACTGGGAATCCGAGTTTGCGGCGCGATCAATTGATGAATCATTAAACCTTTTCAATCAATTTATTCTCAATTTACACGCAAAATACATTCCACAAAAATTACATCGTAGTAAAAAATATCCAACTTGGTACAATTCGGCATTAATTAAAACAATTAAAGAAAAATACAAATATTTAAAAAAGTTCAAGACGTATGGCAATTTAGCGGATGAGTCAACATTTAAGCTTCTTCGTGAAAGGGTAAAGAAATTAGAATCGCAATGTTACGAAAACTACTTGAACTTAACCGAAAAATCTATTAAAGAAAATCCTAAATATTTTTGGACCTTCGTTAAAAAACGACATAACTCAAATGCAGTTCCCAGCACTTTAAACTATAATAGCGAAGCGTTGCGTACCGGAGAAACAATATGCGAAGCGTTTTCTACGTACTTCCACTCTACATTTCTGGATACTGGCCCTAGTCATGGAATATCTTCCCCCCCTTTTTTTTACTGAATCTTCCAGCCTATCTGATATATGTAGCATTGAAGTGAACGTTGATGAGGTTTCTAACTTGCTTCGCAAGTTGGATACTTCTAAAGCGGCCGGCCCAGATAATATTTCATCGAAATTTCTAGTACGATGTCCGACTTCAATTGCCCAACCTATCTCGATTCTCTTTAGGAAATCCTTGGATACTTGTGTTGTACCTCAACTTTGGAAATCGGCTTTCATAACGCCTATTCACAAAAAAGGAGTAAAAACCGAAATTGTTAACTACAGGCCAATATCCAAGCTCTGTATTGTGGCAAAAATCTTCGAAAGGATCATCTATAACCAGGTGTATAGTGCTCTTAAAAATTCATTTAGTTCCTTTCAACATGGTTTTTTGAAAGGAAGGTCTACAGTCACCAACTTAATTCTGCTCAATGATTTTATTACTGACGCCATGGATAACGGTAAGCAGGTTGATGTCGTTTATACTGATTACAGTAAAGCTTTTGATCGGATTGACCATGAGATCTTAATATCAAAGCTATATGGTATGGGAATACGCGGCGATTTACTCAGATGGTTTTCTTCTTATCTGGAGAACAGGTCCCAAGCAGTAGTATTAAGTAATTATATTTCTGGTTGGGTGCCTGTCCCCAGTGGTGTCCCCCAGGGTTCATTGCTTGGCCCATTACTCTTCATTATCTATATAAACGACATCAACTCTTGCTTGATTTCATCCAAACTGTTATGTTTTGCTGACGATATGAAAATCTATACCAAAATATCATCACATGTGGACGTGATTGCACTTCAGGATGATTTGCGTCGTCTGGAGGCTTATTGTCGTGGGAGTAAGCTTGATCTTAACCCTGCTAAATGTTCGGTTCTAACGTATTCTCGAAAGCGTACAATTATACCTTCATCGTATATCTTGGGTGATCAAGTACTACCTAGAACGAATTGCATCCGAGATCTGGGGGTTTATCATGATTCTAAGCTAACTTTTGAATTTCATGTCGATGCCATAGTCGCTAAAGCATCTAAGGCCCTAGGTTTCATAATGCGGCTGTCCAGGTGCTTCACTCAAGCCAAAACTTTAAAGATTCTATACTGTACTTTTGTTAGAAGCCACTTGGAATACGCGTCTGAAATCTGGAATCCATGTTACCACAAGTACATTGATCGTATAGAGAACATCCAGAAAAGGTTCATCAAGTATTTGTGTTATCATCAGAAAGTGCCCTACCGGTCTGAAGATTACCTCAACCTCTGTAAGAAGTATCATATACTACCTCTAATTAATCGGCGAACAATCTGTGACTGTATTTCATTATTTAAAATTTTCAATAATTCAATTAATAACTCCGATATTCTATCCAAATTTTATTTTAACGTTCCCGGAAGGTCGAAGCGATGGAACGCACCGTTGCGTGTTCCATTTACCTCTACGAATTACAGGCAAAACTCATTTATAGTGCGTGCAAGTAGCAAATTTAATAGTATGTGCAAACAGCATGATTTTGATCCTTTCTTAACAAGTGTGGTCTCGGTCAGAAAGTGCCTGAGCCTTGGCTTTTTTAATTAAGATTTCGTATATTAAGGTCTTTATTCTTGTATAAATATAAAATGTGAATTGGTTTAAGCTTGAATGTTATACTGTTTATTTTTCTATTCTTTTTTGGTAGCTGTGTTGTGCTGTCCACATTCTTTCTTGCCAATCTGTTTTTAGAAGTGAAGACTTTTAATTGGCTGTCAGTCTCACATACAATTTTTTATTCTGTTTGTTTTAGCTGTAAGTCATCCATAGTTAATAAATAAATAAATAAAAAATAAATAAATACTACAAAACGTTAACGTTCAAACTTTCGAAAATGGAAATTAAGTCCTAAAACACTCTCGAAAACAAGCGTTAGCAGAAAGAGTTCCCATCTAAATAAAGACCATATCCAAACGTTACAATTCCCGTTCAATATACGTAATATAAGCTTTAATATAATATTGGAGAAATTACATTTGAGATTTAATCTTTCGCCGGTACAATCATCTATATAAACTCAGTTAAAAATGTGCCCACAGTGCAACTGAGTGATTCGCTCGTTACAATACAACAAACGGTGTCGACGGATTGGTCCGGTCGACGGCAAAGCAAACCGCGTGCTAACAACGAAAGCGACACGCACCGAACATCGAGTGGAGGGTGCGGGGGCGGCCGGCGGGCGCGGGGCCACACAAGCCGGGGGGGGCGGCCGGCCGCGGGGCGGGGGCCCGGGGTGACGTCAGACAGAGGCTCAGGCGTGCGCGTCCGCCACGCGCTACGTCACCGCCCGTCAGGAGTCCAGCAATACGTGCCAGCGCTGCACCTGAATAACAGAACAAGTTTCATCGTCGATCTTCGGTCCAAAATAAACTATTTCTTCCATCTTTATGCAAGAGTTTAATCATCAGAGCCATTAATGGAAATTATTAGTCTGGCCTACTAATATTCCAGTGAGAACCACCCCACCACCTCGTTGGGCTTAACCCTGATACAATCAGCTCATAAACTCGTAATCAGCCCAGGGGTTGTATTATGGAGTGCAGAACCGACCATTATACGCTCGAAAAAATATGGTACTATTCATCTTTCATAGAAAGAAAGAAAGAAAGAAAGAAAATAAATTTATAGCTCCCGTCTCTCTCTCTCATACTGGTAAAACTATGGCACTGATACTTGATTATATAATATATATTTTTAAAAAATTGCGAACGTTAGCAGATTCAAAATTAATCACTCAAGTTTATTTGGCCCTATGTCAATCTATTATTCAATACTGCATCTCTTCATGGGGTGGCGCACCGAAAACCTATCTACTTCCTCTTGAAAGAGCTCAGAGAGCAATTTTAAAGGTAGCAAACTTCCATCCCTTTTTCTTTCCCACAGATCTGCTATATAAATCCTACAACGTGCTGACTGTTCGCCAACTTTTCATTATGCACTTAGTATTAAAACAGCACACCATGCTTTCCTACACTGCTGACAATACTAACAAGAGACGGAATGATATAATATCCACATCAAATGCAACCTCAAAACATGTCTTTGTAGAGAGATTTTTTACATTCTTAGGCCCATTTTTGTACAATAGATTAAATAGAAAACTAAGTATGTATAACTTAAATTACTTTAGCTGTAAAAAAATTATAGTCGAATATTTACTAACCATAGATTATGCGCAGACAGAAGATCTACTTGTTGTCTGCAAATAGATCCGCTAACATGATATTTTACTTTTATTTACCTAATTTTAATTTTGTTTATCCTTTATACTCATTGTTAATTTATTACATTAAGTATTTATGCTCTTCCTAGCCTGAAACACAGGTTCAACCTAGTTCAGGCAAATAAGCAACTGTGCTCTATTTTAATGATTAAGTTACTTATTGTAAATGTGCCCCTTTTTATAAATAAACGATTTTATTATTATTTTATTATATTATTATTATATCAACCCAATTCTTCAACCATACATCCTCTACAGTCTACACCCAGCATCATAGTCACCTGTTCTCCCTGTCGTTCACACAACTCCTGCCAGTGCCGTTCCTCCTCTCGTCCTGAAGCGCTGTGTCCCATCGCGAACCAGCCCACCATCTCGTTGCGCTTTACGCTGCGTCGCCACCACACTGACACCATGAGTGTTACCTCTGTTAGTTGGAATAGAGCTACCTGCAACACAAATATCAAATTGGATTTACGAATTTTGCCGATGCTACATCTAAGTTGTGTCGTACTGTAAGTGTTTTTATTTATCTGGAAAATCTAGAGAAAGCAGAGGCTTTGAAACAAAATTCTTGGCATTCTTGGGTAAAATGATCTTCATGTCCTCTACCCTATGTAAACCTGAGTTGTTCTTATTTTGTAAAGAAATGTGGCTTACTACGAAGCCGACGCATCGACACCGCCAAAAGAGTGGTAGCTCTTTAGTCAGTAAACCGTTTGGTTAAATGGTTTTTAACGATTTATAAACTTCATGTACAATAGTGGTACACACGGCTACACATCAAGCTATACATTTCCAGTTTATGCTGATCTCGTACTGTATAGGATTTTCGTACAATGCGAGGTCAACTTAAACTGGTAATGTGTAACTTAACGTGTAGCCGTGTGTACTCAGACCAAAGCCAAAGCCATTCTTCAAGTCTTCCTTTCTTCAAGTCTTCAAGTGAAATATTCAGTAACGTACAGTCACATAAATTAATTGTTTATAGCAATATGTCAATGTTTACCTGAAAGATGAAGAGCTCTTTATACAGCGGGTTGGACTGCGCGCGCCGTGTGGTAGACTTGCAGCGCCCCATCTCCATGCCCAGCGAGCTGATGAGACACAGCTTCACGTAAGTGTCGGGGGCCTTGTTCGGGGACAGCTTGCGAAAGTGGGTGCCTTTTATTATCTGCAATGATTTAAGGGAATCAATTGAAGAACAGGGCTTCAGGATAATTGGGTATGTCATTTTAGAGACAACAGAGATGCCTTAAAACGTATATCGTATTGACTAACTGCCCTGGATCGGACTTTTAGGAAACTGCGCTGCAGGACGCGGCATTACACCACATTTATTTATTTTTGACATTTCAAAGCAAAAACATTAGTTAAGGAGTTTGTCGTCAAAGTAAATTCTTTTGAAAATAACTTTGCAGATCAGCAGTTTACTGATTCAAATGTTGCGGCCCTGCATAGCTTTGCTTGCTCTGCAGTCTGAAGGCATACATTTTGAGCATGGCTACGCATTCTATTACTTGTACTGCCTCTACTGAAAGATATCCGGTGGTAGAGTTACACTGTTGTCTGAGCAGCAGTTCTGGGGCAGATGTGGCGCTGCAACAAAATGATGCAGAGTCTGAACGGGCAAGGCTCACTTACATCGTAACCATGGCAACGCGACCTACCTCAACAGAAAGATGTTCTGTGGTAGAATTATACTCCAGTCGGAGCAGCAGTTCAGGGGTAGATCTGGCGCTGTAGCAGGACGATGCGGAGTCTGAACAGGCGAGGCTTACTTACATCGTAACCACGGCGACGCGACTTACCTCTACAGAAATATGCTGGTGGTAGAGTTATACTGCAGTCCGAGCAGCAGTTCTGGGGCAGATCTGGCGTTGCAGCAGAATGATGCGGAGTCGGAACGGGCGAGGCTTACTTACATCGTAACCATGGCAACGCGACCTACCTCAACAGAAAGATGTCCTGTCGTAGAATTATACTGCAGTCCGAGCAGCAGTTCTGGGGCAGATCTGGCGCTGCAGCACGACGATGCGGAGTCTGAACGAGCGAGACTGCACGCTTCGCCGCCGGGGCCACCTGCCCCGGGAGTTGTCACTGTTCCTATGGACGATGGACTGGCCAGGATGCCCGTCATTGAGTGGTTCAGCTCTAGTTTCGGGAGCTGGTAATGAAGAGTTATTTGAGGTATAGTGTTTTCAATCATTAAATATTTAAACAATCTTGGATGATAGATTTAATTGAGTGATCGTACGGGCTGCGAAGGAAAGTTGGTTAACACTGTTATTACCATAATATTTCTAAATTGACACAAAATAATTCTATGCACGTCTTTTCAGCATCTCAGTGTTATTTTAATGTTCCATCCGTTATAATTTTGTATATTCAGTTTTAAAATAAAATCTTTTGGAAATATAGAATATCCTATGATATAATAAAAAGTTTAGAATGAATGGGCTGCAATAGACTGCTGTGAATTAAAATAATAAGATACAAAATTAAGACAGCTTCCAAAAATAGATGTATATATTTGACTAGGAGGTACTTAGTTAGCTAATTGTTAATATTATAATTAATTATATTTCTATATTTTTTTTTTTTTTTAATAATAAAAAATAAGTAATGCTTGACTTTTATGTGAGATTCTGTAATACAGGCGTTCCATCTACGCAAACCATTACCAATGATAATCTCTACCTTATTAACTTGCAAGCTAGGCTGATGATGCTGCCGCGGCATCAGCTGCATCCACAAGCTGTTCTCTACCTCCAGGTTGAGGGTGGCGAAGCTGACAGCCGCCTCGCCCAGTAAGCGCTGACGACGCATGCGTTCGCACCCGTAGATGCGTATACGCAAGCCGAGACCGTGCACGTCCTCTGAGAAAGGTGTTTCTGATGTTTGCGTTACTGTTATTTAGCCATAATATGCGTTTTGTTTTTCAATAATCTTTTCGTTGACCGCGAAAACTAGAGGCTGCTTGACACATTTACTTTTAGTGGTAAATAATACAGATGAATGTATTTATAACTACCTCAGTAGAAATATGACATTACAGGGAATTTTAGAACAATTCTCGGAAAACGCATTAAAACACAGTGCCCAGAAAACATCCATATATCATCTAAAAAGTAGTCCAGATCATGGTCTACCCATGTGCCAAATTTCACCCAAATCCGTTCAGCCGTTTTAGCGTGCAACCGTAACAAACATACAATCTATACTTATAATAAATCTGTAGAGAGGTCAATTCTGTAATGATATATATTTTCAAAATAACTATCAGGGGGTAATTAGTGATCGATACTGATGCCAAAAATGCAATCAGTAAATTTTTTGTCTGTCTGTCTGTCTGTCTGTCTGTATGTTCCTTATAGAAACAAAAACTACTCGACGGATTTTAACGAAACTTGGTACAATTATTCTTCATACTCCTGGGGAGGTTATAGTATACTTTTCATCACGCTACAATCAATAGGAGCAGGGCAGTGAAGGGAAATGTAGGGAAAACGGGAGAAGTTGCTCCATTTTTTAAGCTTCCGTCGCGTGTGAAGCCTTAATGGTTAAAGCTACATAGAAATCATTTATGACGGAAATGTTCTACATAAAATTATCTAAAAAATATCCTACAACAGCATATGTCTATCCTTTATGGTTGACTCACAATAACACGTATAACTCCCGATAGCTTAGCAGTTCGGAGCTTTCTGATTATATTTGTTTACTCTTACGTTTATAATACTCTCACTCATCCCTAATTAAAAAAAGTTAATATTATTACCTATTCAATAAAAAAAGAATCATAGTAATCGGTATAGAAACACCAAACTTATACATGAAATACGCTAATAAGCCATCGCGCCGTCGCGCGTGAATACTGAATCATGCCATAAGGATTATTTTTGTGTAACGGTTGCCGCGCTCGACGCGGGTCGTGGCGGCAGTGTATAAAAAGGCGGGAGGTCCGAGCGCGAGCTTCATCATTCAATATTTGGCTGTTGATGCGTTTCTCCCATATTATTATTATACTCTTTGGTTTAGAGTGTTCGACCTTATTGACAGACAATAATTGATATTAACAAACCATGCTTATCAGCGCGACTTTTAGTCTTTAAATAGTTATAGTTTATTTGAATTTCTTTTGTTGTTATTTTATAAAATAGGTATTAGTTGTTTTGGTAGTGTTTAAATATTCGTTCAAATTACAAATTATTAATAGTTTGCATTTTATTTCTTTTTAGGTGAAGTAGAAGTAGTACGCATAGATTTTTAGATACCGATAGGTAAGTTTTGGCTAATTTATGTTCAATTTTATTTTTGTATTAAGTAGGTAAAAGCGTAGATACTTTTATTAATTATAGTAGTTATAGGTATTTATTTTTAAGTGAAGTAGGTATAGGTAGGGAACTCGGCTAAAAGTAACCCAGTTGCAACAAAATGTAATCGAGGCTCAAACTTTAACAGGCTGCGGTGCAGGAGAGACCGTCTTTATTCCCAGAATTCCCATAATACCAAATAATTTTCCATTCCAATTTAAAAGAACGCAATTCCCAGTATCGGTGTGTTATGCAATGACAATTAATAAGGCTCAAGGGTAGACTTTTCGTGTTGCTGGAGTAGATCTCGGTGTCAGTTGTTTCTCGCATGGTCAGTTATATGTCGCTCTTTCCCGGGTTAGCAGTTCTAGAAATCTTTATGTTCACGTGCCGGACGGGTCAACTTTCAACATAGTTTACCCGGAAGCTTTGCGCTGAAGTATTTTCGTTCTATATGTACTTAAGCCTCATGTGAAAGTGATCTAAACAATATAACTAATACACATACAAGGAGTTACACGCTGACGGAGTCGCGGGCACAGCTATTAATAATAATATTCTGCGGTTCCTTATTGCGATATTTTTCAACAGTATTGTGGATTGACATATTATATTTCCCTACTAAAATACGAAAGTTAATCTGTCTGTTACATCAAAACCACTGAACCGTGAGGAAGGACATTATGGTACTTACTTTTTTACGAAAAACGACGGAAACGCGGACGAAGTCGCGGGCAAAAGCTAGTCCTAAATAAAATCAAATCTTTTATCAGTTTAGATAAGAGATGAAAAGTGAATGTTTTCGGGGCACTGCCATTTGTTTTTTTAGCATCACATTTGTCACGATCAAGTCCTATGTGCACACCTTGTGTTTTGAATCCCACCAAGTAATAATCTTTGGTTAATTGGGCCTTATCAGATATTGCAATCAGAATTAAGTGTTATTTAATTTCGGTCTTAATGGAATTTTTCAGTAATGAAAACTAAGAACACTTATTAGAATCAACTGTAATTAGACCTTGCTGGTATTCAAGAATATCGTATATTCAATCTGTGTGTATATCTCAACTACAATATCAAGTCATTGGTTCTATTTGTACAATGTTTATGTTCAGAATTTACTGATTTCAGGATAAACAAACGTATTCTTGGAAATGCACTTAATGCACAAAATATGCATAATTACAGTCTGTCGATTAAATATGTTTACATTTAATTCTGTTTACATTTCAAAATACAGAGACGAGGGCGAGTTCAGTATAGTATTTAGTTGAAAAGGATAAGGAATTAATATATGCATTAATACCCTAGAGCTATGGAATATCGAAAGGAATACGTTTTACAAGGTAATATTAAATCTAGGTATTTACCTGGATTGATCTTGTGGAACACAAAACTTTCCATGTACTGAGGATTTTCGCCATTCCGTATTTTCGACTTGTATTTTTGCTTTTTTAAAGGCAATAACACAACTCGAACCTGTGGAAAAAGGCTATTATAAGACAAAGGCATTGTTTTATAATTATTCATAATACCTACTTACATTGTTGCATTCCGCGATGACGCATCTCGAGACCTGTATATTACTGGCATAGGTTCTAATTTATATGATTTACGCATTATTGCCAAACGGAAATGCAAATATTATCGATTTCAATAAATAATACTTAGCGTAATGTTTATGAAAGGTATAAAGTACGTATTTCTGGTATTGAACATCGATCTTTCTTGAGCTTTGTACAAAACTTCTTTTGATGGAGTTACGATCTAGGGAGTTGCATTTTCCGGTTTTGTCGGTTCCACGTAAATATTGAGTTGAACCTATGAAATTGGCGTTTTTTCTCACAAATAGAGAACCTTGTCACTTCTATGATTTAAAATATTAATAAATGGCTTGGTATTATATCGAATAATGACCATCATAGACAACTACCAATAGTAAAAAAACGTTTTTACTTATCGTTTTCTAAACATAAAAAATATCTTAAAAATGACTCGACTTGTTAGCAGAAATGACCACTATTTGTTTTAACTTAGCCAAAACTTATTTTTGTCGCTTAATCTAAGTGGCATATTACGTTTCTCAGTTTTTGAACATTAGTACATAAAAGTTTTAAAACATTAGTGTTCATGATGTTATATAAAAATTAAGAAAATGTTAGTATGAAAAATGCAACTTCTTTAAAATTCTCTATACAAAACGAGGGTTTCGTAGGTGGGACCTAATAACAAGCAAAGGGTTGATGGGGGGATCCAAAAGTATAGGCTGTACGGTCGGCCAGCCAAGACAGATGGCGGGATCAGTAGCGACTCCTTCGATAAGTACTGGTCCTTAGTAGCTCTAGGGAGAAGTAGGCCTGTCAAGTTAGCGTAAAAAGAAGGTAAACCTCGGAATGAGACATAATAAGCTGGAAACTCGTACACACCTACATTTTGGCATACTAAACGTCGGCTCAAAAAATCTCGTGTCTGCGCCGTGAGTTATTCAAGGTCAAAGGTCCCAAAAATCGTTTTTTCGCGATTATCTAGGTTTCTATAGCTCCAATGATGTTAACATCTATTATAAAATCCTAAAGCATGAAATTTGCAACAAATTTTGTATCAAACATTTTTTCATGCGCTCAACCGTTTTGAAGATAGAGGGCGGAGAGCCAGCCGATCAGCCATACATACTGTAATTCAAGGTCAACTGTGAATCTCGGCGAATAATACTTTGTATAAAATGATTAAAATATTAATGAATAATTTGTATTAGAGTATAGGGAAGCTTTTGCCCTGCAGTTGTACATTACAGGCTCATAATAACAATAACGGTCGGCCAAGGAAGTGTCTGACAACATTTCCTAGAGTTTTTAACCTCTGAACGCAAGTGGAGAAAATTTCAAGAGTAGTAGACCACTTTTTTGACTGACAATTCGGATTCTTCTTCGGCTGGCTTCGACGCGTTGATTTATTGAAAAGGACCGTTGTAAAGACATTAACATTATGCTCATACAAATCTTAGCCAAAACGTAGTCTTAGGTAACTTAGCCATCATCAGCTCTATTCCTTTTGAGTACTGCTACAACAAACCTGGCTCTGCAGTATCTGCCCCGTACTCCTCTGCGGCAGGGTCTTCGCCTGCAGGATGTGGACTGTCATACTGCGAACTGGAGCATCGTAAAACAGCGTCAGTTCTAAGGAGCCACGCTCCTGGGAACTGCTGCTTTCGCCACAGAGGAGAGAGGTGTCCTGGTGAAGAAAAAACATAAAGACTGTCGGTTAACTTCCAAAATATACGAATAATGCCCGTTTTCTCCTACAACAAAGTGACACTTAAAAGAATCCTTAAATAAAAATGCACTGTTGGATTGTCAACTCTCAGCGTTATGCCTAGCGTTGAAAATCCAACAGTGCACTTTTGTAGGGATTCATTTAAGTGTCACTCTCACTTAGTAAAGATGAAAACGGGCATTAGATCCCTTAACACACTATTTTGATAATATCAGGATAGGAAATATAAGTGCTCTTGGTGATAATTTTCAACCGGGGAACTAATTGCACTCTTAATATTCCTGCCACTAATCAGTCACACTTCTGGTTTGAAGAGAAAAGGCGCTGCCAAAAGTTAAAGCCACTTCAAACTTACTCAAAGTTTTCATTTTGTCTCTAAGATCGGAAACGCATTGCCAAATCCCTTACAAGTAGTTCAGGACGCTAGGGGGCAGCAAACACTTTTTTATCAAAACTGCTGTAGTTCGTCTTTTGTTCTGGGATCACAGACAGTTATAAACCCTAAATTTAAAACAGAAGTATAAGGTACAGTCCTTTCAGTTATTTTGCCTCTGATTTTGCATCACTGTCAAAATCACAGGGATCTTTATTGTCGTGACAATAAGGTTGCTGTTGGATTGCTGCCACTGACAAGTCTCGCGAAATCACAGTGATCTTTATTCTCGTTTTAATAAGGTTACTGTTGGGTTACTGCTACTGACAAGTCTGTCAAAATCACAATGATCTTTATAGTCGTTATAATAAGGTTGCAGTTGGGTTGCTGCTGTCAGACATAAAATAACTGTGAAAGGACTTTAGAATACGACTTAAGACTTACATTATGAGCAATAACATCACTATCGACGCTGCTCTGCGCCTCCAGCGTGTGAATGTACTCCGCCCTCTTTGGAACCACCTCATCAATCCTGGTCTCTCTGAGCGCAGTCTCCCTCAGACTGGTCTCCCGTAGCTTGCTCTCCACCAGTTCTACGTCCAGCTTCGGAGCTGCCGCGTTCTCGTTCTTTTCCTCGTAGTGGCATTCCACCTCTTCCTTATCCTAGGAAGTTTCAGAGTTCAGGAATCGTGGATAAGCAAGGGTTTTGTCAGTTAATTTAATGGTGGGATGGAAGGCCTGCAACATCTATTGGAGCAACGGCGACAGGTTGGCGAGTGAGAAACAAATGAGCGCGCTGGGGCTGTGTTATGAAGGGGCCATCATTGTCCCGTTGAGAAAAAGAGATGCGTCCTGTATAGCGTTATCTCTCTCTCTCTCTCTCTCTCCCGAACAATCATGGTTCTAAAACGCCATAATACAATACGGCTACTGGACCAGTTCAGCACTCGCCGTACCATCTTATTGCCGTGGCGTCCAAGACTGATCATAGGTGATTAACATGGGCGTACCCAGGGAGGGGCAGGGGAGGGCAGCTGCCCCCCCTTGGATTTTGTATGCCTACTGTTGTCGATCAAAATTATGTTAGAGAGAGAAAATTATGTTTAGTTGTCACGTTAAGACTTACATTACAATCACAATTTGTTATGCGTTTATTTTAGAAAAAACCGAGAAACTTGCAAAATACGCGAACGCAGCAAGCAAGCATACAGTTTATTTATTTTACTACCTATAGCTAAGGATCTCCTGCAGATATTTCCCCTATACACTACATGAAGGGTAAACATGTGCCCCGGCTTTAGAAATTTCTGTTTTACCCCCCCCCCCCTGGGCCAAAAGCTGGGTACGCCCATGTTGATTACACATTTGGTGCCAAAGTTGCAAGCCGTAACTTTATGAGTAATAAAATAAGGTTAGAATGTACGTGTAAATTATTAGAAGTGATTAAATACACGAATTAGACACAACATAAGTAGTAGAGAACGAAATAAGTATAAAAGAGAATAAAATTCACATGCTATTATAATATGTAATTTAATAAAAACTAAAATGTTAACTACGCAGATAAGTGTGAAGAGACTCCTCTAAAATGCAGCGCGCATATCAAGATGGTAATCATCTAATGAATATCTCATTTGCAATTCATGAATACTGCGAGAGTGGTTAGGGAAATCTCCGGATTGTGAGGTATTCCATCTAGAAGGACTATTTTAACTCCTTGAAGAGCTTTAGGTTGTCTAAGGAAAATGGTAATGAGAATTTTATTCACGTAAACGGTGCTGTGATATCGTTCCGCGTTCGGTTCTCACTGAAATACCAAATCCGCGGGCTAAATATATTTATAGTCCAGACACTGGCATTTCGTACGTTAAGTAGTGATGCACTCAGGATAACAGGATATGGCGCAGTAGGGAGTTAAATTATGTAAATTATTGCAATTCCGTTTATTTCCGGACTGACGTTTGAGTTAATATAACTGAGGTGGCCTAAATACCGTAGTTAAATGAGAGGTTTATTAACAGTTAAAATGTCATCGCGGTGAGTCATACGCAAAGGCTGGTTTATTTTTAAAGAGATCTCCGGATTTAACAAATACGGAATGCAAGTATTAACATAATAAAAGCGTGAAACTAGCCATAGCGAAAGAGATTCAAATTCAAATGTCGAACGGTCTACTGTCTCACCTGTTGGATGCGCAAACGCAGCTCTTCATCCGAGTCGGACGCCTCGAACGTGAATATTCGTTCGGGGTAATGGTTCGGTTTCGACAAAGCATCTATAACAACACAGACGTACGGACAACGTCAATCGATATACAATATTGCCCTAACCCGAACTAAACTACTCTAACTGGTAGTCTAAGTTCTAGCATATATCGTCCTCTACATTTCTATGTGTGTAAAAAAACACCTAGATATAACAGGTAAAGAAATTAATACGAGACCTTCATGACGCACCCGACGCCCTTGACGGTACATTTAACACTAAATGAATATTAGTTCGTCTATACTACACAATAACGCTTTCACAAATGACTTCGCTCTACCGAAATCCAAACGTTAATAATTAATCACATAATCAATAGTTATAGGTGTATTTATAAAGGTGAAGGATTTCATATTCTATACTTGGAATTTATAGAGAAAAATATTAAGTACTTAAAGTTAATGTGATATTTTAACATCTAGTGTTAGCAACAAAGAAAACTTTCATACCGTTCTAATGAAATATGATAAGACATACAGTAGCTTAGTAACACAGAAGCAAAACAAAGGTTGTATGCCTACCGAATTGAGCATTGTCGCGGGGAAGACAGGGGGCGGCGACGCGAGGGTTCACAGCGAGGATGTCATCGCAGCACTTGCGGCTGAAGACGGCGGAGTAGCACCAGCGCCTGCCCAGGAACAGTAGCACCACCAACACCACAACGGCGAAGGCCGCTACCGCGCTTATGTACGCTGTCGCCTCCACTGTACACACGACAAACACTCAAGACTCCGCTCAAACTTCAAACACGACCTTGTGACAAAGATGTTTACCATTAGACGGGTTGATGACGCCGATGTTGGCCACCATTCTGGCTCACTGGGAGCCCGCGGGGCGCATCGTTGCGCGCCGCGATCTCACGCTCCCAACTCTCACTGATCTTATAAGAAACATTCGACGAATATCTCCGTTGAATATAATGCGACAATAAAGCGAACTGAGGGAAATAATTGGGACGTGTTGGCACGGTCGAGCTGTCAGTGGTGCTCATGCGCTGTACGCGAGGGGCACGTAGGGGCGTGTGGAATATTCTGCGCCGCTATAGGACGAAGGACCCGCTCACAGGTGTACTTCGTGTCTGTAGGTATATATACATAGTCGGAGAAGCTTGTCGTCAAGGCCGAGGACGGCACGTGCCCTCGCACCCTTCGGTTATACCTATATACTTTTAGAATTAAGTATATACCTAAGTAACTACATAAATACGTCATATTACACAGCTGCATAAATTATATTTAACATAAAGGTCAATTTCTAGTAAGCGCTACAAATTAGCCCTTACTTAGGGCAAAAAGCTTATTAGTAACTAGGTAGTTAGTTATAATCGGTAATAAATACCTACAAATGCCCAATAGAAACAGCTACACACAAGACGAACAATAGGTGAGGAAATTTCTTTTTGTACACCTATGCACTCAGCTAGTAGGTACATTGCAATGTTGCAATTAGGACATTGGAGATCTGCCAGAGCCATATAACTGCAGTAATACGTCACCCCACTTAAATCTACGAGGATTTGTGTAAATATAAATAAACTATCCATCAGTATGGAAGGCTTTTAGAAAATTGGACATTATTTAGGTGTCTTTCAGGAAATGTATTAGTATTGGAAATCGACGGCCCCTTGACATAAAAATGAGACACGCGTGAGAAATAAAAGGAAATAGCAATACTGAAATCCAAATCGTTTATTTCCGGATTAAAATGAGATTTCTAAATCCATTAGTGAGAAACAGCCTGGCTAATGGAGGCTTTACTGCCGTATTGGAATAAAAGGCTTTCTATTTTATTTTCCCTAGTAACTACATACCTATCTATCCAATATGGTACTTTCTTAAAAGATTTGAGTTCTAGGCTTATGTAAGTATTTGAAATGATATCAGACGATAGCATCCAGTCAACAAACAAAATAAACATAAATGACTGAGCACATAGGTACATAAATCGAATTGTCTTCTTTTCAGTGACAGCCACTTTGTCTTTATTAAACAGGCTGTAATGAACATTTCAATTCACTACATGATTCTAGGACCCACCAGCGTTGAATTCATGGTAACAATTTGTCGACGATGTCTCTTACACGATGTATAATTTTCCTATTACTTTTGCTGACATCTTTTTACCAAATATATTATTCAATAGGTAGGTAATGTACTTTCTTTTATACTAAGAATTAACAAACAGATTCTTTTGTTTTTATTTAAAAGTTATATCCAATCAACCTAACGTTTTCTATTTATATCAATTCTTCTATTATGATTCTAATCTAATGATTTTTAGTTAATTATCCGGACTAACCACATTATCTTGTTTCTAGCAATTTATGTAATAAAATAAATTTTGTTTGCAATATTGTTAACTTTTTTTTAGATATAATTTGGCTTTGATCAAAAACTGAGCTTGAAAATATTTCGACTTATTTTCTTTTGCTTTTGCAAAAGCTGTCAACCTGTAGTTTTGTATCTCACGTCATTTCTCCGAGATTGGTAGAGGAATCTGTTGTATATGAGCTTGACCTACATAACACTCCGTGTAAAATAAAGCATAACATCTATCTACTTGTGCCAGCTTAATCTAGTCAGGCACTATCCATTTAATATTTATTTTATCCCCTCTCCACTATAAGTTGATAGTTCAATATATCCTAAAATCCTCCGCCTTATTCCAGCTAAGGGTTATCTCAAACAAAAATAAGAAAAACAAAACCAAGATCGCCAAGTCCCTTTGATATTTATACATGTGTACCTAATTATGCGTACTCAGTGTAGCAATGGTTTTCATATTTGGTTTAATGTAATTATGTCACTGAAAGATTAGACTGACTTTCATCAATTACACCGAAATATGAACGTAAACACTAATTAAGTTTAATCAAGTTGACATTAATTTATTATTGTATTTGCTTTGCATTTTGGAAGCTTTGCTTGTGTGTTTGTGTAGGTGTGGTCAAGTCAAGTATCGATTTACACCAGTGTTGCCTGTCATTCGACTGTGTTGCTAGTATTTAAAATATTTTGGGTAGAAAATAATAATTAAAAAATCAACAATGAAAGACCACATTAATATTTTGAAAATGTTTTTTTTATTAACACTTACATTTTTACAGCGCTCCTAGCCAACAGAGTAATACTATAAAATGAATCGGTGTAAAGAACTGTCGAACGCAAAACAATGTTAGTTCTACAGTGTACGATAAACAAACCGCTTACAAAGATCAGATCATTACAATAATATCATCAACGACTATTGTCAGTGAGATGTACATCGTTCTCATCAAACAAGCACAGAAGGTCACCCTAAAGAAACGAACTTCATTTAAATCTATAAACATTTCATATAATTTAGATTTTATTAGTCGCTATAATGTTATATTTTACTTTTGTAACCATTATTATAATGTTATATGTATTCGTTACGAAAAATTGAAATGAATCGCTCCACTTGGTCCTCGGCGGGTGCACGTCTGCCCGTCTGCGGCGCCCGCTCGGCAACGATCGGCCACCTACCGCGCCGCGCAAGGGCCAAGTGCGGACTAAAATAAGATGACTCTATCATAACTGTATAATTTTAAAAATTTCTAATTACGCATCCCTACGTTTTGTTATTATCTTTTAATTAAGAAATAAAATCTTACGTAATTACCATGAGCAGCCTATTTTAATAAATTTGACAAAATTCGCTAATAATCTGATTATTTTTAGAAAAGAAAAGCGTCGGTTCCGGGCCGGGCGTCGGTTCCGGGCCTGGCGGCCGGCTGACGAGATACGAACGAACAATAGTCGACGGCAGTGCTGTATGAACGTGTAGCGGTGCGGCGCACGCGCACCGCCCCCCGCGCCTCTAAGCGTTCGCGACTGTGTATGCTTTATTTATCTACTTTTACAATTGAAAATACGGCATCAAAATTTCAACTACCTACCTAACAGTAAGCAGTAGTACACTAAAACTCAGGCACTCCACATCGACCTCTCATACACCATGCACCCGATCGAATCGTCAACTAAACTTTTTTTCACTCGAAAAATTCAACTTAAATCTAATTCACTTAAATTATAATAATAATAATGGCTTCTTAACTGTTAATTTTACAACAAATGCGTTTCGTTGGCCGCCGAGCACGGAGCGCGGCGGGCGTCATACTTCTGCCCACTCGATTCACGAACGATGAACTACCGCTAAACGATAATTTATTACTTATTACATAAGTATGTGAAAAACAATTTTTATTAGTATTACTTTTAATCTATCTTATAATGTCATCAGTGTCACTGAGGGCGTACTACTGTAACATGAAATCCGAGTCGGCGGCCGCTTGCGCGTGACGTGCCGTGGGGCCTGGGCCGCATGGCGGGCCGCACGGCGGGCCGCGGGCCGGCGGCGAGCGGGCCGGGCCGCACGCCCCGCGGGCCGCACGACTGCGCGCCCGCCGCCGCCGCGCGACTAACTCATAATAATATCAGACAGAGATTCAACAAATATCGAAAAGATTCATCAAATTGTCGCATGACAGTCGAGATACTCGAACGTTTTAAACGATCTCGATACAAAAATAACATGATTCACGATTTAAAATAATTATGTGTATAATATTTTTTTTATATCATCACAAATACCAACTTCATTCTCCACTGTGCATATATACATACATAGTTCGTTAGAAACGATAGTGTAAAGTGTGCGGTGGCGAGGGGCGGGCGCGGGCCCGACCGGCGCCAGCGCAGCCGCGTCCTCTCGGTCACGTTACGCAATGAAACATCAGAATAACATAGAACACTCGACAGGTACAAACACAGGTGCCCCTGTGCGGAGCGATGCGGTAACAAGCGGTGAGAAGCGTACACGACAGCGATTACACATATACCGGAACGGCACCGCAAACCTCTGTCAGTCTGATATAAGAACACAAATGAACTTTATGTACGCAGTAACTAACTGATGCACGACGGTGTGGACAGTGGTCGGTGCGGTTTAGTAGTAAGTCTCTTGTTCGAGCCAGCCGCCGGGGTTGCGGCGCAGGTAGAAGCGTCGGATCTCGTCGTAGATGAAGATCGACAGCATGAATGGAATGGCAGGCAGCCACCACACGAACCTGAGGACAAACACATCAAACATGAGCACACATCAAGCAAAGATGATGAAGTATTTTAACTCTCAGTATTAACCAGTTCATACTCACTTGAGAGGGTACATCCTCAATCCCTTGTCCATTCCAGGCGTGTAGGAGAGGAATGCAGCGAGCGCGGTTTCGAAGATGAGACCGAAGTTCAGAGCCCAGTTGCGCATGCCCTGGTGGATGATCGAGTTACGACGCGTCTTGCAGATGATCAGATCGGCCCATTGTACTACCACGATGGAGACGAAGAATGCGGTGTGGCAGGTAAACTCGAGAGCCTTGCGGTCGCGGTACGTCTGGAAAATTGGGAAGTTTCATTATAATCTGAACAACTGATAGATACTTGGGAGATAATGATTTGTGATTGAATTTGCTAACACAATGGGAAAGGCAAGTATGCAGTGACGTCAGATGCTACAGGATCGATGTGATTGGTTCAAATGGCCAGAGCTCGAGATATTATTGCTAGATTTTCAACACGTTCTGATATAATGATGATATTCTGCGATCTTCTTTTGTTGTCTATTGCCTTTTCCATTGTTGAGCAAGATCAAATTGGAGGAAGCGTGAGGTTAACGTACCCATTCCTGTCCATAGGAGTCAGTCAGATCGTTGATGGCCTTCGAGTCCCATTCTCTTCTGATACCGAAGAGATGCATCGGCAAGAAGCCGTTCTCAGCCATGATGACGAAGTACACGAAGAAGCCAGCCGCGGCTTGGATCATGCCGATTTGGCCGTACGCCATTGAAATAAGCCTGTATACACCCGGGTAAATGTCAAGTTTTGAACTCATAGGTCTTGCAAGTTAGTAAATTCTTTTTCTTTTGAGGGGCTTCTAATTTTACTTTTAAAATCTGTTAGTTTATTTGTGCAATTTTGCTTGCGAGAGAATTTCAATGTCAATTTTCATTAGTTTTTACTCTGATTGGGGGTCAAAAGCTTTAGTTTTAATCAAAAGAAAATTTCTATAAAGCAGTTAGTTTTTTGCAAATCAAAGTTAGTTAGTTTAGTTTCGTTTAAAGTATGACAAATGAGACTTTTGTTTTAAAATTAAAATATTTTTGAAAAAATAAAATTTTACATATTATTTTTGTATTTTAATAGAGTTCAATCTGTTTTTGCTTTAAATTGTGTGTGTATGATTTTAGTTTCAGTCTAATTTGTCATAAGTTTGTTAATCCTTAATGCATGCTTTGAAAAACAGAATAAATTGGTATTTATTTTAATATATTTTTGTTTTATACATTTTTAGATTTTTGTTTCCTCTGAATATTCCGTTTTTCAAGCCCAATTATTTAAATTTCAGGTTAGGCTGTAAGACAATCCATTGAAGGTTCACACAAGCATGCAAGTATGTTTTCAACTATTTGGCGAAGAAAGCTCAAGCGAATTTTTTTACAATTTTATTGTGTTAATAAGGAAGTTATAAATAAAATAAAATACTGGAAGTATAAGCAAGAAGAGGTTAAATAAATATAAAGGAACAGTAATAAATAATAGCTGTACAAAACTGCCTAACCGTGGTGTATGTAACATGTGGGGCTTGGAAGCGCTATTAGCGGTGTGATCTCGGCACTACAACGTGCTTCAACTATTGCGAATATACTACATAATATAAACCAATATATACATAAAGTATATACTAAGAAGAAAATATAAAAATAAATGTTACAATATAAAAGATGCTCCATGTCGCCTAAGACATTCCTTCAACAAAAACGTTTGTTTAAAATATTAGATATGAACCATTCGACCACCACTATTCTACTTTGGCTAACACGTAAACTCACACACAATAATAACCACTAGTGCGCTCTCTATGGCTGAGACTAAAAACATTTCTCTAATTGATCGCTAAAACGTGCAATTTTTTTTTTCGACACAGCATTGCGTCGCTAACTTTAATAATTGAATTTCTAATATTGAAATATGGAAGAGTGAAGATTATACAGACATAGAAAGTACTAGGTCGTCTAGTTCTAGAGACTTCTAAGGTAATTTTGTATAAATCTAAATAAATTTAAACAAGAGAATAGATTTAATTAAAATAAATACTGTTGCTATGAAGAATTCGGTATATTTATTTTGTATTATGTACTTGAAAGCGTCGCGTCTATTGATTTCTATCGGGATAAGGGTTTACTCTAAATAATATATCGGGTTGACAGCCAATTGCAATACGTTGGGCAAGGTGGGGGATTGGATCGTCATAATCACTCTTCCACATCCAGTTTCAAATGGTACTGTTGAACCACAAGTAGCCGCACCACTCTAAATATTTAATGTCACCAATGAAGGTGGTTATATGCACAAGTTATGACGGTGGGCTAGTCATTGTGTTAACACCCAAATGAGAATCTAGTAAGCGTCAGGGCTCGCGTGGTGACGCGCGCCCGGTGGCGGAGTGGGTGCGGGGCCAACCTTCTGTTGACGAGGTTGTCACGGTAAGGGTCCCGGGGCTGCCGCTTCATGATATCGGACTCGGGCGCCTCGTACGCCAATGATATAGCAGGCACCTTCGGTAACACAAGCAATCAGGACAAACCAACACTCGCGCGACTGGCACGCACCGGCTTATACATAATAAATATACGTACATACACCCCTCGGCTACGCCGCAACCTATATCTACAACTAGCGTTATTAGAAATTAATTAATATCAAAAAATACATTAAACTATTTATCGTAGGTACTTAAATTACGCATAAAATTAGCTAGTAAATATAAAAGTGGAAAAATTGGCGTGATTGAGATTCAAAAATTATGGCAGCTGGTACTAGCCTTGAGGAGACAAAATATCTGAAATACTACGCTAGTGAAAGAAGTTACAAATATAAGCCCTAGCAGCATGTTGTATCATGTAAGTTATAATACAGTGTCGCTGTACCTAACAGTATATAGATACGTAGAGACGTCGGTGTATACAATATGAGTATGCGTGTGATGAAGCCTGTTGCGTAAACGTGTAGGAAGAATACCGAATGAAAGGATGTCGCTCGTGAGATACATATCGTGTCATGAGATCATGAGAGGTAACAAAATGAGAAAGTCAAAATACAATAAGTATAGAATAAATAAATAATCAGTCGTATTGTAAAGACGTCGAGTGTGTTCATACATGCACGATACACAAATGACAGAGACAGAGGGACACCAAACTTACCTTGGCACGCGAACACAGAACATAGCGGAAAAGAGTATTAAAAAACCACAAATATACAATGGAACAATGCGTTTGGTCTGTGAGCACGACACCGTGTGTCGAAACACGTTATTCCATCACCACATCAAGCTACATAGTTAAAGGAAATAGGAGATACGTTAGTATAGAAAAATATATAAAAAGACATCGCAAGGCAAAGTTAGGAGCGGTGCGATTGTCGCCTTCAATATCCACACAGAGAGTTCTAGCATCGTGAACCTACAGGACACCGTCCACACACTGCAGGCAACAACCAAACCTCAATATTGAAGACTAGACACGTGGTAGCAAGCAAGTAGCGGATAGAATAATATCTTTGAACGAGTCTCGTCACTCGTGATGTTTTACCTCTCGTTAACGAGTTTATCAGTGAAAGGGTTACGCGGCTGTCGCTTCATAATGTCAGATTCGGCCTCCTCGTAAGCCAGGGAAATGGCGGGCACCTACACAAACACTAGCGACGTGAGCGACCGGCGGAGCGAACCCGCGCCACAAGCGCTCACGCATCGCACGAAAGCGTGGTGCATCATTGTCACATGTGTACAACATCGAACATATAGCAACGACATTACAATCAGACGCCACTCCCGAGCCGGCGACCCGACAGGAACGTTAGTCCACGCCAAGCTCAGCAGCGTATGCTTGCAACTAGTTACGCTTAAAACTATCACACAAAATAAAATTCAACACAAAAAATGTAGATCATGAGATGACTTCAGTTGCAGACGGGACTCATTGTAACTTAAAAAATACAAAATGAACCGAATGGTAATATGGATGAGAATGTAATGTTTTTGAAATAAATCACAATGGTCGATGGACGTTCTCGAATAATTGATTGATGGTGATGGAGTGAAATGACTGTGGTAACATCAGTGTGTTGTGTTTGTCTTAGCTGTAGGATATATCTATGTGACGTGACGTCACATACTATCCGCCATGGGCTTATAAACGGCTAGTATTTTTCGGATGTCAGCAAGAGTTGAATTATTTAGGGGATTAGAACAAAACACATCTACGTACATCATTCCCTCATTCCTACTAGACTTCCAGCTCTTAACAGGAACATGATATGGACAACACGTGTTAGTACATATGTAGCCTATTAGTTGGTCTGCCTGATTTTAGTAGAATCATGCATGACTCTACATTTTTATTACACTGTAACACAATATTGTTATTTACGTAATCGTAACTTACAAACCTGACAAAAGATAATTTACAAAAGCTACTTTAATGTTTAATTGATTTAATATTTTGATCGTTACGATTACGTGAATAAGGTACACATTAGAAAAACACCCACTCGTCACGATATCGAGACAACAGCGACGTTATTAGCTGAAAACCAGTTAGTAGTTATTTGGCAACATAACAGTATGTAATCACTAAATAAAGACCTCTCATTGACTAGTTTGTCACAAAATGGGTTCCTAGGCGGACGTTTCATAATGTCTGCTTCGGCCGTCTCGTAGGCCAATGCGATCGCTGGCACCTAAGTCAATCACTAATTTAATATAAACTGTAATATTATTACCAGCTCGAGGGATCTTCAGCTGAAATTATTTGTCTATAGAAAATATTTTATTCGACAGCCTGTGTTTTTCACCAATTTGTATATTTTTTCTGAATTTTGAGATTCAATATTTAGAATGAACAAAGGCTGTGAATAATATCAGTAATATTAACATAGGTTTAAAAAAGTAGTAATATTGTATGCTACATTGTAAGAGAACCATTCCAAGTAATATTCCAGATTTTGCCATACACTGTAACTCAACTTTGTATCAAATTCTCATTTAATATAAAGAACAAAGTAATTTACTCTTGCAATGTAACATCTTTTATACCAAAATAGATCATAGAACTCTAGAAATAAGGTCGAACTTACCATGTCAGTTCCAAGATCGATGCAGAGGATAGTAACGGTTCCTAAGGGCAGTGGAATGTCGCAGAGGATGAAGGCAAGGAAGGGCGAGATCTCAGGGATGTTGGAGGTCAGGGTGTACGCAATTGATTTCTTCAAGTTGTCGAAGATCAGACGGCCTTCCTCTACGCCAGTTACAATTGAAGCGAAGTTGTCGTCAAGCAGGATCATGTCGGCAGCCTAAGAATAAAAAAAAAAGTATTTTTTGTCATGGTGAACAAAAGTTGCACAACATTGTGTCAAACATTTGTGAAACGTGTTGCTGGAATATATTTTGAGTGTCCAGCAACACAACATCATGTTGCTGTAAAAATGTTTCACAACTTTTATTTCTTATGTTTATGTTTTCTTTGTATGTCCCACTTACTTGCTTAGACACGTCAGAGCCAGCAATACCCATGGCAACGCCGATGTCAGCTTTCTTGAGAGCGGGCGAGTCGTTTACACCATCGCCAGTCACGGCCACGATGGCACCAAGTCGCTGGCAACCCTCCACAATGATCAGCTTCTGTTGCGGTGAAGTACGGGCGAATACGATTTCCGTGTGGTATCTGATTGATAAAACAACTTATTAATATGAAAATAAATTTAATGTAAATAATTAAAAGGCAATTTTACTGATTATTTGTGTCACTGTTGATATTGCATATCCGCTTAGTGTAGGCCGGACACGGCGAAAATTTATTTTTAATTTATATTTTTTTATAATTTAAAACACAAAGTGCAACTTACTTCAAAATCTCATCAAGTTGATCACCGCCCAGCTCCCTGAGTTCAGTTCCGTGGACAACGGCGGCCTTAGCTTCGCGAGGGTTGACTTCAGAAACGGGGATGTTAAGCCGAGCGGCAATGTCCTCAACGGTCTCGTTTCCTTCCGAGATGATACCTACAGACTTCGCGATAGCCTTGGCAGTGATGGGGTGATCACCAGTTACCATGATAACCTGGAAAAGGAATAAAACGATTAATAAGAAGTTCTGAAAAAAAACGCAATTTCAAACAGTTATTTTTATAACAGTTCATAATTACCTTAATACCAGCCGATCGGCACTTAGCAACAGCGTCAGGCACGGCAGCGCGGGGAGGGTCAATCATACTCATCAGGCCGACGAAACGAAGGTTGTCCAATGGGAAGTTAGGGTCATCAGTGTTAAACTTGTAACCAATGGGGTACTTGTCTGACGGCAGTTGAAGATCGCAGAACCCGAGTACACGTTCACCAAGTCCACCGAGTTCCAAATAAGCGTTGTTGAAAGCTTCCTTCATTTCCTCATCCAAAACCTGACAAAAGAAGAATGTATTAGTTTTCGAAAATAGGAATGGTTACGTCATTTGTTTTTAAGGTAAATGTTTTACCTTCTCCTTTCCGCCAATGAAAATGGTGCTGCAACGTTCCAGAATCCTTTCGGGGGCGCCCTTCATGACAAGCAAGTGGCGAGGATCGCTGGGGTCATCGCTCTCGTGGATCGAAACCTGGTACTTGTTGGTTGAGTTGAAGGGAATCTCGCAGGCCTTCTTGTTGCGCTTCCTGATCGATAAGACATCTCCAAGAGCCAGTTCCATACATTTGAGTAGAGCAGCCTCTGACGCGTCGCCGGCAACTTCTTTCTTCAGAATTGGGACACCATCCTGACCACCCTTGAATTCAGCTCGGTTGCAAAGAGTAGCGATCTTAGCGAGGGCCTTGAATCCGGGGCTGGTGCGGTCTGATGACAAAATTTCCATTATTATTAACTCCACCTAAAATGGGAGGTAATTTATTTCCAAAATTTTTACAATTACATACCATATTGAACTCCAGACTGATCTTCGGTGGTGTCAGCTTCAATGATCTGATTGTCGAACCACATGTGGGCGACAGTCATCCTGTTCTGTGTCAGGGTTCCGGTCTTATCAGAGCAGATGGTGGAAGTAGATCCGAGGGTCTCGACGGCCTCCAGATTCTTGACCAGGCAGTTCTTGGATGCCATTCGCTTGGCAGTCAAAGTCAGACATACGGTTACAGTGGCCAAAAGACCTTCAGGTACGTTGGCTACGATGATACCTGGAGGAAGGACATAGGTTTAAAACCGAACACCTAACATAGGAAAAATATCAAGGGTGTAATTTTTTTCGTATCGGTACTTACCAATAAGGAAAATGACAGCGTCCAGCCAGTGATAACCGAGGATGAAGGCAATGAAGAAGAAGGTAACTCCGAGGAACACAGCCACGCCAGTAATCAAGTGAATGAAATGGTGGATTTCCTTGGCAATGGGGGTCTCTCCAGTGTCCAATCCCGAAGCCAATCCAGCGATACGACCCATGACCTATTACATACCACAATTTATCGATTTTTCTTTCGAAAGGAAGATTTATAATATAATATGATTATATTAATTAATTTCACTTTTGTGTCTCCTAGTTCAGACTTACCGTATTGTCGCCACAGCAGATGACAACGCCCTTCGCCGTACCCTCAACCGCGTTAGTAGAGAAGAATGCCAAGTTCTTGGTTTCCAATGGGTTTTCATGAGTGAAATCGGATCCACGCGATTGGGGTTCAGATTCGCCGGTTAAACTTGAGTTGTCAACCTTGAAGCCTCGCGCCTCGATGATACGGACATCAGCAGGGATGCGGTCACCGAATTTCACCTAGGAATTTTTTGGATAAAGTATAAGTTTTGCTCGTACATTCGGGATCTAGATGAGTTATATGCTGATTCATTGTATCGTGGTTCTTACCTCAACAATATCACCAAGCACCAAGTCTTCAGCGCGCAGCGTCAACTTTTCACCCTCACGAATGACGGTAGCGAACTGGGGTACCATGTTCTTGAACGACTCCATGATCTTTGAAGACTTGCTTTCCTGGTAGTATGAGAAAATGCCCGTAACGATAACTACAGCCGCCAATACAATGCCGAGGTACAGGTTGTCATCTGCAGGTTCTTCAACGGTACTCGCCTGGGGATTAAATTAGTCAGGGTCAATTGGATTGCTTCTTCACTTAGTAACTTAAGTTTAATCAGCATCTCTCAATGCACTGTTACTGACCTGAATTCCGTAGGCAATAAAGCAAAGGATAGCACCAATCCACAATAATAATGCGAAACCGCCGAACAGATTTTTACAAAACTTCACCCACTCGGGCGTCTGTTTTGGCGGCGTAAGTGAGTTTGGACCATCTCGTTCGAGGTTCTCTTTCGCTTTTGCGTGACTAAGGCCCTGGAATAAAGAAGATAAGATGTGTACTCTGGGTTCCACTTCAAGACTTAGTACAGTTTCGACTTCACTTCCTCAAGCTATGTTTTAAATGTGATAGGCTTACATTTTCGGGATGTGTCTGAAATCTTTGGTAGAGCTCTTCGGGTGTTACTTTGTGAAAATCGATGTCCAACTCCTGTTTGAGATCATCTAAATCTCCTGGTTTCCGTTTTTTCGCGGGGGGTTTCCGGCGTGTCTGTAATATTTACACAAAGAATATATGAATATGTGACAGTAGTATTTCACGGATCTATATTTTAACACATTATTCAATTAAACAGGTTTTCGCTAAGGTATATTATACAAGCGAAATGATGAAGTATCAAAATGCAATGGAAAATAAAATGCATTGAAAACCATGCAATACTTTAATGTTGACAGCTGCTTGTCTTGCGACTGCTGGCATCATTGGTCACTTAGCAAGATTATAATGAAAGATGGTAATGTAAATAAAAACCTTGTACTGTCCGTCAGCAGTTCTATTATCGTCCTTAACAGGTCCAATGGTGGCGACGCGGTACGAGTCGGTACGGCCATGCTGTAAACACAACTAGGGGCTAGACACATTCTACTAGGCGGCCCTATGGGCCATGCACTCATGGATGAATGGGTGGCAGTGAAGACCATCGATATCGCATGGAGCTATCCTAAAAGGATCTCATGATATGCATGAAGAACAAAAATTAGATGCATGCAATATCGATAATCAAGAACAAAACATGTAAATGAAAATCAGAAAGCATCTGGATGCTGTATCTTCAATCAATAAAAATGAAACAATCCAGGCACTTTGTTCAAACGTAAAAACAAATGCATGTTGATGTTAACATAAGACAAAGGGTAGCGCTAATATAAAAATTGCATCTAATGATGATTGTGCTAACTATGACGTAATAATCTACAATTTGTAAGGGTGTGTAGGAAAAAATTGAATAGAAGTACCTACGTATGCATTTGAAAAGCGTTCAATTGCAAAGCATTACACACCAACAGAGCGTATGAGGCATAACCTTGCCAACTGAGTGCTCTATAGAGCTAGGGACCAACGGCTCAATGGCGCTCAATTGGTCTGAACTAGTTGCGCGTGCGAACCTGAGCTAACGTAAGGACACCGCACAGGCGTACACCTCTACGCATGGACGACTTCACACATAGAACCTCAACACCAGTATTATTGTCCATACTACAACTGAATACTCACATTATCTTTTTCCATAGTGTTCTGGATTATTTATACTTCAGCGAGTACGTCCTATCGTCAGGGTGTGTTATTCTTAACTGTCCAACTAGTCACTCAGTAATGGTTGGCCTCAAAGTTAAAATTGCCTGGATATGGGCTCTTACGTAACAAACGAGTGCGCTATATGCGCTAAAGGGGAGTAATGTCACAAAGTCTAAATGCGTCCGCGGTGCCGTAAACAAGCCAGCCGTCGCCGTCGATAATTGATGAACGTTTTCATAGCAGGCCTCATTAAACCGCGCCCTGAATTCCCGTGAAGGTTATCGCGAGAATAACTAGAATAACAGGCTGTGAAATGCACTCGTGCCGGAAAATGCTCCGACTAATGGATTGTATAATTAAGGGAACCTTTAAGTAACCTGAGAAGTCCGACTTCCGTTTCGGGTGGGGTTGGTATGAATAATGGATCCCCAAGATGGATTGAAGTTAACAGAAGGGGTGTCGATATAACCGGGGCGCGAAAGAGAATGATGAAAACGGAATATTCATAAGGGTATATTGAGTTTGGCTTCTGCCTTGTACCACACGGTGCAAGGCAGGGGCCACACTGGGACTGACATGCGGCAGCGGCAACGGAGGCGGAGCGGCGCGGCGGCGTGTCCCGTGAGTTACATAAGCGGCGCGCACATCGGGCATGCGCACTGCGGACCAACCCCCGCGCGCTACCCTCGACATAAATAGCTAAAAGACAAGGTTGCCACCCCGGGGCCCCGGCGACCGCATTTATAATCTCTATAAAGGTTAAACCGGAATATCTGATGGAAAATCGAAACTGGTTCTAGCAAGAATAAAACAGCCACTGTCTGCATGGGGATGATTAACCCACTTTCAAAATGTTGTAAGAGGATCACCGGCGCGTGTGAATCATAATTTATTTACAGGAATAAGGTCAAATAATAATAGTACTAACAAAAACGCACTCCAATTGAATCTTTGACCTTTTGGCAAACGAATTTATCAAAATTACCCAGATAAAACATCAAAACAATAAATAGAGGTGATTCAGTCAACGAATGGCATACAAATGCCATGTCATATGTCAGCCAGCCGGCGAAGATTCATTGCCACGGCCGTAAAACTGCTTTAAACCGAAAATTTGTGGTTACTACTGTAGTAGATACGTGACGCGTGAATGAGACAATTATTTTTAACATTAATGAAGCGCGGCGCATGTGACGTGCCTCCGGATCCCCGTGACGCCGCCATCCTCGATCGTTGCCAAAACACTATTATTATCTAAACCCTACTTTCCCGTGGCCTATCTGGAGATCTAGACGAGCATAAGGTACAATAAACATGTAACGTGGGCGAATCGACGTTGAATTCCAGAAGCAACGAAAAATGTATCGATATTACATTTCTTTTATAATCTTGCATTAGCAAAGGTGTTGCTAAAACCAGTGATTGATTTAGATGCTAGAACATTTTTTCTTAAAAGAAAACTATTAGCGTAAATATTTCAGTATTTGTTTTTGCATTTAAATAACCACAATACTTAAATCAACCGGAAGATTTCAGAGCTGTTACTTCGTTTACATTCGCAAGATGTAACTCTTAGCAAGTGCTATATCTTGGGTGTCTGATTAAATAACAAGTTGCAGCACTCGATCTTCATTTCCCAAAACGATTATGATTTATTGTTATTGGTATTGTCGATGTCAAAAGAAGCAATCAGAATAAAACCGCAAAAACATCCCAAAGATAAGGTTGAAAGTCACGAGATAATTATTTCATTTTGATAACCTATGTGTAATGACAAATTAAGAACAATGAAGTCACATAATTTAGATTCTGTTGTTTTTTTATTAAAGATCATTGAACCACGAGCTCGTAATATAATTCACAACGAAAAATATTTTGAACTGCCACTCCAAGAAACTATAAGTAACTGAATACCGAAGGGATTGTTACGTAAAGATGTGGTTCGAATGGGACGAAGGACCGACTGTATCTATCAGGAGTGCAAGAGGAAGTGATTAAGATAAGACTGCAAAGGATGGCAATAGTTTTGTAATTGCGTAATGCATGGCACCAGTCCATGGCACAGTGGCCGTGGCAACAAATGGTGGACGAACTATCAGGCGACTATCTACTGCAGATGTGTCCTTTAATCATAATTGCATTCATTTATGAGCTGAATGATATAAAACGCAGTTGAAATAGAACTCTGCATTTTATAATGATACTACCACAATAATAAGTTACTTAAATGCATTTACTGCAGTTAAAAATTTGGTAAAAAATATGACAATTTCTAATAAGAGAAGCTCCTTCTGTCCGCGTTGATTGTGAACAGATTTCATCAAAGAAGACAAGTCGGATTAAGTTTGCACGAGAGGAATGGTTGTGGAGCCATTGTTTGTTCAGAATTCAATTAACTCAAAAGCTTCCAATAGCTATAAAATTGCAATGAGAAGATTGCAGATGTCTCAAGACGACAGAAGAACTTTAGAGCATTAGGAAACACCTTCAAGGACCGCGTCTAGCATCCTAATTGATGCGTGCTGTCGTCATAAAGGATAAAGGAAATACTCCAATAGAGCGACGGTACTCTATGCGATTTAAATGACATAATGACGAAGGCAATTTTCTAATAAACCTTCGGTACTCTTATAGTTGTCGTGTCCGAACCACGGTTGGCTCCCGCGACAACCTGTTAGCCACTTCCTTCAGAACACCTAGTGAGGAATGGTCTTTTTGCCTTAGTAATAAGATCACGTGATCAGGACATGACGTTCGTAGAAGACAGGACATTCGACCTAAATGGGCGTCAGGAAACTAGGGCAAGCTGAGAGCTAAAATCAATATTTTCAGCTAACAGGATTTGTACTGCGCGAAATGTACAGATTTTGCGAGTTGCGCTTTCTGTTATAGTTGATGCTGCTGATAATTTTGGCAAAAGGGATTTTTTTTATCATTATTTTACATGGTAATTATATTTAAGCGCGTATTATTAGCAAAGTGTAAGATTTTATATTAGCTATTGGGATATTGTAGAATATTCAAATCCCAATGTAAAAATACTACAAATTATTTGAAAATTCATCAAATTCTGAAATCGTCTTATCAGGGGCGGTACTATGATTCGTCAAAATTATAATCCGTTTTAGGAATTTTCTTGTCTAAGCAGTTTCTACTCCTCTGAAGCCAATATTACAATTCAATTTATAAATTACAATTATTTTAATAAAAAAAGCTCAGCAATTTTTAGGATTGATCTCTATTTTGCTTTTAACTTTTATAAAGATTTCTAAATTATGAAGATACAAGTAGAAAGATGTACGAAAATGCAATAAAGACAAAGTAACCAAAGTGCTGAATTACTAGCGATAGTTGAAGATGTTATATTATGCCATATTTCTTTGTTTTTAAAAGGATTCTTATAGAAATATTAAATGGAAATATATCAGGACGTTTCAAGGAAGTGATTCGATACTGGCATATGAGGGACCGAACGGAGTGTCCCTCTCCGCACAGATCGATACGCCGAGTTACGCAACCCGACCGGCGCCGTCTCCGATACATTGCTCCTCTTCAGTCGCCCGAACTTGCAATTAATATTATCCTTAAATCTTATCCAAAAAACATAATAATTACAGACTAACATTTAGTGCAATATTAGAATTAAAATGGACAAAGGAACTCAAGCGGTTGCAAGGAGAAAAACGACGACTATTGGGCTACGTGCTCAGGATAATGGACCGGTTGAAATTTTGTAACAGAACAAAGGCGATGGAACGTGCAAATGGTTTCCTGCGGTGAGACTGCACAGAGACATGAGACGAGGATCGCAAGCACTGTTCACGAGCAGCCGAGCCCCCGATGGCAGCCGGGGGCGTCTTCGTTACCTTTCCGCACTCACTGTTTGCGACATGCACTTACACCTTCACGAAAGCACTGTCTCGCCGACTCGGCACGCTACTGTAAAGGCTAAGGCAAGCACTACTGCAAGCACCGCACTCACCTCGCCCATTTTCGCTAGTCTTTATGTAAAGGCGGATAAAAAGGAACAAGCCGCCTCTCGGTCTCGCCTCTTGCCCTCAACGGAGTGGGGTGGGTCGTCGCTAGTTCTGCAACAACGGGGACCGTTACGGTTTCCTCGTTCCAACGTAAAAACTTAAAAAGTGTGCGCTTTCACGTAGTCTCGTGGCACGGCACTGGCTATGTCATATTTGTACGAAACTAAAACCCGGTATGAGAGAGGTGCGCGGATGGCGGAGGCGCGTAGGGCGCGACGTTCGGCGGCCTGCTTCGGGCGGCGACTGACGGTGGGGCCGGCGCGTATCGAGCCGACGGCGCACTGACGTCACACTGCGTCACGACGCCAGCGCCGCGCTGCCAGCGACGCGCGCAACCCGCTGCGCGAGGCGCCCTCTGCCGCCACCGCCCCGCTCGTAACCTTCCACAACCGGTACGTTGACAGCCCCTACTGATCGACAAGTTTTCCGGCGACGCACGTTCACCAAGATACTATCTACCAAATATTTGTACGATTGCCGAATTGCTTAAATAACTTATTTAAATTAATCTTACACAACCTGATATATGGAGTGGCTGTTATAATAGCCACTATATGAACGTTCTTCTACACGGCGTTAATAATTTTTTATGAGCGTTTGTTGGTAGGGCGCGCGGCGTGGGCGGGCGGAAGGCCGTCTCGGCGGGCGGCGCGCCCAGCCCATATACTATATTGAGTACGTATTGACAAACGGTCTTATCTTGAGGGCAAACTCTTCGCGGAAGAGGGCTTATTATCACCAAAATAAGATGTAGACAGATATTGAAAGTGTCAAACTCATTGGAAACTTTTCATTTGATCAAGACTTGTGGTTTTCGTAGAGCATCAACGTTACCATCAGTTTATATTCGGGTGGCCAATAAATTTTATAGCGAGTGAATACATTTGCGTCCGGTTTATTGCATTCGTATTATGATAATGTCATAACCTCCGCATATAAATAAATTCTAGACGTAAATGTTTTATAGTCAGAGGCCCTCCTAAAGCAACCACCCCGGTCGGCTAAATCCGTAGGTTTCAGCTTCTGTAGCACACGCGGAATTTATTACTTTTGATCTCGGACTAGAAACCCGCATTACCTCCAAAAAAGAGGCTTTAGCCGTGTTATGTGGGGGTCATTAAATCTTTTGTCCGAAAAAACCGTACTACACATTGTATTTCAAGCTTGAATTTTTCCATTTTTTGTTCAGCGGAGCATAGTAGAATGTTCAATGAATTTTGAAAAGTTTCAAACAGAAATCGTGATAAACTTCGGCCACAAGCAAAAACGTGGAAACTATTCCAAACGACGAACTAGCGATGCATTTCCGAAGCTAATTTTAGATAATCGATTAAGTAAATTGCCATCGCCCTCTTTGTGGCATATTCGTTTTACCGTATGCAAGTAGTGATCGATCCGATTGCCTGGAAACCAGCACGGGTCATGAATAATAACACTAACAGCGAACTAGTGTCTGAATAAATGATTGATGTCTTAAAATATGGCTGTAATAAATAAATCACCGACTGAAAAGATGTATGAACCTCAGAAAATGTTCGGCAGAACGTATCTATACCTAATAGTCGAAATTGTTTACAAAGCCTTTGTTATTTATACCAAAGAGATCAAAAGGGTAGCAGTAATAAACTTAGTATTTTGGGCTTCAGTAGTAACAAGACATGTATTCACGTGTCGGTGTGGAATATATAGTATAATTTTTATGTATTTTTTTTGCCTTCAATTTATTATTACGAATACATGACTTTTGAGAAACATCTGCACTTAATCATTAAAATACTTGGTTAAATTAGAGCAAGTTTTTTTTTATTAAGGAGTGTAGACGACATTATTTTATAGAAATACAACAATAAATCATTATACAGCGAATTGGAACAAATTTTTTACCAAGTATTTGGTTTTCACACTTTACTGAAATAATCAAAAAGTCATTTACAATGTCTTTTAGGTTTTTTTTATAATTCTAACACTATTCAAGGAAGTCTAAACGTGTTTCCATGTGGAAGCAGTATTTATTTGAAATAGGTTAAAGTACACTGATAATTCCGATTATGAACGAAAACAATTTGATGTAATCTACTGAAGCAAAGTCTACGCTCTATTTTTTAATGAATAGATAACACAAATTAGTAACTTTTATACAAATTCACTTTTAGCAACGTAATTTTTAAATGATTAAATAAACACGTTTGTCTGAAAAAGTTATGCTACGATTTGAAAAATCTAAGCGTTAAATTATCAACGAATTTCACCATCGCATCAGACGCTCGTGTTGAATTTAGCAATTCATCCCTCTGTATACGCGAGGTGAAAGGATTAATGACAGGGTTGAAACTCATCAATTTTCACGTCATTTCTGCCAACATCAAACACAGTTGCAAAGCTGTCAGCTCTTGATATAATGTACAGATTAGAGGCACTTAGGTATACCAAAATGATCGTTGCGTTATATCTTCGATTATACAATATTGTCGTCGTTAACTATTCATCTATTTACTATGACAATGACTCATTTATAAGGGTTTCCCGACGCAGACACGCTATTATAATATGCGTGTTGCGTGACTACTATAAGTGTTACAACATATAAAGCGTCGGAATAGCCTCAACAAACAGGGGTACATTTTAAATGCATACCGAACTATATAGGCGTAGTTACCCGAGGTATTCAAGCCAAAAAAGCAAAAATGTCCTGGATGGGCGTCAAGTGGTTACCGCGGAATACATTTCCGCCACACCGAGGGCGCTACCTGTCAGATATTAATTTCCGGCACTTGACACCGCCTGCCCCAGAGTAATTACACGTCAGCAAATATAGACACATCGCAAGGGCTACACAGCCAGCGACCAGCCGTACACCCCCACTTGAGCACGCAAAAGCCCTCGAACAATATTAGCTTTTAATTATAATGATGCTAAAATGGTAGATGTTTTAATAAGTATAGCTTGACCTACGACACTTGTGGCTATACAAGTGCTTTAATAAGATCTCAAAGCATAAAAAAGAAGAAAATTCTTTTCCTTTTGAAGCCAGACGACCGCAATAAATGTTATTTATATATTTCATGTTGCAACTTTGGAACAGTCGAGTGAAATACTCCATCGTAAATGCGTTGAAGCAATCGTTGGTACATTTTATTCGCAATCTCCTGCAGCCTATGTTACAATAAAACACAAAGTTGCACACTTTTCAATTTCAGCGTCCGTCGTGCCCCGCCTGTGCGCGTATTTTTCATTTTACTAGCTCTGGACTGGGATGTGAAACAAAAGGACTTTTCCACTCATTGTTTCAGTTGATCTAGAATTGTGAGCACTCCAACAGTTTTTCTGCGTAATTGCCGAGGATTAATTAAACTCGGGGGAGCTCTAGGCCCTAGCATATTACGGAAACTTCCGTACATAGCCCGAGCTATAAATATCTAAAGTATTCGCTTCATTTCATCATTCATTTCCGTATTAACTTAGTGTCCTTTTCTCTAGACCATATAGATATAGAATCTTCCTCTAGATTAAAATTGAAATGTAAAATATTACAAATTTCCTAGAGTAAGGACGTTAGCAACACATCGCCGCAGACAACCAGGTAAAATGTACCGGTGGCGATCGATATAATTGCAATATATCAGTTATGTGATAATATAGTACGCATGAACCGTCCGCCAGGGTGGCTCCCAGGCATAGGTCAGTTACCGTGCCTTGCCAGCACGGCACGCCATGGGGTTGAATTTATATTTAATGCACTTTCAACCATTTTCTTTGTTACTACCAGAATGTACGTCACGTGTAAAGTCTAATTTCGTTCTGGTATTGCGTAGTAACTAGTAATAAAGTTTAACTTTTGACACTTTTGAAGACCTAATTTAAGCCGCATTAGGCATAACATAAAGTGGAATGAGCTAAGTAGTAAGCATGCTATTATACAATTTGTTGGAGTAGTTTTTAAGAATTTTAGAGCAGCATGTATGATGGACAAATGTATTGGACATTGGTGTCATAAAGACTATCTACCGCGAAAATGGTCATGTCTCCGCTTGATGTGAAGTTCATGTCAAAACGATAAAGGCGACAAAGAGATTTTAAACTTAGATAATTCACAGGGTTGTTCATGATATATTATGTAAAGCATTAGTATCAAAGTCGGGGCAGCGGGCCATTCCTTCGTCGTGAAAGACCGGCTGATATGAAAATTCGTCGTGAAGCGGCCGGCAGCGGGCGGGGCGTCAGAGAGGGGTGCTCGGTTAGGGGGGCGGAGGGTGCACGGAGGCTCTATTTGGGTCACCCCGGGCGTCATTTTCCACGATCAATAGTGGAGTCGGCGCGCGCCGTGTTCCCTCTCGTTCGCGCGCCGCCAGTTACCTAACGCGTCTCGCACACTGCCCCACCAACATTAATTATTTTCCAAATCGCCTCTTACATGGGAACTATTTAGATAATACTGAACACTACCAATAACCCCATTAGGACACACAAGCCGTAAATTCGATCAGGAAGGATGTATTGCGCGTTTACTTAATACAAGTATAACCTAATGTGCAGACATCCTATTCCTTTCCTGAACTGAAATAGAGGAGTTACGTAACAACAGGACGAAAGATATAAAAAAATAATGTACAGTATACAGGATTACTGTTAAGATTTTTATCAGTCGGAGGCGGTTTTAAATGAGCCATCTCAAGATATTCAGTGGCCATCTTCTAGTAGAATAGATGGTGCAATAAATTGCCAGTCAGCGCTATCTCAAACGGCTCATAATTTTAAAACTACGCTGAAAGCTTATAATGAGGCGTTCCGAGTCGAGGAGCTGGTTGAAGTGGGCGCATAAATATTACCGACGAGTACACCCGATGAAGTGGGGAATGCTAACTAGTTGAAGATGTTCATCTCCGGTGAGAAAATTGAGCCTGCCTCAACGAAAGTATTACGCAATTCTATAAGAAACGTTATGGTACAGAAAAACATCTCTACATTGAATAGCCTTTATCTTTTGAAACAAAAGGGAAAACAAACTGATCGGTCTCGGAGGAATTCTGGACATTTGCATTTTGAGTGAATTATTGGACCAACTTTTTACATTAAAGTTCATCGGCTTGGATAGGAAACTTGAGCGACTGATTCAGGTATTCAATATTTCGTTCTTGTTTTCTGCTCTGGGGTTTCAAATCAATCCGAAAGCTGGAAAGACGTATTACATATTCGTATCTGTTAGGAACGTATTCTTCGTGAACATAGTAAATCATCTATTGTTAGGCAAAATACCTAGACCGCAATCCGCATGTTTCAGAAATAGCCCGGCGTGAGTATAAGTACGCCGGGATTTAAGGTAAACTTTCGTATATAGGTAAGTAGGTGACGTATGCCTTAAAATATTATATTCGTTGGCGAAATGTGCCCATAAAACCCCTAAAGTTATTGTGAACCACTTCAAAAGCCGAATTTAAAGAGATTGTGGTTTACGGGACTTCGACGAGAAACTTTGAACCACAAATCTTGGTAAAATAACAGTTTTGCGCTAAACTGGGATTTTGTGCCGCAACCTATTGTACGACGGCTCGTAACGTTATGTAACTGTTACAAGGTATTGAACTTCTCTTACACAAATATATACAGCATTGATTTTACTACCAGGTGGCGAGTGTAGTAGTTTTCCATTTGGCATTTTGTACCAAGAAGAAGAAATCACTAAAGTAGACATTAGCGAACAATATATCAATCTAAGCCAATTGGAGATTAACATTCTAATAAAGCAGTCGATTGAGTTGGCTCTTCATGCCGTAAACGCTAATATATACAAACAGATATCTCACTCAGAGATGTACTTCTTACTAATGCACCTAATGTTTATTTTCCCACTCAACTGAAGCTGCGATTAGCACAAATGAGATGCTGTTAAAAAGAATTTACTTCCACAATTACTAGACATAAAACAGTTTGGACTATCTCACGTCGTAATGCTAGTTAACTTATAATTTGTTAGGAAAGCTATTCTAAGCTATGGAGAAAAAATCTTTGTGCAGATAAATGTAAAGAGAGCATTCAGAAAACATTAACAAGATAAAAAGAATATAATATTGACGGGATCCTCTAACTAGAGGAACTGATATGTTCGTCGTGCGTATCAGAATGTTCTCCTTCCGAGATATATGTAGGCATGTCTGGCCATCTGACTTCCACAATATAATACCTGAATAAAGATAAGAAAAATTGTTCCTTATCTTCTTTCTTTACCCACAAAAGACCTAAAATTTTTCGACTTATGTCTTGAGGCCCGATGACATTCAGGACAATACAGTTAGCTAAAAATAGCAGGAAATAAAATAATATTTTTGGAAACCCAGTAAAAGCGATGAATTTTAAGAATTACCTATCCTCTGCCACTACTGTCACAATTAATTAAATTTTAACGTCACTTTTACGGCTCTCTTCTCCATAAACGCCATATAAAGAGATAAAACTCATTAAATGACGGGTAACGTGCGAGTTACAGATTAAAATTACTTATCACAATAGACTTACTTACGGCTTTTAGAAGTCGTAAGGTTTTAATGAGCTTGAACATGATGATCCCTTTTAATAATGTAACGAATGTTCATCAAATTATAATTCTAAATTCATTAATACCTTGTACTTATAATTCGTACTGAAGAAACTAAAACGGTTTTCATCAATATGGAGGATGATAGGAGTAATCCCTTTAGAATCATAAAATAGTATATTTTTGATGAAAAACCAGGTCGAACTGATGAAACCAAACATTCTTGTAAGCAAAGCTCATCCAGGCAAAACACTATATATAATAATAATCGTCCTCCAGACCGAATTTCGGTCATGGCGACCAATCTCAGCGGAGCCCAGCCTTCGGCGCGGGAAATATTATAGTGTACAAATGTGTGCGCAACACAGGTGCACTCTCTTCCCTCACTCTCATAGTCCGATGGGACGGCAATCCGACCCGACCGAAGAGACCAGGCGCAGGGCCAACTGCTTAATATGCTTTGAATCGACCCCATGACCCCACGCTTGCGACAACAAGACCAACGGGGCAATCAAAACTACAAATAGCAACACTGGGCGACCAGAAATAGAGAGAGAGAGAGGGACTACGAATAGCAAGGATTAAGAAGATGAATGATTAGTTCCAGAGTCAGCTAAGAGGAACGGATACGCTACATTTACGCTACACGTGGATTAGAGTGGTGCCAACTAATTTAGGGTTAGCTACACCTATAAGAGAAAACGACCGGTGATACTGAGCGTAATCCGCATTAAATATAATAGCCAGTGTAAAACAGAGGCAGTTAAGGTAGCCAAAAAATTCAGAGCAATATTTGACTCGCCCGAAAACGAAAGCAGCAATTTGTATAACGATTAGCACTTATTCAAAGTTATGTTTATCTGTTGAAGTATCACGAGATGTACGCACATTTATATTGGCTTCTTTTAATCTTGGTAGCTGCAAAGGGAAGGAAATAAAAAATCGGTCAAGAACACATTGATCGAAATGGCGCTGGAATGCTGTTGGTTCGGCCACAAAATATACAGTGTAAATCATTTGTGAAAGATATGTTTGAAGAATTTTTATTATCGAAAGATTTGGCGGCGAATGATTTCATGTGGCGATTGAGAAATATCAATAGTAGATAGTTGTGAAGTTTATAGTAGCATGCATTGAGAACAAAAGAAATAACCGATTATGCTCTTGGGCTGGTCAACCACCGCTTCAAACCGCCTGAAAGAAGATGGGTAGCATGTGATCGACGACGGCAGCTTGCCGTTGTCGTGTCAATATTTTAATATTAGTTTTCCATTTATATAAAACACTAGCGAGCCGACCCGGCTTTGGCTGCACTTTACATGTGAAGACGAGTATTTTGTTCACGACAAGATCTGAGTAGTAACTTAACAAAGAGTGGATCTAGATACTTTTATACCTACTTTTGCATGCCGTAAGGTAGAGTGTGGAAGAACTATTTGTTAAAATGTGAACACCTTATTTTGTACCCACAGTCTTTGCAAAATAAATTATTTCTGATTTCTGAAAGAGTACTAAGTACTAGGCTTGCATGAATTCAAGATAATATTTCATTAGTATTTTTAAGTGCTTCTTTTTGTATATGTCGTAAGATGATTAGCAACTTGGAAGTTCACAGTTCTAACCTAATCTATTTCACCCAGTTGCTCGCAGAAATGTTGTCACCATTTTCTAATTATCCGTGTTTTCGCAAAATCCCTAGGGTTTTCGCGAAAATTCGAACTATCAAATCATCCTACGACATAAATAAAATTTACATAATTATAGCCTATGTCTATCTGGAATAATGTACCTTTCAAATCGTAAAAATATACCACATATACACAAACTCACAAAACTCTGCCTCTAATATTAGTATAGATAATATAACTGATGCTAGGTACGGGAACAAATGTGTGCAGAATAAAGTAACGCGTTTATTACTACAACGTGACTCAATACATTGGTAAACAATAAAGACATTAGGAGATCATGAGAAGTAAACTTTTCAGCACCGCAGAAACCGAAAACGTGTAATTTGCATGAATGTTTTAATCAAGTTAATGTATTGAGAGGTTTGGGGGCTATTCACCTTGGTTTTTCGCTCCGAAATATTCTAGAAGCTAATACTGCCCTGCTAAGCCGAAAGGCGGTATCTCTGAGATACGCCCTTTTAGTTTTTTTTATACCATTCAATAGCTATAATAATTTCGCATCTAATGGTGTAAGCCAGATACCGCTATCTAACTTAAAACATTTTAAAAAACCACTCAGAAGTTCTTTATATCCTTATGTTTCCTTAAATTACAATTTACAAAAAGACAATTTTCTCAAAACTTACTCCGATTGAGATACCGCCTTTCGGCTTAGCAGGGCAGTATACTGGGATGTAGGACTGTGCCAGTGGGGTTCTTTCGAACCCATGGCACGCACCTCTGATTTTTCGGATTTATATACGTATTGTATAATTATCACTTGCCTAAAAAACGGCGAAGGAAAACATTGTGTGGAAACCAGCATGCCTGAAAGATATTTCTCGACGGCATATGAAGCCAAGTCAGAGGCCCGTGGGCGGCTTTAAAACTCTTACACCAGGTTAGTCACTAACCACACGAAAAGAAGAAGTGGGGCTCTTGATACGCTAACGCTATGAAGTGGGGGATACACTCCCGGACACCTGAATCGAGCCACCCTGCATATTTTCGTTTAAAGGTCTCTATATTTTTTAATAATGGTAGTGATAGCAGTGATAGCCTAGTGGTGTGACCGTCGGACTGCCAAGTCATAGGTCTCGAGTTCGAACTCAAGGCACGCACCAATATTGGTAGAAAAAAACATTGGTTTTGCTCTCATTTAGCAACTCCTATCATTTCCTTTTGTCATTGTTCCAAATATGAATTGCGAATACTTAAAAAAAAAACCGGCCCGGTGCTTGTTGGACCACGCACAATGAAGGTTTCCGTGGTTTGAACTTATCCCAGAAACAAACTTAATATTGTAGTTGAAAAACATGTTGTCCCATACATCGATATACTTCACGATAAATTCCTCAACTGCAAATGTAAGTTTGTAACCGCAAAAAAAAATTGAAACTACAAATTAACGATTTTCGGACTTTTTCCTTTACTTGCTGCGAGACTTTGCTTCTTGCCAAACTTCATGATTCTAGGTCAACGGGAAGTACCCGGGTATAGTATACGGGTTTTGATTTATTTGCGAGAATCAAAATATGTCGCATAAATGGCTGTATTTTTTTATTGCGTTGGAAGCTTGATTTTTTTAGAGATTCAAGCGGCCGTAGACCTACGTATTTGATATTAATTTCAACTTGATACCTCTACGCGTTCCTGAGAAAAAGGGTTCTGGAGTTTTTGACAAACTGACAGACAGTCTTACGGAAAGACGGACAACGAAGTGATCCTATAAGGGTTCCGTTTTTTCCTTTTGTGGTACGGAACCCTAAAAACAGTTAAATTGCAATAAGTCGTCTTTTCGCGTTTCTCAGGAGGAATTTTAGAGAAACCGTTAATTTTGTAACTTCTGTTACTGCTAAGAGCATTTACCACAGACGTCATGAGGTCCGGCATTGCATTAATTAATACCACTATGACGTGCTGTAGAATGTTCTCCCATGCTTCCAAGTTGGCAGTTTTCAGCAGTTCGGCAGTTCAAAACAAAACAAATAACAAAATAACTATTAACTAAATCAAAGCTTGTTGCTTCTTTTAAGAGAGACCAAACTCCGATTTTCATTTCTTTTTCAAATTCGTGAATTCAAATTTGTAACAATGGTGATACCAAAATGATGGCAAGTATGTCGACTTAAAAACTGCACATTCTTTTGATGTTTTAGGCCTATAAATATAAAAATGCAAGGCGCCTTGATTTAAGAGTCCGGGAGTGTAGTTTTACCTCACCTGCAGCCGAATCGAGCGAGGTCGAAGTGAATAAACCCGGAGTCGAGTCAATTTCCGATATTAGATTTGCCTACAGGCAAAAGTGAGGCGACGGTACTCCGAGTCTGCTTTATCTTTAGCTAGGGCATTAGTTGAATGGTGTTTTCAATCAAGCTGTGGCATCTTGATCGATACGTCTAACAGTGATTGAATACGGTTGGAGTTCGAGATTTTTCTTGCTTTTAAGTAAAATTGATTGAACGCAATTCAATTGAAAATCTTTCGAGTTTAAAAACCAGCTTTACTCCAATCGCCATGGGACCTGGAGCCGCCATTAGACCTGGAGGCAAGAGTCCTCGCGCACATCTGGGAGTGGCGCGAGGAGGCGAAACGCCGGGGCGTAACTCCGCTGCCGCGAGAAATAACGGCACAGCGGACAGAGCTCCGGCGGGATCTCACGGCGTCATGGAGTGTGCGATTGTCGCAACCCAGCACTGGGCATGCCACAATTGTGGCGATAAGTCGGGGTCTTTGAGGAGTGGCTAGAGAGGCGCCACGGCGTCCTACCTTCCGCCTGACGCAGGTCCTCACCGGACATGGTTGTTTCGAGGACTTCCTGTTCAGGATAAAGGGGGAGAAAACGCACGGGTGTCACCACTGTGTGGATCGCCCGGAGGACACGGTGGAGCATACGGTGGAGGTCTGCCCGGCATGGGCGGGGCACCGTCATGTCCTCATGGAGGCGATCGGCGGCGGCGATCTCTCGCGTCCGGCCCTGGTTCGGAGCGAGAATGCATGGGAGAGGCCGTCACTTCCTTCTGCGAAGCAGTAATGCTCGCGAAGGAAGAGGCGGAACGCGTGAGGGAGAGGCAAGGTTTGTGCCCTCGCGCCCCTAGTCGCCGCAGGAGATGCCCCGGGCGTCGGGAGTCGCCGATTTCCGGCGACCGTAGGCGCGGGCTTGCGGACGGTGAGCGATGGGTAGCTCGCCGTCCGATAAGGACCAGACCCGGGTCGATGGCGCTCCAATTCGTTTTAATGGACGTTATTAAGCTGTCATTAACGACTGCATGATTGGGTAGTTCCTCTATTCGGCTAGTTACTAGTTAAGTAAGAACATCGACAGACATGATATACGCATATGACGATAGACAAACATTAAAATAAATCCAGACAGAAGTATGCGCAAATTTTAAGCACAGTACCATTTCGAGTACATATACGCCGTTGTCAACTGCCATGAAAGGCACATAAGATTCAATAAATAAACTCCGGGATTAAGTTATATCGCGAATGGGGCTTCATAAAATCTCCAAATTACGCATCCACGTTAGCTGCGCACGGAGAAAAATATCGGAAATCGTGTTAAAATTCACGGGATTACGTTCGTAAAGGGGGATTTCGATCAGAAGCGTCCGGAAAACGCTTGGCCTTGCCAAAGACGTGTCTCTGCTTAGTGAGATACAATTCCAAGAAATTCAGTAAATGAAATTATTACAGAGTAAACATTATATGAGCTAGTATAAACAGCAGACGTCACAGTCGTTGCTACGGCCTATGCTGTTGATTCACTCGGCTCAGCGTACAGGCTGAAGGTGAAGACGAAGGAAGTTTATTGCAAAATGTACTACCAGATAATATTTATAGTTCTCAGTAACTATTCTAAAAATTGCACACGTCTCGGCTCCACTCACCATTGGTTGATGCTTTGAAGAGCAACGTTTTAACAAGGTTCATCGTGGTATTTCGGTAACATGATAAACGCGATATTTACATAAACCGCAGATTTATTTGAATCATAAATTAAAAACTACCACTGATATTTACAATATTGGTTACACCGACAAGTTTTAGTACTTAACAACTCTGTTTCCGTTCGGTTTACATAATAATTTTGTTTGTTTGGTATCTTTTAAACAAAACAAAATATATTGATTCCGAGCAATGGGGCAATGGATTAGTTAACCACGAAGCCGGTAAACTGTTAGAAAAGGTTATAGTTACGCGTAATACAGTGCGGACGACATTTGAGAACTGCGGTAGGAGGGCATTAACATTCAGGGGATTAGCAAGCAGGTTACGAATCGGAGATAAAACCTTTTTAGAAGCAGAACAAAGAAAAGTACGCATCGTTGCGTAATACTCCCATGTGGACTGATATCTGCAGCTTTTATGCTAAAAGGACAATTTCAATTTCAAAGCTCGCCGTACTACACCTTGCTGCAGTTATGGCGACGGGAACATTTCGAAATCAACGGAGAAGCTCTCAGACTCATTGACATAGAGATGACATGGTGAGACTATTTGTGTACAATTTGATTGCCATATTTTCGAAAACCATAAGTTTAAGGATTTTTTTTTTGTTTCATTTAATGTTGGACAGGAAAGCTTTGCGACCCTTGAACTGATTTATTGTGATCTAGTTGTGAGTATCAGTGTTGCATAACACTCATTCACATAATCACATCGCACTAATTAGCTAATCCTGGCATTGGCGACGGGTCGGGTGTGCTAAACAGAGTCCAGGGTATTTCGCGAAACAGCCGGTGTTAAGTGCACGTGAGAATTGCCGCACTCCACATAACTCAATTATGAGCTTGACGGCACCGCATACGCACATCACCTTCATATTAGAGTAACGCTATAATTTTTTATCGCATGCATAATAGGTATTAATCTTTTAGATTAAGTATAGGCATATTTGCTGTTAATATTCACGCTGGCAACATATTGCAGAAGGTATTACGGGGTAAACTGAGATCGTAATATAATTAAAATACAAAATAACCCTGTGTTTATTTTTCTAACACTATTTAATCATATTGTCTAACAAATGAATTGACCTCCCTAAAGGGATCACCATGAATTTATTACCAACAAAAAGGTTGAGAATGTGAAAACAGACCAGTAACATATAAATCCCAAATTAATTATTCAATCCTGCTCTGTACAGTAAAAAGGTCTCGAAAGGACTCCAAGTGACCGTCGTGTGCATATGAGAGTATTACCCGAATCTAAACGATTATCCTTTGACCGTTACTGGCTAATGCCGGTGAGATCTGCTCGAAGCGGTCCGCACCGGTGAATCTGGACAGACCCCGCGCGATTTCCGTTCACTTAGATCAGTTCAATGCACCGCGTTTTGGACACACATTGCTACGTAAAAATAATCACGATGTTACAAAGCTAAAACGTTTACAAATGAAATTATATTTTTCCGAGAAGAATCTCGTAATCCAAAAATTACGAAATGATTGAATTTCATGTGAGATTACGCTGAAGCCATTCGTCCGTGGAGGACGTGCATCGCATACTAATTAGGGCTCAAAGAGAAATGAATCAAATTAAGTATATGGAAAAAACGCCTTAATGTTGTTTGAAGAAACTTAAGTCCGTGCTCAGTCTCACTAATTCCTCTCGTTTGAAACCGTCTAAAAGAATAAATCGTATAAATTAGTGCTAGGACGAGAAAATTAAGAAAATTGTAGATTCCTACCTACATACATAGCGAAATGGGAGAGTTAATGAGCAATTTCTAAGAAACATTAAGTTAGAAGTTAGCGAATATAACGGAAAAGTTTCAGGTAAGACCGTTCCCCATTACTATATTAACTGCTTGGTCAAATTGGACGTGGGCGAAGTATATGAATGAATTTCACGTCTGTCCTGAGTTCATTGGGCGCCTGTGCACTCTGGATTTTATTAGTAACTCAGTTAAGGACCTGAAGTGTCTGACCGAATTATTCTGGAACATCTGCCAGATAATTCAGTTAATCATAACAAAATTACTCCTTGAAAAGTGCACTGAATCAATATAATGCACTTTATTTGCAGTCTGTGTGGATTGCTTTATTGATTTTAATGTACTCTCCTCTTTAGATTGCATTATAAATTGGTATACAGCCTTCAAAGCAATGACCGGAACGATCAAATGAGATTTGTGAAAAGCTCCTCTGCTGCCTTGCAGAATTGCAAATTTAATTTTTCCAGAGCTTTGCTGCGCTCCCAGCGGGTTTTAAATGAGTGTAAAAGTTGCAAAAATCGCCACTAGATGAATATGTACTAGGAATTAAAAATAATAGCAAACGCCGCGAAACCAGCTGAACTTCTAGCGTTTAATTAATATGTGAGCAAATTGCTAGATAAAAAATAAAAATGATTTTAGAATTTTGGCTCTATTGGGACTTACAAAACATTACCAAAAAGTAATAAAAAATCTTATTATTATAGAAAATAAAAAAGTTATTGCTATTTATAATTGTCATTTTTTGTATCAATATTACCCTAAACCATTAAAAATGTGCAAATTTTCAACAGGGGTCATAAGTTATGACTTGTAGGCACCCGTTATAGAACGGCCGCAGGAGCCGGTAAAATTCACCATTAAAAAAAAAGGGGGCGAATTTTTTTGTTAGCTCTTTTCCCAAAAAAATTCAACACAACAACAGCAGTGCTATTCTGTAATCATCTCACCGTGAAAACTTAGGTGAAGTGAGCGTGGAGTGAGCTGTCATTCCACCTAATGCTAGAGATTGACACTATTGACAGCTCACTCCGATGGTTACAGAATAGCACTGCTGCTTCACGGATCGGACAGGGTTTTTCTTACATGTTGAAGAAAATGTCCATCATTCCATATCGTTCAGAAACCAGCAATTAAGTTTTTGATGAATTAGTTCCAAATTGTTGGTAATTCGTGCAGAAAAAAGTTACAGGTAAACAAAGTTGTCAAATGATGTCACGAATAGATAAAAGTGACGAGTGTTTAATTTCTACTCATTTGTGGAATAGCACTGTAATTTCATTGGACACTCTTGTAGTCACGCAAAATAGTAATTAGTTAATTTCTTCTTGGTTACTTTTCTACGATATTGTTCAGTGTAGAAATTTGATGACTTTCTTATTTAATCAAAATATTTGAGTACCTGAAACTAATCAAGTACTTAAAATGATAAAGGCTTTGGTGTGGTAGCTGGCGATGAAGACTAAGGACCAATTTCAGCAATGAAACTGAACGCGATCAGTACATCTAAACCGCGTTCATGAGCACTCGGTACTAGTTCGTTTCTTAATCATCAAGTAGGAAACCAAAACCAAGATGCAAGATCAGAACAAAAACCTTAGGTTACTTTTTACCCATCGGATTTCTCATTCTCTAGTTGGACATCTGGATTTAATCAGACAGTTCTACTAGTTGGTTTCCCAATCATGAAGAACTCATGCGCATCGGAAAAATATCTGTGTGATCGGAATAAAAGACAACCATCCCTCCTATATTCCTATCGGATATCTGGTTGAACATCTGGATTCCATCATATTTTAGCACCGGGCCATTCAGCTGCACGCCTGTACTTCCACAAAGTAGAGATTGTAATGAAAAAGGCTATTACATACAAAGTTGTTTACTCCACAATTACTTTTCTTTGTAAGAACAGCTACAGACTAACTTTGTATCGCCTGAACTATTTTATTTCTTATAGGCAAGTGTGTTCCATTTTAGGCTGGTTTCACAGCTGTCCGGGAGACCCGTACGGGCTCCCGGAACACACGTGAGGCGTTAGATCATTGTTTCACAGCAACGCGGATTGGTCCGTACGTGACCCGCTCCGGGTAGAGCCCGTACAACGTATCGTACTACTCCCACGTTTCAGAGCACTGCGGACGCTACCCGTTCGGGTTTCTCGTGTACGAACGCCCCGTACGGGTCTCCCGGACAGCTACAAACCAGCCTTAGAGCACGTCTGAGCTTTTCATCAGGTGAAGCTGCGGACACGAGCCTTTCCAGAATAACAATCAAATAGGTTTCATTAAACCAGGCTGGCATACATATTTTATTGTTTATCCCAGATCTGCATGGAATTAATCAAAATCGTTCTTTAAGGTCAACGATTTTCGATCTATTACCACGTTTAATTGGGGACAAGAGATGCTAAGCGCTTGTTAGAAAACTCACACTTTCTTGGAGCAATTAATACAATTTATGACCACATTACTCTCACTTACACCGAGGTAAGAAAAGAGGGTATAAGCGCACTTGTACAAAAACTAACTGTCACACTAAATGATTTAGGTATCATTATGTGCCGCACCGGCGGGATAGCAACGTTTGCGAGAAATTGGATGTGGGCGTCGTAAAGCGCTAGTTGTATGCTTCGTTATCTCTCTGCTTTTAAATTAATTAAACCGTACAACGTGTACCAACAAACTTCCACTATAAATCTAAAAGAATGAGAAATTTGACGTACTGTATGTCATGAAAGTATGCGAGTGTCTGACGAAAATTTAAGTGTTACAGGGGTAAAAACTTTTCCTCTTCAAAAGCGTATAATCTGGTGAATTTTGGAAAGATATATATCTGATGTTAGGCTTTACATTATAACAATAAATCATGTTACACAATACGTGACTCTACACTAAAGCATGACAATAAAGCGGCAGCTTCACATACATACGTTGTCAGACACGCATTAGTCATATAATCACAAGACTGGATGGCGGGCACACTGCAGTTAAAGCAGGATTTCATTTTGGCCTTTGAACCTATTCAATGGGGTAATCTGCGTACCTAGAGTGAGTCAGAGGAAAAGAACTGTTTAGGTTTGTTAATTTAAATGAGCCAAATTATCTAGTGAGGATGGGACGCAGACGACCTTTGAAGCATTAACTTCTTTAGAGCGGTGAATCAACTTGACCAAACCAGAAAAACTGTCACAATTTGATGGAGAAGATAATACAGATACATGAAATGATTACGTTTGGTAGTCTCGAAAACTGGATTATTATCTTGACAGGCATTGATCAGATCGGTAGATAAATGTTTATGAAGCTCTGCTCCAGACAATCGATAGCAGAATAAGGAAAAACATCATAAAAGGGTCTAAGAGAGGGAGGATTATATCCGGCAGTATGTAGGAAAAGCCTGCCCGTGTAAATTATTATGCTATTAAAATGTATTTTGCTCATGTGTAGGATCGTGTTTCGCGGGATGAATTATTCCAATATGTACTAGCATAGGATCGCAAAATAAATGTTTTGAATGTGTGACTGTTTTCGTTACGTTTCACAAATATTTTACACGTTCATATTTATTTAGGTTAAGACCCAGTTTGATAGACAAGAAAATATTGGTTTATTTTGGGCATTGGTAGTATGGCCGAGATTATACGCCAACCCAAAGGGGCATATATTGTTGTCTGCACTCCTAAGCCACGTTTTAAATTTCCGAATTTATGTATGAAATTAATAGCAAAGATCCGTCCACTGGCTCGTTTCACAGCCAAATAAGAGACACTAACTCAGATAAAATTTTATTAGAGCAGCATACACGAAATGTATCAAAATTTTATTACACGAACGCAATTAAATGAGAAACAAATGCATACATTATTGAACGAGTCCGAAACACACTAGTGTACACATCAAAATGCAGGAAGCAATAACCGTAACGCATAAACACATAAAACGGATGGCTATTCGAAAGAGATTGAATTCATTCTCTCGCGCGGTGCAAGCGAATCTAGACAAAACTGCCCTGATTCATTTTACTGAAGGGTTGCTTTAGCCATTTATTTGACTTTGGAATGGCAGATAACGTGATCTGCAAGGTGGAATCTAATTGAGCAAATAGTAATTTAATTATTTGAATAACCAGGGAATTGGGATTGACAGTCATGGGCACTTGAGATTTATGGAAAAGATTTAAAACAGTAACTCAATATGGCTTTAATGAAACTGTCTGTTCAGCTTATACAGATGCAGAAGTAGTAGAAGGTGATATGAAAAAAACTTTTTACAAAAAAAACAACTGACTTCCAAAAAAAAAGTGAAAAATAACTTTAATTTCGAACGTCGGTGTCTTCTTTTCAAAACCGGTCCACAATTGACGGACATACATAAAAAAAAACATACATACGCGACGAACATATAACCTCCTCCTTTTTGGAAGTCGGTTAAAAATAACTCACTCAAGTAAAATCTCTCAAATTCTGAGATGATCGATTGAATCCTGTCTAGTGCCGAAATTAATTAACCAAACCAAGAACAAGTCATCATCTGCCTAGCCTTTTCCCAACTATGTTAA